>JASAOG010000108.1:0-665000 GCA_030265305.1 Biomphalaria pfeifferi | reverse complement strand
CAATTGTCATGTCACATTAGTATGTTTCTCATTCAGTAAAGGTTCAATTGTCATGTCACATTAGTATGTTTCTCATTTAGTAAAGGTTCAATTGTCATGTCACATTAGTATGTTTCTCATTTAGTAAAGGTTCAATTGTCATGTCACATTAGTATGTTTCTCATTTAGTAAAGGTTCAATTGTCATGTCACATTAGTATGTTTTTCATTTATTTAGTAAAGGTTCAATTGTCATGTCACATTAGTATGTTTCTCATTTATTTAGTAAAGGTTCAATTGTCATGTCACATTAGTATGTTTCTCATTTATTTAGTAAAGGTTCAATTGTCATGTCACATTAGTATGTTTCTCATTCAGTAAAGGTTCAATTGTCATGTCACATTAGTATGTTTCTCATTCAGTAAAGGTTCAATTGTCATGTCACATTAGTATGTTTCTCATTCAGTAAAGGTTCAATTGTCATGTCACATTAGTATGTTTCTCATTTAGTAAAGGTTCAATTGTCATGTCACATTAGTATGTTTCTCATTTAGTAAAGGTTCAATTGTCATGTCACATTAGTATGTTTCTCATTTAGTAAAGGTTCAATTGTCATGTCACATTAGTATGTTTCTCATTTAGTAAAGGTTCAATTGTCATGTCACATTAGTATGTTTCTCATTTAGTAAAGGTTCAATTGTCATGTCACATTAGTATGTTTCTCATTCAGTAAAGGTTCAATAGTCATGTCACATTAGTATGTTTCTCATTTAGTAAAGGTTCAATTGTCATGTCACGTTAGTATGTTTTTCATTTATTTAGTAAAGGTTCAATTGTCATTGCACATTAGTATGTTTCTCATTTAGTAAAGGTTCAATTGTCATGTCACATTAGTATGTTTCTCATTTATTTAGTAAAGGTTCAATTGTCATGTCACATTAGTATGTTTCTCATTCAGTAAAGGTTCAATTGTCATGTCACATTAGTATGTTTCTCATTCAGTAAAGGTTCAATTGTCATGTCACATTAGTATGTTTCTCATTCAGTAAAGGTTCAATTGTCATGTCACATTAGTATGTTTCTCATTCAGTAAAGGTTCAATTGTCATGTCACATTAGTATGTTTCTCATTTAGTAAAGGTTCAATTGTCATGTCACATTAGTATGTTTCTCATTCAGTAAAGGTTCAATTGTCATGTCACATTAGTATGTTTCTGATTTAGTAAAGGTTCAATTGTCATGTCACATTAGTATGTTTCTCATTTAGTAAAGGTTCAATTGTCATGTCACATTAGTATGTTTCTCATTTAGTAAAGGTTCAATTGTCATGTCACATTAGTATGTTTCTCATTCAGTAAAGGTTCAATTGATATACATTCATGACGTATGCCAAAAAAAAAAAAAAAAAAAAAAAAAGTTGTTCACCGTCATCTTTGACAGATGTAAGCTCTTACTATGGCTCGCTACAACTATCTTTGTAGTCCTGCACTCAGGGCTAAAGTAATATTGACCAATCGTCTGCTCAACGCGGATCTAAAACGCTTAATGAGCCAAATATTTAAACGCTGGCTAGAGAAAGCTTTGAAATCAATTAGATGAAAAGAATCGAAGCACGATTTTAGAATTTCACACAAAGAAAAAGCGATTTACGTGTTAACACAGGTTCAAAGTTCATTTCATTTGCGTGTTGACTTGAAAACTTAATGAACACATGTCTATAGTTTTAAGCTCTTTAATGTCATTGGTAAAAACAGAGGTGCTAAGGAAATGAAAGCATTCATGTTATTTTTACAAAACCTATATCAAATCACTATGTCTGTCTGGTAAAAAGTTTGGACACGTTATTTCTCGTACGCTAAACTCAGATCAATCTGAAATTTCTCACAATTATTTCTTTTACCTGATAACATAAGAATCAATAAAAAAAATTAACCAATTAGTTAATTAACTTATCTTATCTTATATAATACAGACGCTACTTCAAAAAAGAAGATGATTACGTCCTACGCGTCATGCATTCAGTCATGCATATTAATCAATGACTTAAATTTTGCCAAGTCACTGGTTTTCCTGGCTAGCTCAGGAAACCCATTCCATGCTCTAATAGCACTAGGGAAGAAGGAATATTTGTACAAATTTGTCCTATCATATGGGACGAGGAATGTGCCTTTATCCTTGTATCTTTCAGAGTATTTTATTAAATTTTGTTTTTGTATTTGAAGATTATGATTCAGTGTTTTATGTATAATTGCTACTTTACTTTTGAGTCTTCTGTCCTGAAGGCTTTCTAAATTTAGTGATTTTACTAAAGGTGTTACTTTAGTCAAATGTGAATATTCGTTTGTTATGAATCTCACTGCTCTATTTTCTATCTGTTGCAGTTTCTTAATGTTTTCATGAGTTAACTATTGGTAATTAATTATTTTGTTTTGTATCTCAAAAAAGTGAAAGAGATTGTAATTGAAAGAAGCTGAATTAGTCCTCTTTATAGGTCGCCGCTTTAAAGTTATTTTGAAACAAAACAAAAAATAACTATACAATCTTCTATTTTTATACGCATCACAATAGCAAAGTGGTTAGTATGTCAGCTTGAGGAGGATTGAGATATGAACTTGAATTCGCCTTTTATTCTTCCCCCATTTTCCCAACTGCTTCAGATAAGTGACGCACAGAGAACGCTAAAAGCATGAAATAGCGCTAAACAAAACCAATTGGTAAAAATATTTTTTGTTTTGTTGTTGGTCTAGATCTATTAGAAACTTACTACATGACTGATACAAACTAATTGATACAATTACACTTCGTATTAGCTTTTTTTTTAAAAAAGTATTTTTAAAGTTTTCTGACATTTTTCTCGTTGGTAGAAGCGCAGTTTTACGCTGCTTTACTTGTATACAAACAGTAATATACTAAACAAATTTAGGTTAGCTCGGCTTATTAGTCGGATACTAATTTAAATTGGGCTCGATTTTATACTATTTTTGCATGGTCTCATCTGAGTCTCAAGTAGAACAATTAAAACAAAAAATGTAGAGGACTTAGAAACAAGAAAACAGAAATCGTAGAAAAGTAGAAACAGTAGAAAATAGAAAATGTAGAAATCATTGGAAATAGAAACAGTAGAAAATAATAAAAAACAAGGTTACAAAAGACAGTTTGTGTGGAAACACAAACTCAAAATCGGCCCCCGAAGTGGTCCACCCAGGCAGGCTTCAATATTTTCAGAAAGAACGTCCGAATGAAATTATATCAAAGACAAATGAGAGATAAGAATTGAGAAAGAAGGTTAACAGATCTTGTGTAGTGCCCCAACGGTCCAGCAGATCAAATGATAGGTGCAAGTGAATGCAAAGTTAGATGTGAACCTGGCCTAACTAGTTCCCCTTTCAGATCTTGTGGTCTATAAGGCAGATGATGTAAAGTTCATCTGCTTTTGTGGCCTACGGTTAACGAGGGTGTCATGTAGCCAGCACAACGACCAACCGCCTTTACTTTTCCCCAACTAATGTCAGGAACCCATTAGAGCTGAGTAGACTCAGAGGCGTCCAAAGATTCCAAAGTTGAAAATTCCAGTCTTCACCAGGATTCAAACTCGGGACCCCCGGTTCGGAAGACAAGCGCTTTACCGCTCAGCCACCGCGCCTCCCCTGGCCTAACTGATGTCTTACAATTGATCTAACTGTTTTGAAAAGGCTCAATCTCTTATTATTATTTTTTTCTTTTTTGTTTTAAACGAAAGAATATTTTATTTCAATAAAAAAATGAAACAAATTAATGAATAGTTGACGACATAAAACACACTGAATTATTGATTCAAAACTAAAAATAAAACAAGGTTACAAAGACAGTTTGTGTGGAAACACAAACTTAAAATCGGCCCCCGAAGTGGTCCACCCAGGCAGGCTTCAATATTTTCAGAAAGAACATCCAAATGAAATTGTATCAAAGACAAATAAGAGATAAGAATGGAGAAAAAAAATTGACAGATCTTATGTAGTGCCCCAACGGTTAAGCAGATCAAAGGATAGGTGCAAGTGAATGCAAAGTTAGATGTAAACCTGGCCTAACTAGTTCCCCTTTAAGACCCTGTGGTCTATAGAGCAGATGTTGTAAAGTTTATATGTTTTTGTGGCCTACGGTTAACGAGGGTGTCATGTAGCCAGCACAACTACCAACCGCCTTTACTTTTTATATTTTGCCCAACTAATGTCAGGTACCCATTAGAGCTGGGTGGACTCAGAGGCGCCAAGGATTCCGAAGTTGAAAATCCCAGTCTTCACCAGGATTCGCTTTACCACTAAGCCTAATCTTAGCCCTAACTATTTTTCTAAAGTCTAAACCTTAGACCTGACGTGAAGACTACGCCTAAGCCTATTGTTTTTTTTTTCTAAAATAAAGTCTAAGCGTAGCGTTAAGAATAAGCCTTAAAGCGAATGAAATAATTCTATTTTTGTAAACTAAACTCTTAGACCTGACGTCAAGACTAAGCCTAATCCTAGCCCTAACTATTTTTTAAAAGTCTAAACCTTGGACCTGACGTCATGACTAAGCCTAAGCGTAACTTTATTGTTTTTTCTAAAATAAAGTCTAAGCCTAGCGTTTAGAATAAGCCTTTAAGCGAATTAAATAATTTAATTTTTTTTTTGTAAACTAAACTCTTAGACCTGACGTCAAGACTAAGCCTAAGCCTAACTCTATTGTTTTATCTAAAATAAAGTCTAAGCCTAGCGTTAAGCGAATTAAATAATTCTAATTATTTTTGTAAACTAAACTCTTAGACCTGACGTCAAGACTAAGCCTAATCCTAGCACTAAGCTTAAATCTAAATCTATTGTTTTATCTAAAATAAAAGTCTAAGCCTAGCGTTAAGAAAAAGCCTTAAGGCGAATTAAATAATTCTAATTATTTTTCTAAAGTCTAAACCTTAGACCTGACGTCAAGACTAAGCCTAAGCCTATTGTTTTTTTTTTCTAAAATAAAGTCTAAGCCTAGCGTTTAGAATAAGCCTTTAAGCGAATTTAATAATTCTAATTATTTTTGTAAACTAAACTCTTAGAACTGATGTCAAGACTAAGCCTAATCCTAGCCCTAACTATTTTTCTAAAGTCTAAACCTTAGACCTGACGTCAAGATTAAGCCTAATCCTAACTATTTTTGTAAAGTCTAAACCTTTGACCTGACGTGAAGACTACGCCTAAGCCTATTGTTTTTTTCTAAAATAAAGTCTAAGCGTAGCGTTAAGAATAATCCTTAAAGCGAATGAAATAATTCTATTTTTGTAAACTAAACTCTTAGACCTGACGTCAAGACTAAGCCTAATCCTAGCCCTAACTATTTTTCTAAAGTCTAAACCTTAGACCTGACGTCAAGACTAAGCTTAAGCCTAACCCTATTGGTTTTTTTTTAAATAATGTCTAAGCCTAGCGTTAAGTATAATCCTTTAAGCGATTTAAATCATTCTAATTATTTTAGTAAACTAAACTCTTAGACCTGACGTCAAGACTAAGCCTAATCCTAGCCCTAACTATTTTTCTAAAGTCTAAACCTTAGACCTGACGTCGAGACTAAGCTTAAGCCTAACCCTATTGTTTTTTTTTAAATAATGTCTAAGCCTAGCGTTAAGTATAATCCTTTAAGCGATTTAAATCATTCTAATTATTTTAGTAAACTAAACTCTTAGACCTGACGTCAAGACTAAGCCTAATCCTAGCCCTAACTATTTTTCTAAAGTCTAAACCTTAGACCTGACGTCGAGACTAAGCTTAAGCCTAACCCTATTGTTTTTTTTTAAATAATGTCTAAGCCTAGCGTTAAGTATAATCCTTTAAGCGATTTAAATCATTCTAATTATTTTAGTAAACTAAACTCTTAGACCTGACGTCAAGACTAAGCCTAATCCTAGCCCTAACTATTTTTCTAAAGTCTAAACCTTAGACCTGACGTCAAGACTAAGCCTAAGCCTATTGTTTTTTTTTCTAAAATAAAGTCTAAGCCTAGCGTTAAGAAAAAGCCTTAAAGCGAATGAAATAATTCTAATTATTTTAGTAAACTAAACTTTTAGACCTGACGTCAAGACTAAGCCTAATCCTAGCCCTAACTATTTTTCTAAAGTCTAAACCTTAGACCTGATGTCAAGACTAAGCCTAAGCCTAACTCTATTATTTTTTCTAAAATAATGTCTAAGCCTAGCGTTAAGAATAAGCCTTAAGGCGAATGAATTATCTATTTTAGTCTAAACCTGATTTATAGCTTTTCTTTTTAAACTATACACTTAGGACTTGAGGCTAAAAATTTTCATGTCGCGCGAGCAAGTTTTGAAAGTATTAAGGGAGCTAATAATGTCTGCCTAATGTCATGAATCCTAATGAAAAAAATGAAACATCTTAAAAAAAAACTATTCTATTCTATCTTGGTACCTAACATGTAATAATGACTCTAACGATTGATGAGGTTTTATGGGGACCTACAGTTGTGGTGCTGCATGTTTACCGAGGGTTCCTAGTGTTAAGTGTAGTGTGCTGTTGCGGGCGTTTGTGCTGTCTGTAACAGGATGCTTGTTTTTGGTGTCATTGCATGGTATAGGTGTGGCGATGTGATGTGGTCTGTCGGTGAGGGTGCTTCGTTTTTAAAATTCCCTAAAATTTTCAGGTCGCGCAAGCAAGTTTTGTAAGTATTAGGGAGCTAATCATGTATGCCTAATGTCATGAATCCTAATGAAAAAATGAAACATCTAAAAAAGTACATAATCTAAAAAGCCTATTCTATTCTAGTACCTAACATTTAACATGTAATAATGCATCTAACGATTGATGAGGTTTTTTATGGGGACCTAAGTGGATTACTAGTGAAAAGTGTATTGTAATGTAGCGGTCGTTTGAGCTGTATGAAACTGGAAGCTGGTTTGTTGTCATTGTGAGTGTAAATGTAAGTGTGTGTGATGTGATCTGTCGGTGAGGGTGCATCGTGTTTCCCCACCCCCCTATCCGTCTGTAGCATCTGTCTGACTTAAAGATGTAGCGCGAACCTCCAAGTAGTTAATTAGCACTATTTTTTTTAAAGGCCCTTAACGTTTTATCTACATTATTAAAAGATTTTTCAAAGTATTGTAATAACTGAAGGTAGGCAAACTCAACGAGACATAGACGTATATTCACAGGGCATCACAAATACATGTAGAACAAGATGTCTTGAGCACGGCATCTTTACATCATCTCCCATTTGGGCGGAAATCATTGTCAACATCCTTCCTGTCTAGTCACTGATAATGCGCACCTTCTTTCTGCACTATCTTGGATGGTGGTGTGCATGGCAAAAAGTATTGTTCTAACCCTGCCTGCACACCGCCGTTCAAGTTACTTCAGAAGGTGCGATTGGGCTCGTCCTCTAAAGCAGCGGTTCTCAATCTATGGGTCGCGACCCCTTGGGGGTCGATTGACGATTTGCCAGGGGTCGCCTAAGACAATACAAAATATGGATTGTTATTGACTACTCATCTATTGCTGTGTGTGTGTGTGCTGGGGGGGGGGGTGTCGCGCAGAGTGGGGTGATTGTAAAAAGGGGTCGCCGAGCATAAAAGGTTGTGAACCGCTGCTCTAGAGCAACACTTTAGAGTTTAGCCCAGAGATAAATGATGCTCTCAGCTTTATTCGGCCGACGGGCCATTTTAATTGCGCGGACAACAACAAAAAGCACTAGAAATCCGTGAATCTAGTAGTTACATTAACTTATGTAAAGTTTATCCAAAACTAATGTTTAAACATTTGACAACATAGATGAGACAGCAAGTGAAAGCACTGGATCTAGAATTCTAGATGTTTGTCCTTGAGACGATGACGTAACGAGCTTATCGCACAATTCATCACTTAAAATGTTTCTCCTCACAAATAAGTGCTTGTAACCATTGTGATAGTTCTTAACGCTTGATTTCGGCTTTTCTAAAATAAAGTCTAAGCCTAGCGTTAAGAATAAGCCTTAAAGAGAATTAAATAATTGTAATTATTTTTGTAAACTAAACTCTTAGACCTGACGTCAAGACTAATCCTAATCCCCTAACTATTTTTATGAAGCCTAAACCTTAGATGTGACGTCAAGTTTAAGCCTAAGCCTAGCAATAACTATTTTTCTAAAGTCTTAACCTTAGACCTGACGTCTAGACAAAGCCTACGCCTAACTCTATTGTTTTATCTAAAATAAAGTCTAAGCCTAGCTCTAAGCGAATTAAATAATTCTAATTAATTTTGTAAACTAAACTCTTAGCCCTGACGTCAAGACTAAACCTAATCCTAGCCCTAACTATTTTTCTAAAGTCTAAACCTTAGACCTGACGTCTAGACTAAGCCTTAGCCTAACTCTTTTGTTTTATCTAAAATAAAGTTTAAGCCTATTGTTAAGCGAATTAAATAATTCTAAATATTTTTGTAAACTAAACTCTTAGACCTGACGTCAAGACTAAGCCTTATCCTAGCCCTAACTATTTTTCTAAAGTCTAAACCTTAGACCTGACGTCAAGACTAAGCCTAATCCTAACTATTTTTGTAAAGTCTAAACATTAGACCTGACGTGAAGACTACGCCTAAGCCTATTGTTTTTTTCTAAAATAAAGTCTAAGCGTAGCGTTAAGAATAATCCTTAAAGCGAATGAAATAATTCTATTTTTGTAAACTAAACTCTTAGACCTGACGTCAAGACTAAGCCTAATCCTAGCCCTAACTATTTTTCTAAAGTCTAAACCTTAGACCTGACGTCAAGACTAAGCCTAAGCCTATTGTTTTTTTTTCTAAAATAAAGTCTAAGCCTAGCGTTAAGAAAAAGCCTTAAAGCGAATGAAATAATTCTAATTATTTTAGTAAACTAAACTTTTAGACCTGACGTCAAGACTAAGCCTAATCCTAGCCCTAACTATTTTTCTAAAGTCTAAACCTTAGACCTGATGTCAAGACTAAGCCTAAGCCTAACTCTATTCTTTTTTCTAAAATAATGTCTAAGCCTAGCGTTAAGAATAAGCCTTAAGGCGAATGAATTATCTATTTTAGTCTAAACCTGATTTATAGCTTTTCTTTTTAAACTATACACTTAGGACTTGAGGCTAAAAATTTTCATGTCGCGCGAGCAAGTTTTGAAAGTATTAAGGGAGCTAATAATGTCTGCCTAATGTTATGAATCCTAATGAAAAAAATGAAACATCTAAAAAAAAAAACTATTCTATTCTATCTTGGTACCTAACACCTAACATGTAATAGTGACTCTAACGATTGATGAGGTTTTATGAGGACCTACAGTTGTGGTGCTGCATGTTTACCGAGGGTTCCTAGTGTTAAGTGTAGTGTGCTGTTGCGGGCGTTTGTGCTGTCTGTAACAGGATGCTTGTTTTTGGTGTCATTGCATGGTATAGGTGTGGCGATGTGATGTGGTCTGTCGGTGAGGGTGCTTCGTTTTTAAAATTCCCTAAAATTTTCAGGTCGCGCAAGCAAGTTTTGTAAGTATTAGGGAGCTAATCATGTATGCCTAATGTCATGAATCCTAATGAAAAAATGAAACATCTAAAAAAGTACATAATCTAAAAAGCCTATTCTATTCTAGTACCTAACATTTAACATGTAATAATGCATCTAACGATTGATGAGGTTTTTTATGGGGACCTAAGTGGATTACTAGTGAAAAGTGTATTGTAATGTAGCGGTCGTTTGAGCTGTATGAAACTGGAAGCTGGTTTGTTGTCATTGTGAGTGTAAATGTAAGTGTGTGTGATGTGATCTGTCGGTGAGGGTGCATCGTGTTTCCCCACCCCCCTATCCGTCTGTAGCATCTGTCTGACTTAAAGATGTAGCGCGAACCTCCAAGTAGTTAATTAGCACTATTTTTTTTAAAGGCCCTTAACGTTTTATCTACATTATTAAAAGATTTTTCAAAGTATTGTAATAACTGAAGGTAGGCAAACTCAACGAGACATAGACGTATATTCACAGGGCATCACAAATACATGTAGAACAAGATGTCTTGAGCACGGCATCTTTACATCATCTCCCATTTGGGCGGAAATCATTGTCAACATCCTTCCTGTCTAGTCACTGATAATGCGCACCTTCTTTCTGCACTATCTTGGATGGTGGTGTGCATGGCAAAAAGTATTGTTCTAACCCTGCCTGCACACCGCCGTTCAAGTTACTTCAGAAGGTGCGATTGGGCTCGTCCTCTAAAGCAGCGGTTCTCAACCTTTTAGGCTCGGCGACCCCCTTTTATCATCCCCCACTCTGACGCGACCCCCCCCCCGCACACACACACAGCAATAGAAGAGTACACAATAACAATCCATTTTTTTCGATGGTCTTATGCGACCCCTGGCAAATCGTCAATCGACCCCCCAAAGGGGTCGCGATCCACAGGTTGAGAACCCCTGCTCTAGAGGAACAATGGAGTTTAGACAAGATGTCGCGTAGTATAGACAAGTGTCTTTTTCTTTCTCCTAACTGTTTTTTTTTATTTCTTCTAGTCGTAGTCGTAGTCGTAGTACTTGTACGGGGCGAGACTGTCTTGTATTTTTTTGTTTTGAATTGTTTTGCTACGTCACAAAGTCCGGTGACATCTTTTGGTCATTCTTTTGTCATGAGGCAGTTCAGCCTCTATGGTTGAAACGGACGGTGTGTTAGCCCGTAAAACGTTCTTTGTCTGTAATAGTTTCTCGGACTTATTATTCAGTAGGATTTTTGGGACCCCTGTTTAGGGTGAGTTATTCGTTTGTGATATCTATTATTGTATGTTGTATGAGGTTGTCACCATTTCTATTTTTAGTGTAGAAGTTGAGAGTATTGTGTTTATTTCGTTTATAGGGTGCCAGTGTTGGAGTTGTGGACATCGCTTGCCGTCTCAGAAATATATATTACAGTTTTTTCAGTGTCATTGTCAAATTGGCAATCATCTGAGGTCTAACTTTACTATTACCGAGGTTGGCAGTTTTGTGACGCCAGTCGGTCAGAGTCTGGTGGACTATGTAACCAGGGTGACAAGTTGATAGCCGTAGCAAAGGTGCATGACTAAATGCATGACGCGTAGGACGTAATCATCTTCTTTTTTAAAGTAACGTCTGTATTATATAAGATAAGATATATATATTGTCTACTTATCATCCTCATTTTACATACACATATATCAGTTTCATACAATTAAATTCATTTATTATTTTGTTGTTATTTAAACTATTCACCTAGTTGGTTACTGTATGAACAACCGTGTGTGAGTGATGTTCGTGTCAGGTTGAACCCCGGGACCTTTATAGTATACAGCTAGTTAACAACCCAAATAAATCCTAAACCTGACACAAGAGACCAATGATGCTCAGCTTTATTCGGCCGACGCCATTTTAATTTCGCGGGCAACATCAACAAAAAGTACTAGAAATCCGTGTATCTAGTAGTTACATTAATTCATGTGAAGTTTATCCAAAACATTTGACTAGATTGATGAGACAGCACTGTGGAAGCACTGGATCTAGAATTCTAGATGTTTGTCCTTATGCGCGCTGGACTGTAGTTCGGTCTTCCTCTTATCTTATATAATACAGACGTTACTTCAAAAAAAGAAGATGATTACATCCTACGCGTCATGCATTTAGTCATGCATGTTAATGACTTAAATTCTGCCAAGTCGCTGGATTTCCTGGCTGACCCAGGCAATCCGTTTTATGCTCTAATAGCACTAGGGATGACGTAAAAATTGAGAGACTTTCCAACTAAGAACCGTCATCTCAAAGGTCCCAGGTTGTTACCCCTCCAGCGGCCACCCCCTGTCGTCCCCCCTTTAACTATGACGGAACATCCGATACATGTCAAACATTTTACAAACATTTTACAAACAGTGTCAATCAGAGTACTAGTAGTCGATGGAATGGGTTGCCTGAGTCAGACAGGTAAACCAGTGACTTGGCAGAATTTAAGTCATTGGTTAACATGCATGACTGAATGCATGACGCGTAAGACGTAATCTTCTTCTTTTTGGACTATACTATATAAGATATGATAAGATATAAATGTATTATATGTATATGACCCTTATAGGATTTGTTTTGTAACTATTGACAAATATTGACCCAGCATTGCTGGGTCAAATGAGGCAGTGACTGCATGAAGGCATCTACATCCGGTTTCCTTCAGACGGCAATGTGCTCAATCGTCGACGTCTACGATCCCATACAAAAAACAAAGGAGATGGTCATGACGGAGATTCTCTTTGCCGATGATTGCGCCCTGCTAGCTCGCAATGAACCTGACTTCCAGAACGCGGTCAACGAATTTGCACACGCTGCCGCCTCTTTCGAGAAAACTGAATTCATGTTCCAGAAGTCACCCAATGAAACCTACTCAGCCCCAAGGATCCCCGTAAACGGACAGCCCTTTAACGTGATAGACCACTACACATATCTGGGTAGTATGGTGTCAAAGGACGCCTCACTTTCAAGGGAAGTTGATAACCGTCTGGCCAGTCTTTTTGGTGAGCTAAAAGGTGGTCGACGTAACAGAGGCGCTCCACGGAAACGCTTCAAAGACCAGCTTAGGCGTCAACTTTCCTTGGCTGACATAGAAGAGAGCACCCTGTTGCATGCGGCCTCAGAACGAGACAGCTGGAGGTCACTTACGAAGGCTGCGGGATACACATATGAGACCAAAAGAAAATCCGCTGCCGAGGACAAACGCAGACTGCGAAAATCTAAATCGACCACCTGCGGACAATGGTTATGCTTGCCTTGGATGTGGCAAAATATGTAGGTCACAGCTGGGGCTGCGCAGCCACGGGAAATACTGCACTCCTTACTAATCTTCGGACTCGAAGACAAGCCTTATTTATTATTGACAAATATAACACAAAACATACAGAGATGGGATTTTCACACTAAATCTCAGTCATGTTATCGTTGATTTTACAAAGCTTATATAAACCTACCATGTCTGTCTGTCTGTCTCGGTGGAATCTTCTAAACGCTATTTCTCCCCCTTACTTTTCTAGTGATTAAGTTGAAATAGTGCACAATAATTCATTTTCGATGACAACAAAAGAATCAATAAAAAAATTAATTAGATAATCAATTAATCAATCAATTAATTTTGTTCTAATCTAATAGGGGATGAGCATTGAGTAGAGAATTAGGTCGTTTGCTTAAAATTTTAACAATAGACTTTTTAGGAAATAAATCATATTTTTATAAGTACTTGGATAACTTAGTGCATAACGCGTCGGTCTTCTATTGGGAGGGGGGGGGGGCCTCGAGACCTCGAGTTGGAATTCAACAAAAAAAAAAAGCTTTTGAAACACGAAAACGTTCTCGCCCTCCCCTCCAGCTGGTGCATAGAGTGATTGGAGGATGAGTTAGACTTCTGTGTTGCTCGTGCCAGTGCGCTGCTTTTGGCAGACTTCAAGGACGAGTGTGGCAACGGAGAGGACTCAGCGTATCCACTAAACTGAAAGTCTACAGTGCTGTAGTTCTCCCGTCACTCCTATATCAGAGTCCTGGACCTTATTTTCCCGTCACACCAAAAAACTAAACTCCTTCCATCTACGCTGTCTAAGGAGTATCCGTAAGGTGCGTTGGTCCGACCACATACAAGACACAGAAATCTGAAAGCTGTCCAACATGAAAAGTATCAATGCGATAGTAAAAAGGTCCCAACTTCGGTGGGCGGGACATGTAGTCCGCATGGCAGACAATCGCCTTCCCAAACGACTACTGTACGGGGAGTTGTGTGCAGGAAAGCGCTCCCAAGGAGGCCAAAATACAAGCGCTACAAAGACACTCTCAAGAGCTCCTTCAAGGAATGCGATATCGACATTCACGGCTGGGAAGCACTAGCTCTCGATCGCTCCTCATGACGTGAAGCTGTGAGTCTCGGAGTCTCGAGATTTGAGGCAAGAAGAGTGGCCAGGGGGAAAAAGCGCCGAACCATCAAAAAGCTTAGAGAAGAAGCAGGCCTATCTGCAACTGCACAAACCTACCCATGTCATATAGGCGGCCGGCTTCTTAAAGCGAGGATTGGACTTTACAGTCATCTTCATGTTCATAAGAAATAAGAAATGTCCTCATTTTCGATCACGAAGGAGGAGCTATAATAATTTTAAAAATATGTTTGGACCATAGCGCACTAAGCATTCAACAAGAAAACAAGTTTGCGCTAAACAAAAACATTAAAAATATTTCCAATCGCACACATGTATTATTGTTAGTCTAAGTCAGCGGTTCTCAACCTTTTAAGCTCGGCGACCGCATTTTAGAATCCCCCATTCTGCTGCGACCCCCCACCCCCACACACACAGAGCAATAATAGAATAGACAAAAACAATCCATATTTTCGATGGTCTTAGGCGACCCCTGGCAAATCGTCAATCGACCCCCAAGGGAGTCGCGACCCACAGGTTGAGAACCCCTGGTCTAAGTCTAAGTCTAACTCTATTGATAATTAATTTCACAATAGATTCAAAATAACTGATGCGATTTCACTCAATATAATCTTTGTTTTAAACTGAAATTGTATATTTTTTTCCTATTTAACCTCCCGATTGCGTTCATTAAGCGAAACAATTCAGAAAGAGAAAAAGAAGAGAAAGCCACATGGAGAAATTGTGGTGGTAATATGAAATCGGATGAAAAAGTAAGAGAGAACAATATCGGGAGAAATGTTCAAATAAATGAACAAAAAATAAATGAACAAAAAAAAAAAGGATGCTTAGTCCTGTGGTATCGTGTGGTGTGCGCTCTAGACGTGGGCTCGTCTCCGTAAGGTTTCGAATCGGATATAATAATCATTAATCCTGTAAGAACATGCAAACATGTAAAACCCCCCAAAAAAACAATTTCAAAGACGTCATATGGAAAGGTCACAATAGCCAAAATACAGTCGGCAATTTAACGTTGGCAAAAAAAAAAAAAGGTTGATACAGTGCTGGAAAGTGCACAATAATTATTTACTTCTGCGTTTATCAATTCTTCTGTATACTGAACACCGGATACACTACACAAAAAACGTGCTATTTATAGAATAGCCTTCATTTATGAAAATCTGCAATAAACCTGTAATACTTATTATCCGCATTTTTAAAAATCGTTCCTAAACATGAATACTACAGATAGAGAATACAGAAAGAGAATACAGATAGATAATACAGATAGAGAATACAGATAGAGAATACAGATAGAGAATACAGATAGAGAATACAGATAGAGAATATAGATATAGAATATAGATAGAGAATATAGATAGAGAATATAGATAGAGAATACAGATAGAGAATATAGATAGAGAATACAGATATAGAATACAGATAGAGAATATAGATAGAGAATATAGATAGAGAATACAGATAGAGAATATAGATATAGAATACAGATAGAGAATACAGATAGAGAAAACAGATAGAGAATATAGATATAGAATATAGATAGAGAATACAGATAGAGAATACAGATAGAGAATATAGATAGAGAATACAGATAGAGAATACAGATAGAGAATACAGATAGAGAATACAGATAGAGAATATATAGGAATTGTTACAAAGATAAGTAGTTTACCTAATCAGCCGAAAGGTATGTATGTACGTGCTTAGGTAAGATAGATAGATAGACAGAAAGATAGATAGATAGATAGATAGATAGATAGATAGATAGATAGATAGATAGAGAGAGAGAGAAAGAAAGAGAGAGAGGTAGAGAGATATACGTAGACCCCCTTACATGTTTCTCCTGAGCTGTGCAATTATCTCAAAACGTAAAACTGTATCCCGAGTCTAAAATTCTCTAGCGGTTCTTAGTTGGCAAGTCTCCGAATTTCTACGTCTGCTTCCCAATTTTGTGAGTCTAAGACCTACACTCCTTATCTTTGCCATTGCAGACAGATATTAATATTATAGTCTTCATTTGCAATTATATCACCCAATCAAATCAGTTGGAACAACTTCTGTTGCGCGCAAGTCTATTCAGGAATAGGGTTTCAAATGTGAGAGAACTGTGAATAGAAATTTTGTTTTGAAAAAGGAATCGATCTATATTACTTTAATTTTCTTACAAATCGTCGCCAAAATTGTTTGCGAATTGTATATGAAAACTCTACATAACGGCAAATAACTGTTTGAAATCCATCTTCTAATAAATAAAACAAATAGTTTCCTTGGTAACGCGTTGAAAACTTACTCATTTACGAAAATCGGTTTTTCCCGGATTTTTATGAAAAACATTTAAACTCTTTTATGTAAAATCGCAATCCTATTTTACTTTACATTTGTCTTGCGATATCCTTGTCAAAATTAAGAATAGTTGGGAAAGATATAGGAGGAGAAGGGAGGCGAGGATGTAGAGGCGAGACCATTCGTTTCAAAAGGTCTGTGGAGCTGCTCTTACAAATTATCCCAAGTCGACAAATGTATCTGGCATTAAACACGGAGGGGACATGACTTCCCCGCTAGACCCGCCCACCATTAAAGGTCTACGGTGACAGTGGATGGATTTATTCCCACTCAGACTTGAACCTGTTTTGTTCGTTGAGCATTGCTATGTGACTGGTGCACCCTACTGAGACTAAGTTATACTCGGAGGTGAAGCGGAGGATGGATGACAAGAAAGTCGTTATACCATAGCACAGAGAGGTGGGGGTGAGGTTGGGGGACAACAAATGAGGACAAAAAATACTTATCTCCCCTGCTAACTTTAACTAGTGGTTTAATTTAAACAGCGTTCCTCAATCTGTAGGGCGGGGGTACGTGCTAAAGTAAAATAAAATGAGTATTGCGGGTAGGGGGGAAAGGCAGTAGTTTTTAACTAAAATACTAAAAGTCTATTGTATTTGCGGTGTGGACCTAAATACATATTTAAGTATTAGTCATGAGAAAAAAAGCGGAATTATTACAAATTATTTACAAAATTAAGTAAAGCTCAATTTAAGTGATGTCGATCTCCTAAGCAAAGCTTTTCATCAGTGCCTGATTTTAGTAAGTGACCTTTATTAAGTAATATACTAAGTGACCTTCATAAAAATGACGTTTAGTATTTGACCATAATTACCTGAAGTTTAGTTAGAGACCTTTATTAAATTATCTTTATTAAATGACAATAAGTAATTGAACTTTATTAGGTGACCTTCCACCAGTTACTGATTTTAGCAACTGGAAGCAATGTGCAAGGAGCTTTTGTAGAAGTGCCTACCCACTTCAAACTTCAATGTGTAAATGCACTTAATAGAATTCATAATTCTTAAACCAAGTCATAATTCGACAAGCTTGTCATAATTCTAAAACCAAGTCATAATTCTAAAATCAAGTCATAATTCTAAAACTAAATCACAATTCTAGAAGCTACGTCTTCGCCTATGCGATTCTTGAGTTTGTCTGTCTTTTCTACCATCAAAATAATCAAGCGTCTTCGCACTGATGACGTCTTTTACGTGAACAAAACGGGCCCGCTATAAGAAGGCGAGAAGAATGTTACTACGGTTAAGCGCGTCTCAAACGTACAAACGCCACTGCCTTGAATGTCGCCAGGAGTCACGGTGGCGTAGCTAGTGTGTGGGCGACGGAGGGCGGAGAATTTGAAAATCCCGATCCCCCACTTGAAAAGGGCCCCGAAAATGTTTTTATATATTAAATATTAAATATTACGCAAAATGCAGGGTCCACCCTCAAAAGAAGTCAAGCCCTCTCCCGGGCCCCCCATATGATGGCGAATTCCTAGTTACGCCCCTGCCAGGAGAATCTCTGAAACGTGGAAAAAGAAACAGTTTTGGTGGATGTATTTCACTGCATACATACAAGATATGTAGCCGTCGCTGATTGCTATCATCTTAGTATCAACTCTCAATTGTCATTAGAAATAGCATCATCAAGTTTCATTATCAAGATTATATCTACTATTATCTACAATCACTTTTCATTATCTTTATTGTATCTACCATCACTTTTCATTATCTTTATTGTATCTACCATCACTTTTCATTATCTTTATTGTATCTACCATCACTTTTCATTATCTTTAGTATATCTACCATCACTTTTCATTATCTTTATTGTATCTACCATCACTTTTCATTATCTTTATTGTATCTACCATCGCTTTTCATTATCTTTATTGTATCTACCATCACTTTTCATCATCTTTATTGTATCTACCATCACTTTTCATCATCTTTATTGTATCTACCATCACTTTTCATCATCTTTATTGTATCTACCATCACTTTTCATCATCTTTATTGTATCTACCATCACTTTTCATCATCTTTATTGTATCTACCATCACTTTTCATCATCTTTATTGTATCTACCATCACTTTTCATCATCTTTATTGTATATACCATCACTTTTCATTATCTTTATTATATCTACCATCACTTTTCATTATCTTTATTATATCTACCATCACTTTATTTAGTTTTTTAAAATATAAAACAGAAAGGCCACATGAATCACATTTGAAACCCAAAGAAAAGCCTTTATTGAAGACAGGCGACGAGCAGAAGATGAAAAGAGGTTGAAATAGACTGCCGGCGGACAAAGGCTTTGTTTGCATGAGATGCTGGAAAATATGTAGCTCGCGAATGGGTCTGCGTAGTCATTTGAAACACTGCACTTATCCTTAATTGGTTAACCTTTTTTAAAATCGATTTATGTTTTGTTACGAAAATAAATAATTGTGTAAACTGTAAAGTTTCAACTTCATCCGAGAACGGGTGTTGGAGAAATAACGTGTGACAGACAGACAGACAGGGTGACTTGAAAAAAACTATTTCAAGCAATATTAGAATTATGAAGTAATTAGTAGTCTTAATGTAATCAGGGAACAGGTTAATCCCTCTCACGACAATTTTTTAAAGGTCTCCTTGAGATGTAAGAGGGCTACTCTTGCATCATCAAGGTGGCCCTTGGGTCTGTTAGAGTCATTCTGGGATAGTTAACCAAGCAAAGGTACTGCTGTATCACAATTGTTCAGGGTTCTGTTAGGGTCATGTGTAAATTATTTCAGGATAGGGGTGTCGATTAAGGATTCTTTTTTCTCTCATTACGAGGGGTTTAAAAAAAAATTAATAAATAAAAAAAAAAGTTAATTTGTCTTAAAATATTACATTATTTATAAAAGATTCTTGACTTTTAATTGTCTGCCCTTGTCTATATTCTTTAGGATTATTGGTTTTGGTTATTTTTGTTTCTAGTCTTTTCGCAGGCTCCATTCAGCCCAGGTACACGCTGTTCTGTCTCATCGTGGCACCTGGGTGGAAACAGCTACTTGAGGGGGTAGCTAGGCTAAATGAATGGCAAAACATAAATCCCGTGGGGATGCCCACGGGTAGGTGAGAGTCCACCCCTTGCACGGGCGGGGTTGTAAAAAAGTCCCACGAACACGTCCCACATCCATGCGCTGTTCCTCAAAGGGACCGTTACATAAATGGCGGGTCCCGCACAGTTAGCTTGGTACAACGAAGGAAAATGGCGGAGGCTCCCGGTGCCCTCGGCCTTCGACCATGTGCAGCCAAGCATGCGTCGGGGGCCAAAGGCATTGGAAACAGCAATGCTTTACATAGGCATTGACTCGGGTCTCTCTCAAACAGAACTGTGTTCTCACAGGTTTTTTTTTTTTTTTTACCGTTTGGCGTCCAAACAGGTTTTTTTTTCAAACTTAGGGCTCGAAGAGCCTTCGGCTCAGCCCTTGGACATCAACAAGGCTCCATTCAGTTGCGTCTTGTTTTCTTGTTTCTTTGTTTCCCAGTATGTCTAGGATGAGGCTGCCGCTAAGATATAGACGTTGTCATAATGTTCTTGTTACGTTTCCACGGGCTTGCCGTGTTCTGTGAGTGTAGTACATACACAGTTGATGTTGACTTGTGACATGCTCTCCGATCATGTGATCAAAGAGGACGTAACCGCAAGGGAGAAATAATTCTTCAAAAGTGTTGACTTCCCCTTAAAAGACAGTTCTTAAGTAGTTAGTTTTCCATAGATAAATAAAGTTCAATTTGATTCCTATCTCGCATCTCTCAGCCCAAACTCTCTTTAACCCAGGTACATACACACTCTCACACACTCGCATAACCACTTAAACTAATTGACATAATACCAATAGACTTTACAGATTCATTACAGTATTTAGATTTTTATCTCTGAGGTCTGACAATTTAGTCAAGGACAATAAATTATACAATAATTACAATTTCTATCTAACCAGTATAGTTATCAATTCTATGTTCAATTATTTTTCTCTAGATTATAAGGATTTAAAGATACATTGTTATTAACAACTTTAATTCTACTGCCACACAAGACTTCTGTATTCACTCACTATTATTAGATTAAATTTATGAATCATCTTACTTTTGATTTTAGGCAATTTATTTAAAACAATAGATAGGTTAAGATTAACATTGGTGTTACAGTTTGCCTCTCGTAGGTCTTTCATAGTGCATCTAACATTATCAAATATTTTACATTTTAAAAACAAATGGCTTTCATTGTTATCATTATCTGTGTGACATAAAACACATGTGTGTACATTTCTTTTCTTACTTCCTACAGGGGTCATCCCGAAGATTAGTCTGTATGTTATTTCTCTGGCTTTGGGTGTAATGTGTTTGCTGTGTAGATTTATAAAAGTGTCTCTGAAATCTATTACACCTAACTATCTATTCCATTTGATCCTATTAAATAATCTTTCTTGTAACTGTTTCATAAGTGTTGTATATGTGTCTTTTAATTTACTGTGTATTAGATGTTCATTGCCGGGGAGTATTCTTAATATGGATCTGTAAAATGGATGTGTGTTTGTACCAAAGTGGTGTGGGGTGTCATTTTTTATTGGAATTATTTTATTTAACCTTAAGCCGTAGTAGTATATTGTTAATGGAAAATTGTTTGGGTTCTTGGCTACTTGTCCTATGTATTTTAATCTAAGTGCTTGTATTTTGGTTCTGATGTCCTGTAAGTTTATCCCCCCATCCTCTTTGTTTTGTATAAGTGTTGTGTGTTTAATGTTTCTGATAGTGCTTTTAAATATAAAATTCCTAATGATTGTGTTTATGCTTGGTATAAAAGTTGGTGGAGGTTCTGTGATGTTTGCTAAATAAACTATCTTCGGGATGACCAGGTTGTTTACTAGTATTGCTTTACCAAATATAGTAGTTGCTGCATAATGAAATCTTTTAAGTGTGTTTTTAGTTTTCTTTAAAATATTTTCACACTGCTGTGTGTGGTAATATGTTGGGTTGCTTGTCCACGTGATGTCGCATATTTTAATTTCCTTCTCTATTTTAAGGTTAAAGGGGATGTTTGAGGGGATTTCCCACCTGCCCAATCCCATAATACAAGATTTATTTATGTTGATTTTTGACCCGCTTGCCCTCCCAAATTGACTAAACTTATCTATGATTGCGGCTATGTCTTTTTCTGAGGAGGGAAAAAGGGTGGTGTCATCAGCGTATGCTTTAACTTTAACTACGGGCGTGGGGCCTGGGATTCTTATCCCCGTGATTCCACTATCTAGCCTGATGGTTTCTAAAAGGGGTTCTAGGCAAAGGGTGTATAAAAAGGGAGAAAGGGGACACCCTTGTCTAACAGATCTTCTAATAGGGATACTGCCACTAAGGGTTTGGTTTATTATGATTTTGCTTGTGGCATCAGTGTAAACTAGCTTTATGTATTTCTTCATTCTTCCATCTGTCTTCGTCTTGTCTAGTATTTTGAAAAGGTAGTCATGGTCTATTCTGTCTAAGGCTTTTTCCTGGTCAATAGAAAAGAGGGCTGCTTTCAAGTCTTTGTCTTTACAGTAATATATAATGTCTCTTAAAAAATGGTTAAGTTCGTCGATGTTTTTGTCTGGGTTGCTACAGTATTGGTCCTGTCCTATTAAGTGTGGTATGAGGGGTTTTAGTCTTAGAAAATTCATTTTCGTCAGGAGTTTGTAGTCGGTGTTTAGAAGTGAGATCGGTCGAAAGTCGCTAGGTGAGGTGTTGTTTTCTTTTTTTTTTGGTAGAAGTGTGATGTATGCTAAGTTGAAATCTCTAGGTAACTGTTCTGTCACTAACATGTCGCTGTATAGATTTAATAGTAGGGGTCCTATTTGGGGAAAAAAGGCTTTGTAAAATTCAAACGTCAGACCGTCTAGGCTAGGGGATTTGTTGTTTTGTGTTGTATCTAAAGCAGCCCTCAGTTCGTCTAGCGTAAAGGGAGCGTCTGTCTCTATCTGTTCTGTCATTGGTATTTCTTTGCAGTTCTGTAAAAATACTTTTTGTGTGTTGTCGTCCGTCTGTTCCTTGTCATACAAATTAGTAAAGTGTTTCGTAAATGTGTCTGTTATTTTGTCCAGGTCGTGTATAGTTTCTCCTTTACTAACAACAATGTTGTCAATAGTTCTGTCAATTTGAATGTTTTGTTCTGCTGATAAAAAAAAGTTTGTTAGGCCCTTCGGTTATTTTTTTACTTTTGCACCTCAATTCCGCTCCTTTGTATTGATAGTTAAATAGTTCTTCTAGTTGTGTTAGTATATGTGTTTTGGCTGCTTCGTCTTCTTCGTGTGTTAGTAAATTTTTAAGTCTTTCCTCTTCTTTTTTCCTTTTTGAGTTGACAAGTGTAGCCAGTATTTGGCTTTGCTGCTTAATGGAGCTTTTAATTAGCGTCCATATTTGTGTGACTTTAAAATGGGGTGTGTTTGAGTCATGTATTAGATTCATGAGGAGGTTTGCGATTGTTTTTAAATAGAGTGGGTCATTTAGGAGGTCGTTGTTAAGTTTCCAGATCGGTGTTTTTTGTTTTTTAGTTTTGGGTTCAGCAGTTCCACTAAGACTCCTTTGTGGTCTGTATATTGTAACGTCTCTACGAGATGTGTTACACGTTTTGTTTCGCACGCCCTTGACACATACACTCTATCCGTGTTTCTATTTAGTGTGCTTTGTCCCTGAACGTGGTGACCTGGCCCGTGACCTCTACTTCTCTATAGGCATCTACTAACCGGAAAGCCTTGATGACTCCCCCCAAATGGTCATGCGTTTTAATTGTTACATGAGGAGCAGGACCCTCTGTGTTTGTGTTTTGCTTGTCTAATTGGGAATCAATGTAATTTAAATCACCCCCTACTATCAAATTTTCTCCTGGGTACTGAGTGTGTAGAATGTCACTTAGCATTCCAAAAAACTCGTGTTTCTCTTTTTTTTGAGCGGGTGCATAAATGTTGACTAACGTGTGTGTTTTTGTGAGCTTGTCCTAATTATTACTATCCTCCCGCTATTGTCTTGATATGAGTGTGTGATTGAAAACCTATGGGATGTTTGTAAAAAATGGCTGTCCCTCGTGGCTTTCTACCTAAACTAAAATAACCCTCCCGGAGGCCCATAAGAGAGACTGCTTTTTTGGCCTTGTACTCTAACTGTGTGTTGGTCTCTTGCAGAAAGATAAAATTTGGCTTGTATTTCCTTGTGAGGTGTGCTATGTATGTGTGTTTATTGTTAAGCCCTCTGATGTTGAGTGTCAAAACTTTGATGTCTGCCATGAGTGTGTGAGATTGGTTTGCGTGTTTGTTATTCTATTGTGTGTGTATGCATTTTATCTTTAAGAGTTGCTTTGTTGTTTATGTGTTTGAATGTGTGTTAGGGTCCTCGCCCTCATCTATGACTAGCACTGACGGGGAATCTGGAAAGTTCAGCTCGAGATTGAACTTTCTCTCTTTTCTCTTTCTCTACCCGGGGATCCTCGTTTAGATCCTCTGATGAGGAAGAGAGAGAGAGGACCCTCTTTCTTGTTATTTTGGTTGGGGTGGTGGGTGCTGAACTTGCCCCTCCGGATGTTTTAATTTTTTTACTTTGCTTAGATTTGTTTTCAGGGCTGTTAGGTGGGGGGAGACCACTTGGAGTAGCTCCCATAGCTTCTTTTTGTTTTTTTCCCCTCCTTTGCTGCTTTCAACCATTGTGAAGCCATCTTTTTTTAGCTGTTGATCAATCTCGGATTGCTTTTTCTCTCCCTCACCTTTAAAGGCCATGGCATAGGAGATTTTCCCTCCTACCTCCTTTGCACCTTCTGTGGGGTTTTGGTCCCGTCAGGGGTTCGCCCTATTTGGACACTGGTTTGACCAGTGCTGATCCCGTCCGCAATGCCAGCACTGTTGTCTACGTCCCGGGATGGTCACGAGGACCTTGTAGGTCCTCGGATCGTCCTCGTATCGTAACTGAATATAATGGGGGAGTTCAGTCTGTTTGCGGATTTTTATCCAAGCCGCCCACTTATCTGAGTTGCCTAGTTTGATTGGCTCTATCTTCAAGCCTTCTTCTGCAAAGGCTCCAAAGATTTCTCCTATCTTTGATTTGTTTATGGTTGGTGCTCCCTAGTGAAGGGTAACCCTGAATTTTTCGTCTTCTAAGGTACAGACATCTACCTTGAAGTCCTTATCATTCCCGAATGATTTCCCTAGTATACGGGTTCTCACTTGGGCGGATGTTGGGACCAGGAACCAGACAAAGGGGTTCTCGAAGCGATAGAGAGAACTCACTTCGTCCGGTGTTAGTTTCAATCACTCTATTAGGCTCACCATAGTGGCCTTAACAGCCCCTTGGCCTGACAGCTTTAGAAGCAAGGTACCTGGGGCGTGGACAAGTCCACCATCCAGGTCCTTTTTTTTCAATAAAAAATGTCTTAACTGACATTTGTACAAGGGTTTATCACAAGTACAGAGACAGAAAAGAGACGATAACTACACTACAAACTACACAACCCTCGCGCCGTCCACTCTAAACAGTAACACACAAAAATCCACAATATCACAAGTAATCCACAGCATCTATCTCTTATTCTAATCCTCAAAGTGACCGTCTGTATGATATAAAATACATTTGAGGATAACAAAGTTTGCAAGATTACTATTCGTTTTAAATTAGGTTTAACTTATAATGCATACTAATTAGCTTTTTCTCTTTAAAAAATTGCTTGCATAACTGATTTTAAAAATTAGATTTTTCACTTTCAGAACAAAAAAAAGTAGCCGTTGCATCAGAAATTTAAATGGTCTAAAATATTGTGATGTCGGATTTTCACTATCTTTTCTAATTTACGAGATCTAAACGAGACAGACGGACAGACATACTAATAGCGTCTTTTCCCCTTTCGGGGGCCGCTAAAAATAGTTACAAAATTTAAAAAGTAGAAAGAGTAGAAAAAATGTTGCACAAAGTAGAAACTTGAAAACGTAGAAAAGTTACTAAAATAGAAAAATGATAACCCTACCCGAGTTTTAAATATTTAAAAATATTACTCGCTTCGAGTATACTGAGTCTATTCTAAATAGATCTAGATTATTCGAGATGTCTTGTTAATCAACAAATCGATCATGCTAATTTGATGTTAATGACGCTTGGTAGATTAATAAGTTAATATATATTTTTCCAGGAAGGAAATAATATTAATAATTACTTATGGTTTCCAATAATACGTCCGTATGTTGTATATATATATATATATATATATATATATATATATATTGTAACCCTGTTCCTCCCTGACTAACCATTTTTTTCCACGTACAAAGTAGGGTGATTTGTGTTTATGCTGTTGGGCATAAATGGCATTAACTAGTGTGTAAATGTGTTAAGAAACCTGAGTTATGATTTTGGATTTCTTGATTGAGGATTGTTTTCTTTAATTTGTGTTACTGAATCGGGTTATGTAAATTTGATTTTGAGATTGTGACATTTCTTTTTACCGGGGATAATGATTGATCATAGTTGGATTGTGCTTTTGCAATTGGAGAGATACCAGAGATCTGAGAATCGGTGAGTTGTTTTCTTTAGTTCAAACACACGTCTTAACAATATATATATATATATAGAAACGGCAGCATATTACAGAGCTGAAGAGAAGACGTCAAGTAATCAAGATATAACGAAATTTTTTTTGACTTACATTTTGTTCGTAATTTACTTTTTTAGCGACTCCCGAAAGGGGAAAAGACGCTATTAGTTTTGTGTGGCCTGTCTGTCCGTCCGTCCGTCCCGTTTAGATCTTAGAAACTAGAAGAGAAAATGAAAATCATGATATTTTAGATCATTCTGATGCAACGGCTACTTTTTTCTTTTCTGAAAGCGAAATATCAAATTTTTTAAATCAATTATGCAAGCAGTTTTTTCCTAAAAAATAAACAATTTTTACAATTATTCACTATAAATAATAAAAAACACTGGAGGCTTTCTGCTAAGGGAGATGACTATTTACCTTTTTTTTAACACATTTATGCAAATGGTTTTAGATTTTTGGCTAAAAAATATTATTTTTTTTAGAATTGTATTGCTGAGTTCTGTAAGTTCTGTCATACTAAATACTACAAATACAAAAAAAAGTAAACTTTTTTTAAAGAGAAAAAATCGAATTACTATGCAAATAAGTTGGACATTGCTTAAAACAACAATTAATAAGTAGTTTTTCTTATTGTGGCGTGAATTAACACAAATAAACGGATGGCTAAATACAAAACTAAAGGAATTATTTTTTTTTACGGAAAAGTTTTTTTCTTGAGGCTTTGAATAAGAGATTGATCATTTAGAGAACAATTAGATCAATTAGATTCATTATAAGACATCAGTTAGGCCAGGTTCACATCTAACTTCACATTCACTTTCACCTATCCCTTGGTCTGCTGCACCTTTGGGGCACCACACAGGAAATGTCAACCTTCTTTCTCCATTCTTCTCTGTCATTTGCCTTTGATAGAATTTCATTATGATGTACTTTCTGAAAATATTGAAACCTTCCTTTTTTCCTGCCAGTGTGGACCACTTCGGGGGCCGATTTTGAGTTAGTGTTTCCACGCAAACTGTCTTTGTAGCCTTGTTATTTTAAATTTTGAAATAGGAATTGAACAATCTATACTATAAAGCAGAAAGTAAGGCGTATGAATGGGTGTATGTATGTCCCTAATAGAAATCAAAACCGTTTGACCAAACTTGGTAAAACTTGGATTAATGAGGAATGCAGTATTTCTAACTAAGGAATGCAAATGAAAGCCACGGGGAATAAATGTTGTAACGAGAGGACAATGTCACTGTCGTGGGAATCAAACTTATTTTGGCACTTTAGCGTTAACCCCCCCCCCCCCCCCCCAACAAAACCCAGATCATCTTTGCAAGGGGAGATTAAAAAATACATGTGTTGTGTTTCAGTGGATGATATATAAACTGCTTCATTGCAGCACGCACTCACCAACAAATAAACAAAATAAAAACACTATTTTTAAAGTGTCATTGAGGCTATGGCGGAGCTATCATGGGGCGAAGGGGTTCATTGCACCCGTGCTTAGGCCTAATGGCCGTTGCCATACAACCATTATAAGAAAACATTTTTAAACAGGTTTTTTTATGGCTTTTCATAGGGAGTATACATATGAAGTTTGGAGTAATTTGATTAATAAATAAAAAAAAAGTGTCAAAAAAGTGTCCCATATAGCCTTAAGAAAAAAAATATTTACAAAAAATATGATGAGTTGGGACCAAACCCAATACAGGTTATAATTTCAGAAGACCTGAAACACCTGCAGCGTGACACATGGCATGAGTTGGTTTGTTTTGACGTGACATAACCTGATATATGCCGACGTAATTTGACCTCATTGAAGCCCAACAACAAGCACTTCAGCGGATATGATGACAGTCGTAGCAGTGGAGAAGTTAACCGGAGCTGGCCAATAAACAGAGAGATCTTTAGATCTTTAGAAGAAGCTGAAATTTCAATCATAACAATCAAATTTCGGAAATCAATAAATAATTAGCATAAAAACTTTGACCGACTGACCAACCTGTCAACCTGGTACAACGATCAGTCATATTTTAACCACGTCTATTGTGACCACTTTGTAGAGTCAGTTCGAAACAGTTTTTGCAAAAAAATATATTAACTCATTCCTCTGTCTGTTACAAAATTTTGCACAAGCTTTTTCTTCCACATTCCATTATCGGATAAAGTTGAAATTCAGCACAATTATTCATAGTCGATGACAATACATAAATCAATTAAACAAATTTTAAAGTATTTGAAAAATATTTTGCTTATTTAATTTATTTATATATTTGAGCAAAAACATTAATTAAGCTTAAAAGATTTTAGATATAAAAAACAAACAACCTCTGGGTCAGGATTTAGTGATTTTACCATCACAAAGAAAATACCAGACACCGATTAAAAAGACAAGACACAAAAACTTCTTTGTTCCCCTGGCAATCAAATCATTAAATATAATTTAGCTATCTAATAAAAGCATTTCACATATAATCATTGAGTGAATATGGTGTGAATGTATATTTTGTTACCTTTAGTTATAGTGTTTTATTTGGTGTTATGCACAAATTGTAAAACAATAGGATGAAGATTATTATTATTGTTATTATTATTATTATTGTGGGAAAAACGAACTAATATTCATTCTCTGGTACTGGATAGTTGATTTTTTGTGGTTTTCGTTAGAGAAAAAACAAAATTCATTGTTGCCCCTTTAAGTGTTCACTGAGAAATGTTCTGGTGATGTGGCAGGTCTGCATCAGTACCGCCCTCTGACAGGCAACGAGAATCTTCTTAAGAATGTTAAGGGCCTTGAAAGTATCTCTGAGGTCAGTTGTCCCCTTAGTTGATATAACGACAGGATATATTGTTATTTTAGACACCGTCCATAGCTCAATCTTCAAGCTTAGATGCCCATATTTTCTTTGTTTTTCCATTTCAGTTTTCCTTACATTATGGGAATGTGGTACAGCAATGTCAATGACTGTAGCGGTTTTTCTTTTTTGTCATTAAACTGCAGATCAGGGCGATTAAAACACACCGTTTTGTCAGTCAAATAGACCTCAGTATAATAAGTGATCGGTTGACTCCATAACCTTTATTAGTTAGTATTTGTCATAATTGTTATTAATCAAAGTCTTGGTGTAATTATTTTGCATCTTGGTTATTGCGACGTAGGTAGGCAGATTCTGATAAATTATTATCATTATTATCTATTTTTGTCTTTTAAAAAACATTTTCTAGAGTAGAGTTGTGTAGATTCCAGATCTTTTATTGACAGTTCTAGAACAGTCCGAGATTGTGGACCAGACGAACAGTGATCCCTCAAAGTCTCAACCTTTAATTCAAGAGGCATAAATGTAACACAGTCTTTCAATTTAGCGTGAAAACGAAGCAGCACTTGAGATGCGACATTTAACGATATCTTCTGTCATCTAATAGCGGCACCATTCAATTTATGTGCTCCATGTTTCAGCCCGCCGGCAGACAGAAAGAACCACCACTAGGTGGCGTTAGACGGTTAGACGAAGACGTCACGGAGACAAGGAATATTAAGTGATATGAGTTAACTTTACAAGCAAGGGGTGATAACAACTATGGCTATTTCAGAGTCGCTGAAGCTGTGTTTGAGTATGGAGATAAAAAGGAGGGGGGGGGGGGAGTTTTTCAGGCTAGTTGTGGTTTAGTTATAGAGCATAGGATATAGTGACACATTTCTGAGCCACTTATAAAAAATTAATAAAGTAGTTTCTACTTTATAAATTTATTGGAGCTCTACTATTTTTCATTCTATATATTTATTGTAATGCTTCATTATTGGAAATGATCCTACATTTATTAGTATTTTTATTAATCCAATAATTATTGAGATTAAAAAAAGTACTGTTACAAAGACAGTTTGTGTGGAAACAAACTCAAAATCTGTCCCCAAAATGGTCCACCCAGGCCGGTAAAAAGGCAGGTCTTAATATTTTCAGAAAGAATATCAGAATGAAATTATATCAAAGGCAAATGACAGAGTAGAATGGAGAAAGAAGGTTGACAGATCTTGTATGGTGCCCCAACGGTCCAGTAGACCAAAGGATAGGTGAAAGTGAAGGTGAAGTTCGCTGCAGGGCCGGTCTTAAGTCACCTAACCCTAACCCTTGACCTGATGCGTTAACCTTTTTTAAAACTATACAACGCGTGTACACGATCTTTTCAGCATCTACAAAGAGATGGTCACTCTTCAGAAAGCATGTTTCCAATCTGTTTATAAAACCTCAGTGCTAAACGACAGGTGGGAGTGTCAAAGCGCTTCGTTATCAACTGCCTGAAATTTGTGACGCACTCGATGAATTAGCTGAAGAGACTAATGATGCGATAATTAAAAGTGAATCAGAAACATTGTATGAAACATTGAAGCAGTACAAAGTCTTAGTGTCACTTGTATTATGGTACGGAGTGCTCTTACAAGTCAATTTTGTGAGTAAAGTGAGTAAAGAACTGCAATGTGAAACAGTAGATTTGAGCACTGTAATGGACTCGTACAACAGCATGATGAATTGGCAAAGGAGTTGGCTGAAAACATGGATGTTGTGCAATCTTTCCAGCCAAACGTCAAAGGAAAAGGCAGTATGATAAATCAGTGGAAAACTTCACATCTCGAAATGCCGAAGATGAGTACAGGATAAGCTGCTTCAACAGAATTGTGGACATTGCAATTCAATCCTTGCAGCCGAGATATAAACAGCTGAAATCAAACCACAATGTATTTGGGTTTCTTGTCAGCTTCAAGAACCTTCAAGCTTGAGGACATACGAAAGTTTACAGCAAGCCTCGAGCAAGTATTGACGTCATCAACAGACCAGTCAGCAGATATATGTGGGCTAGAATTAGAAGATGAAATGGAATCTTTAAGGCATATTCTACCTAATTCCACCAAAATCCGGTAGAAATTTTAGCTTATCTGTTCACTAATGAAAGTTACACTGCTTTCCCAAACTACTTTGTTGCACTCAGAATTTGTTTAACAATATTCGTAACTGTGGTATCTAGTGAAAGAAGTTTCTTGCGCCTCAAGCTAATCAAGAATTACTAAAGGTCAATAATTCAGGACGAGAGATTGAACAATTTGGCAATTCTTGCTATTGAGCGTGTTCTATGTAGGTAACAGAATTTTGATGATATACTGTAGGACTTCGCTACACGCAAGGCTCGTAAAGTGAAGTTAATTAGATCGTGATTTTGTACTTAGTTAAGAATGAATAAAATGCAAAGACGAATGTTTTTTCTTATAAAAACCTTTATTTTCACTTATTATCCTTGTCCCTACCCATACTAGGCCCCGCGCAATCCGTTTCGCATAGGGCCCTGCCATTGCAAGGACCGGCCCTAGTTCGATGTGAACCTGTCCTAACTGATGTCGTATAATGATTATCTAATGGATCTAATAGTTTTGTAAAGAGTCAATCTCTTATTCAAAACGTGAAGTGTTCCATGAATGCATGAATTTGCTGCAGTTCACGCAATAATATAAAAAAAACTTCTTATTGATTGTTGTTTTAAATTATGTCCCTTTTATATGCACACTAAATAGATTTTTTGTCTTTATGAAAAGTAAACATTTTTTGTAAACTTATTAGTTACTATAAAAGAACTCAGTTAACTTAGCAATACAATTATATATAAAAAAAACAAAAAAAAACAGCTATCTAAAACCGTTTGCATAAATGTTAAAAATATGGTAAATGGTTATCTTCCTTACGAAATAGCCTCCCGTGTTTGTTACTATTAATAGTGAATAGTTGTAAAAATGTTTTTTTAATGAAAAAACTGCTTGCATAAGTGATTTTAAAAATTAATTTTTTCACTTTCAGAAAAGAAAAAAGTAGCCGTTGCATCAGAACTTTGAATAATTTAAAACAGTGATGCCCAAAATACGGCCCAACGGCCATAGACGTGGTTCAATCCGGCCCTCCGAGAAGTCGGCACAAAGCGTAGAAACCCCCTCCCCTCCAAAGAAAAACTACGTTAAGGCCCTCACATTTTCTCTGATGGATGACCCATAAAATTTGTGCGTTTATGAAATGGACTCTGCATGTAGAATCTAAGAATCTAACAGGAAGATTGTACTCATTTTACTTTTGTTGTTGTGTGGATATTAAGCCAACATATCTTATTTGTAAAGAATGTTTGGATGTTTAAAAAATCAACATATAAACGGCTTTATAAAACGAATCTGACGACTTTCTTGGTTTGATTGTTAAATTTTTTAAAGCCTAGATGGTGGGGGTTGATGGGAATATTTACCAAATAGCGACAAGAAAATTAGTCGGTTGTAAAGCTGGCTTTAATGCTGTTTATATTTGAAGTAGAGAAGTGAAGCCATTTTCTGACAACTTTAAATATCTCATTAATTAGTGTATTAGATTCACGGATTTGTAATAAAATAATTTCAGGTCAATGTCAATTCTTTTTTTTGTACCTTTTCGTTCATGTGGCCCGTGATATGAGTGTCGGAAATTAAAATGGCCCGCAAGTCGAATTAGATTGGGCATCACTGATCTAAAATATCATGATGTCGGATTTTTAATATCTTTTCTAGATTACAAGATCTAAACGGGACGGACGGACGTATGGACAGACAGACCACACAAAACTAATACGCTCTAACAACTTAGCTAACCAGTCATACTACTAAGTGCGAGCTTTAACTGGGAATGAATTACTCCATTTTTACAAAGCTTATATCAACTCTCTATCTATGTCTGGTAAAAAGTTTTTACACTTTATTTCTCCCACACTCGAATCAAGCTGAAACTTTGCACAATTATTTCTTTTTACCTGGCAACACAGGAATCAATAAAATAACCTATTAGTTAATTAACTACTGGTAATTAATTATTTTGTTTGGTATTTTGAGCAAGGGAAAGAAAATGTACTTGAATGGAATGGTGGTATAAGCTGAATTAGTCCCCTTTATAGGTCGCGCTCTAAATTGAAACAAACACTATATAACTATACAATTTCCTCTAGTCGCAAGTACCACACTAGCATTTGCACGTCGGCCCGAGGAGGCGTGAGCCACAAGTTCGAATTCAGGTCGTCCCCCCCCCCCCTTTTTTTTTGTAAATGCTTTTAAAAAACCAATTTCGGTAAAATCCACCCAGGTATCCCTTTTTTTCTTCCCCCCCCCCTTCCCATTTTCCCAACTGACCTAAACAAGTGATAGAAAGACAGTGCTAAAAGCATGGAATAGCGCTAAACAAAAACAATTGGTCAAAATATTTCTAATCGCACAGATTTATTTTTGTTGGTCTAGAGCTATTACACATTAAATGACTTGACTGATTCTAACTGATACAATTACACTTGGTCTAATTTTAAAAAAAAATTTTAAAATGTTTTTCTTGTTTAAAATCTAACATTTAATAGTTATCAATAGAGAAACAATCGCTCTATTAGTTGTAGTAAGAAGGTAGTGTCTTTTAAAGAAAAAGGTATTTTCTCAATGATTTTCTGGATTATGTGTAAATTATCAGCTTGATATTATTTTTGCATCTATATGACTCTTAACAGTAGAGATTCAGTGGTGAAGTAAATGACAAACAGGAGGCATGTAGTGGCTAGAAAAGCTGCCATCTAGTCGCTATCATTTATTTCCGTGTTTCCCAAACTGTGTTCCGCGGTATCCCAGTGTTCCACAAAGCCAGAATAGGTATTCAATGAACTACTGGAATATTTAATTAGTAAGCCACCACGTGAAAATACTCTCTAAAGAAAATAAACAAAGTGTTCCGCTAAATACTCGGAATGTGCGAAAAAGTGTGGGAAACACTGGTTTATTTTATAGGGCTACCACCAGAAATTTAACCTTTTAATAACAGGTTCACTTGCAAGGTACAATATACAAGATATATACATGAAGTGTCTTTTTAAAACACACTATGGCTATGGAGTTCAAAACTGCTTAAAGAAAGTTTATGGTAACATACCTAATAAACACACAAACACGCATACACAAAAACACATAACAAACACAAAACAAGATTTTACATGCTCATTAAAAATGCAAAATTAGTCTGTATTGACGTCTCGTTTCTAGTCAAGTCAGATTAACAAAGTAGTAGTAAATCAAAGTATCACACAACATTCATGAGATGTCCTCATTTACGTGTCCTCAATTGAAGTGTCCTCATTTTACGTGTCCTCAATTTAAGTGTCCTCCTTCTTACATCCTTATTGTCCCCAGTGTCAATGCATTTTCTTTTTAGATGTGTTTGTAGATGTTTGTTTGTGTTTGTTTTCGCGCGATTGTGTGCTGTATTTCAGATAGTACACATTTTTTTTCATAATTTCATTATGATATTAAGCGATATAACCTTATAATGGAAACGCACACATGCGCATGTTTACTAATTAAAAAAATGTTGGCTTTCCTTTGTTTGTTTAGTTAACATTTCAACCTTTTTATTAAATACGTTATTAGATCGGTACAATTAAAAGTTCGTTCAGAAAAATAAACACACAACTGCTTCAGACTAAGAAAAAAGTGCTATTAAAAATGAAATCAACTCCAACTTGACGTTCAAATAATAATCTAAGCATTATATTTTCTTTCTCACTGGAAAATAAGAGAAAAAAATTACCAGTCAAGGGATCGAACCGACGACATGCGCGTGACGCGCTATCAACCGAGCTAACGAGCCATTCTACTATATTGAAATTTTCAGATAAATTCTTCTTTTTTTCTCCCTCCCAGCCTCCACATTCTAGCTTCCTTAATTATGGTGTGTGTGTGTGTGTGTGTCTGTCTGGGTTTTCGATTATAAGAATAGAAAAGCAATAAAAAAAAGTTTCGTTCACAATCAACTTGATTTCAAACATGCCCTTTTAAAATAGTTCATAAATATGTAGTGAAAAGCCAACTAAAATGATGTTGAAAATTGTTTTTGTCTAATTAAACTGTGTATCATTTGCGAGTACACTCAACACTCAATCAATGACTCACCTCACCTCTTGCTTTATGTCCACCAAGAACTAGCACCACTGTTGTAACATGACTCCAGTCAGTATCACGTCCCCTGCCATTACGTGGGGCTCTCACCACCAGCTGTATTTAAAGGGCCCCGGTCAAAACGAGTTCTTGCCACGGCGAAGGGGTTTGGCCACCACTTCCGACTGGTGCCTGGCCACTCTATTGGGCTGGATCTGCTTCACTGGCCTCGTATGAAGGTGTCAGAATGGAGGTTGCCAATAATAATCCTCTCGAACTAATGAAACAATATTCAGAAGTTCGTTGCGCAGAAAACACAAGGGGAAAGGGGGAACGAATGGTTGGGTCAATAGAATAAAAGAAAACCAGTAATTCCCCCCCCCCCCTCTCCCCACTGTGCTCTGCAAATAGAGTGGCTACTAATCTACTCCAACATTTGCCATTGATAGGGGCGTGTCTAATGAAAGGGTTCTTAAACGTTGTTTCAAATGAGGAATTGATTAGCTACAAGAATATACTACAAAACAGGATACGAGGCAGACACTTAAAGAATAAAAGTAGTAACTAGGGTGTCTCACAGCTATGTTCTTCTATTAAAGACATTTGTAGTGTCTTACTATTAAGTACTTGTTTAAAAGATAGCTCTAGTGTCTCACAGACATGTTCTTGTATTAAACTTCATATTGGAGTCGATACGTAACGTACCGCCTTGACAAAAGCATTGTAATACGCGTACTTAAAGTGTTGAATACATTCTTTAAGAGAACTGGTAGATGTATGAGCTGTCTTTTCTTTCAACTCCCTAAAATATAAACTTACAAATAGATTAGTGTTTGTTTGGGCAGGGGGAGGAGGTAACGGTGAATGTGGGAAAGTGTCAACTAATTTAAATTAGTAGTGTTGTCCCTTTGTGGCAGGGGCGTAGCTAGGAATTTTCCATCGCTTGGGGGTCCGGGGGCTTGACCTCTTTGAGGGCCCCTGCATTTTGCGTAATATTTAATTTTTAATGAAAAAACCCCACTAATTTGGGGGCCCCTCTCAAGTGGGGTCCCGGGGGGATTATCAAATTCTCCTCCCCGACCATAGCTACGCCTCTGCTTTGTGGTCCACTTTGTATTGAAACTACATGGCTAAACATCTTTACTTTGTATTACGACTTAATACGTTATTGTACTCAACAGATGTACGTTTATATAATACGTTTGTCTATAAAGTTGTTCCCTTTTTTAAAATACCTTTTTAGTTGTAATACTGTCATAGAGTGAACCTATGCTAATGGAAACAGTTGAAGCATATGATCTGCAGTGCCTAAAATGTACTTAAGATGTAATGTACATTTTTTAAAATGCATAGCTCATCAACACGTTCTTAACCTTATATCCTATAAACTAAGAGTCATGTAGTAGATTTTGTGGAATGGTTAAATGAAACTGGCAATAGATTAGAATCTCCAATTCAGACAAAGTGCAACTATTTGTCAGGTTTTGTTAGGGTAACGACCTAAACAAATATTTTTTCAACAATTCCCTTTTCGATCTAACACAATAATTTATTTATATTTTTTAACGCCTGAAATTAATTTTCTACCACTACAGTAAGGATAACACTAAAATAGAAGCATTAATTTAGAAACGCCAGAGAGGCTATTCAGCCGAAGTAATTCATTGCTTCCCTTGGTGTAAAAATAGAAGAGGGACTGCCCAAAATAAGGTCCATTTGCATATTAACTATAAAATTGTGAAGTTATTCTCTGGAGCGATCTCGTCTGGTTTTTAACTGGAAATGGGAGACGAGTTAATGTCGCCATGACAACGTCGTCTGATGGCCACCTTTCGACGCAGCCATTCATCAATTCTCACAATAAATTGTGTCTGTTAGCTGTTGTTTTTCAACAAGCTGATACTCGCGCATTAATACCTTGCAATAGTTGATAGGCTATAGTGACATTATATGTTGATAATTTTAAACGGAACATATCCATAGAACTATTTTTATTTTGGAAAAATATGATAAAAACTGTCTATCAGGACCGGCTTTAGGTATAGGCAAACTAGGCAGCGGTTAGGGCCTCTGATTGGTGGGGCCTCGCTCAGGACTCACAATATTTTTTTTAAAGAAGAAATATCGAAACTTGTGCCCAATGTTATTGTTGAAATATAAATATTCTGCCTAATTTTATTTTTTCGTTGTTTATTTTCATTTTTCTATTTATATTGGGGTCACCAAGTTCACTTCGCCTAGGGCCTCAAATCATCTTAGGCTACGATTTAAGTAATCTACGATTGTGAGTTTTCGCCCTAAAAAGTGCGATTCAGTGTATTCTAAAAGGACGTATATTTTGATTTTCACATGTGTGTACATTCCGAGTATTTGGCAGAACACTTTGTCATTTTGTTTTAGAGATTAATTCATGTGGCAGTCTACTAGCTAATTATTCCAGTTGTTTGTGGAACACCTATTCAGGCCTTACGGAACACTTGGGTTTCGCGGAACACTGTTTAAGAAACACCTTGGTTAGGCCAATAATAGAATATGCATCCTCTGTTTGGGACCCCTCAACTCAAGAAAACATTAAGAAACTGGAACAGACACAAAATAGAGCAGTGAGATTCATAACAAACGAATATTCACATTTGACAAGAGTAACACCTTTAGTAAAATCACTAAATTTAGAATGCCTTCAGGATAAAAGACTTAAAAGTAAAGTATCAATTATACATAAAACACCGAACCATAATCTTCAAATACAAAAACAAAATTTAATAAAATACTCAGAAAAGACACAAAGATAAAGGCACATTCCTTGTTTCATATGCTAGGACAAATTTGTTCAAAAACTCCTTCTTCCCTAGCGCTATTATGGAATGAGTTGCCTGGGCTAGCCAGGAAAACCAGTGACTTGGCGGAGTTTAAGTCATTGGTTAATATGCATGACTAATTGCATGACGCGTAGGACGTAATAATCTTCTTTTTTGAAGTACACGTCTGTATCATATAAAATAAGATAAGAACTAGAATTTTCTATTCAAATTATCGTTGTGCAAGTGATTGAATGGATGTTAACACAGGTCCTCCTACTAAGGGAGAGATCATCAAGGCCATTCAAGAATGCAAAAAAAGTGAAAAGCGCCAGGCCTAGATGGTATACCAGTAGATGCTTTAAAAGCAGACCCCAAAATATCAGCTGAAATGCTGCATCCACTGCTATGCAAGATTTGGGAACAAGAACAGGTCTCTAAAATATGGAAACTGGGCTACTAATTAAATTACCCCAAAAAGGTGACCTCGCTCAATGCAACAACTGGCGAGGAATCATGTTACTGTCAACCCTCAGCAAGGTCTTAACTAGGACAATATTGGAACGCCTAAAAGATGCCCTAGACAAAAGACTAAGACCAGAACAGGCTGGATTCCATAAGGAGAAATCATGCACTGACCACATTGCTACACTACGTATTATCATAGAACAATCTATCGAATGGCAATCTCCTCTGTACATGACCTTAGTTGATTTTGAGAAAGCCTTCGACAGTATTGACAGAGACGTAATCTGGAGACAGACGAATCACTACGGAATTCCAACAAAATTCACCAATATCATTAAACAGTTATATGATGACTCATCATGCCAAGTAATACACAATGGTAAGCTGACCAACCCTTTTCAAGTAAAAACAGGAGTAAGACAGGGATGTATGCTTTCGCCCTTGATATTTTTGTTGGTGATCGATTGGGTCATGAGACAGATAGTCTTAGATAATAAAAGCTGCATAAAATGGACACTAACACAACATTTAAAGGACCTGGATTTCGCCGATGACAGCTGCCTCCTCTCCCATACACAACAAAATGCTCAGACAAAACTGACCAGACTCTCAGAAATAGCGAAAAAGACTGGACTTCTAATCAACAAAAAGAAAACAGAAGTTTTGAGGGTCAACAACAGACAAGAGAACCCAATCATGCTACAGGGAGAGAACATACTTGATACGGACCACTTCACATATCTGGGAAGTAGAGTTAGTAAAGACGGCAGAGCTGATGATGATATACTAATTCGAATCAATAAAGCTAGGTTTGCCTTTTCAACTCTTCTAACAATCTGGCGCTCTAAGGCATTATCACTACACAACAAGATACGAATCTATAATACAAACGTAAAGTCTGTCCTTCTATACGGTTCAGAAACTTGGAGAGTCACTAAAACAAATGTGGAAAAGCTCCAGACCTTTGTTAACAGATGCCTACGCCGGATATTAGGAATTAGGTGGCCAGAAAAGATAACTACTATCGATTTGTGGGAGAGAACTAGACAAAAGCCCATAGCCCAAGACATCACAAAATGAAAATGGAGCTGGATAGGACACACCCTGCGAAAACCAACTACCAATGTGGCAAGGCAGGTACTTGACTGGAATCCGCGAGGAAAGAGGAAAGTGGGCAGACCTAAGCAAGCCTGGAAGAGGTCAGTCATCAGTGAAGCTGAGGGCACTGGAATGACATAGGGGCAAATGAAGACAGTTACTCAGAACCAAGATCGGTGGAGAGGTGTGTGTATGCTACCCTGGGAGTACACAGGATTAAATCAAGTAAGTCAAGTGATTGAATTACTTATTTAATTGAATTGAATTTAAAACATTAAAGTCAACAAAATTTTACTCAGCTCTGAGTTACTTTATTTAATTCTAGTAGAGTGTTGAATAGATTTATAGGCACCTCAAAATCCGCGTATACCATATGATTGTAGAGACAACACAAAGCTCTTCAAAACACAAACGTGACAATGCTATTAAAAATTGTATGTCGCCTTAAATCAAACACATTGTTTGGAAGAAGATAAAAATATCGATTTGGACACACATTTGAATGTTGGGCATCTTTGAACGGCGAAAATGTTTGAGTGGTTCCAAGTACAGAAGTGTGTGTGTGTGTGGGGGGGGGGCTACAGTCACATGTCATTATAGGGTTAGTATAAATCTTTATTTTGTGGTGTCCTAGTTTCTTTATGTTTTCTTGAGTTGGAAGTCCCAGATAGAGGATGCATTTTCTAGTATTGGCATAATGTAAATTAGCATTTTTAGTTTTATGTTTTAGATCTACACAAGAATTATAAATGAACAAATGAGTTAGTATGTTGGTCCTGAACAAATGAGTTAGTAAGTTGGTCCTGAACAAATGAATTAGTAAGTTGGTCCTGAACAAATGAGTTAGTAAGTTGGTCCTGAACAAATGAGTTAGTAAGTTGGTCCTGAACAAATGAGTTAGTAAGTTGGTCGCAAACAAATGAGTTAGTAAGTTGGTCCTGAACAAATGAGTTAGTAAGTTGGTCCTGAACAAATGAGTTAGTAAGTTGGTCCTGAACAAATGAGTTAGTAAGTTGGTCCTGAACAAATGAGTTAGTAAGTTGGTCCTGAACAAATGAGTTAGTAAGTTGGTCCTGAACAAATGAGTTAGTAAGTTGGTCCCAAACAAATGAGTTAGTAAGTTGGTCTCGACTTTATAAAAACGTATTGGGTAGAAACTGAGGGAAAAAAATATCGTTTGGGGAAAATTAACCTCTGCCTTAGCGATTTTGAAAAGTTGACTCCTCCATAATATTCCCACTTGTTGTGGATGAACAAATACGAAAAATTGAACCTGTTATTACTTACCTAGAACAAAATGAAATGTAGATATTACCATATTATTTTGTGTTTTTAGGTCGGAGGTACGAAGAATTATTGGATTAGAGAGCGTTACGACGCCAGTTATAACCAAAAAAAAGAAAAAAAAAGAAGGTCCAACCACTAAGTAACAGAGTTTATGAAGTACTTGAATACTGAATTAAAAAGTGAAGAAAAGTGTCAATTATGTAGAATCATTTTTTTATGAATAATGTCGGGGCGGGGGTTTTAATTATGTTTGGGAAAGTTATAATGAGAAATGGCGAGGAGGGAATGCTATAGATTAAACAGCTAGAAGTATTTGGGAGCGCGTTTTAAAGCGGGCCATTCCATGTAAACGTAACATTAACTAGAATACACGGGCTAAAACGAGATTTTTAATATGCGGGCAGTTTTATTGAAAGTGCAAAAAAAAAAGGGGGGAGGCGGTACGACCAAATATTATGTGAGCATTTACAGGATGTAATAAGAAAAGAAATATCCTAGAGCTTAAGAAATATTTCGAATAAGAACTGAAAAGCAAAACAATAGTCCGATAGTGTAACTAAAACTATTTGGTAAGGCGGGGAGGGGGGAGTAGGGATACCCGAATTCAGAGACCGGCTACAATTCAACAGAATAGCTACTATAATTCTCTGGCCAATTTATGAGTGACCGATTATCAATGGGCCGTTTTATTATTATTTTTCTAAGTAAGAACCAAAAGGGATGGTAAAATAAATAATATATAACTTGGGAACAAATCAACCGGTGGGTAATGTTAGTTTAGAATAAACAAAATTTAAAAAATCAGAGCGTTATATGGACTGACTGATGTCTGCTCATATTTTAATCAGCTGAGTTATTGGACTGGGAGGTGACTCTCCTCTTCGTTAGACCAACACTAACTGATCGATAGGCGTTTCCTTGATTGAAACTTAACGTGCAGTGAGCCCATAAAGAACTTAATAAATCAGCAATCTTTAATCTACTGCATATTTAATGGACTGAAATTATCACACGGACAGGAGAGCTGGGATCAAGCAAAATATATACCAGGGCAATGGCAGGAAAGAGACCCTCGTCACGTGATCCGACCAAAATAAAATGTTTTGGTGCAGAGTACTGATATCCCACTCCAATGAATGCAACTATTCGGATAAACTATACAATCATCTTAAATCTTTTTGAAGATCTTATAAATTACAAACGTTTCTTCAAATGAGAAGATAATTACGCTCTCTGCGTAGCTATGTGTGAATCAAGTCGTGAATGTTACTTAGTGAGTTAAACTCTGCTATGTCGTTTTACAGGCAACTCAATCCATGTTATAACCATTCTAACGATACTATGAATGTTAGAGCGCGTGCATGAATTTTTCCTAGCAAAAGGAATAAGAAATGTGACTTTGTCTTAGTGTCTTTCTGAGTATAATATTAGGTTGCTTTGTATTTGTTAATTATTAGTGGCAATGTCTTCGATTACGAAGATTAAGTATGAGTGCAGTGTTTCATATGACTACCCAAACCCAGTTGCGACCTATATATTTTCCTCATATTATGCAGACAAAGCCGTTGTCCACGGGAGGTCTATTTAAGTTTTCTTTTCGTTTTCTGTTTTGTAAATAAAAAAATGTTTGACATGTTTCTGATGTTTCTTCAGAGTTGAAGATAATTTACTTCCTAGTCCAAACCTCCCGCAGGTCGACGGGGGATGGGAGTGGGCAGGGTCTGAGCCCTGGACCAACGATAAGTCTGAACGACAGTCCAGCGGGCACACGACCAGGCAGCCAATCTGTGCCTGTCTTCACTAAGGGTTTTACTAAAGCATTCAGCCTTTGTAAATTATGATTCAATGTTTTATGTGTTATTGCTACTTTACTTTCTAGTCTTCTGTCCTTTCTAATGTGAGCAGATCTCTAGATTTGTTTTTTGTTTGATAGGGTTCGAAAATGGATTGAGGTTTAGGTTATATTATTTCTATCGATCTCTTTGAATATTCAAATAACGTTTTGTCTTTCTTAAACTAAAATCGATAAGTACAAATTGGATTCTAAGTAAAGTTATGTAAGAACTAACCGCATCAAATTTGTTTTAAATCGCTTTTTTTCCCTTTCTGTTGCCCTTAGCTCGTATTGGTAAAAAAATAAGCCTACGAGCAATAAACACCACTTTAACCCATGGCTGCAACGCCTCTGATTATATTATAAATTTATGTTATGTTGTATAAACTATCTCTGAATCGAAATATCGGCAGATTTTTTGTCGGTCTCTTGCTTCAAAACAGTTTTAGTATATAGTGGTCAGTGGCATCTTCGTAGACACTTAATAACACACTGACACACATTCCGTGTTAGTCCACAACCAATTGTTTTGTGTTCAGCTGTGATAATATCAGCTGTGCTCTTTGACAGAACAAGACTAGGGAGGAAATAACTGCTCAAAGATGTCCAGATATTGCGAGCATTTTCAGACTAAAAAACAATATGATAGAAACGAAGGTCCCTTGCGTCTTTCTCTGTAACAATGTAAATCTTTGTCGACGACCTCATTACTGTCTAGAAAAAGGTAGCATAAAATATTTGTTTTATTTGGGGTGATTTTAGAGGCCCACGATAGGTGGGGAAAAAAAGTAAAGTTCCCCTTTCAGACCTTGTGGTCTATAGGGCAGATGATGTAGAGGTCATCTGTTTCGTGGCCTACGGTTAACAAGGGTGTCATGTGGCCAGCACAACGACCAACCGCCTTTACTTTTCCCCAACTAATGTCAGGTACCCATTAGAGCTGGGTGGACTCAGAGGCGCCCGAAGATCCCGAGATTAAAAATTCCAGTCTTCACCAGGATTCGAACCCACGAAAGGGGAAAATGCGCCCTATTAATCCTTCTGTCCATCGCTTCGAACGTCTTTGAAGTTTAGATCACAACAAAAGCTAGAAAAGATCTTGAAAATCCGATATTAGGAAATTTTATTAGGTCTTCTGGTGCAACGGCTACTTATAACTTTCTCCTCTAGACATTGATTACGCAGGCAGTTTTTTCCTAGAATAAATAAAATTAAGGAGACAATATTAAGAAAAAAAGATAATTGATAAGTATTTTTTGATGACATTTATTTATAAACTCTTCTTAATTGTAAATATATATATATATATATATATATATATATATATATATATATATATATATATATATATATATATATAGGTGGCACTGTCGTCACTGGGTTTTAGGAGAGACTCCAGAACGTGAAACTGAAAGGTTGTGTTATTGTAGTGAGTTTGTTAAGAAATATTATTACTAAACTCTACTACAGTTATTTTACCTCATATTAACTTGATTTTGTCTATATTATAAATAAAAGTTCTATTTAGTTTTATTCACAAAAAGAAGTTAAAGTTACTTGAAGTTTTATTAGTTAAGATATATTACGGTTTAGTTGTCTACCAGCAGTCTCTTTCTTATTCTATCGCTGAAATTAGTAGAGAATATTTTGTTATTAAGTGACTAACCAATTAACTCAATATGATTGTTAGAAATCGCTGTTATGCATTATATTACAATTACTTGAAGTCCAGAGGTCTCATTAACGATATTCGTTTCTAAAGACTAAGGAGGTCAATCTATTATTATGGTTCATATTTGACCGATTTAGGGTACAATGTAAATTGTTATTTCGTTGCGATGTTACTTTTTGTTTCAAACAAGAAAAAACAAGGTTACAAAAGACAGTTTGTGTGGAAACACAAACTCAAAATTGGCCCCCGAAGTGGTCCACCCAGGCAGGCTTCAATATTTTCAGAAAGAACATCCGAATGAAATTATATCAAAGACAAATGAGAGATAAGAATGGAGAATAAAGGTTAACAGATCTTGTGTAGTGCCCCAACGGTCCTGCAGATCAAAGGATAGGTGAAAGTGAATGTAAAGTTAGATGTGAACCTGGCCTAACTAGTTCCCCTTTCAGACTTTGTGGTCTATAGGGCAGATGATGTAAAGTTCATCTGTTTTTGTGGCCTACGGTTAACGAAGGTGTCATGCAGCCAGCACAACGACCAACAGCCTTTACTTTTCCCCAACTAATGTCAGGTACCCATTAGAGCTGAGTGGACTCAGAGGCGCCCAAGGATTCCGAAGTTGAAAATCCCAGTCTTCACCAGGATTCGAACCTGGGACCCTCGGTTCGCAAACCACCGCGCCTCCCCTGGCCCAAGTTTTGTAATCTAATTGTTTAGAAAAGACTCAATCTCTTGTTTAAATCCTCAAAAAAAAAAATAATTTCCGCAATAAAAAATTTGTTTAGGAAAATAAAATTTATAAGATTACTATTCGTTTTAAATTAGGTTTAACTTATAATGCATACTAATTAACTTTTTCTCTTTTAAAAACTGCTTGTATAACTGATTTTAAAAATTAGATTTTCACTTTCAAAAAAAAAAATAAAAAAGTAGCTGTTGCATTAGAACTTTGCATGGTTTAAAATATTGTGATGTCGGATTTTCAATATCTTTTCTAGTTTACGAGGTCTAAGCGGGACGGACGGACAGACATTTCACACAAAACTAATAGCGTCTTTTCCCCTTTCGGGGGCCGCTAAAAAACATTGCTTGAATACTCCTATCCATGTAATCTTGTTTTTTTTTTTGGCGGCCAGGTGATTTCTTTAAGGCATTCGGCGAGTGACTCACTCATCGTCTGGGATTCTATTTAGTTTAAATGTTAGAATTTTGCGGGCATTCGGTCCAGTAGTATGCTCACTTTTGCAATTTACAACAGTACTTAATCAGCCGGTGGTCCTGTTATTTTACATTTCTCGATCAGCTGATGGTCAAGAAGATCTTATATTACAGTCAATGAACAATAAAGAAAAAGAAGTTTTATTTTTTTTATTTTCTGTTTTGTAAATTACCATTTCTTCAATGTCCGTCATGTAACAAAACATTTAGTGTATCACTTTCAAATGACTCCGAACTAAGGTGTTCTTTACAATCTAACTACATAGTACGAGAAGCAGTTGGGGATAGTGACATCAGTTTAGAAATCACATCCAAATATATGTTTAATATCATCACACACTGTGTCATTAGACACTTCCATCACCCTAAACCTGTCGATGTGATTAGCGCAACAGGAGATGACGAAGTACATTCATTGGATGTCTTATGGTTTGTCTAAATCTCATGACATGTCCGGCCTAAGTCTAAGCACTTAACCCAGCTCGTATTGAACATCATTGAACGAGATCGTGTTTGCATTGGTTCAGGCTATAGAAAGTGTTTATTACAAAATAAAATCCAAGCTGACTAAAGGATTCTTGAGCTGGCAAGTGTACGCAGCGATATCACGAGAAAGGCCAGTCGGCGCCAAAAGCCAATCTCCCACTAGTATAAGTAGTTCACAGGAAAAGTCAACAAGCAATAAAAAAAAACTTTACATATAATGTAAACGAAGTTAAAGAATATAGCCACAGAGATATATAACATTTATGTACTATTTCGATACCCATTAGAGCGCCCCATGCACATCCGCCTTCCCTTCTGTACGCCACTGAATCTACGAGCAAAAACAAACTTGTAGCAAAACTCAAGAGACATTTTTGTTCGTCTAGAATTAGATCTATAAACAGATAATTATGCACAAACAAACAAACAAACAAAAAAAAAAAAAAAAAAAAAAAACAGACTTCTAAATAAAATTGCAACTGGAATTCTAAAAATAAACTTATTTTCACTGACAACTTCCCTGTTTCCAAGGATGACCAAGGCACAAAGACTGAAAGCTAGCCATGTTTGGGATCAAAATAATCGTACTCCTGTTGGTCTCTAGATTAACTCTTGTCTTCGACTGCTGGTGTCACGTGACAACGCTGACCACACAAAGAAGCATATATTTTGTTACATCCATTGCAAAGCCATTCTCTGCAGTGGGTTGATTTGTGCTCTCTTTTGGCTGTTTTCTCTATTGTGTCACGCGACCTAAGTGCTGTTTATTTCAAAACACCTGAGCTAGTCTTTAAAGCGTTCCCGAGGTTCTACCTGTTACGTGGTCCTCCTTTAACCTGTCCATAAAAGAAAGCATGCCTCTGGCTACTCTAGCATATAGTCGCCCAGGTTGCCCTTCTTTATGTATGGTTGGCACCTAGATATATATGTAGTTGAAATAAACGTTCACATTATTTTAAGCTTAAAGGCAGAGCACTCTAGGCCAGTGTTTCCCAAACTGTGTTCCACGAACTACTGGAATAATAATAATAATAATTATTATTATTATTAAGTAGGCCATCTCGTGAATTAATCTACTTAAAAAAAATAAGCAAAGTGTTCCGTTAAGGAAAATGGTTGGGAAGCCTTGCTCTGGGGCATAACATTGCCAGCTGTAAAGGAAGAGACCCCCCCCTCTTGTTTCCCAACGTTTGACTTGTGACGACCTCCTCCACCCCCCCAAACGAAAAAAAGGTAGAGATTGGGGGGGGGGGGACACCCTATTATTGAGAATCCCTTCGGTATAAATTAAATTGAAAATATTCGCTAGGAAAGTATTAGCAAAGAGTATAGATGTATAACAGGAGACCCATTGAGATGCATTTTACACTGACGACTTTTTATTGACACTTATGAATTGTACTGCGGCATCCAGTGTTGAATGAAGATCAGTTAACTGTGAACACGCCCTCATCATACTGAATGACATTCACATAAAATTCATCATATGACAGACGAGACAACTTGAGATAATTGACTTAATAATGAGCTGAGATAATGGGCATTAACTCCTAATCCTATTTAATCAGTTTCGTCCACGAAGTCTCATTTGGCTATTCAACTTTTCTTTAAATCAACATCTCTGTATTCAACATCTTTTTGTTTAAATCTCTTTATTCAGCATCTCTTTATTGAGGTAAGCTCAACCGTCTGAGTTGATGAAATAAAGATAAATTTGGGGTCTACATATGTTCTAATGTTTGAGCTATTAATTTGTGATCGGAACATTAAGTTTTGCAGTATTGTTCTAACAAGGTAATCGTGTTATGAAAAATGACTCAGAACACAATAAGATACATTAACAGAGATGTAAAATGGTGCTAAAGAAGTTAAGAGAAGATTTATCAGTAAACTGAGGTAGCAGCTGAGAAGGAAATATTATAAGACTATTAGGTGATGAAAGTCTTCGGTCGGAAAAGCAACAACAAAAAAAACCTGTTCAAAAACCTAGACAGCGAAACACGGACTGGCATGTTTCAAAGAATTTTAATGCATTGAATAATAATTGTAATGCTTTGAGAATTAGCGGAAGTAAATATATTGTGATTGATGTCATGAGGGAGAGTAAATATGTTTACAAAATGTACTCATTCTATTATCTATGGCTTTTCTCTCCAGTTCGTTGCAGTCAAATACTCGGAACAGAATGTTCGTGTCCATCATAGTTCTGTGCATAGCTTCCAGTGTCATTGTGACTCCTGGACACAGCTCCAAAGGTATAACAATACTTACTTTTCAATCTAGTACTTAATAAAATTAACCTTTAATTCCGACGTTTTTCTTTTTACCGATGGAATTTAGTTTTCACATTTTCAGTTCCCCTCCCCTACTCCTGGTGTGTTCCTCCTCAGCTATCCAGGACCTCTTCTTTATACTTAGCCCTTCGTGTGGACCTATCCAGTATCTCTTCTTTATACTTAGCCCTCCGTGTGGACCTATCCAGTACCTCTTCTTTATACTTAGCCCTCCGTGTGGACCTATCCAGGATCTCTTCTTTATACCTAGCCCTCCGTGTGGACCTATCCAGGACCTCTTCTTTATACTTAGTCCTCCGTGTGGACCTATCCAGGACCTATTTCTCCCACCTGTTGATATCTATATCGAAGCGTTTTATGTCACTCTCGCCTCACCACCGTCACCTATCCCTTAGTCTGTTGGACCGTTGGGACACCTCACAAGATTTGTTAACTTTCTTTCTCCATTCATGTCTGCCTACATCACTAAATCTTTGTAGTTGATGTCTCCTACACTTGAGGGGGGGGGGGGAAGCCTGTCAAACAGCTATCTCCATGGCTGCGCCAATTTATTGAATGTAGGCTTTAAATATGACTATGTTAATTTGTCCGTGAGTACATTTTGTACATATTTTTTTTTTACATTAGTAAAAGTTATTAGATTTTTATTTATAACTGAAAAACTATAACTAACTATACAGTGTATCCAGTGTACAGAGGGAAGTATTGATAATATATATGTGTTTTTTTTAAACAAGTTAAAAATCGAACTTTTAAGCCCTGCAAAATTTTTATTTTTGTCTAAGCTCTTCTGCTTGTAGCTCATTTTGTTTAAAATTTAGTTGGCACTTTGGTTTTGTCATATGGACGGAAAACAAGTTTGATACAGAATGAACAAGTGTATGTGTATGTGTATGTATGTATGTGCACTGACCAAGGAGTGTGGGCCTTGATAGAAATATATTGTTTGTCTCAGAGTCGAGTTGTTTTTTTCTTCTTCTTTTTTTTCTTTTCTCACTCTGACATTAGGAAATGTTATATAGGCCATGTCATTAGAACCGAGAAGCTAAGCTGGTCTTGTCAGGACCACACTGCTAGGTTTATGAACAATATCAGGTGACCGAGCCTCGCTCGGATGAATAATTTGTTAAGGAAGGATATATACCCGAAGTCATTTTGGGAATATTGTTGTAATTACGAAAATGAACGTTCGGGTAAAGACTATCAATCCGAAGAGTTGCTTTTTCGTTTAGTCAGTTCTCAATGTAATTGTACATGGCGATTAGAATAGAAAGTCCCCCCAACAGTAGGCCTAAAGAAAACCACAGCTCACGTCATAATGTTTTACATTGTTTCTTTCGTGTAAAACTATTGGGCTTGGAAGAAAGTCTTTGCAGTGTAACTTCTAAAATGGTTACTTTCTGACATTTAATATTGCAATTAATATATTCATTATGGCTCTGAGACATGGACACTTTACAGAAAACAACTAAGACTTCTTGAATGCTTTCACCAAAGCTGCTTGCGCTCCATCATGGACATACGGTGGCAGGACCGCACTACAAACAGCGATGTCCTTGCCAACGCCGGTATGGAAAGTATAGAGGAACTTCTTATGGTCCAACAGTTACACTGGGTAGGACACGTATCCAGTATGGGAGACGAACGTATGCCAAAGGCAGTCTTTTTTTTTTGTGAGCTAAAAGGTGGTCGACGTAACAGAGACGCTTCACGGAAATTCTTCAAAGACCAGCTTAGGCGTCAATTTTCCTTGGCTGACATAGAAGAAAGCACCTGGTTGTATGCGGCCTCCGAACGAAACAGCTGGAGGTCTCTCACGAAGGCCGCGAGATACACATTTGAGACCAAAAGAAAATCTGCTGCCGAGAACAAACGCAGACAGCGAAAAGAAAATCTAAATCAACCACCTGCGGACATTTGTTATGCTTGCCCTGGATGTGGCAAAATATGTAGGTCACAGCAGGGGATGCGCAGCCACGGGAAATACTGCTTTCCTCGCTAATCTTCGGACTCGAAGTTCATACCATTTTGCAAGAACATCGCTGTTTGTATTGCGGCCTTTGGTGAAGTCGTTTAAGAAGTCTTAGTTGCTTTCTATAAAGTACTCATGCCTCAGATCCACATAGAGGGGTTGAGAGAATCACTGGTTGACACTGATTTTTGTAGACAGGCGGAGCGATTTATTTCGCCACACTCTCGCTTGGAGGCGTCCAAAAGTACGACTATCCCTGATCACATATCAACCTCTCTTTAAAGTAATGCGTCATTTGATACTATGCTTCCCAGATAATGTAAAGTTATCTACCACTTTAAGGGATGTCTATGCGCGGTGATCTTTGGGCTAAGTAGGTTTTATTGGGTGACTTCTGGAACATGACTTCTGTTTAACCGAGGTTTATAGTTAACCAAAAAAAAAAAAGCAGCAGCGTGATGAAAATTCGTTGACCGCGAGCTGGATATCATCAGGGCCAGCCTTAGGCCTATGATGCCACAGTGGACCCCGAAGGTTAAAAAAACTCACGTTAATTTTAGGTGTAAATTATTAAATTAAACCATTATAATTTATAATAGGGTTCCCGTGGTCTCCTTGTTTTCAAGGAGCTCCTGGAAATCTCCTGAAACTCATAAAAATGTCTTTCAAAAGACAAATTTGTCACTTTGGGGTGTCAATCTATATGGTAAACGCCAGTCCTACGCGTGATATAAAAAAAAACGGCATCGTCAGTTTCATTTAATAAAAATGTAATGCAAATACGAATTTATTTTCTAATACAAAATCTATATTTTCACTTATTATCCTTATCCCTACCTTTACTGGTCCGCGCGCAATCCATTTGACATAGGGCCCGCAAATGTTAGGGCCGGCCCTGGTTGTGCAAGTAAGGCATAGATAAGTTGTGTTATGACCATTTCCTATATTTTGGTATGGGACTTCGAAGCTTAAACACATTGCAATAATTCACCAGCAAAATAATAACAAAGTAAAAGCTACCTATGGGTGTACGCAATTAAAGTGTAAACAATTTATAAAGGCTACATACATACATAGGCCTAAAGATATTTAATTTCATTATTTTTCTTCCATAGTTTCATAATGGAGCAATGTACAATAAGCATAGGGTTAGTTGGACTAGTCCGTTACGTTTCTTTGATTCAAAAGTAGTGGGCCGGAAGTTGTTTTTTTCCTTATATATCTTTGTATTGTTCAGTTCTCTTTTTAAATTAAACTGACATCATTATGCTATAATTTTAAGTGTACCTGATAGAGTAAAAAATTCTGCACAATAATACGGGTAGTTGGGATATGATACGATAGAGGCTATAAAAAGAAAAGACCTGAAACTAGCGCGTGAAACTACACATTTACAGTACTTTATTTGATGAGTATTTTACCCAAGATCTGTGTTGTTTTTTTTAGGACTAGATTATTTCATGTACCTGGCATATACACAATTTCATACACAAAATAATTGTTGAAAAAAATTGTAGTGATTTTAAACGTTAAATGATTACTTAAAAAGGTGTTACTCTAATCAATTTTGAATATTATTTTGTTATGAATGTCACTGTTTATTTTGTGTCTGTTCTAGTTTCTTAAATTTTTCTTGAATAAAGGGGTCGTTTTTCTACTAATGGGTATACCTGATTTCTCCAAGCAGCCTTTGTAAAATATTGATCCTAAATAATGCTATGTTTATAAACGAAAAATCGCATGGCTGCATTATGATGAATGTACTTGTTAGTTCAATATATTTTATATTACTAGGTAACTATAAATAACCGCATAAATAGACGCAAGTTTTTTTTTCTTTCTGTTAGATAAAGTCATATGGCAAATTTTTGTTTATATCCTAATTCTGAAAAGGAATAAAAATAGAATTATACAGTAAAAATAATCACTAAGGTTTTCTTTTAATAGTTTTGAAAGTCTGAGTTTGTGTTTTTGCAGATGTACACAAGCTACACTATGAGTCAGTCCATTTCTCCTAATTGTTTAGAAATGAGCGTAAAAATGTAGGCTTCGATATTTTTAGCCTGAATTTAAGTTACAAACTTCAAACAACTAATATATTGCCTCTTCCATAAAACTTTGTACTTAAAAAATAAATTTATCCAATGCTCGAGATCCTGCTTGTATACTTAGACCCTATTTAAATGGATCCGGTATCAATGTATTAAGTAGCAATAACCCCGCACAAAAAAATTTAATGAAAGAAGATTGAGATATATTTTTGTGACGGTACGCACCGGTACGGGGTACCAGCACCTTTTTTCAATGTCTGGAAAAATGATTACTTTTCTTGTAATTCAACGTTAATTGCTAATTTATTTTTAGTTGAAATTTAGGCAATCTATCACTGAGCACCGGAGCCTCTTTTTTAATTTTACACAAAAAAACACCTTATATACTTTCAGCCGATATGCCGTATTATTAGAAACACCTCTATGTGAACTTCTCAACTCAATCATCTAGAGTCTCAGACAGTCATTATTTTAGACTAGATTTAAGTACAGTCTAGACCTAGATTTAGTAGGCCTATTATTATAAAAAAAAAATAATCCGTCATTATAGACATCATTCGCAATTTTATTATTAGGTCTAGGCATTGAAAAGTAAATCTATTAATAAACTATAATAGATATAAGTCTAAGTACTAACTTATTAAATGAGTCATTATAAGTAGAAGTATTATAATGAATATTGTATAGATCTAGTTTGACTAGATTATAGATAGATCTCTAGTTTAGTAGATTAAGAGTATAGTAAACGTATTACAGTATTATTAGATCTATGTCTTTTGTCTATATCTAATAATCTAATAATTAAAAAACGTTAGTCTTTATTAATATCTAGACTTTTTTGTAATAAAAACTGACTATTATTAAAATAGCATAGGCTAGACTCGGCAATCTAGTCTCAAGATAGAATCTATACTATTACTAGATCTATTCGATTTTTATATATAGATCTAGACTAGCATTATATTATAGATCTAAATATACTAATTTAGAGATGATATGAGGTGTTAGCTAATAGCGTTGCACAAGAAACAAACCTGGGTTTTTCTAAACTCTAATAATATGTAATAGTAAAACAGCACCTACCTAAAAAAATTGTAACTAGCAATCAAAAACCTATATTTATTGTAGTATATATAGGTCTGTGGTTGTATTTTATATAGCCTTCGTAACTTTTTCTATAGAGAAATGACTTTTGTAATTTCTTTTACTGAAAATTGGACTATTCGCGTCTGACACATATAATTTTTTATGTTCAGCAACAAGCCCTATTGAATCATTAAAACTTTTTCTTGTTTGCAAAGAAAAGTCTTAGTGTACTGCTGTGAGCCCTGTGACGTAAGTGGTGTCAAGTTTTTTTCCCATTGACGTCATATAGAAACTTTCATTCATAAAACATTCTAGCCAAAATTAATTTTTTCGATAATGAGCCATTTTCAAACCGATATAACGGTCGACCTCGAGTTTTCCCGATGTGGCCAATGAGAATTTTTTTCTCACTAATAAGCACATACCTTGAAATTTTAAAGAAAATCGTTAGAGCCGTTTTCGAAATAAAATTTATATATATATAAATATATATACATACAAGAATGGCTCGCTTAAGAGTATAGGATTCGCATACTTTGCTAGGTCAGTACCAGGTGTCTTTTCACCCCACCCCTTAACTGCCCTTCACCTATTTAATAAAAAAAAAAGTGTCCATGTCCATGTATAGATCTAATGAGAGACTGTGTGTTTCTTTGTATTCAGAACTACTTGACGTGCTTAAAGCCAAGCCAATACTCTCGAGAAGGTAAGTTCTACAATTTGTACTGACACCAGGTTTATAATGAGTTGTATTTAATGACTCTCTATCACATACATAAAAGTAGAGTATTTTATATGTTATTGAAATCATAATTTTGGCTTTTTCAAAACGTCAACAAATAGATTTATACTACTAGGCCTACGTGCGAAATGTTAGCTGATATTAAATGATTCAATTTTCTGTCCATGTTTTGACCATTTTTCCTCCAATTTTAACTGATTTAAAGGATTCATTTTTTCCCCACGTTTTAACCAACGTTCTTCCACTTTCCACCCATGAAGAATGTTAGAGCTAACAGCAGAAATTGGAAAACGCTCCATCCTTAATTATATCAAATGTAGTATAATTTTTTTTGTGGACTATTTAGGGATTTTCATAAATGAAGTCAATGGAGTGCATACAGACGTATGTATATAGGTCTGTGGCAATACATAATGCACAAAATACCGAGGCATTGTCAAGCTAGGTATTTTTTAAAGCATGTAATGATTTGTGTGCGCTTTTCAACACAGCAGAATCCAATATCCAACTTCGTACTCTTCTAAGGATTGTTACTATTATATGTCACAGCTTTCCTATTCTATTTATAATTCGATAGAATCTACCTTAGGTCTCGATACGTCTAGGTGTCCCTGGTTCAGTTCTAGTTAACGAAATAAAACAATGAAACCACTAGATCAAACACATACACTTTAATCAGCTTTACTGCATATCACACACTCTGGTCTCTGTCTGACAACAACATACTTCCGGTCATTCGCTCAGATTGTAAAAATAGATTATACATACACACATTCGTCCGTGACATCTCGCCCCTCCTAAAATTATAATTAATTTTTACAAAGATACATAAAACACTATTATAAAACAAGTATAAAACATTAAAACACATTCAACAAAAATGTTTATTCGATAGGCCACAAAGGCTCTGAATATGCCACACAGGCGTTGATGTATCCAAACAACTTGAACATAGTCACACAGACTTTAATGTAGTCACACAGACTTTAATGTAGTCACACAGACTTTAATGTAGTCGCACAGACATTAATGTAGTCACACAGACTGCAATGTAATAGGCACACAGTCTATAGTTAAGGTTTTGGTTTTGTTTTAGGCACATCGGCACAATTTTAGGCCATGTCGTGCCTATCTATAGTTAAGGCACACAGTCTTAGAAGATGAAGACACACAGTCTTAAAAGATGAAGACACAGTCTTAGTTATAGACAGAAAGTCTACCATCAAGCAACAAAGTCTAAACTGTTGAAGACACAAATTCTTTGATGAAGCAACACATGCTTGTGAGAAGCCACGTAGGCTTATATCTATGATAAGCGTGACGGAATGTCCGCTACGACGTTTCCTTTACCTGGAATATGCTGCACTTCGAACTGAAAGTCCTGAAACATCAGGGCCCAGCGAGTTACGTGTGTTTAAACAGCGCAAGGGTGCGTGATCTGTGCGGAGTACGAATGTTCTGCCTAACAGGTATCTGGCCAACTTGGTTACTGCCCAAACAACTGCCAAGCACTCTCTTGCTACGGTGCTGTATCGTTGTTCGTGCTGTCCCCATATGACCCGCAAAAGGTGAGTCATGACCTAACTCTAAAATTCTGTTTCTGTCGGCGGCAGGAACGACTTGCTGTAGTTTAGCTTTTTATCTTGTCTCATCAGAAGCCCATTTTTCACTTTAAATTTACTAGTGGGACGCTCAGCCAATTCAAAACGTTTAACCAATGATTGTTCCTCCTTTTGTTTCAATGCATAACTAGATGTTAATTCTGATTCTGGCTGTTCGATCTGACTATGTAGGATCGGTTGTCCCATGTTAACTATTACACCAGATTGAGATCTAGTTACCGCATTTGTAACTTCTGACATTGCTAACCTTTGCCACTTGTATGTATCTGTGATGGTAGGCTCAGTTATGCCATTCGTTTCCTAGAATCAAGTCAGCTGCAGGCCTCTCCAACACAGATAAAAATGGCGTATCAATGTCAATGACAGCTGTGGGATATTCTTCAATTGTTCCTCCAAATGTCATACACTGGACTTTCTTACCGGTCAACTGGTGAGGGTGCACATGTAATCTCTTCACTCCGATTGTGGTCGCTCCTGTGTCTCTCAAGACCCAAATAGATTTCTTCCCAACGAATACAGGATACATTTTTAATTTCCCAGCGTCAAAAGTTACAGCTCCAGCCATCTGGACCTGATCAGCTTCATGAGGGAGTTGTTCACCATGTTGATAGTCTATGCAAACTGATGCATTGTATGAATGTCCAGTCGGTCTTCCCCTATTGCTGGTTTTAAACTCCTGACTTCTGCTTGAACCCATAGTCTCATTTCGTCTTAATGGGCTTTTGTTTCTACATTGGGCCGCTAAATGTCCCGTTTTGAAACACTTAAAACATTTTCTTTGTTCACCCACACTTCTTTTCTGCAGACGGTCCTGTCTCCATTCTTGTTTAAAGCGACTTCTGTTATCATTAGTCTTTGCAGCAAATGCAAACTTGCTAGTTATCAAGTCTTCCTCTCACTGAATTGTTTGCTCTGGATGTGCAGTAATATATTGCTGACACAACTTTACAGTTGTTGGTACATCTTTCGGTTTCCTTTCATGTAGAAAAGCCACTAATTGATGTTGCATGATGTGAGGATCTTGTCTCTGATGAACAAATCAATGAGACCTTCGAATGTCTTTTCAGTATTAGACAATTCTACCCAACGCACTAAGTATCTTGTAATGTCCTCAACAAATTCATCGAATGGCTGGTTTCTCTCTGGTTTAGCTTTATGGAACTTCTCTCTATACCCATCATCTGTCAAGTTGTATCTTTTCATCAATACTTCTTTCACCTTGTTATATTCCTCTAAATCTTTCTTAGAAAAATTGATACAAGCTTGCAGTGCCTTTCCCTGTAACAATGTGCATAGATGACTTCCCCACTTAATTTTAGGTATATCTGTAGCTTGAGCATGCACTTCAAATCTAGCCAAATATGCATCCATCTGATCCACGTTCTCATTGAAAGGTGGCAACTTTGGCTTCCATACAGCTTTTATATGCTCTTTGATTTCTCCTTTTGTATTCCTAAGCTCCAACTCTCTAACTCTCAATTTGTGTATTTCTACATCAGCTTCTTTCTCTTTAGCTCTCACTTCTCTCTCTTTAGCTCTTTCATCTCGCTCTCTGTCTTCTTTTTCTTTCTTTCCCAGCTTGACTTCTCTTTCTTTCACCCACTTCTGTAGAGCTGTCCCTGACAATCCCATCTCTTTTCCAGCGGCTATTAACTGTGTTAATCTCTCTGCCATTTTGTTTATCTCTAGCATACAATATAAACAACACTAATAGTTTTATCACTGTGTTTGACCTGGTTTCGTCTCGACTGATTGACTTAGTTTTTTCCCGCCGTTGCAAGTGAGCGCACACTCTTCACGACTTCACGGCCTTCTTGGTCCTTGACCTTTTCACAATGGCGAACCGCAGTTCTGTCTAATGTCTTCCAAAACTAAGTCAAGTAACTAGATAAACGAGCCTCCAAATATGTCACAGATTTCCTATTATATAACTCTATCTACTTATAATTCTGTAGAATCTACCTTAGGTCTCGATACGTCTAGGTGTCCCTGGTTCAGTTCTAGTTAACGAAATAAAACAATTAAACCGCTAGATCAAACACATACACTTTAATCATCTTTACTGCATATCACACACTCTGGTCTCTGTCTGACAACAAAACACACTTCCGGTCATTCGCTCAGATTGTAAAAATAGATTATACATACATACACACATTCATCCGTGACACGTGATAAAGTGATCTTTGACTATAGCGTCCTTGGTATTGTTGATTTTGTCAATTTAAAAAAATCTCTCTCAATTTTCTTTTCACTTTTGTTTACGTTTAGGTTCCATCAAAATGTGAACAATAAAATCTATAAATTTATTTAAATTTTATGAAGACCTACACTCTACACTAACAATAATACATCTGTGCGATTGGAAATATTTTTACCGTTTTTTTTTATTTTACTTTTAGCTTTCTTAGTGCGCTATGATGCTGTCACTTGTCTGGACCAGTTAGAAAGTAGGTGGGGATGGGAGGTATCTGGGTGAATTTTTTCGTGATGGCTTTTTAAATGCATTTATAAACATTTTTTTTTAAAAGTTGAATGTCTTGGATTCGCGCCTTCTCAATCCAACAATCTAACTACTGTACTAGAGTAGTGCTTATGAAAATATAAGGTTTTATAGTTAGGTATTGTTAGTTTCAAACTTTAAGACAAAGTATAAAGGGGACTAATTCAGCTTATACCACCACATCAGTCAAGTACAATTTCTTTCCCTTGTTCGACACTAGACAATATTAATTACAGGTAATTACGGAATTGCTTAATTTTTTAATGATTCTTGTTTTGTTAGGTAAAAAAAATATGTGCAAAATTTCAGCTTGATCAGAGATTGGGTGTGGGAAAATATCGTGTACAAACTTTTTACCAGACAGACAGACGGAGTGAGTTAATATAAGTTTTTAAAATAAAAAGCAGATCACTGTGATTATCTTTAATTTGAAAATCGCTTGTAGGTAAGTTTTTAAGTTGTCAATGTAAAAAGAGTGTAACTCATTGAATTCTGTTTCTCTCTATTTCTATCTTTGCATACCCTGAATAAACATGACATTCGAATAGTACCAGGACCATCCCGTAAGTACGGTTAGAGCATGTCACTTTCTTTAATTTTTTTGGACTACATAGAGTTGTAAGTAATAGAGAGACAGAGATAAGCCAGAGAAAACAACTTAAAATAGATTTTTTAAATACACATGACAACATATATATATGTGTTTTATTTATGCATTAAATGTTCAAAAGTTGAATGAATTGACTGCAAATGTATATTTCTTTACACGTTGATACTGGCGTAGCTAGGGATTTGGGGACCACTGAGGGCTTGACCTTAGCTCTTTAGGGTCCTTTGCATTTCGACATTCGACATCACGACATGATATAATGTACTTAATAAATATATAACTTAATAATATATAACCTCGCACGGAAGAGTTAGTCTATGTGGAATACATGGTTACTAAGTTATATATAACAACAAGAACACCATGACTACATGGCAGTGGCGTAACAGGAAAACCAAAGTTTTGGAAGAATTGAAGTCATTGATTGACATGCGTGACTAGATTGACATAGGAACATGGAAAGAACGTAATCATCTTCTTTTTGAAGTAATGTATATATTTGATAAGATAAGTGTGTACCATGACATTTACATCAGTATGTAGTATGTACCGTATCATGACATTTTCATAATAATATATTCTTTTGAAAAAAAAAATCTTTTTCATTGTATGGTGACGCCATAAATCACTCTTCTCAAAAGTGCTGAGTGAGTATTACTTCGACTTTCTTTTTTTAATTTAATTTAATCTGTACAACTATATTTACATTCAAATGTAAAAAGTGTTAAGTGTGTTTATGTGTGTGTATTTGTGTGTGTGTCAGGGTAGACTGCTAGTAGGAATAGAAAATAGATTTATTTATTGGTCAGGTTATAGAATCTAGAGCCAAATATGTAGTTGTTTAGAAAGGAAAGGACGACACTAGAGATAAGCTTGTTACTAACAAAGAAGGAGTAAGTCGAGACTAATCGTTATAGTAGGCCTCAACCTTGACCTGTGACATCGCAACCTGTGGGCAGTGAAGACCGATAACTTGTTGCCACGATAGAACAATTTGGATGAGCTACAATTATTGTACTAAGTAAACGAGAAGTGAGCAACATTTTGTAACCGTATAGATAAAAAGTAAGGTGGATAAAAATATTTGAATTACAGAACCTTTTCCGCCATTTTCCAGATCAAACTATTTTGGCAGACTTTAGCCAATGTTGGGGCTAATGTTAATGTCATTGTTTACATATGAACAGAAATTACAATGTGATTTTTTAAATATCCAGTAAAATTTTCCTTTTCGATTTAACGAACAAAATAGTCCGACGGAAAACTTAGTAGTAGTTTAAAGTGTAAATCTGTTGAAAGCAATTCAAGAAATGAATTTTTTTAAAACCCTAGAGATCATTAGCATAAAAAAACAACACAAGATCATAGGCTGTTGGCTTTCATAGAATAAGTATTTATCCTGCTTTCCTGGTCCGCCATCATTAAAAATTAATCACTTTTATAGAATTGATTGCGATGAAACTTGTAATGCTATTTATTTTTCAAAGTTTAGATATCAGCTGTGTATCAAGGATTGGCCTCTTTAGTCACACAAGAAGTTGCAAAGGGAAAAGATCGTCTCTCGAGACGTAAAATGCCACAGATGCCACAGAGATATAACGCAATACCATTTTGCGAATTTTTAATAGAATGAGCTATTAATAACAGAACTATATGTTCACGCAAATCTTTGTAATAAAGCAATTTCCTGTTAAGTACCTTTGAGTTCATGTTTCGAAAATCCTAGATCGAAGTAATTCAAGTCTGTTGATTTTAATCATCTTATGTACATTTAAATAGATTGATTACATAGATCTTTAAAGAATTCTGTATCTAAACATTGCACAATAATAACTATGAGACGAGAGAATTCTTATTTTCAACTAAACATATGTTACCCGCGAGCCGCGGGTCTTTATTTGCGCATTACTGTCGATATAGTCACTGAGAGTGTTTTGTAAACAATTAAACGTAATAATAATGTAATAAGTAAAGCGAATGTGTCAATGTAAAAATAGTGTGAATGAAAGCTATCAAATCAAAATAGCTAATAGGCTTCAATCCATTTTTTCAAATTAAAACATTTGCTTGTAGGCCTACATATATTTGATTAAAATTTAAGATGAATAGACTAAATTTTGTATTTTCTTGTGTTAAAGTATAAAGTAGATCTTGAGGTAGACATAGATCTAAATGTACACTAATCTAGAGTTAAAAATTGGCTTTCATAGAGTTCATTCTGTGTTGCGCATGCGTGACCTTTTTTCATGAATGAATATAGGCCTATCTCAACACGGCTACGCAACTTTAGCAATCGAACGAATGTATTAAAAATGCTTTAGAAAAATAAATTTAAATATCAAATGAATGGACAATAATTAGTATGTTTATGTGTTAAAGCACAAAACTATCTTTGCGAAAAGAAGTTTTATCATCGTAGAGCTCAATAAGAGTTTTAGACCTAGACCTAGGAATAGACTCAGTAGAGAGATGTGTTAATGTGTAACCAATTGGTAATGTCTAATGAAAGAATGTTCGCCAGGAAATCTGTAGTCACAGATATCAGGAACTAATTTATGTAAAAAATGCTTTTGAAATACAAAATTGAAGGTTAATTTTATTACATTATGAAATCAATGGATCTTCTTTTGTATTTTCATTAGTCAAAGTAAAAAACTATGTGCGCAAAGTGTATTTCTTAAAATTAGATCTAGGTCTAAATCCTTTCGATCTTTTCTCATGTCAACATTGTTAACCATGGCCTAGATCCATAAAATACTATAGCTGCAATAGAGTCGGACAACTTTATTTTTTTTTAGGGTCTTAAGTTTGTTTTAGGGCTACAATACATACACTACGGTCTAATTCCTGCCAAGTTTTATCAAGATTGGTCAAGCGGTTTTGATGTCTATAAGTCACATACATACACCTCACATTCTACTTTATAGTATAGACGAAGATGTTCAAATTACTAGATGTAGAAACATCAAATTATATGTTACATAGGTTAGGGTGGAAAAAAAACCCAACAACTTTACTTTTAAAAGGCTTGCCTTCTAGTCCGAAAATTTATGAGGAATGCAGTATTTCCCGTGGCTGTTCAGGCCAGCTGTGACCTACATATTTTGTCACATCCAGGTTTTCGAACTTTTTCACGACATTTTGTGTAGTGTTATAGATTTCCATGTCCAGTGTAGGTATAATAAAACTCTGTAATTGAAGCTTAATTAGGCATCCCAACGTAGTTTTTTTCTATTGTGAAAATCCCCCATTATAACTATTTGTCTTGTTTAAAACCTCTACTTATTGATGTATTCTAAATACTTTCTCAGCTCAATAAAAAGTCAATGTTATGTATACCCATGTCAATAATCTAAGTGTTACCTATGCAATAATCTATTTGTCGGCCATTGCAATTTTTTTTTATTTTTAAGTTATGATTGCCACGATGAAGGAACTCCATGTCAGCCTGAGATAAGGAATTGTTGTGGATACTGCAACCAAATGTTAGAGTAACTTTTTTCTAACTTTCATTTTTTTTTGCTATGGAAATAGTGTTTCATATGACTACTTTGTCATTTAGAGTACCTGATTATCTTTCATTTCGAATGTCTCTTTTTTTCCTTCATATAATAGAAAGAATTTTTAAATAATTTCAGAGAATCAGAAAATTAAAAGTCACATTTTGTTATTCGAATTTTAAAGATTTATATGAAAACAGTGACTGGTAACAACAAGAAACAAAATCTGGGTCGAATTTAAGTAAAGAAACAAAAACATTGTATAGGAATTCTCTACTTATGTTAATAATAATTAAATATATACCAAATCTTTAAATTTTAAACAAGTTTTAGCTTATGCCGCCCCCCCCCTCTCTAGTATGTTAGCCGATTTGGTGATGGTGTGGGGAAGAGCGATTACATCGATACCATCCACTCACCCACTCCCACCTTCCAGTTGGGGGGTGGTGGTCCAACAAATTGATTGGTTACTACTAGGAACAAAAACAGGGGAAATGGTGAACTTTTAGTAGAGACACCAAAAGAAATAAAATTGTATAGGAATTTTTTACTTATGTTAATATTTTTTTGGGGGGGGGGGGGGGGGGCAATATATTGGTGAAGAAATCGCACACCATTTGAACAAAATTTTAAACTTAATTTAATCTTAAAATTGTAAACGATTTTTAACCTAATGCGTCCCCCCTCTAGTATGTTAGCCGATTTGGTGGTGGTGGTGTGTGTGTTCAATTAGTTGAGGGGGAAGAACAAATGAAGTGTTACTCTTAATTTTGTGGATTTTAAAGTTTAGGCAAAAGTTTGAAGTCAATGTTTTTCTATTTCCCAATTCTTTTACAACAGAAAAATCTGAGATAGAAAGAAGGCTGAGAAAAAACTACTAGGAAGTAAAAAAGTTTTTTATTTGTCCCACTTATACTAAACATTTCTTACGAGTTTTACATTTTCCTAGTTAAACGTATTCTTTCTTTGAATCATTATGACAAAAAGTTGAATACAATTTTTCGCCTTATTTTGGGTGATTCAATATAAAAATGTAATATGTAGCATATAGAGAAATTTTGTTCAAATGGTGTGCGATTTCTTCACGAATACATCCCCCCCCCCCCCAAAAAAAAAGTTTAGGGTCGGTAATGGCCCCCCTAACCGTGACCTCCGTGACCCGAAGGCGCCGCCCTAACCCACCGAATGGGCCAGTGCTATTATCACCATAACAGTATGGGCAACTTAATATAAAAGAAAATGGGTTAAATATAAATAATAATCATATAATATTAATTTCTGTAGCTAGTAATGCACACAAATTGTGTGATTTCTCTACTAAAATACCTCCCCACACACACACACACACAAGGATCCACCAGTAGTTGCAAGTAACTTGCAAGTGACCAAATAAAAAATAAAGTTAAAATTGATTCGAACCGCTCCGTCTAAACGAACGTTCAGGCACGTAAAAATGTATACAGCAAATGCCCTAAGTAAGCTCGGAGGCGAGGTGGCCGAGTGGTAAAGCGCTTGGTCTCGAGTTCGAATCCCGGTGAAGACTAGGATTTTAAATTTTGTGATTTTTAGGACGCCCTTAATCCCACCTGACATTAATTTTGGAAGAGTAAAGGCGGCTGTGCTGGCCACGCCACATGACCCCTTCGTTAACCGTAGGTCACAGAAACAGGTGATCTTTACATCATCTGCCCAATAGATCGCAAGGTCTGAAAGGTCTACTTTCTTTACTAAGCAAGAACGTTATCCGATTAAGCAATAATTAACAAATATTACCCCATTTCTATGATTTCTAATAGTCCTTAAACTATAAGGGTTAGTGCAAAATATTTGTGTCTAATCTTGCCATTAACTTCTCCCTCCAAAATCTAAATCGTCGAATATAAAAGAAAGTCACGGACAAATCATGTAGCAGTCATGTATTCTACCATTTCAACAATTTTGATTGATTAATACACGACTTCTTAGCCAGTAGAGAGTAGAGCAACGAAAAATATTTCAACATGATGATCGGTCGTTAACTTGAGCTACAGCACCAGACGTAGGGGTATTATATGTTAAATTGTAGAACTTGAAATAACTTGGACAAACTTCTTTTAAAAACAAAACTAAATATAAATTTAACTACTGTAGTATATGAAGACCAATTCAACTTGAAATGAAATAAATCTAGTAGCAATTATAAAAAATGGTATTTTAAACTAGACCTGTAGTCACATATGCAAGTGAAACCTGGACGCTGATAAAACCACAGAAAATCTGCTAAATACTTTGGAAAGAAAAATCCTCAGAAAATTAATGGTGCCATACATGAGGAAACCGGATGGAGGATTCGCACCAACCAAGAAATATACCAGCTACATGAAAACCCCTCCATAATAACAAAAATAAAAAGGAACAGATTATGTTGGGCAAGTCACCTCGAAAGAATACCAGAGAACAGGGGAGCAAAAATTGTCCAACGGCAGAAACCAAAAGGCAGGCCCCCCAAAGTCCCCAAAGGCAGACCACGAGTAAGGTGGTTTGATGACGTAGAGACAGATCTACAAAAGCTAAAAGTCCGGGCATGGAGACGTAAAGCACAGGATAGATCAGAATGGAGAGATGTGCTAAAGCAGGCCATGGCCCTGCAAGGACAGATCAAAATGGAGAGATGTGCTAAAGCAGGCCAGGGCCCTGCAAGGACAGATTAGAATGGAGAGATGCGCTAAAGCAGGCCATGGCCCTGCAAGGATATATCAAAATGGAGAGATGTGCTAAAGCAGGCCATGGCCCTGCAAGGACAGATCAGAATGGAGAGATGTGCTAAAGCAGGCCAGGGCCCTCCATGGGCTGTTGCGCCACTGACATGATATTTGAAACAATCTAACTTACTACACAAAAAAAAGTATTAACTGTTTCAAATCTCTGGGTCTACTCTTGTATATTTGCATTACTCGAGACCTTATTTTAGTCTCCTCCTCACTGCATAGCCACCAATCAATCTCCTAACTCTCATCATCGTCACCTAGGAAACACACATTCCATAGCATTTAGTCTATCTTAAGTGATGGGGCCGTGGTCTTAAAGTGACAAAGCACTTAGCTTCTGAACCAAGAGGTATCAGGTTCGAATCCTGCTGTATTTTGTATATCGACATTTTAAAGTCTAACCTGAAATCAGTATGGGAATGTTAATCGATGTGTTGGCCACACGACATCCTCATTAACCACGAGCCAGAGAAATAACCTCTTTATATTATCTGCCTCATAGATAGCAAGGTCTGAAAGGGCTACTTTACTGGCTATACTTTATCTGTACAGAGTCTCAAACGTTATACCTTACATATTTAATTGCCCGAATCAATAAAGATTTTTTTTCATTTCCCAATTGTGTTTAAATTATACGTCTAGATTATAACGAGATCATAGTTTAGAGTTTAGACTATATAGACCATATAGTCTAGATTATAAAGACCATATAGTTTAGATTACAAATTTCATTATATAGAACATAAAGTTTAAATCGCATAGACCATATAGTTTAAACCATATTGTTCAGATTATAAAGACCATATTGTTAAGACATTGGCTTTCACTTCGTAAAATTTAATATACATTACATATTCTATTCTATAGCAAAAATTCAGATTCGTAAGTCTTTTTTTTTTTTTTTTTTTTTTTTTTTTTTTTTTTTTACAAAAATTTCCAATTCAAAAATTTCTTTTGTTTTACTTTCTGTTCATTCCTGCATGTCATATAATGAATTGCACCAGATGGCGCAAAGAATATAAAGCTGCAGAGAGAGTAGTTGAGATTGGTTTGGGAAAAGTGATTATTTTGCTAGTTAGCCCAAGAACCATGCAAAATAACAGAGGCTGAAATAAAGAATTTAATTGGCTACCTCTTAACAAAGAAACCTTCAGTAACAGCCATGAAGTTTCTTTAAGGAGAAAATAATTGCTACCTTGATATCTTGATACCAGCCATTATCAAAGTAAACTTAAGAACAACAGTGATCAGTTAGTGACTTGTTTTTGTATCTGTGCTACTCAGTGGTGATATTAGTCGCATTCTTTTGTAACGTCTGCAAGAAATAAAATCATTACTTAATAAACCTTTTTTTTACACTTTGTTATGAGCATTAATGAATTTTGTCTGACAGCAAATTTCCAACACCCCCCCCCCCCCTCCTCTCCAAAAAGAAATCTAAAAAGTTATAGAGATAGAAGTGTAGAGAGTAAGTCTACGAGATAGAAGTGTAGAGAGTAAGTCTACGAGATAGAAGTGTAGAGAGTAAGTCTACGAGATAGAAGTGTAGAGAGTAAGTCTACGAGATAGAAGTGGTCGAGAGTAGGTCTACGAGATAGAAGTGGTAGAGAGTAGGTCTACGAGATAGAAATGGTAGAGAGTAGGTCTACGAGATAGAAGTGGTAGAGAGTAGGTCTACGAGATAGAAGTGGTAGAGAGTAGGTCTACGAGATAGAAGTGGTAGAGAGTAGGTCTACGAGATAGAAGTGGTAGAGAGTAGGTCTACGAGATAGAAGTGGTAGAGAGTAGGTCTACGAGATAGAAGTGGTAGAGGGTAGGTCTACGAGATAGAAGTGGTAGAGGGTAGGTCTACGAGATAGAAGTGGTAGAGGGTAGGTCTACGAGATAGAAGTGGTAGAGGGTAGGTCTACGAGATAGAAGTGGTAGAGGGTAGGTCTACGAGATAGAAGTGGTAGAGGGTAGGTCTACGAGATAGAAGTGGTAGAGGGTAGGTCTACGAGATAGAAGTGGTAGAGGGTAGGTCTACGAGATAGAAGTGGTAGAGGGTAGGTCTACGAGATAGAAGTGGTAGAGGGTAGGTCTACGAGATAGAAGTGGTAGAGGGTAGGTCTACGAGATAGAAGTGGTAGAGGGTAGGTCTACGAAATAGAAGTGTAGAGAGCATTGAAAAAAGTAGTGGTGGTCATTTTGGAGTGAAATATACGCTAGTGGGTAGCAATTGGAGGAGGGCAGGCGTGGTTACAGCCCCCGGAACTCCGTAAGAGAGATTTAAAAATTAAATATATAAATTTCGACGGGTAAGCAAATTTGCACATTCTTTTTAAACATTTTTACCACTTTTTAAAAAGACTCTTTAAATCTATTCAAAGAGAGTATTGAGATAGAAGTTCTAAAGAGTCTTGAGATAGAATTGGTTAAGTGGTCGAGAGTATTGAGATAGAAGTGGTAGAAAGTATTGAGATAGAAGGGTCGAGTGGTAGAGAGTATTGAGATAGAAGTGGTAGAAAGTATTGAGATAGAAGGGTCGAGTGGTAGAGAGTATTGAGATTGAAGTGGGAGAGAGTATTGAGATAGAAGGGGTCGAGTGGTAGAGAGTATTGAGCTTGAAGTGGGAGAGAGTATTGAGATAGAAGTGGTCAAGTGGTAGAGAGTATTGAGATTGAAGTGGTCGAGTGGTATGGTAGAGAGTATTGAGATAGAAGTGGTAGAGAGTATTGAAATAGAAGTGGTCGAGTGGTAGAGAGTATTGAGATTGAAGTGGTAGAGAGTATTGAGATTGAAGTGGGAGAGAGTATTGAGATAGAAGTGGTCGAGTGGTAGAGAGTATTGAGATTGAAGTGGGAGAGTGGTAGAGAGTATTGAGATTGAAGTGGGAGAGTGGTAGAGAGTATTGAGATTGAAGTGGTCGAGTGGTAGAGAGTATTGAGATTGAAGTGGGAGAGTGGTAGAGAGTATTGAGATTGAAGTGGGAGAGAGTATTGAGATCGAAGTGGTCGAGTGGTAGAGAGTATTGAGATTGAAGTGGGAGAGAGTACTGAGATAGAAGTGGTAGAGAGTATTGAAATAGAAGTGGTCGAGTGGTAGAGAGTATTGAGATAGAAGTGGTAGAGAGTATTGAGATAGAAGTGGGAGAGAGTATTGAGATAGAAGTGGTAGAGAGTATTGAGATTGAAGTGGTCGAGTGGTAGAGAGTATTGAGATTGAAGTGGTAGAGAGTATTGAGATTGAAGTGGTAGAGAGTATTGAGATTGAAGTGGTAGAGAGTATTGAGATTGAAGTGGTAGAGAGTATTGAGATTGAAGTGGTAGAGAGTATTGAGATTGAAGTGGTAGAGAGTATTGAGATTGAAGTGGTAGAGAGTATTGAGATTGAAGTGGTAGAGAGTATTGAGATTGAAGTGGTAGAGAGTATTGAGATTGAAGTGGTAGAGAGTATTGAGATTGAAGTGGTAGAGAGTATTGAGATTGAAGTGGTAGAGAGTATTGAGATTGAAGTGGTAGAGAGTATTGAGATTGAAGTGGTAGAGAGTATTGAGATTGAAGTGGTAGAGAGTATTGAGATTGAAGTGGTAGGGAGTATTGAGATTGAAGTGGTAGGGAGTATTGAGATTGAAGTGGTAGGGAGTATTGAGATTGAAGTGGTAGGGAGTATTGAGATTGAAGTGGTAGGGAGAATTGAAATAGAAGTGGTCGAGCGGTAGAGAGTATTGAGATTGAAGTGGTAGAGAGTATTGAGATTGAAGTGTTAGAGAGTATTGAGATTGAAGTGGTAGGGAGAATTGAAATAGAAGTGGTCGAGCGGTAGAGAGTATTGAGATTGAAGTGGTAGAGAGTATTGAGATTGAAGTGGTAGAGAGTATTGAGATTGAAGTGGTAGAGAGTATTGAGATTGAAGTGGTAGAGAGTATTGAGATTGAAGTGGTAGGGAGTATTGAGATTGAAGTGGTAGGGAGTATTGAGATTGAAGTGGTAGGGAGTATTGAGATTGAAGTGGTAGGGAGAATTGAAATAGAAGTGGTCGAGCGGTAGAGAGTATTGAGATTGAAGTGGTAGAGAGTATTGAGATTGAAGTGGTAGAGAGTATTGAGATTGAAGTGGTAGGGAGAATTGAAATAGAAGTGGTCGAGCGGTAGAGAGTATTGAGATTGAAGTGGTAGAGAGTATTGAGATAAAAGTGGTCGAGTGGTAGAGAGTATTGAGATTGAAGTGGCAAAGTCTTGAGATAGAAGTTCTAAAGAGTCTTGAGATAGAAGTTCTAAAGAGTCTTGAGATAGAAGTGGAAGAGAGTATTTAAAAATTAGTGGGAGTTATTATAAAATGAAACTTACGTGAATGATTAGTTGATCATCTGGTACACTAAATGTATAACTTTACTCTCCTTACAAAAGATGGATATTTACAGTCATAGAGGAAGACGCATCTATTGACAGATCTAGAAAACTATTTCCATTTGGATCAAAACAAATTTTTTTTATATTAAATTCGTTTTTTTAACCCCACCCCACCCCGCGTGCAGATGAAAGAGAAGAATGTGCATAATAGTCATACTGAAGCATTGACCTGTCACTTCCATTGCGCTAGCAATTACTCGATATTAAGCAATTAATTTAGAGAAATGGAAGAACATAATCGCAATATTGCGTGCTTGGTGTTAATAACTAAAAAAAAATGCTTATAACTTATTATCCTAAATTATGCGCACGTGTTTTAGTCTGCTGCGTTATAAACTAGAAACGACTTTTTTTTGTTGAAGAAAAGTAGAGCTTTAATCTAAATTAGGACTACGCCTTTAGACATAAAGTTTATGATTTGAGACTATGATTTTTAATTTTTAATAGTAGGATTGGGATTACAGTTGAATCGGACCAGCCTATTATTCAGTCGAATTCGATTAAACGGACTAGCCGGTTATAAGAACGATCACGGTCGAATGTAGTCACATCGACAGTATCCGACATATAGTTTGAACTAGAAGTCTGTTTGAACAGTAGGATTATATATTTGGTGACATTTATATTAGTTACAGGATTTTAAAGCATATTGTAGATTTTATATGTTTCTTACTCACAATGTATTACATATCATAATAATTAAATATGCTTTTTATACTTTTGCTTTGAAACTTGCAGATAGACATTGCTTAGCAAAGTTAAATTAAAAACATAATTGCCTAAAATAGAACTCCCCATGCAGAAAAAAAAAATCAAATGTATTTAATAGAGGTGTCTAATGTATCATGTATAAATACATAAATCTAATCTAAGTGTCTTCTATTTCATACAATTACATCATGATGTTTTGCAAATGCAATTTAAAGAGTGCCGTAAGTTGCTAAATTTTTACATTAATTTTTTATAAAAATTGTTTTTGTTATTATTGCTAGCTAAATTTAAAAAAATAAGATAATTGATTAATTAGTTTCTTTTACTTTAAGGTCTTCTTTTCTTTTTCAGTCTTTGTGCGAATCTGTCTACAATAGAAGTCAATGACAAATATTATAGGAACTGATTGGCACGTAAGGCTCTTCAGCCCGATTCTCTTGTTCTATAACACTATGAATGATCATCAAATTGAAAGTTCTTTGCTATAATAGATGTAAATTAAATTGAGCTTGATTGTTTTTCCTGGGATACGCCACCATTTCATCCCATACATGTGGAGCTGGGGAGGGTAGCATGCGGGATTGAAGAGGGATAGAGTGAAACATTCACATAGGGGTGTCAATGAGGTGGACTATGTTGGGCGATGGTCAGTCATATTGAGGGTGAGGTGGACTATCTGTGGCGAAAGTCAGTTATGTTATGGATTAAGCGGGTTATACTGTGGCGATGGTCACTCATTGTTAAGTGATACGTGTTTAAAAATATTTAAAGTATATTTTAACCCTTTTAAAAAGATAAACTTGTAACTTTTCTCAAATATTTGCAATCAATTTTGATGTTTAATTTGATTTTTTCCCCAGAATTGTATCAAACATTATAAAGTGAATAACCTGACAATTTGATCTGATTAAACAATTTTTGAAAATAAAAAACAAACCACAAGAAAGTGTTAATAGTTATCATTCAAGTATCTATTACATTCACAATTCGCATTTATAAGGGGTAACATACTTATTCAGAGATCATATAGTTCTAGTTTTAGTTATGTTGTGTGCTGTTTATATCTAACCTATAACAAAAAATAGGACATACGAAGTAAAGAGTAAAGGTTATCTGTTTCTGAGGCCAACGTTTAACTAGGGTGTTATGTGGCCAGCACAACTACACACCACTTTTACTTTAATGTTAGGTACACTCGGACCTTTTTAGGCATAGGCAGCAGCCTAGGACCTCCGATTAGTAAGGACCTCGCACAGATTTAAAGAAAAATTTTTTATTTTTTTTTAGAGAAAATAATTGCGATACATGGATCATATTAAAACATAGCAGAACTCTATGGCTCTATATTTACCTCTACTAGTTAGACCATATGTGTTAAAAGACCATTGTTTCTTCCTTGTGTTGAAATATCGAAATATTATTTCTTGTCTGTCGACCATGAGTCGTCCATGAAGCATGTTCCTGATATCGTCGTAATATGAATTTAACTTGTTCTTAATGCATTTTTCGGTCTTAATTTTTTATTTTTCATTTGGGGTCCTATTCACTTTGCTTAGAGCCTCCAATTACATGAGACCGGCCCTGGGTACACATTGAAGTTGGATAGACTCAGGGGCGTCCTGAAAAATCCCGAAATTTAAAACTCTATTCTTTATCGAGATTCGAACCCGGAATTTCTCGGTTCGAAAGCCAAACGCTTTAACACACTAGCTTTCCATTCGTACAGAATAAACCTTTTTAAAAGGTTTGAACACGGAGGCTGATTATGTCCAAGTTCAAATCTCAAGTAGGATGGCAAGAAAAAAAAAACGAGACACAAAATAAATTAATATTTCTCAAAAGTTACAATATTTTCTTTCTATAGCGTTTGTTCATAAAAGATTCATGTACTCATTCAAGACATGTTGCCAATTTTAAGATAAGTTTATTCTAGCACAGAATAAATTGCCAGAATCAGAATCAGTAAGGAAAAAGGAAGAAATAAACACACCAGTGATGTTTAGTGTTTAGACTTGGGAACTACAATCAAAGCCGGTTAATCAGACCACCGGTTAGCCGCTTATTTGGACCGAATTACCGTTTAATTTGACTAAGGAACATGGGAGAAAATACAGAAAACACACGCACCCACAACACGCACATACACAAACTTCAACAGGTGGAAAATTATGGAGAAATTTTTATCCATCTACAAGTTTCTACAGCGAGATTCAATGCTACGATAAAAATAAAGATTACGACGCTGCCATTGGAAGATGCGGAAAGTGATGATAATGATGAAGATGGCACTGATGGTGCAAGTGACAACGCTGGACGTCACGAAATGCTTTGAAACTTTGCGCGTCTCTTGCAGTAGGGGGACTAATGGCAGTCCGACTGGTGCGAAAGAGTTAACAGTTTTGTTTAAGTGTAGTCCGTCAAGCGCTAGACTACCAACGTTGACTGGGGATTAAACACACTTTTGAAAACGACAAAGCTTCTATCAACTCACTCTGTCTGGTACACGCGTCTTCCACTTCCCAGTCTCGGATCAACTTGAAACTTAACACACAAAACAGGAATCAATCGAAAAAAAACAAAAAACAATTATTTAATCAACTGGTCTAATTAATTAATTATGTTTTTTTTATAGAGACAGTACTAGCTAAAGGGAAAAAAGAGAATTTGGTCGTTGGCTAAAAAATTGAATTCACAAAAGATAACCTTCAATTTTTAACAGTAACACCTCTGTGTTTGTCGGCTTTTCGTCATGGAGGCTCGAGACCTTGAGTTCACATTCAGACTCGGTAACATTTTAAAAATAATATTGAAAAGGCGACACAGAAAACTTTTCTCTAAATACCTAGAAAAAAAAAGAAAAAAAAAGGTCCACAAACGTGATAGGACCATAACGCACTGGGCATACTAAAAGCATGACAATTGTGCTAAACAAAAACAGTATAAAAATAGTTCCAAAGTACAAATGTATTATTGCTAGTCTTGATCTATTAAACATTAATTACATAATTGAATAAAAATAATTGATACAATTTCACTCAATCTAATCTTTGTTTTTAAAAAGTATTTTAAAATATATATTTTACTTATTATTACGCTTCGCATTTTGAGCACCTACCTATATATTGTATTGTAGATAATTTTAGAAGCTACAGCATATAGTAGTGTGTAAGTGTATTGAATGCTGGAATGGTACCAATGCATGTTGAATATAAAAAAAAATATAAGAAAAAAAAGACAGCAAAGAAAGATGACAAATCGTGGAGATGTTTTGTATTTGTTGATGTAATGAAGTTATACAGACAAGTTCTATTTCGAATGAATACTTTCTTTTAAATTAATACGGAAAGCAACTAAATCTTTTTTTTTTTAGCGCCCCGAAAGGGGAAAAGACGCTATTAGTTTTGTGTGGCCTGTTTAGATATCAGAATCTAGAAGAGAAAATGAAAATTGGACATCATGATATTTTAGATCATTCAAAGTTCTGACAGATTAAAAAAAAAATAATTACACCACTTTTCAATGAAAAACTTCAGGGGAGGTAACGTTTCTTTTAAAAGGTCATGGACTTCTTCATTAATAACTCAAGCTTCATTCATAGATTCGCGCATTGGTACAAAAAATGTGCATCTAAGGTCACAAAGGTAAAAGTGTCAATGGATCGTTATAAAATACTAGTTCCTAGTTTAAACCTCCCGCTGGACAAAGGGGGATGGGATCGGGCAGGGTTTGATACATTTAAACGACAGTCAAGCGCGCAGCCAGTCATCCGTAGTGTGAATACTACTCTTGTTTTCTCGTGGACTATCCGCAAAAATAAGAGAGTGATCTTTCCTTTACTTCTTGTTTAAACTTGAGGGAGGAAGAGAATTATATATATACTAGTCGACCGGCGGCGTAGCATACGCCACTATTTTGCATAGCCGGTCTTAGGCCACTGCAACCTATCCGACCGCAGTGGGCCCCCACTTTCAAAGGACCTGCGCTAATTCAAGGTCTATAAATTATTAAATTAAACAATTTTTTAACTTAAAACATATTTCCCGCGCCCTCATGTCGATTTACCAGGAGGTCAACAATTCTCAAAGATAGATTAAAACATTTGGTAATTCTTACTATTGAGTGGGATCTATGTAGGAAATAGAATTATTATGATATACTGTATGACTTTGCTATACGCAAGGCTCGTAAAGTAATTCTGTACATAGTAAAGAATGAATAAAATGCATAGACGAATTTATTTTCTAATACAAACTCTTAAATTTCACTTATTATCCGCTTCCCTATCCAAACGTGGCCCCACGAAATCCGTTTTGCATAGGGCCCCACAATGGTTAAGTCCGGCCAAGGTCGGACTGGGTATCAAAATCGGCCCGGGCATTACCATATAAACCGGCCCACAAATGGCATGTCATATATTTTAGGTGTGGGGGGCTTTTAGCGGGCATTTGCCCGTTTGCCCATATAGCCAGTCCGGCCCTGCTATTTAGTAGATTACTTAGATTAATTCCTAGTCCAAACCTCCCGCTGGACAAAGGGGGTGGGATCGGGCGTGACCTCCGTGTCGAAGGCGCCGGATCGGGCAGGGTTTGATACATTTAAACGACAGTCAAGCGCGCAGGCAGCCATCCGTGGTGTGAACTCTACTCTTGTTTTCTCGTGGACTATCCGCAGAAATAAGAGAGGGATCTTTCCTTTACTTGTTGTTTAAACTTGAGGGAGGAAGAGAATTATATGTATAGATTTTCCATTTATTAACTTACTCATTGAATAGAATACTGATTGAAATGTTGTTTTTTCAAAAAGAATTTTGATACGAACTTCGTTTTAGTTTTAAGTTTAAAAAATAATGAACCATTTTTGCAGCGTGCAGTTTTGACATATCCTCATTATAGGGGCCTACACTTGACAGTCTAAATAAGACAAAATATAACCCAGATCTAGATATATTTATAATATATATATATATATATATATATATATATATATATATATATATATATATACATATTATAAATATATTGATAATTTGAACAAAATTTAATTATTAAGGCAATAACATATCTTCTGACAGCTTAGGGGTGCAGATTTATTTATTATGTAAACAATATAGTTGGCCTATCACATAAGAAATGAATGGGTTACGAACAGCATAGTAGGCCTACACCATTACCAAGCAGCAAAATGCCTACTATTCATGATCATAACATTGGCCTAGGTCTAGCAATTATAAGATTAAGTGTAGATTCATACGAGTTCTAGTTTAGATATAGTAGATTCTATCTATATCAAGATTATTCTAGATCTAGACTTAGATCTATATATACACGCGAATTTATGAATGAAGCTTGACTTAGACTTTGATCTAGTTCTAGACCTAGACTTAGATCTTGAATCTAGAATTAGATCTAAAACTAGGTCTAGATCTAGCTAGATCTATGTCTAGTTTGTATGACAAATGACAATGGAGATACTAATTTTTATTTGCGAGGGGAAAGTCTTAAGTCTAAATGCTAAGTCATCTGTAGCTTAAAGTAGGTCAAGATTTGTTTCTCGTGTTGCCAATTTATCTAATTTTGTTAGAAGAATAAATCTTGTTTAGTTCTCTTTATTACATGTAACATGTTATTAATTTTGAATGTATAGATTAATATAATTAGTTAATAATTATTATTCTAAAAAATATAAGTGTACACTAAATGAATACATGGAGATGCTGTGGCTGAGGGGTAAAGCACTTGAAAGTGCCGTGTTCGAACCCTGGTAAAGATTCAGTTGGACCACTTCTGGGGCCGATTTTGAGTTTGTGTTTCCACACACACTGTCTTTGTAACCTTGTTTTTTCATGCTAAAATTTCGCACAAAGTATTAAAGCCGGAGCAGGATGGAGAGACTCCTTGCAATAATGAAGCATTACAAGAACTATAAGAAATAAATTAAATCATAAACTATCATTAATATCTTCATAAACTATTCATTTATTTACAAAAAATATTTATTACTTTCTTTTAATGAATGTATTTTATAAATTGGATTTTTTTAAAGCTAGTTCATAAAAAGAAATTTTTGTTTGTTTGACGAAACAGGGACAATCCGTTGCAGCATCTACTAAGATCTACTAGAACTTTTAATTTAAAAACGTAAGTTGCAGTTTCTTGTACAATTTCCTCAGGAAAAAAAACGAGTAATAATCAATCAAATGGAAAGTATCTGAGTGTATATCTATAGTCATTGTTTGAGGGATGTCGAACTAAGTGAAGCAGACAAATGACTTCATCTGGACCCGCGTTTTGGGCGTTGCGATGTTATTGTCTGCCCTTGCTCGGATACAGCCAGTCAGAGTGTGTGCAAATGTTCTGAGACTTTGCGCTTGTGTGTGTGGATGTGGCAATCGTAGAAGTCTAAGGGGTGTGCTAGTGCTTTCCTCAATAAGTAAGTTTACTTACGTTTTTTTTTTTCGTAGTTGCGTGCAAATAATGTCTGAGGAACGACTTTATCCAGAGACTCTCAAATTTGGGTAGTGAACACCAAAACATTGTCACTTTATTCAGTGATTCTAAAATCTGGGCTGTGAACGCCCAAACATTGTCACGACTCTAAAATCCAGGTGGTAAGCACCCAGACACTGTCATGACTTTATCCAGTGATTCTAAAATCTGGTTAGTGAATACCCAAACATTGCCAATACCTTCTTGCTTCTTTATGTACGGTTAAACTTTGTCCATTAGTGGCGCCTTAGCTGTTAAACAATAATTAGTCCATTCGTGGTTCATATACAGTTAAACTTTGTCAGTTCATTGTTCATATACAGTTAAACTTAGTCGACTCATGGTTCATATATAAACTTTTTTCCATTCACGGTTTACTTGTATTCAAACTTTGTTAATTCTAGGTTCAAAATAAAAACTTTTTCAAATTTGTTGAAAATATCTGGTCTTCAAAATAATGCAAGCAGTTCTTCTATGGCCGTCTTAAATCTTAAACACAAGTTCAGGGGCGGAGTGGCTATATGGGCAACTGCCCGTGGGCCGGTGCCAAAATGGGCCGGTGGGACTGCTGAATGTGCCACATTAAATGTCAGTAAGTCCCGTAAACGTGATTGATCTCGCCTTATCTTTCAAAAAAATCTTTACACACTTAACTGTGTATTAAAGCCACATAATCTGAAATAATGGATTGGCTTATAGCAGTTTACCGTGCTTCTGTTATAATCCTCTTTACACTCTAAGAGATTAACAAACAACATAAAACCTATGTTTTGTTTATAGTCCTATAGAAGTCAAACTAGTGTTAACATACTGAATATATTTCTTTTCTGCAAGAACGTTTCACTTGACTTCTGTTTGACATGATTCAGTTGTTATTTCAAAATAGCCTAAACATCCCGCGAAACAGCCGGTAAAGTGGAGGGGAGAGGAGTGGGTGGCAGGCAGAGTTCGAACCTGAGACCATCGAGACTATCTCCAGAGCGCATAACACATGAACAGGCAGCCACCCAGTGTTATGCTTTACTCTTTAAGTTATACCAAAATAATGTTTAAAATAACTATTAAGATTACGACTGCACTGTAGATTTTTTTTTTTTTTTTTTTTTTTTTTTTTTACAAATTGAGATTTTCTATAACACTAAAAACTATTTATATACAGCAAGTTAACAAACTCACGTTTGCATACACGCGTTGCTTTTTTTTTCCATATCACATGCAATCAAATTGTGAATCGAATCTTATGGTCATGCCCGGGCCGATTTTGAACCCCCCCCCCCCCCCCCAAGTCCACACTTGCACAAGTTGAATACAATCGGATGATCTACTGATATCCTCTCCCCCCCCCCCCTTAACCCCCTTCTCCGATTCCCTACTTGAAGTCTTTCCCAAATGGAGCCAGGCGTTGAAAGTTTTTTGTAAGGAAACAAAACTAAGATGGATATGGAAGTTATTTAGGATAATTTTCTTTTCTTCCTTTATTATTACTGTAATTTGGGGGGGGGGGGGGGGTAATGGATAGATCAATTCTTTATACAAAGAGGGAGAACTGAAAGGCTGACACGAGTTTTTTTCCCCATAAATGAATATATTTTTTTGTATCCTTGCGTCCAAACCTTGTTTTTATTCTTTTATATTTTTTTTTTCTGCTCTGTACAAGGCACATTTTTGTTACTCAAACAGAAAAAAAAAATGTATCTTGTGATAAGATATGACAAGGAGAGTTACTGTTCCCTGGCACTATAATATGTTTTCCTTTTGTGTGTTTGTGTATGTGTGTTTGTGTGAACTCCAGCAACATGGAGACTACCGGATCGAAGACATGATGAATGTACAGAGATGTGCAGATTATTTTCTAGAGATCGCTAAATAAATATCAAGATAGGCCATTCTTTCAATTTTTTTTTTGCATTTAGCTAAAGTAGATCTATACAGTTGGCTTTTCTTACACAGTTCCAGAAGATCCAACGTTAGGCCTACATCATTGGATCTTGTTTCAGGGATAGCCTCATTGTTAACAAGTAAAATAAAATCCCCCCCCCCCCTTTTTTTTCTCTTGCTTTTTATAACTGGTATAGCATGTGTGTTTGTGTTTCGATTGGCTGGTTAATTCTGATGTAGCCTTTACATTGGATTGATGCAGACGACTTTTTAAAAAGGAAGTGAACGGCTGATGAAAGGCGGAGACGAGAGACAAAGGGACGTGTGTCTTTTTCGTGAAGTTCAGTTTGGCTAGATACCTAGAGTTATAACCATACGACGAGTGAATCAACAGTAATAAAATTACATTGGAAAATGTAGTGTAGCCTAATGCTCCAGTAGAGGATAGGCTATAGTCCCAACCGCCTTCCACGATAGTCCGCCCCTGTAATACCTTTAGGTCTGAATGTTTTTTTAGCGGCCCCCGAAAGGGGAAAAGACGCCAATAGTTTTGTGTGAAATGTCTATCCGTATCTGTCCGTCCGTCCCGTTTAGATCTTGTAAACTAGAAAAGATAGTGAAAATCCGACATCACAATATTTTAGACCATTCAAAGTTCTGATGCAACGGCTACTTTTTTTTTTATGAAAGCGAAAAATCTAATTTTTAAAATCACTTATGCAAGCAGTTTTTTAAAGAGAAAAAGCTAATTAGTATGCATTAAAAGTTAGACCTAATTTAAAAGGAATACTAATATTGTAAAGTGCATTTTCTTGATATCCCTTCTTACAATCAGATCTGTATCTCTCTTCAAAGTTTTTCTTTAGGATTCGAATACATCAATTATAAGGCTTCAGTTAGGTCAGGAGAGGCGCGGTAAAGCGCTTGGCTTCCGAACCGGTGGTCCCGGGTTCGAATCCTGGTGAAGACTGGGATTTTCAACTTCGGAATCCTTGGGCGCCTCTGAGTCCACCCAGCTCTAATGGGTACATGGCATTATTTGGGGAAAAGTAAAGGCGGTTGGTCGTTGTGCTGGCTACATGACACCCTCGTTAACCGTAGGCCACAAAAACAGATGAACTTTAAATCATCTGCCATATAGACCACAAGGTCTGAAAGGGGAACTAGTTAGGCCAGGTTCACATCTAACTTTGCATTCACTTGCACCTATCCTTTGATCTGCTGGACCGTTGGGGCACTACACAAGATCTGTCAACCTTCTTTCTCCATTCTTATCTCTCATTTGTCTTTGATATAATTTCATTCGGATGTTCTTTCTGAAAATATTGAAGCCTGCCTGGATGGACCACTTCGGGGGCCGATTTTGAGTTTGTGTTTCCACACAAACTTTCTTTGTAACCTTGTTAACTCTCTGTTTAGATTTCTTGGGAAATAATTGTACAAATAAAAATACGTGGTTAAAGCTAATTAACTTTTTTTTATTGCTTCTTTATTTTAGTTTGTGCTGGTTTTTAACCAGTTTTTAATTTGTTAGTTCAGGGATAAAGATATAGGCTATTGTGTATTGATTATTACAGTGGTAAACACTAAGCTACTAACAATCATATTAAACTCCAAGTACTAAGTACTAAACTATGGAGCCCACAGTCTCTAAGTCGAAGTCCATTTCAAAGATTAACGGACCATTAGAGTGCTAATCTAATTGAAGTTGACGTGTACACTAGCAGATCCCCCTTGCGGCCACACTTGGAAGATTCGTCTTGTCCAATTGTACGGACACAAAGGGATTACTTGACAACGTGCGTCATACAAAAATGGGGCCGTGTTGGTTACGTCATGAGGCTAGAAGATCTTGTTTCACATCACATACAAAAATGCGAGTGTGTTTGGTGGGGATGTGGGGGGGGGGGGAGTTGAGATAGCGTCATACAGATCAGTGTGACTCTTTGTGTCGTGTCTGGTGTGCCTTGGGGATAAATGAAGAAATGGCATCTAAAATGAAACCTCACATAAAATTTAAGTATCATCAACACTGCAACAAAATCTGTTTTTTTCAAAAGGGATTGCAATTTCACAGCAGACACAGTGGCTCCTCCGGATGGGATACTCTCCGGTAAATCCTTTTTGCCTTTTGAGACAGATGAATGTCTACTTTTGTTACGGCTGCTGATGTTACAACTATCGCAGTTACTATTACACTACTACTATTGATACTAATACACTACTACTATTGATACTAATAGGCTTATAACTAGTTCAGTTACTCATAACTCCTCATTTTTTGGTGTATCGCCATCTTTTTTTTATTACAATCCCTCTTATCAGTTGGCAAAAAAAACAAAAAAAAAAAAACAACTGGAACCTGGACCAATCTTTAAGGATTTTCCTAGAAATTTGACAGTTTATGTAAATCTTTGGAAAAAGAATTACAATCTGATTACCCACACAAGGAAAAGTCTGGTTTTACCGTTATAAGTTAAAAAAAATAATCTTCAATTACATTTAATTTGAAGGTCCAGAATCAATATCCTGAACACACATACGTCAGAAGCCGCATGTATTAAAAAAGGTGAACTCATAGACTTATATATAATATATGGAGACTTTTTAACACTACAAAAAATGTTGTGAAAATGTTTTAGAAAGTTGGATCAAGGCGTTGTTTTGTAAAGTAGTTAAAAGAGGTAAAGGCTATTTTTTTCAACCCTAACCTATGTAACATATAATTTAATTTTTAGATCTAGATCTAGTAAATGAACATAAAAAATAAGAGTACTCTCCTCTCATAATTATTATTTTGCAATTTTTAGAGACACAATCTTCTTTATCAAAAGACTGAATGCAATACTAAATTGTAATTTTTTGTGTATTTTTGATAATAAATTACTAGATCTAGATCTGAAAAATAAAATTATATGTTACATAGGTTAGGGTTGAAAAAAAAAACAACTTTAATTCTTTTAACTACTTTACAAAGCAACGCCTTGATCCAACTTTCTACAAAATGTTCACGATCGATCAGTCGCGAATAAGAATTTATTTCCGGTTTCCAGTCTAGTAGTCAGGGCCGGTCTTAGGCCACTGCAACCTATGCGGTCGCAGTGGGCCCCGCGCTTTCATAGGCCTGCGCTAAACCTATGTGTAATCATAAATTGCAAAATATATAAGAAAAATTCCTGGAAATGTCCTGAGCTTATTAAAATCTCTTGAAAAACTCATAAAATTGTAATAAAATGTATAGTAGAGTCACTATTGCTGAGCAGGCATGTTTGCGGAAAAAGCTAATCGAAATTAGTTAAAATCTACTTTATTTTGAAATTTTCTGCTAAACTACTGTAACGGTACTGCGCATGGTCCATTTCTCTACACTTCCAATATAAGGGTTTTCCTTACACAGCAGATAATTACTTTTGACTCCAGGTTAAAGTTGACAGGTGTGGAATCGTCCATTATTTTTCACGTACTAGGAGAACCGCATAGGTCAGGGCTTCAGGCTTTTTAAAAATGATAATGACACATCACCTGCATGATACACCTATTTTTCGGTTTATAAATGAATGTGGAAAAACTTCATTCCGTAGCCATCTGCCAGGAATTTAATTTTAAAAAAAATCGGGAGGTGTTTACCTAGTTTTTACCTTTTTAAAGATAGTCACAATTGTAGAACACTATAGATATTATTTATTTGACCTGCGCATTTAGCTTAATATTTACATAGTGATTTAGATTATCAGAATTTAAATATGAGTTTGTATTAGTATACATAATTTAAAAACATTTAGAGAATAATATTACATATAATATATAATTTATGAGTACCGGACATCCAGCAAAAAGACAAATAATAATATCAAATAATATCATATAGGCCTATATAATATTAATATAACAAAAAAGAATGAAAGAATAGAGGAAAATAAAATCAGGGTAGTGTGACGTCAATTAAATTGAAGAGGTAAAGTATCAAAAAGTGACAATCTGTGGTCTTAAGCTTTAATAAAATAAAATTAATGTAAAGGATAAGGAGTTCAAGTATTATATAAGACTAATAAATATATGCTTTATATGGGCTTTGTTCCGACATTTTTACCGTGTTCCGCAATTGTGACTTCTTAACAAATCCTGTTCCGTAATTGTGACTGACCATATCTCAGTCGATTTGAATGTAAAATTCAAATATCTGTTGAAAAACTACACCATGCGTCTATATTTATCGGAAAATGGATGGGCAATGCCTAGATGCTTTTAGTTTTTCCATAGGTCTAACCATTATGGAGCAAAAAATTGAAAACTAAAAATAGCTGCAAACTGTTCCGCAATAGTGACTCTACTCTAATAATCGGACGAATTTTCCCTTTAACCGGAAGTTCCAATACCTTAGTTACTTTTATAGTCACTGGCATATAAATATACCATAGGTTGCAAAGTTCGTAAAGTAAAGTTAACTTGATCGCAATTTTGTACTTAGTAAAGAATGAATAAAATGCAAAGCCGAATTTATTTTCTAATACAAAATCTTAATTTTCACTTATTATCCTTATTCCCACCCAGAAAAGGCCCCGCGCAATCAGTTTCGCATAGGGCCCCGCGATTGCTAGGACCGGCCCTGCTAGTAGTATATATATAAGTCTATGCGTGAACCATGGGTGAACTAAATAACTAGACGTTCAGGAACATTTTGCGCACCGCCTTCAAAGTTTGGATCTATGGGACTATTACCAAACTAGACTCTTAGATATATCTAGATCCAGTATTGAAGTGGCTCTATGAGGCTATTACCAAACTAGACTCTTAGGTATAACTAGATCCAGTATTGTAGTCTAAAGTACTGTCATTTAATCTCCCATTTTTTTAAAATCTATCATTCGTTTATTTTTAAGAGCAAATTTCTCGCTCTTATGTGCGGCGTATTACTTCATAAAGGAGGAATCGTATTTAAAAAACAAAGAAAAAAAAACGTGTTCCTTTTTATAGTTATACGGGTCTTAACTTACGTATTGCTGATATAGTCACTAATTTGGTGCATTAGAAACGATTAAAGAAAATAATGATGTTATAAGTAAAGCGAATAAATGAATTCATGATTTTAAAAAATATTATGAATGGAGCTAAAAATAGCTAATTGACCTTTATTCAATTTTTTATGAAAACATTGGCGAACGAATGTAGATCTATGAAAAAATGCTTTAGAAAAACAAATTTGAATGTTAATTTGATTAAAATATGAAATGAATGAACTATAATTAGTATTTTAATGTGTTTAATTATATAACTATCTTTACGAAGAGAAGTTCTATCATCTTAGAGCTGAACTAGTGTTTTAGACGTAGGAAAAGAGAGTTTCAAAACATTTCGGTCTGCGCATGCGTGACCTTTTCTATTAGATTATGCGAATGAATGAAACTATTAGAATACGGCTTAGCAGCTCTAGCGAATGAATGTATGAAAAATGCTTTAGAAAATCCATTTTTAATTTTGAATGTTAATTTGGTCAAAATATGAAATGAATGGACTATAATTAGTATGTTCATGTGTTAAAGTATAAAACTATCTTTGCGAAGAGAAGTTATCCTCTATCATCTTAGAGTTGAAATAGAGTATTAGACATAGGAATGGAAAGATGTGTAACATTACGGTATTGTCTAATGAAAGAATGTTCGTCGGGAAATCTGAATTCGCAGATATAAGGAACAAATTTATGTAAAAAATGCGTTTAAAACACACATTTGAAGCTTAATTTTGTGTCAAAGTAAAAAACTATCTGCGTAAAGTGTAGTTCTTAAAATTAGATCTAGATCTAAATCCTTTCGATTTTTCTCATGTCAACATAGTAAACATGTCCTAGATTTATAAGATACAATACTTTTAGAGAGTTGGGCTATTTTTTTTTTTTTGTTGAGGGTCTTAAGTATGTTTTATGGCTACAATACATACACTACAATCTAAGTTAGTACCCAAGGAACATTTCTGCCAAGTTTTATCAAGATCGGTGAAACGGTTTTGATTTCTATACGGGGACATACATACATACATACATACGCCTCACATTCTACTTTATATATTAAGATAACAACTCAATCAATGTACAATACGCCATTGAAACAAGTTTCGTGCATTTTAAAGAGAGAGAGAGAACTTCTATGTTAAGTTCTAGTTTGAACTTACTTGGGTCAAAATGTGAACATGTGTGTCCATCTTGCCAGAAAGCGTATTTGCAGGGTGTGTTTTCGTAGCATTAAATCTTATCGTCTATCTTATGAAATAAAGACTGAGTGGTAAGTTTTGTTTGTGTCTGGTGAGACAGAGGTAAAGACGGGCAGGGGGACAGGCAGACATAGTTAGAAAAAAAAGTATATCTTTCAATTTTCCCTATTAGAAAACGTTATAGATAAAGTTAAGTGCATTATGCGCGCTGGACTGTCGGTAGTCCTACTCTTAGGCTTAGTTTTAGGGTTGGTCTTAGTCTTGGTCTTAGTCTTAGTTTTAGTCTTAGGCTTAGTCTTAGGCTTGGTCTTAGTCTTAGGCTTAGTCTTAGGCATAGTTTTAGGCTTAGTCTTAGGGTTAGTCTTGGTCCTCCATATTCAAATTATTGTGTGCTACAAACAGAAGAGCTTAGAGAATTTCATTCTGCATAACTAAATAATGCACACAATGCAAATCTCCAATAACTTTAGTTACTATGAACCGTACGCAAGTTTTTAAAATGACCAAGCTTTAGTAGTGATAATTATGTTGCACAAATAAATGTCGGGAAAATGGTTCAAATACACTTGAATATACGCTAGTTAAGTTCCCCATTCAGAAAATGCGATCTATAGATGATGTTAAGGTCATCTGTTTCTTAGGCCAACGGTTAACGAGCAGAATAGCATGTGGCCAACACAACAACCGACTTGACATTCCGCAACTTAATTCAGGTACCCATTAGAGTTGGACGGACTCGGGGGAGCCCAAAAAATTCCAAAATTCAAATCTTCACTGAGATTAGAACCCAGGTGCCCAGGTTCGGAAGCCAAGCGCTTAACGATTCATTCACCGCGCCCCCACTGATTCGATGCTAGTGAAATGATTATGCATATAGGTCTTTTATACTCATGCTAAGCAAACGTATGAAATGTATAGAGAATGAAATGTATAGAGTATGAAATGTATAGAGTATGAAATGTATAGAGTTAAACACACAAAACTAAACTAAACTAAACTAGAAGAGGTTTATCCAAATACTAACTGGGAAGTTTAAGATATCCTACATGTCGACATAATGTTTAAAACTATCTATAATAAATTAATAATGCATTCAATGTTCTCAGCTAATTCCTCCTGAAGAAAAGAAGTAACAATACTAAATTTAAGGACCCATGCCAATGTTACGATCTAAACGTCTTCACACCGTTTGGTTTGGTAGCTGGTACTCTGATAAATGTTTGTCTAGAGTGGCCCTAGAGATAAACACAACAGACAGAGAAGACAGACGCGTTCTGACTTTTTTTTACTTCTATTTTTTCATTCATAGCTAAATCTATATATTTGTTTACCCTATATAAGTACCGGTATCTATGTTATTGTTATGGAGTGCGTGTGTGTGTGGGGGGGGGGGGGGTTGGTTATGGAGGGAATATGTTAGTGATTGGTTGTCAATGATGCAACATAGGTGGCATTGTCCTCATTTGATCTTTGGACAGACGACTCCAGAGAGTGAGACTGAAAGGTTGTGTTATCGTAGTGAATTAGATTTTGTTAAAAGTATTATTACAGAAGTCTACAAGGTTTATTTCATTTTATCACAAGACGTTTTTTTTTTGTGTCTATATTATAAATAGAGTTCTAGTTGGTTTTGTTCACAAAAGGAAGTTATTCAAGTTATTTGAAGTTTTATTAGTTATGGTGTGATATGCCTACAGCTGTTTAGTTGTCTACCAGCAGTTTGGTGCTACAAGTCAACAACCGACAGTAACATTATCATGTAGGCTTATTGTATCTAGGCTTATGTTATCATGTAGACCTATAGTATCATGTGTATGTAGTATCTTGGCATATATTATCAATATTATTATGTATCTAGGCCTATGTTATCATTTATCAATATCTATGTTTATTATATTTGTCACCTATTGTATACTCTAAAAAAGACTTGATTGGTGAGAACCTCTTGTCCCAGAGTTTCATAAAAGGCAGACCAATATTGAAAGATATGTATATGCTTCGTTCCCGACATATTGTCATCTGCTGCCTTATGCATATGAGAATTTTAAAAGGTCAGTTGTGGACAAATAGAGATGCACCGGATAGTAGCGCTGGCTCCGGCCGAATATCCGTCCATTTGTCACTATCCTATCATATTCGGCTCCGGCAGAATATCACTGCAGAATAGTTACTTCAAGTAACTTCAAAATAGGTCAGTCTGAAAAAAAAAGGTCTTTGTCCAATTATGTTAGTTAGAGGGTCATTATAACGTTTTAGGAGTTTAATATGTGAACTGAAAAGAAAATACCATGACGATAATAATAATAATAATAGGTCGCCATAACCAAAAGTTGCAAAGCTAATACACTTGGCTCTGACACAAAATTTGATTGGTAAGGCTACTCCTCCTTATTAAAAATACTCACCACAAGAGGTTCTCGAGTCTACTGATCATCTTCTGTACTGGGATAGACCTATTTTGACCGACTAAACGGTAGATTTTAATCGCCCTGATCTTTTGCTCATCGATAAAAAAGAAAAAGCCGCTACCATTATTTACATCGCCGTACCACTATCTCACATTTTAAGAAAAACTGAGCTGAAAAAACAACGAAAATATGGATATATCTAAGCTTGGAGATTAAGCGTTTATGGAAATTATCTAAAACAACAATATACCCTATTGTTATATCAACCGAGGGGATAATTAAACTGACCTCACAGATACCTTCGAGGCCCTTGGCATTCCTACGAACATTATCGTTGCCTGTCAGAGGGCGGTACTGCTGCAGACCTGCCACATTACCAGAAAATTCCTCGGTGGACACTGATGAAGGGACTACGATGAATTTTGTTTCCCTTTAACAAAACTCGACCCTGGCTCCGCCAGAGAATGAATACTCGTTCTTTTCTAACATAATATGTAACGGATGCATGTGTTGTCAGATGTAGCTGAAGTATTTCTAAAAATGATTATGTAGACTAATTGCGTGCGTACCTTGTATGATGTATTTTCAATCTGCGAGCTCTTCGTGCACACCGTCACAAATATAGATAAGGTACTAAACAGGAACACAGACTCAATGACCAAGTTGACTCAAGGTGAACTTCAAACAAACGTTTATTACAGAATGGGCCACAGTCTAGTCTGTCACTATAGAACGATGTTATCCCCTTGAGAATCTAGCCGTAACTGATTCCTAAACGTCAATCTTAACCTCTAACCCCAAAGTCTATGTCGTCATTCTAAAATATCCGTTCACTGTCAGTACATTAAAGTGCGCAACCCAACTAACTAAACTAGCTATCTAACAAATAATAGTAATCATGTTTATTATCCATAAGGAAAGTTGCCTTACAATTTTGCATTACACCAAACGAAACATTATAACTATAGAAAACCAAAAACATTCACACCAGACTCACACATAATTTACATGTGAAATGTTTATATCAGATAGTTGAATTGTATTTGATGATTTGATTACTGGGAGTACAAGAGTTTTTGTGTCTTGTTGTCTTTGCTATCGGTATCTTGTATCTCTTTTGTGGTGGTAAAATCATAAAATCTGACCCAAAGGGTGATTTTTTATTTCTTAAATCTTTTTAGCTTTCTTATGAATGTTTTTATATAGCCCTGGTGAATATTAGCTATTCGTGGCATTGTTTTGTTAATTTTCACTGTTATTCTTGAGATACTACAAATAGTCATGATTTATTTCAGACTTCTTTGGTAAGTCCCCGAGCGTCGCGCCAGCTCATTAAATTTACAAAGAGATTCACGATTACAGATTTATTTTGGTCTCCATGGCCTGAGTGCACGTTAAGTTCTAATCAGGTCCACCCAGAAGCTTGTCCGTTGTTTACGACATCCGAAATAGAATAGAAGCTGCTAAGTTGCAAATGAATAAAAAAGTCGTTTCTCACCTTGGGAAAATGGGGAGGGCGGAGCCATGGGCAGTATAGGAATAAAGTGGAGGTGGTGGCATTCAGTGGTTCTTACCTTGGTCGCAGGGCCGGCTTGGATTCATAGTTGAAGTGAATTTGGTGGCTAAATAAAATTAAAAAGAAATAACGAACAAATAAAATGACGCAATTTATTAAAAAACCTGACCTGTGTCCACATAATTTATTCATCTATGGTCTACAAATCGACAAATAACTGAAATGCACAATTTCCACAGTAGAGACAAGAGTTAGACTAGTAAACAATAGTCATGTTCAAGATCTGTTTAAAGTTTTGCAATTTAATTTTTTTTTGTCCTGTGCGAAATCCCACCAACTGAACAAAAGAAGCCTATAAAATCCCCCCCCCCCCCCCAAAAAAAAATAAGGGGGGAGGGATAAGACATCTACTTTCTTCTAGTCCTTTTAATTTGTATGGTAAGTGAAATTAACTAAGCACCAAACATAATGAATGGTTTGCTTACGTTTAGTTAATGCTTGGCAGATTTAGATCTAGTGTGTTGACCGGGACTTTTCTAAAGTTTTCCATCTTGCACCAGCATCAACGAAATATAGGCCCTACCCACTAATGCTTAAGCACGCTCAACAGACTGAGAACAGTTTCACGTGCTCTCTGGTTGGATTAGACCAACCAAAGTGGGGGCACTAAGTTTGTAATATAAATAGGCGTGGTTTTGACAGAAAATTACACTATTTTTCTGAAGTTCAGAATCAAAATGGAGAGCGAAAAATCTTTATCAAGGAGTGACTCTGTATGGAGCCTAATAGAGTAAGGATGTGGCGGTTCTTCCCTTCCCTCCATTTTACATTTCGTTAACATTGATCCCATCCCTTATTATCAAGATTCTAAGTATATATTTTCTAAAGATTAAGGTTGGTTTAGAAACGAATGGTCACACTGATTTACCGATTCAAGGGAGAATTATTTTTTTAAAAGTTTTAATTAATGTTTGCTAATGCCTAGCATACGACCTTTCCCCGAGACTCAGACAAGACAAAAGCAAATAACAGATACAAAAATTAGGGAAACTTTTAATTTAAACCTCCGTTGACGTGCGGCGGTAAAAACTCATACAGAGAAAATGAGAAATCAGGACCTGGTGACCCTCAAGTACTTCAAAGCACACAGTGCTATATTCTCGCGGTGCAATAATCTGGAAGATCTACAAACACTGCTGATCCCAAATTGTATTGGTTCTAGAAGAACCTTAGGACCCAAAAGCTGCGAACAGATAGGGGAACTAATAACAAGCAAAGTACAAAAAATATTTATTTTTTTTAAAACAAAGCTTATCAATTACTTTGGATCAGTCATGTGATTACATTTGTACCTAATAGATCTTGACTAACAATAATAAATCTGTGCGATTAGAAATATTTTTTCCAATTGTTTTTGTTTAGCGCAATTTAATGCTTTTAGCTTTCTCAATATGCTATGATCCTATCACTTGTCTGGACCAGTTGAAAGGGGTAGGGAGATAGAACGGAGTATCTGGGTCATCGTTTTTAAATGTATTTACAAAGACAAAAAAAAAAACGCCCTGAATTTGAACTCGTGGGCTAAAGCTTTCTTAAGCCAACACGGTAACCACTCAGCTTGCGAAGAGCATATGAATATGGAAGATTGTATAGTTATCTATTGTTTCTATTTCATTTTTCTGTTCATTAAGCCTCAAATGACGATCTATAAAGGGGGAATATTCAGTTTATACCTCCACTTCAGTTAAGAACAATTTCTTTGCTTGTTCGAGATACCAAACAAAATAATAAATTACCAATAGTTATTTAACTAATTGCTTCATTTTTTTCTAATTATTGAGTTGTCAGGTAAAAGAAATAATATAATTAAAAGAAATAATATAATTGTGCAAATTTTCAGCTTAATGCTAGATAGGGTGTGTGTCATCGGCTGGTTATCGTTACAGGTCTGGACGGTCTTGAGCTGGTCTGCCTTTGTGTGCCTTAATTAAATACTTTCTCACACGCACTATATTTGCAGATGCGTGAGAACACTAACATGCTGAACTCTTTGACCACAATATTTAGAATAATTAATAGACTCACTGGTAGCAGACATGGTTTTTATTACATATAATAATGAATCATACAAGATATTGGCAAGTCCAACCATCAAGAAATATTCACAAAAACATAGTACATTATAATCCAATGAAATACTTCAGATATCATATATACTCCAAAATCAACCTTAATTTCTATACATTACTACACTGGACAAGATATCAATAATATACCTCTCTCTACGAGAGTCCAAGATCAACTGAGGTGTCCACCTCGTGGTCAGTCCCCGACCAGGAAAAATCTCGTGCTAACAGCACGGAATGGTTCAGTGATTACTAGTCACCAAATATTACAGGGGTTCTAAAACTATACATGTCATATATGACAGTGTGGGAGAAATAATGTGTACAAACTTTAAACCAAACATACAGAGTGAGTTATTAAAACAACAACAAAAAAAAACAACAACGAAAAAACACAAGACAATAATCTTGGATTATTTTAGTTTCATTATCATACTTAATTGACAGAGTTTGGTGCTGACATTTCAAAGTTTTAATACTTCCGCATTACACTCTTAATGTTTCAATCAAAGCTTTTTAAAGGTGCATTGTTGTCGATAGACCATACTCATTGGCCTATATTTACTTGTGAATGAATTGAAGTCTTCAAACTAAAATAGTCCATATTCAAAGGGTATTTGTGAATAAAACTTCTCAACATGACAATATATCACATTGATTTTAAATTCAATTTTGAGTTCAATAAAAAAAAAATGAAAAAGTACAAATATCTGATTAAATAAAAATTCAACTTAAAATCAATGATTGACTTAAAAATTAATTTCTCAGAAGCAGATTGTTTCAATTTTATCCAACTTTCAATAATATATCAACTAAAACAACAAGTGTTTCAACAATTACAATGAAAGGCAATCCAACATAAGTGGAAAATGTATGATTAGCCAAAACATAACTATAAATTTACAAGTATAGTAGGCAGGTGTGGCTGTTTTTTTTTTTACAAATAAATATTTCAATAAAATTCTATCAGCTATAAAAAAAAAACATCAGTTCTATAGTGCATTAATGTGTAACATCATTAAAAAATTTTAGCAACTGGCCTGAGTTTAAAATAAAATGAAAATGTTCTTTCAAAATCAGTTTCTTCTAGGATTAGTTTGACTTGTATTAAGTTTTTCTAGGAGTAGCTAGACTTGAATCAGCAGATTGATCCATCACAGACAAAATGTCAGAACTGCGATTTAACTTCTGAATGCCTTTTCTTATTTGTGATAACGTATGGTAGGTTGTTTGCAAAGAAGCAGCACGACTTTGAATTTCCTTCAAAAGATGCTCCTAAAAAAAAAAAAATAATAATAATAAAGTTAGCATTCATATATGCTTGCTGTTTTTTTAAGCATGATTGAAACTAATTAGTAAACAAAAACATAATCACGAGAGACATAAACTTCTTGAGTAACTTCTTCTTCTTCATTCTCATTTTACATGTTGGAGGGTTCAGATCAGTAATCCTATTTCTGAGATGAACCATGCAGTGGTTTCCTGATCAGGCAGTGCTCTGTAAAGTTTTTCTTCTATAGGAGGGTTTTGGGGCCAAAGTCTTGTTCGGGCCTCTTGATACAGTATGCAGCTTTGAAGGAAATGATCAACACTCTCTAGCGACGCACCACAAGGGCTACCTTTGCCAGTCCTGACCTCTAGCCTCCAAAACACATGTCATCCTACTTTGCTGTGTCCAGCTCTGAGTTGAAAAATAATGCATTGGTCACGCCAAGACAGCCCACAATAGGCATCCTTTTTCTTGTGATTGGGATGTGAGTTAGTCCTATTCTCATTTATTCTACACTTTATCGTTTTCATCATTTCTTCCGGGTAGAAAGGGATTTTCATTTGTTTGTTCATTCTTCCATCTTTGGCCAATATGTCTTCTTTTTCATTGCCTTCTAATTCAATGTATCCTGGAATCCATTGAATAACAGTTTCCTTGCTGTTGATGTTAAGGTTTACCAAGAGCTGTCCTGAGTTGCTTTATATAGGAAGTATCCAATTTTTTCAGGCTTTGAAGGACTGTTTTGGCATCGGTCAATAAAATAATATGGGTGTTTGGTGAAAATGGGTAGTCTATTAGTATGGTAGCTGCTAGTTCCAGTGCTTGCCTTTCTGCTCTAGGACTATCTGAGAGATCGCCAGTTGCAATTGACTTTTCCAGTCTTTCTTCATTGTCAGTTCCTCCATTTGTGTGTAACAAATTGTAATGTAAAAATAATTGTCATCCTATGATTATCTTATATAAAACACACAATATTATGATTAGATCATATAAAAGGCCTAGTGTATAACTGTATACAACACACTGTTATATTATTAGAATAAACACATTTTTTTAGTATGATTATTTAATAGATAATTTCAAACTATTTATGAAAGCACAATTACCAATTTTCACATTGAAATAAAGATTCAAGATTATTAAGTCAAATTTTGCTATGCTGCCAATAAAAAGTTAAACACTCAGTATTTATCATAGTTTGCTGGTCAAGATACAATTACAAGAGTTATAATCATTGAAACTTTACTTCTAATTCATATTTGAAATAGTTCATATTTCCTTAACAATAAAACACTCTGTCAGGGATCAAATGTTCCAGAATTATCCTAAACTAAAACTATGCCATACTTCTAGATTGTTCTAGATTGCCCCTAATGGATGATAAACTCTATTATCACTGAGCTCTGTAAGAAATAGTTGTGCAACAACTTCCTTTTAAGACTAAGTCTAAGACTAAGACTAACTAAGACTAAGGCTAAGACTAAGACTAAGACTGCTTTATTGCTCCCAAAACCAAGGATTATGATTCACACCCATAGTTCATAAATGAATGCAAGCTGATGCTTTCAGTAGCAAACTTTTATATAGTAGTTCTTGCTTGTCATAATATAAAATCATGAATAAAGTCTTACCAATTGTGCAGCAGAGAAATCATTATTAGCCATCCATGTCAAGTTTTCTAAATGAAAGTTCAGATCATTTAATGTTGGCGCAAGCTGCATGAATAATTCAGAAGCATGCCTGTAAAGAAGAAGGTTATGAATGAAATTAGTATCAAAAGGGAATTATTAGTATTATTTAATGATTATTAAATATCATCCTCCACACATCAACATTTAAAATAATATATTTTTGGCGTAAACTAAGCTTTAAGTACCTGCTAAAAAGCTTATTCATGATTAAAAATAAAATATTTTTTATTAGTTAGTGAAATATTTTTGACATATGGAAACATAATGTCACAGTCAAGAGAAGAGATAAACTGGTAATGTGTTTTGTTTAAATCATAATATATCAAAAGTGTTGATGTTGGAACCACAAATAGTCCTAAATTAAAGAAAATAGAAATACATTTTTTGAACTGTAATCACAACCCCACAGCCAATGAAAAATAGTATATTAAAAGTAAGATATTGAATCACATAGTATATAATAAGTAAGATATAGAATTACATAATATATTATTAGTAACATATTGAATCACAAAGTATTTTGTTAGTAAGATATAGAATCACATATTATAAGTTAGGTACTGTGCTCAGCTTGTGCTGATTTAACATAGATAATAATAATGATCAAAACTAAACTTGATGATAATAACATTTTTACATATTTCAGGGACAATGCAATAGTGGAATAAATTTTCCAGTATAAAGTACCTTGAATACACATTTTTTAAGTAAAAAAAAAGGAATTATGAAACATTAATTATCTTAAATTAAGGATCATTATTTTTTTTTAAATAATGCATGTGCAAAGCTATTTCTCTCTTTTCTTTTATTAAACAATGTCAAATTCCAAAATGTCCTAAACTGAAGATCAAATTACCTGTGATAAGCAGCATCTATCTTTAAATAGCTTCCTACAAATGGTTTCTGAAGACGATTAACTAAGAGCTCTGTGTTCTGTAAAACTGTGTCCAGGTCTGTGCAAAGCTGCTTGACTGTGTTAATACGTTCCTCTAAGAAACAAATGTTAGAGTTGCAATAATAAAGTTGTCCTTTTTTTTGTTTTGTTTTCTAAATAAACTTTAAAAATTAAGTGAGTATATTGACAAAAATTATGAAAGAAACAAAAAAAAAGTAACATGAGTTCTTTTTCATAGATAACTAAACAGCCTACTGGTTCACTTCAATAAAACTGGCTTCATATGTATATATCTGTATTATCACATAACGTAGCGTAGTGTAGCATCAAGGTCATGTGGTTTGAATAAATAAGTTGTTTACAAAAAAAAAAGGTTCAGAAGATTGTCATACTACTGTAATATACCCAACAAGACCTCATTACTTGGACAAATAAATTAATTAACTTCGAGAAAATATGATAACTTGCTCATACTACTAGTAATAGATACTGGAATTTCCATAGTTCTAAAAATATTGAATCACAAAGTATATTATAAGTAAGAATTCTCAGCAGTTGGTGAAATGAAGATTAGGAAGGGTTCTGAACCAAGGGGGACGACACTAAGCTGGGTAGTTCAATTGTTCAAATAAGTTTATTATGTCTACTTTTGTAAAATCTACTAGTGAAATTAATTTTACTGTGTATTTGTAATGTGTGTTCAAGTTGAGGAATAAAAGTGTTTTATTTGGCAAATAGGATTTCTGTTTTGTTTCTTCACTTAAATAAGTATCTCTGACAATAAGGTCAATTGTGTTAACAGACATAGTTCTGAAAATACTTAGACATATTTTAACCACACAATCCCTTCATATCAGGTAATGACACTAAAGCATACATTTATTATTAACAATTAAAATTTTGATAATAATTTTTTTGTACTCACCAATTAAATTCAAATGTAGCACATCAGATGTTTCCTTTTCTTCTATGTGTTTTCGTATTGAGTATTTAGCCTACAAAAAACAATGATTCAAAATTAAATTAAAAAACAAACAAAAAAGAAAAAGGTTAGAAATTAAATAATTTTTTTTTCATTGAAACGTGTATCTTTATTGATTTATTTGTGGATACTGACAATAACTTTGTTTAGCATATTTCATGCATTTAGCTTTCTAAATACACTAAATCACTTGTCTGGACAAGATGAAAAAATGGGGTGTGGGGGGTGGGGAGGATAAAGGGATATCTGTGTGAAATTTATCGTAATCCCTTTTAAAGGGATTTATAAAAAAAAAAAAAGGTGGGGAGGGGGACGACCCTAAATTCGAACTCATGAATCATTGACAAGATTGATTCCTTAACTAAGTGACATTTACTAGACATTTGTCAAGCAGTGCAGGGCTATCTCCAGATAGAGATAGACACACCAGTCAATCACATTGAGTGTATAGATAGATGTGGGAACACACTAAGTCAGAAGTAAAAATCAAAAGTTAAGTTCCCCTTTCAGACCATGCAGTCTGTAGGGCAAATGATGTTTTTGTGGCTCTTGGGTTAATGAGGGTGTCATGCGACCAACTTAACGTCTTAACGACCAACTGCCTTTAATTTTCTCAACTAATCTCAGGTACCCATTAGAGTTGGGTGGACTCAATATTAAAAATCCCAGTCTTTAACAGGATTCGAACCTGGGACCACTCAGCCACTGCGCCTTCTAAGTCAGAAGGGATTAATGTAATTTTTCAAAGACAACATGGTGAGACTATCTAGAGGTAGGACACTAAAGGATGACACTGGGTTGTTTGCTTAACTAGAGGTCACATCTCAATTACGGTGTGGACTATATGCCACACACATTCCTTTTTTTAGGAGACAAACCAAGGTATGTAAGGGAGGTAATAATCTCCATTAGTTAGACTTGTGTTTAGACTGTATAGGAGCTGAGACTCAGGATAGAAGTCTCAGACATTTTCTTGTCTAAACAGAAACTCAGAGTAGATAGATAGGTATAGTTGAGACAGATAGAATAAGACAGCAAGACAGATTTTTATGACCTATGTGACGAATTTTTGCATTAAAAGTTGTCAATTGATTTTATTATTCTGAACTTTATATATAGAGACTTGTTCACTAATAAACATCTAAAGAAACAGTTCAACTTATTCTTGTGGTTTAACTGGATGAAATATAAATATTGTGTGAATTATAAGAAAGCAATTCATACTATTTAGCAACGATCATTTGTTCCTGTCTTTGTAGGGACAAATAGCCATCACCTAAGCAGCCGCCACAGAACATTCTGGGAGAGGACCATCCCTGGGATCTATAGACTCACAGAGGGGGTTAATTTGTCTAAATAGGCGCAGTAACGCTGTGCAGCCCACCCGTTTGTAAAAAAAAAAAAAAGTAAAGTTTCCCTTTCAGACCTTGTGGTCATTTGTTTCTTTGGCTAACGATTGGCAAGTAGAGTGTCATGTGGGTGGATACCTGAAAAATCTCAAAATTCAAATCCTAGTCTTCACTGAGATTCGAACCCAGGACCCAAAGTATGGTAGCTAAGGGCTTAACCACTCAGCCACTGCAACCCCTCTCCGGTTGTACAGGCCCCATAATATTCAGACAGTGCAGCAGTGATAATTGGTAGAGATCACCAGGGTTGTATAACTGACAAGTGTAGTAATTTGGTCAGTAATAGAATCTAAGTTTCAATAAATTACTTTGCTACAGCATGTCTCAACATGTGGCCTGATAATCAAATTATAATAATAATAAGTGACAATTGCACAATTTTTAAAGGTAGCTTTGGACTGGGCACAAATATATCACAATAATTTTCACAAGTTTGAGCACTCTTGTTACAGTTATCCATCTGTGACACTATAACTTTGAAACAATATATCTTCTCCCTTAATTTTGTTTTAAATTGGCTACCTTTAATAATGTCTTGTTCTTCTGTGTGATTTCTTTCTGCTGTGCTATGATTTGTGAAGAGCTGAGTTCCTTCAGGGCTTTAGAAATTTTGGTCTGATTTCTCTAAAACCATAAAAATATTTATAATGCTTACACAATAAATTTGGTTTAACTAGATCCTAAATAAAGTAAACGTTTCAATGTAACCCACTATCAACCTATAAAAATGTAGAAATGGTGAAAGAAGCAGTGTCCCATGTTTTTTGTTGTTTTTTTTTAAATTATGTTTAAGTCTAAGGTTCATTTCACATTTGTATCATGTTGTCTATGACTTTTGTAATTTATTCGGGGACTGTCTCTCAGTAGTCAACAAGAGTCCAGTAGTAACTTAAAACTAAGTCTTACTAGATCAGTTTAATCTATATAAGCTTTGTAAAAAGAGAGAATTGTATATTTTATCTAATTTTCCTACTTTAAAAAAAGTCTGTATAATAGATGATAAGTCACTATGTCACTAAATGTCAGAGAGAATCTAACTAGATTATTCTAGAGATTCAAGTTACTTACTAGGCCTAACTAGGCAGTAGTCCAGAATCAAGTTTATTGTTAACATGATGATCTAATCTAGATACTAGATTCTAAGTTGATCAAGTCAGTCTAAGTACTCTAAGTTAAGATTTAATTCTCTAGACCTAGGTCCTAGATCTAGATGATATATTATTACATCATATCTAGCTAGAATCTATATTAAAATGTAAATATATTATATATATATATATATCTAAACTACTATTTGTCTATTACTGTCTATACTACTAGATCTAGATCTTAGAAATCTAGAATACTCTACTATAATTATAATATTATATATTTATATTATAATAATTATAGAAGTCAGACTCACAGACTGTCAGTAGAACTAGAGTTACTTGAGTAACAGTAAGTAGTAGACTAGAAATAATTAGTTTATTATTTTAATATTTACTAATTTAGTAATTTAAAGTAATACTAGTAATAGTAATTAGTATTACCAACCATTGTATCAAATCCTAGCTGGTTCGCTTTAATTAAAAAGTTACGGAGATTATTTATATTGTCGTCATCGTGGTCCCATGGATTCGATTCATGTAGATCTAGATTAAAGCTAGCTTGATCAATACTGTCGTTGTCTTGTTTTTCCATTTCAAAATAAATTCTCTCTTGTTTATGCTGTCCCTGTAGTGTAGTGTAGGTACGAATTTTTAGATGGACTTCACAAACCTATGTAAAGTATTGAAAATGGATTATAATTTCCGAGCACAGACCTATATAGATCTATAAACTAATATATTCTAGACATCTAGAATCTAGGTTTTGATTCAGATCAAGATGTAACCCATTTCATAAAATGCCCAGACGCGACTACCAATGTCCCGCTTTCACCTAGTCACTAGTCACCTAAAAAGTCAATTTATGCTTTTCTTTTTAAATCTGATAAAGGCTTAAAGAGCATCCCCTTTTAATTTATAACTGCCTTTTTATTTTTATTTCGCATTCACCGCTTTGCACGAACCAAATGTTTCGCGATCGTTACAAAGGTCTGGTCTCTGGTCCCTTTAATTGATTAATAATAAACGAAGTGAAACAGCAAATTAGTGAAGCCTAGTTAGTGTCATTGTTCTCCCGGGCATGCTACCCTGCCTCATAGTGGCGCCCGGGTGGAAACGATCGTAGGAGGAAACGATTAGGCTAAAGGGTAGCAAAACAAGACTCCTGTGGGGGTGCCTAAGGGGGTGCGAGAGCATCCTCATTGCACTGTGGGGAGTTGTAAAAAAGCTCCCACAACCTTGTCACAATCCAGGAGCTGTTCCTCAAGGGGCCGTTACATAAATGGCGTGTCCCGCACGGTTAGCTTGGTATAGAATAGGAAAATTGCGGGGGTCTTAGTGTACGCGGCCTCTTGCCGCGAGTCTGACCCACCCGTCAGACAGAACAGTGTACACTTTTGCTGGCTTAGAGTTCCAAGAGCTGAAGGCTCAACTCTACCTGACAGTTTCAAGAAGAAGAAGAAGTGTCATTGTTCTCGGATGCTTCTAACCACAAAGACGTGACATTGCTGCCCCTGGTGATACGATTCTTTGTGCCATTTTTGAGCGTGCAAGATTTGAAACAAAATCACTTCTAAGAGAATTTGGTGAAATTATTTCACTATTTATGGCAAATAGTTTACAAAAACATGCCATGGACTAACAGAAAAGGTTGTAGGGTTTTTAGCCTATTCAATAATGCTAATACTTGCAAATTTCAGTAGGCCTAATAGTTAAAAATATTGTCATGACTTTGCCATGCGCACCACCATCCAAGATAGTGCAGAAAGAAGGTGCGCACTATCTGTGACTAAACAAGACGGATGTTGACATGAGAGTGAACAGGATTTCCGCCCAAGAAGAGAGACAATATGGAGTTGCTGTACTCAAGGCAGATGCCCCTTTGTGTTTGTCATGTCTCCATGTAAATAAACGTCTTTGTCTCGTTGAGTTGCCTCACTCCAGTTATTACATTGGTCTCAGAAGTGGGATTATAGGCGACTCAACGAGAGGAGGTAGGATTCTAGCACAATGGCATCTTTGAAACTAGACCAACTCTTAGTTAAAGAGCTAAGGCAGGAACTTCGTTACAGACGCCTGAAGCTTGGTGGTAGCAAGGAGGTGCTTACAGCACGTCTCTGGCAAGCCCTAATTGATGAAGACGAAGATCCGGAGACCTACCTATTTGAAATTGAATCGGAGATTTATGAGCTTATTGGCAAGATTAATGAAGGTATTGATGCAATGTGTGAACAAATTAACATTGTGGGGAACAAGGTAGATAAAATGGTGTCTCAAGTAAAAGAAGGAGTGGACTTGTTGGTAAAGGAGCAGTTGCCTGTAGACTCGTTGGTAAAGAAGTTGCGTGGTCAAGACTGTGGCTGCACAAACAGTGGTGACGGAGACGCTGGGGATTGGAGCACCGTCTGTGTCTGTGTTGTGGGCAAGTCTTGTGGTTGTGACTTTCAATACGAGAAACATGACAACGATTGCAGAGACGATCTCAACTGGATGTACCGAATCGAAAGGAAAGAGACAAATGAAGAAACTGAAGACTGTTACGTGCCTGAAGCGTTTGTTCCTGTTGTACCTGTTACCAGTACCTTAATGAGCCGGACAGATCAAGACAACGTTGGGTCTGCGTTCAAGCCTGTTGCTATGGACCTTAAAGACCTCTGCCTATCTGTCGGTGCTCACGAGGGAAATTCGAAGTTTGACAACTGCATCCAGAAGTTTAGCATGAACTGTACGGGCGGCGCATCACACATAGAATTTAGATGCCAAGAAAATTACCAACAGGGCATATGTACTTCTACCATCATCATCGACATTGGCATAGATGAATGTCAATCAAACCACTCTAAATCTGAGCTGTCAAGAGGAAGACATTTTCCACTTGAACCTGAAGAGACCTATCACCTGGGCGTGAGACTGTTATCTGAGGATGACTGCGGTGCATTGGACTTTGTTTGCAACGTGGCTGCATGTGAACCTGCAGCTCCATTGAGAGGCGTCTGTCGGGGAGGTCTGCTGAGACAGCGTGTCCAATCAACGGCCGTGCTGAAGAAAACAGTGCTCGACACTATTTCTTGGTGTGTCAAACGGCCACATCATCGTCGCAACAACAGCCTGGTCAACTGGAGAAAGAGAAAGCGGCACTGGACGAAAACAATGCGGATGCCGCCTGTGGATCCCACTGATCGACCTCCACCTGAACTGTCAAACCTCAGCTGCAGTGTTTCTTTTCGGGACGAAAAGTGCTAAGACGGGGGCAATGTTATGACTTTGCCATGCACCTCCATCCAAGATAGTGCAGAAAGAAGGTGCGCACTATCTGTGACTAAACAAGTCGGATGTTGACATGAGAGAGAAAAGGATTTCCGCCCAAGAAGAGAGACAATATGGAGTTGCTGTACTCAAGGCAAATGTTTGTCATGTCTCCGTGTAAATAAACGTCTTTGTCTCGTTGAGTTGCCTCATTTTAGTTATTACAATATATTTGGTATTGGCCGTGCTGCCCATACGGTTCTGTAGATTTCCTCCAATAGACGTGGCCAATATTACTTCTGTTCTTACGACCAGGGCAGGATTTATGTATGTGGAAGCCCCTACACTTCTTCGAAAGCTGTAATCAAAATCCACTTTTAAACATTAATTAATAATCATACTGATATAAAATAGCAAGCTTTAATTGTTTCAAAAAAAAGAAAAGCATTTTTAAAAATACTTAACAACAACAACAACAACAACAAAAACAACAACATTAGAGCTTATATTAAGGGCAGGTTAAACCCCAAACTGAAATATCAACAAATCTATCAGAATTTAATGTGCCTGTATGTTTGGACGAATCATTTATTGATAAAAAAAATATATTTAAAAAAAATTTACCTTAAAAAAGTGAAATTTTTTCACAAAAATAGATTAAAATAGTCACAAAAAAAATGAAAACACGTGTCAAGATATTTAAGTATCCAATAAATATTTTCAAATGAATTTTGCACAGTGTCTATACAGCATGTAATTCCAATCTCAACGAGCTACAATTGTTACAATCAGAGAGAGAACGTTTTTAAAATGTTTTTTTTTAGTGTGGGAACCATAAAACTGTCGAAACTGGTTGGGGTATTGGTAAGTACTGAGGTCGAAACTTTAAAACTACTTCATAAGTTGTAATTCTGGTAGCATGGTTTGTTTCAATGTGGACATAGAAGGATTTTGTTAGTTTGCGTGTACAGTTAGTCTCGGAGGTCCGCTATTCTGCCTCAACATGGCACTTGGGTGGAAACGATCATTTGAGGAAGTGATAAGGCTGAATGAATAGCAAAACAAAACTGTGGGAGTGTCCAGGGGAATGCGAGAGCTTTCCCATTGCACGGTGCGGAGTTAAGAGCTTCCTCGTCCCTGTCGATAATCCATGCGCCGTTCCTCGAGGGACTGTTACACTAATGGCGAGTCCAGCACGGTTAGCTTGGTACAACATAGGAAAATGGCGGAGATTCCCGGTATACTCGGCCTTCGGCCATGCATTCTAGTCCATGCGCCCGGAGTGCCAGATATATCGGAAATAAGCAATGCTTTATATAGGCCTTGACTTGGATCTCTTCCAGACAGAACGGTTGTTCAAGCAGGCTTACATGCCAAGAGCTTATAAAAAGCTATTGTAAGAGCAATGTATAATATTTTTATTTTTTTTATTATTTGTGTTGATACTGATAAAGAAAAAATAAAGTGTCTCATCGTTACAGCAACATTTTGTGTTTTGCCTCTATTGTAATATTATTTTGTTTGAATTCTCTAAACAACTTTTTTAGTTTTTTTTGTTTGTTTCTTTTCACAGATCGTCACATTTTTCTTTAGATACCGGTGTCTTATAGATGAGAATGATCTATGCATGCACTCGAAGAAGCCTGCTCAAGAAGGTAAGAAGAATTATTTAATTTTAAGATTCGCAACCCGAAAAAAAGTTTTAATGAGATGGAATTAATTCAACGTAAATAACTAAATGTTATCCTAATTTTGAAACACTGGTTGTGAGCCTAGTATCTTCAGCTTTTTTTTGTTTCACTGTGATAGGTAAATTTAAATGTAGAATAACTTTTCAGCCAAAATTTTTCTAAAATTATCATTCAACTATAATTACAACAGAATATAGTTGTATTATTAAGAGCCTGTGATAAAATTGATATAAATAAATTGGACAAAATATAATATTGATATTGAATGAAGTGAAGCCTAGCTAGATCTAGTCTGCCATTGCACTTAAGGCATAGTCAAATATCATAACCATATTTGCTGACACCAATTCATAACATGTATTTTAAGAGGATTGAGCTCCAAATTTTGAAATACCGTCATTTTTTAAAACTGCTTAACAGGGTTTAAAAGCAGCCTAATTTTTAGCATTATTTCCTCTACTAGCCCAAGGGCTGGAAATATCACTGTAAAATAGTATGTCCACATGCATGAATGTAGGTCTTCCGATGCTTGATGAAGGTAGTTTTGTTACAGGAGAAATAATTTTAAAATTTTTTGTTTGTTTCAGCTGCTGCATGTAAGTCAAAATATGATCGCTTTACTGATGTTGAAATTATTGCCACCACCCTTGAAGTTAGCCTGTAAAAAATGCAAAGGATAGAATGAAAATGCTTTCTTCATTTCTTGTTGGTGTCATTATATTTGTCTTTTGTGTTGGTTTATTATTCTGTGAATAAAGATATTTTTAAAAATTTTGTCCTACTTTGTGTAAGTTTAATTTTAGAATGAATGAACAGAGCATGCAAATCTTGTATAGTACATTTCCAAAACTGTAATATGCCCATAATTGTTTAAATATGTTGACATTATAGCTACATGTATATAACCAATATGGCTTCATTTCTACCAAGTCAATGAGCTGCATTAAACAAAAAAATAATGATATTGGCACAATAAGGGTATTCCCCAATTGAGCCCTAATAAATATTTAAATTATTATTACTAAACCATTGGGGCCAGCATTGGCATGATATTGGCCCAATAAGGGTTATCCCCAATTGATCCCTAATAAATATTTCAATTACTAAACCATTGGGGCCAGCATCGGCATGATATTGGCCCAATAAGGGTTATCCCCAATTGAGCCCAAATAAATATTTCAATTACTAAACCATTAGGGCCAGCATCGGATTGATAATGGCACGATAAGGGTTATCCCTTATTGAGCCCCAATAAAAATGTCAGTTACTAAACCATTGGGGCTAGTATCGGCTTGATTACGGCGCGATTCTGGAAATCCTTAATGAATCCGGAAGTGGTTTTACCCATTCTGGGCCGATATTGGCACGATTAGGGTTGCCCCTAATGACGCCAATGTGCAAACGGTACCCGCTCCCATTAGGGCCCAGATGGGGTTATTTAGGGCTGCAATTAGGGCAATGGGGGATAACCCTAATCAAAACTGATATTGGGCCATAATGGGCATGCTTATAGGGTTTTCACAATCAAACGGTCAGCACTCTTCCCCCCATAGTGACACTTGTTAGTCTATATAGGTCGGTGATTTAACTAGGTTTACTAATTTGACTAAATGAAACTTCATGTTTGAAGAGTAAAAATGAAATATGCAAAATAATGACAACAAAATCAATCTAAATTGTAGGTCTCGATCTAGACTATAATGATAATCTAGAGATAGGTAGTCTATATCTAATACCTAGAGCTAGATCTAGTATAAACATCTAGGATCCGAGTTCAAAGCAAGTAAATCTATATATTATTATAATTATAGTATAGAAATATATACTACGACTATAGTGACATTATTTATTTATTAGTCTAGTGTTAGTATGTAACTGTTACTGTTAATAATTATTTATTATATAAATAATAATTGATGATACTTGATACTACTAATTAATCGTCTAAGACTCAGTAAGACTAACTAATATTAAATATATGGACTATGGTAGATTCTTATAACTGAACACTGATTTTCGGGAACTAGATCTAAATTCTAGGTCAATTTTTTATTTGATGAAGGTTTAACTACTTTAACTTACAAACAAACTGAAAGCAGATTCTTATTCTTCAACTAAAGGACAATAAAAATAGCTGTGTTCCTTTGTATTACCACCCATAGTCAAGATTTTATTTTAAAATAAATTGGGTCACTTAATGCTCCTATTTTGAATGTAGTTTTTGGGCTTTTTCCTCCAGTTGAACAATGAGCCCCGTTGTTGAACACCACTATCTATGTAATTGCTAATAAATTATATCTGTGTTACTTAAAAATTATTTAGATTGTAGTAAAAGAAGTAGATTCACTTTTGCAATATGTATTTATAGTCTATTTCCTCATATACTCTCTCTTTCTCTCTCTCTCTCTCTCTCTATATATATATATATAATATATAAATATATATATATATATCGTACAAATATAGTTTGTTTATTTAAATACCTATATAATCTATGTGTAGAAACAGACAGAAATAAATTTATATAGATTATAGAGCTATAAATTAATTATTTTAATTTAATAAACATGATATTTTCAACTAGGCTACTTGTATTTTCTCTCTGTCTTTCTTTTAATTCCCATCCATGGACCCTCTTCTTGTTTTCATAATTTGGATGTTCGTTTTGTGACACCTTAACATCCCCTCCCTCCCATAGATGCTTATAATTCTTTTCATGACTCTCTCCCCCTTCCCTCCACTGCCTGTTGTGACACTACACGCTGAGTATAGCCAGCTTATCTGACGTGATCACCTGCAGTGGGCATGGTCTCTGGCTTCAAATTAGCAGCCCGCACTTTTTCTTTCATTCATAAGTTATATATTCTAGATATCTTGATCTAGGTCATGTTTATTCATTGAAAAAATCATAGATTTATTAATCCCAATAATATTTCTTATTACTATTTTGCTGTGTTCAAAAAGGAGAATGAGCTGAATTTATTATTATTTGTTTGGTCACCCCCTTTTAAAATTTTATTTAACAGCTAATGGTATAAATATGATTGGAATGTCTTTCTAAAGACGTTTGGAAGCTTATTTTGATATGCCCATCAGCCTACGATCAAACAGGCTCATAATATAGCCTTCATCCCTTATATGGGTATGAATTGCTGGGGGAGGTTAAAACAACAGCTTTACGTACATGGTTACAGAGAATCTAAATAACTGCCATCTGCCTTGGAAAAACAGAACAAAGTTACCGTAACTTATCTAAAATTGGACATGCACTGTCCCGAAACGTTGTTTTTAGCTCCAAACATAAAAACAAATGAATTACAAACAAAAAAAGTGACCCGTTCAAGAAAGGAGAATTCGATGGAGTGTTCAAAATATAAGAACCTCTAGTAATATTAATGACTAATGATACTTGATCAGTGAAATTGATGCAATGATAGCCTAGGCTAATGAAGGCTGAAGGCTTATTATGGCTTATGTTATGGCTAATTAATGTCACTAATGTGTAAATGTCACAAATGATCATTAATGGTGGCATTGATTATTGATGCTAATCGGCTAATGTTTAATGGCTAGTAAAATAGATACTTTAAATAAAATAGTCAATAGACTGAATAGTAATACTCAGTAAGGCTAATTCAGTAATTGAGAGTAATAAATTGCCCTGCCCTAACAAGCTAATCATTCAAATTCAAATCATTGCCCTAATCAGGCTAATGTCCTAATCTAATGATAATGTCAATAATGAAGGCTATTGAGTAATGTAGATTGTAGAACAACTTGGAGTAATACTAGATGACTAGATCTTTAGAATTAATTAATCTAATACTAGATCTAGATCTAATTTAATACTAAATAATAGTATTTAATACTAATAAACATAGTTTGATAGTAGGGTCCCAGACCCAGTCTATATCTATGCTAGACTACTAAACTAAGACTTGACTATACTGTAATACTTTTAACTTAAACTGCTTACTTAGTCACTTACTAATGTAGTCTTAGTGTCACATACTCACATACTTCATAGTGACATAAATAGATCTGAGTAGATCTATTCTAGATCTAGTCAAACATAGTCTAGATAGACTCTCTAGACTTTACAAGATCTAGAAGTAGATTCTAAAATAATCTAAACTAAAGACAAGACAGTCACAGTTACATGAGTTTCAGTAGACTAATAAAATCTTAATCTAGTCAATCTAGAGATCATCTAGATCTAATTCTATATTCTAGTACAGGCCAGGTGTGGGCAACTTTTTATATCGAGGGCGCATTAAAACAATTTGGGATGGGGGGCTGCATATATATAGATCTATATCTGGCTGGAGTAATGTAGATCAATATTAGAAAACTAGATCTAGATTCTAGATCTGTTATTTACTTCTACTTCTAATAAGATTACTCTAAGGCATCTCAGTATGAGTATCTAGAATAATATAAATCTACTATTGTAAATATAACTATAAATCACTAGATCTAGTCAAAGAAAACTAGATCTAGTACTATACTCTAGAGTTTACTAGTGTCTTACTAGACATTTACTAATTTAGATCTATCTATCTAATATATATATATATATTGTTATAACCCCACCATGCACACCACCATCCAAGATAGTGCAGAAAGTGCGCACTATTAGTGACTAGACTAGGAAAGATGTTGACATTAGAGAGAGATAAATAAACACATATATCTTGTTGAGTTGCCTCCCTTAAGTTATTACATTGGTGTCAGAAGTGGGATTATAGGGGACTCAACGAGAGGAGGTAGGATTCGATCACAGTGGCATCTTTGAAACATCTAGACCAACTCTTGATTTAAGAGCTAAGGCAGAAACTTCGTTACAGATGCCTGAAGCTTGGTGGTAGCAAGGAGGTGCTTACAGCTCGTCTCTGGCAAGCCCTGATCGATGAAGAAGATGATCTGGAAACCTACCTATCTGAAATTGAGCCGGAGGTTGTTGAGCTCATTAGCAAGATTAATGAAGGTGTTGATGCAATGTGTGAACAAATTAACAGTATGGGGAACAAGGTAGATAATATGGTGTTTCAAGCAAAAGAAGACTCGTTGGTGAAGGAGCAGTTGCCTGTAGACTCGTTGGTAAAGAAGTTGCGTGGTCAAGACTGTGACTGCACAAACAGTGGTGACGGAGACGCTGGGGATTGGAGCACCGTCTGTGTTGTGGGCAAGTCTTGTGGTTGTGACTTTCAATATGAGAAATGTGACAACGATTGCAGCGACGATCTCAGCGGGATGTATCGAAAGGAAAGAGACAAATGAAGAAACTGAGTTACGTGCCTGAAGCGTTTGTTCCTGTTGTACCTGTTACCAGTACCTTAATGAGCCAGACAGATCAAGACAACGTTGGGTCTGCGTTCAAGCCTGTTGCTATGGACCTTAAAGACCTCTGCCTATCTGTCGGTGCTCACGAGGGAAATTCGAAGTTTGACAACTGCATCCAGAAGTTTAGCATAAACTGTACGGGCGGCGCATCACACATCTAATTTAGATGCCAAGAAAACTACCAACAGGGCATGTGTACATCTGCCATCATCATCGACATTGGCATAGATGAATGTCAATCCAGGCGATATCTCATGGACGTGAGACTGTTAGCTGATGATGAATACGGCACATTGGACTTTGTTTGCAACGTGGCTGCATGTGAACCTGCAGCTCCCTTGAGAGGAATCTGTCGGGAGGGTCTGCTGAAGCTGCGTGTCCAGTCATCGGCTGTGTGGATGAAAACAGGGCTTAACACTATTTCTTTGTCTGTCAAACGGCCACATCATCGTCAAGGGAGCAATGTTATAACCCCGCCATGCACACCGCCATCCAAGATAGTGCAGAAGGTGCGCACTATTAGTGGCTCGACTTGGAAGGATGTTGACATTAGAGAGAAAAGAGGACGATTTCCGCCCACGTCCAGAGCCAATATGAAGATGTTCTGCTCAAGACAGATGTCCTATGTGTTTGTCATCAGATCAGAGTTCTTGGATGCTAAAGATCTCATTTAAAACTCATTTGTTCAAGAGGAAATCAGACAATGCCTTTTATATTGAATTTTAACAAAGCTTATATTAAGTGTACTTGTAACAATTAGTTTGGATCAGTCATGTAATTAAATTTGTAATAGATCTAGTCTTCACATCACTAGGTTAAAAATCTGTAAAAAATTACATTTGAAGTTCATAAAACAGCAAATTTGCAGTGTTAGCTAAGCAGGGGGTTTACCAAATACCAGAAGACATAGCAAGGAGTCTTTAAAAGTTTGGGAACCACTGTACTAGAGTCTAGTTACTCTAGTACTAGTTGACTAGAATTAGATTACCACATATACTGATCTGGTTTAATAGTGATTATTGAAATTATCGCATAGATCTAGATATTGTAATAACTTAAGGGAGGCAACTCAACGAGATATATATGTTTATTTACAAGAGAACATGACAAACACATAGGATATCTGCCTTGAGCACAGCATCTTCATTTTGGCTCTAGACTTGGGCAGAAATCTTCTTCTTCCTAATGTAAACATCCTTCTTCCTGGTTCCTAGAAGTGCACACCTTCTGCACTAACCTGGATGGCGGTGCGCATGGCTGAGTTATAAGAATATTAACCTAAAGTGCTATCTCAAATCAGGTCAACTATTTTGACCAGTGTTTTTATAGATTGCCTAATGCTCATAAGTTGACTGATTACATACTCATTCAACATGATTAACATTTAAGTGTTTTAGTTCTCATTGAAGGCAGTGTGAGTTCCAATGGTGCTTTTTTTCCCCATGGCGTTTTTACTTGGGATATTTTGGATGTAAAATAGAGTTAAGCAAATCAATAATAAGTCATGAATTTTAGAAGATCAAGGGAATCACTGTAACTTTACAGCAAGATTTTTTTTTTTTTAAACAAAAATGGAGATTTGAGAAGATGAACAAAACTTCTGAGTTTAGCTTTTTACTATCATTATTTTTTTTTAAATTTCTTAGATCTAAAATATCCTGGTTAACAAATGTGCTGAAGAAAAATAAACTAAAACATGTGGCCTTCTGTTTGAAATGTAATACTGCCATTGGTCATGTCATTTGTGTATGTGATTTCAGTCTCATTACATAAGGCACAAAAATAGAATAGAATCACTTTACTACTTTATTACAAGATGTCAAATTTATGTTCTTACAGAACCATGGATGAGAATTTATCCTTAAATCCATTTGCTGCTCTTTTCACAAGCGTGGAACAACCTAAAAGCTTAAGCAAAGAAACTTCTTCCAATTCTATTGACTCCTTACAGACTAATCAAACTCAACATGATGGATCAGGTGTTTGAATTTTTTTTACAGAAACTTGTTTCTCTCTTCTTTTTTTTTCAAGATAAGGAAAACCTTTCCAAACTCATATAAAAACTATCATATATATTTACATCAAAATAATTTTGGTTTTCATTTTAAGTCTAATGGTATAGAACCACAATAATATAAGGTTTCACTTTGGGATATTTTAAAGACAGATTAAGTACCAAAAGGGCAAGTGAATTTTAAAACATGGTTGTCTGGCTAGTGACAACTTTTCTGTTTTATATACAAACAAAAATTTAAAAGTTTACATTTTCTGGTTTCCAAAAATTATTTTGCACTAAGAATTGATTTTAGTAGTTTTGACCCATTAAGTACACTCTCTACATCTGTTTGATTTTTGTGTGTGTCTGCAACCTGTACAACTTAAGCTTTACTGTTCCTTTTTGTTTCAGAAGCACAGGGAAGCTCAGCTAATAGTGAAGAACAAGACATTAATTCTCTTGCTGAAAATATTTTTAACATTTCATTGCAGTCAGGTAGTAAATATGCCATTCAAATATATGTCATTTAGCTCAATCTTAAGTTATAATAAATTATTAGAAGTATTTCTTGGGGGGTGGGCTGTTTTCGATCCTGGGACCATTGAGACGACAGTCCAGAACACTCACTGCATGTCCAAGCAGCCATCCTGGGGATAAATTAAAGACTATAAAACAAATATAAAACTTAAGTTAGATTTAGCTTAAGATATAATATTTATTTATGCACCTCATAAATCATGTGGAATGTTTGAATTACCTTGTTTATAGATATTGTAATAACTTAAGGGAGGCAACTCAAGGAGGCAAGGATGTTTATTCACAGGACATCACATCTTTAGCACAGTCTTTTCACTTCCGCTCTAGACTTGGATGTAAACATCCTTCCTAGTCTGGTTTCTAGAAATGCACAGCTTCTTCACTAGCCTGGATGGCAATGCGCATGGCAGAGTTATAACATTATATATATATATAATTATTATCAGAGATAAACAATTTAAAAAAAAAATTAAGTCAATAATATTGCTCCTTTTATCTTTACAGACAATGGATAAGGGTACATTTCTTATCCCAGATAAAGGGATCATTTTGTTGCATGAATATCCCTCTCAACTTAGTGACTAAGTGAGGTTCAAAGCAATACTTTTACCACCAACTCAGTTGCAAGAACTGTCATACAGAGATTCATAGTTGATTACCGTAATTCTCTCTAGGGGCTCCACTTTTAATTTTTCTCAAGGTCAATTCTTGTAACCTTAGCACTGAAAGACTGCAGTCGTTTGAAATGTAGGTACCCTTATCCTGTGTGAATAGCCTTTCTAGGCTGTCTATTTCCATCTGCCCAAAGCTCCAATTTTCAGATGCATCAGGTATCCTCTTTCACCTCTTTAACTGTCAGTAGTATCAGTTTCTTCAAATTTATTATCGCAACCACATGACTAGGTGCTGGACTTAAAATACAATAATAGAAGAATTAAAAACAAAGTGGAAAGGCCTCCATCTTCCACAAACAAACAAAAAAGACAAATCATAAACTACAGTTAAGTAATTCAGTATTACTTTATGTTCATTGTATTCCTTGAAGTAGCATAAGTAAATAAATCTTTCAAATATTTGTTTGAAAACAGATCCTAAAAAGAGGCAAAAGCAAGTGAGATATTTTCCTGATGTTGCAGAGGACTACAAAAATAATCCAATCTTAAACATCTCCAATGTTAAGCATGTAAGTTGTCCTCATTCATTTTTAAAACAGCTATGAATTTGTGTTTTTTTTTCTGAGAGCTGGATTATAGTAGTTTCGATATACTTTTGTGTGTGTGTTTCAGGTTGTGTTTGATGTGCTTATGATGGATTCTCATGATGATGACTTTCATCTCAGCCATCAGCTCAATGAAGAGAGGGAATCAATCTTTGGAAATGAAAACATTGAAACCACTCAGGTTTTAACTTACCTCTATTGTGCTTACAGAAGATACCTGATGCAGATGGACAATTATTTGGTTAGTAACTAGTTACGCATTGCTTTGAAGTGCATAAAATGTTCTAGCAGTTACTAGTTAGAAAGATTTTTCTGCTTATACAGTGAGTATTTTTTTCCATGCCCTTAAGTGGGTTCCAAGTTCCAAGAGCTGGAAGAGGTATCTGTATTCATTGCACAAATGACACATGCTACACTCCAGTGCTGATCATAGGTTTTCATCATTAGACACAATTTTTGTGCATAGCTATTAAAAGGCTCCTGAGGGAAAAAAGGATAGTCATATTCTGGACACTCAATACCATAGTGAATGTCTTCTGCCTCATAGGCTATTTGATTTTATTAGAGCAGTGAGCTCTTAATCATTAGATCTGCCTCAAAGGCTAAAGGATTTCAAGTAGTGGGCTTTTTATCATAAGAACCTCTACATAGACTGTAATGATTTCATTAGAGCATTGGGCTCATAAGATCCAACTCTTAGGCAATAAAACAAGGTTGTGTGTTGTAATTTATAATTTTTTTGTTTGCAATGTGCAGAAAACATATTCAATAATTATACAATGCAAAAGCTAATATGTTTTTTTAATACACTTACTTATTAGACAATTTTAAAAAAATAATTTAAAATTACTTTGACTTCCACCCAGAAATCCAAGTCTCAAAATGTATTGTCATTTCTGAAAGAATGTAAAGAAGTTATATTGCTCAATGCTAGAGGATGCTTACAAAACCCTGATATTTACCAGTACCAAGACTTTGTGAGTCAGTTCATCAACCTATGTATCGAAGAAGATCTGCCTCCTCAAGGTCAGTGTGATTCACGTAGAAAAGTGTCCTTAAGAATTTAACTTTATTATATTATGGATGAAATAAGCTAATGCATTCTCTTTAACACTTTGATAGACAAATTTGTCAAAACTTAATGATTATTTTACTTATTCTGTATTGCTTTGTGTCAGAGTTCACTTTATTTATCCTTGGCTCTTGTTCTTGTGTTTCTTAACTTGGCTCACTAGGGGTTTTACGTATACGAACAAATATTACTTGATTTTTTAATTCTTCAATTCTAAAATATTACAACTAAGAACAATTATACTTAATACACATCAACTCCAACTCCAGATCTCCAAGAAAATAACAATAATATTTTAATATACAATATAGCTCAAATAATGCACAATAAATATTAATATTGTTAAACAAACACCAGTCCAGGAAGTAAACGTCCAACCTTCCTGGACCGGAAGCAAGACCTTACTAACTTAACACACTCTTTTGCACACCTAACGAAGACTAAATCATTCAATCCATAACACGTGCAACACTTCGCATTCATAACAAGGGGATCTAGCAATCATACCAAAATATCAAAGTAACATTCATTCTCGCCATAAAAAAAAATCTTGTCCTCTATAATGATTGTCATTAAGCAATTCTTGTTTTCTTTGTGTTCAGACCCAGCCAATTACCCTTGTTTTTTCCTACAAGAGGTCTCAAAAGCCATTGAGATGAACAGCAATGAAGGATCACTTAGCCAGTCATTTCAGCCAGTTCTTCTGGAGGTTAAGAACAGATTGACCTCTGCTTCAATGACTATTGTTCATAAAGATGCCATCAAATATGTCAAAGTTCTTCATTTCTTTACCAGCACACCAGCTCTGGCAAGGGTAAGTTTTTTTTTACCTGTATTTTTAGTTTTTTTAATTTGGTTTTAGTGGTATTGATTTATAATAATAATAATGGCAATGGTAATGTCTGCGATTCAGAATATTAAGGATCAGTGCCATGTTTCACATGACTACGCAAACCCAGTTGCGACCTGCATATTCTTCAGCATCTCGTGTACACAAAGCCATTGTCCGCAGGCAGTCTGTTTAAGTATTCTTTTCGTCTTCTGCACCTGTCTTCAAAAAAGGCTTTCTTTTGGCTCTCCAATTTTTTTTTCAAAGCCTTTGTGAGAGCTCTCCAACTGTCTCTTTCAGAGGCCATCTGGTGCCAGGTACTTATAATAATATGCAAACAAAATAGCAATAATGTCAATAAGTTTAGCTAAGATACAAATTTCAAATTTCATAATAATACAAAATGATTCAGAATCATGCAAGAAAGTGATACAATTACATTAAACTTTTATTTTTTTTAAACTTTGGTATTCACATTAAGTGAAACAGTGGAGTCCCATTAATCTGAAAGTCTGCTTAATCAGAAACCAAAATTAGGATATTTTTAGGAATAAAAACCTCCTAAAAAATAACAGTATTTTGTACTCAAAATTACAGTACATTAATTATCGAACTTATTCTGTACTACACCATATTTTTAGCATTTTACATTACACTGTATATAGCTCTTTAGTTCTGTACATCAAATAAACCATACCTTAAGTCAGTCAACTAGAATACTGTTTTAATAAATTATATAAATAAATGCTTGAAAGTTTGTGGAAAATAGTTCCAGGAAGGGTATGTGAATATTATTCAATGATATGTGATAAATTGCTTGGCTGCAACAGTATGATAATGATACAGGTATTTTTAAATCTGATACAGTAATATTAGAAACATTTCTGTGATTTTCAATCACATGGCAAGAAAGAGTGTGTACCACTGAGATACTTGCTCCAACAGGTCTTCCCAGCATCATTACAATCCCTAACCTGCGCTGGCTTGGTCATATCTGCCGGATGGAGGACAATTGTATCCAATACGTGGATGTAATCAAACAGTGGCATTGATGCTGACTACTGGGAAGACATAGCCCTAAACCACACTATGTGGAAAGAGATGGTGACCAAGAAAGCTATGGACAGTGAAAAAGCATTGGTGTCTGCCAAGGAAGAAACGCATGTCAAATGAAAAATGCCTGGCTCTTCTACCGCCAAAGCAAATGACCGCTTTACCAGCAAGACATGTGGATGGGAATGTCTCTCAAGAATAGGGCTCCACTGTCACATGAAAAAGTTTTGAACCATAGTCATTCTAGGACTGAAAGAGGCAAACAAGAAACATTTGGCTCTCTTTTCACACATTTCATACACAAGAGTCTGTTAGTTTCAGAGAGATGAAATAGAATAAACTGTGCTTATCACTGTATCCTGTACCAGTTTATTTAAGTTGTGTAGTTTCAGAGAGATGAAATAGAATAAACTGTGCTTATCACTATATCCTGTACCAGTTTATTTAAGTCATGTAGTTTCAGAGAGATGAAATAGAATAAACTGTGCTTATCACTGTATCCTGTACCAGTTTATTTAAGTTGTGTAGTTTCAGAGAGATGAAATAGAATAAACTGTGCTTATCACTATATCCTGTACCAGTTTATTTAAGTCATGTAGTTTCAGAGAGATGAAATAGAATTAACCGTGCTTATCACTATATCCTGTACCAGTTTATTTAAGTCATGTTTATTTTGGTAGTAATTTTGCTTTATTGGAAATATTTGTTACTCGGAAATGGGTCTGGTCCCAATCGTTTCAGACTAATGAGACTCCTCTGTAATATGAAAATGTCATTCGTTTCCTTAGTGCTCGTCCAGAACTTCAAACTTCAGAAACTTCTTTATATCATTTTGTTTTTTTTATAACGAGGCTTGACTGCAGAGGCGCCTTTGATCCTAATAACCTGTAATTTCTTCTTCAAACAGCAGAGCTTGAATTAAAAAAAGTAGTTGAAATGCTTTAGGAACCTCCTGGGCATCAACTACTTTATTGCCTTTGTGTATTAGAAAGAGTGCTGATATTCATTTAGGAATGTCCATTAGAAAATTTAGATAGCTTATCACATATTACTGTTTGGCATTGTTAACCTATCTAAGTGTGAATATGTATAATCTAGCTTCAACAGTCCCTTAATGTGTATATAATCCTTCTGATAGATATTAAACTTAATCGTCTCCAGATTTTCATTACTTTAAACATTATTGTTTATGTTTCAGACATTTTTATCTTTGAATACACCTGAACCTTCCCAAAATTTTCATGGAAGAGTTTATGAAATGACTCCGATTGGTGCAGCTCTTAGTCTCAGTGTTCTTCCACGTGGAGAAAATGGATCCTTCCATTTTTTTTCAAAACCTTCATCCCAGAGTAAAAAGGAAATTGATGTAGTTGAACAAAGTGTTTGGTGGGTAAGTGAAAGTTGTAACTACTTCTACTTCTCATTGTCCCTATGTTTAATAAATACAACAAAACATTAGTATATGCTCAACATTTGATTTTGTTCAAGGGAACTCTAATTTTGAATAAGAAAAAAAAATGTTTATATGAATTTATGAGAACTTTAATTATTACGAGCTTAAATTTGAGAATACAAAGAGAAGTATTTGAAACAATCTTTTTGTCAAATGTTAGCTTACAATGTAAAAAAAAATGTCTTTTATTTTGTTCATTGATTGTGAAATTTAAATGACTTTATTTCTTTGGCAGGCTACTGAAGAACTTGTCTCTGCTATTCACAAAATTTTTGTTGATTTAATGAAAGTAACTCCTGAGATGAAACACTACACACTGCGTTGGTTAGGTCTTTGTATTCAAGGAAATGCTGGTGCGTAATGGTGCTTTTACATTTAAAACTTAACATTATAATGATACTCTATGGTTGATTATACAAGCCATTAAAATTGTTTGAATTATTTTTTTTATGGATTTGATTTTAGATATTTTAATTAATTTAATTAATCTATTTTTTTATACTCTTAAAAAAAGCATTTGTTTACATTTGTAAATGATGGATTTAAAAGTAGACCTATAAATATTTTCATATAGCTGCTACAAGCTGCATTTTATAATTAAACATCTCATTAGTAACATCATAAGTAATTTCCAACCTAATATACATTTTAAAATGTCATTGGTTAATATGCATGACTAAATGCATGACGCGTAGGACGTAATCATCTTCTTTTTTGAAGTAATGTCTGTATTATATAAGATAAGATAAGATAAAATAAGTGATTCAAAGTCAAGTTATTTGTGTACTGGTGTTACAGGAAGGGCTAAAATCTGGGACAACCATATTGCATCTGATAAATTTGTTAGTGATGCATTTGCTGTAAATCTCACTCATGTACTCTTGATGTTCTGCAAACCATTCTCTGACCCAACTTTTAATAAAATTCTGAAAATCCAAGCTTCCTACACCAAGGCGGTAGCGAACGGAGACAAGGAAATGTTGCGGCGTTCCATCCATCTCTTAGGTTTGATATTTTGATTTTGTTTTAGATAAACTATTTATTTATTTATTTTAATTTCCTTGTCAGACTTGACTTAATGCAACAGATTATAGTCTAAATACTAGATCTTTAGTGAGACTTGAAACATTTTCTCCTTTGATCTGAACACTTGAGGGGAGAGGACTTCCACATGATTAGTAAATAATTTTATCATCTGCTACACTCTTCTATTACATAATCATAACCTGAATATCATTTGCATGTCAATTATTTTAAATAACTTATTAATTACCTTAATTAACAATTGATGTCATCTTAAATCTATAGCAGGAGTATCATTTCTATGTTAAGGAATGCTTATTGAAACCAGCCTTTTGTATTTCCAGGTATGCAGAAGGAAACTTGTCTGATTCCTTCCAGTGATTCTATCCCAGTTGAAGAAGATGACACCTACACATTTATCACTGAATGCTTTTTTATAACACACAAAGCTATTCAGGTTAGTGAGTGTTTCTACATAGTTCAATATACCTTTCTGAACTCACAATCATGTCAATATGGTAAGAGTCTTAAGATCAAGCACCCATTTCAATGCAACATGATTTGGTATGTCTTATAACCTCACACACTGTCCCTGAACAATATTTTATAGACCTGACCTCACACACTTGTCCAATACAAAACAATCCTCGACTTACGACTATGTTCTGTTCCTATGCAGCGCCATAAACCGAATTTCGATGTAAGTCGGATCATACATTCATACAGAGTACTGTAGCATAATAACAGTACTGTACTGTACTGCAAACACTTAGCCTATCCATACACCTATTATAATACATAATTATCATTAAAAACAGTAAAATATTGTGCAGAAAAGTAATTTTAATAATGAAATACTGTACTGTACTATACAGTACTCTATGACCTGGTGCTGACTTATCCTCCTTGGTGATGTATGTATGGTTGGGTAAATGTTTCCAAAACAAGCCTGTCTTGTCCACGTTGAACACTTGTTGAGCACAGTAACCACTCTCCTCAATTATCTCAGCCAATGCTTTAGGAAACTCAGTTGCTGCTTTCTCATCAGCACTTGCAGCTTCACCTTGCACTTTCATGTTATGAAAATTGGCACGATCCTTAAACCTCCTAAACCAAGCCCTACTCGCCACAAAATCTTCATATTCACTTCCTTATCCCTTTTCTCTTTTCAACACCTCAAACAGTCGCCTAGCTTTCTCCTGAATAACCATAAGGCTCACAGGGATACTGGACTACACTACTGTATAAATGTATTTCTCCGCCACTGTACGTAATTTGACATAATTCGCAAAACCGCCTAAGTGGGACTGAGCCGTCGTAAACAGCATCATAACCATGAAACGGTGTAAGTCGAGACCGTCATGACCCGAGGACTACCTGTCTTTCTTAACTTCACATCTTATTTAAAATTTAATTTTCCTTACATGGCTGTTTTCTTATTAATAATAGTGCTATATTGATTGATTCAAAACTCTGTCTATGTGGTGTCAGAATGCTTATTGTTTGTCAAGAAATGATATTCTGACATAACAAAATTACATACTAATGTAGGAAAAAATTAAAGCTAGTGATTTAAAGATGCAAACATTTTTCTTGAGCTTGAACTTTAAATAACTTTAGTCACCCTTGCTGAAATAAGGTTGCACACTCATTACTTGGAGAGAGCCCTTCATGTTTGTACTTTGTATCATTACTTCCCAGGAAGAGATGCCCTTGGTAAAATATCTTGTAAGATCAATTGCTTTTGTGATTTGGCGATTGGAGATTTAGTGAACCTTTTATCTTCATCATGTTCAACGTACTAAGTACTAAGAGTCCATTCTCATTGTTTGCCTATGTCACACTTCATTGCACACTTGGTCAGAGTCTGAAGTTTTAGAGAATAGAATAGAGAAGGTTTGAGCAAAACCTTGACCATATCAAAATAATGAAGCCTATTAAGGTGACCAATAAATATCACAAAGACTTGTAGATGGTTTTATTTTGGAAACCATAAAAAAGGCAAAGTGAGCATGTCTTAGTGTCAGTCTCAGTTCATGTCAGTTTTATCAATCAGTTTTATGATCATGCAATCTGTTTAATTATTAACTGTTGTTTCATTTGTTTAGTTTCACTAAATCCTGGGAATTGAGTTTAAAAAGATTAAATATTCATTTGCAAATTATCTCTATGTGCACTTCAGTTTTTTTGTATGTATCCATGCACAATTGAAGTCTTTAATACTACACCCAGTTCATCAACTCTCATCAACATGCCACATAGTTAGAACCTCTAAGCTAACAAAACTTGGCGCCACCATGGGCTAAGTTTACACTTATTTATTTCCTCTTTAGTGCTGAGCAGGAATTCTAATGCCAATATTTTTTTTTTAAAACAAAATTAATATTCCTCAGTATTGTTTGTTGCTCCCAAACAAGACACCCCAATTTCTAATTATATAATATACACCATCGCAAAGAACTACTACTTCATCCCATACATTCATAAAAATATGTTTCCCCAGTATCTTGTGCTTAGTGACAAACATTCAAACCATACAAAGATACTCTTTAAAAAATTTATTTTTGAATATTGCAACGTGGCAGAAAAGTACTTTGTCATTTTAAGCTTTTTGTTAAAGGAAAGGGAAAGATTTTGGTTTTTAAATGCATGCAGGAAAAAAAGACAAAGAAAATGGCAAGGACATATTTAAAACTGTTCTTAGAAGCTTACACTTCAATTTATACATGATTAGAATTTTCAAAAATACTGATAATTAAATAATAAAAAAAACAACAACATATTACTTTTTTTTTTGTTTAGACATTTTTAAATAAAAGCTGAAACCAATTTTTCTGTTGAAACAGGTTTTAGTACAACCAGTTATTGGTCGACTTTTGTCAGTTAATCGAGATCTACATCAAATACAAAGGTTGTATAATGAAGTGCTACAACAGTCTGCTGGGAATGAGGAGCCAGTTCTCAATATTAAAGAGAGAATGGAGAAAGGTAAGACCTTCAATTAACAATCAAACACTATCCTTTAGCACATTGATTTATGCACAGTTTTAAGTAAGTAAGAAGCAAGGTTTATACAATGTGCCATTAACAATATTGAAACAAAATATATGTTTGAAATGAGATGAACAATTATTGTTCAAACATTTTTTTGGTCTGTCAACAATTTATTTTTGTATTAGTATTAGAAAGTGACTTTTATTATTGGTATGAGACTTAACAATTTGGTATAAATTTGTTCAGACTGAAGATTTTTTGTCTAAAAATGATACCTATGAGCTTTGCCTCACCTCATTCATTGTGCCATTATCAAAACTTTGTACAGTAGGCAGCTCTTTCACTAAACCAACCTTTATCATCCTGGAACTTAAGTATCCAAACGGGGTATACTCTAAATACATTTCAGTGACAATGATTTTTTTAAGTGGCTAAATTTTACAAAAGATTGGGGGGACTTTAAAATAAAAAGTTAAATAAAGGGGAGATATCATGAAATAGGCTAGAGAAAACTTACATATTTAGTACTGCTGACTGTTCAAGTGTTTTCTTTTAAGATGTTAAAGTTCTTTACTGTAATTGTTTGTACATTTCATTTCTCTGCTGGCAGTCTATTTCCTTTTCAAGTTCCATTTCTACAACATAGTAGTTTGATTCCTAATTTATAAAGTTATTGTTCTGTGTTGTTGTATAGTGTTCAAATCATTCTCTTCCAGCCATGACTTTCTACCTGAATCGTAAAACTGCACTGACTCAGCCTGGACTTTTGTCTCTCTCTTTCAACTTCCTGATCGCCTCAGTTGCCTGGTTGTGTTTAGTGGCTACCACTGACTTGCCCAAAGCAGATCAGGTGGATTCTAAAACACAGGTGAAAACAAATGTATTCTGTTATGTAATATAATTATGCTAACAAAAATACCTCAATCAGATTCTAGAGGAAAATAAAATGTAATATTCCAACAGTTTACTTTATCAATTAAAATTAGTTTAGAATTGTGTACTAAAAGGTAATTTAAAAAAAAATTTTTTTTACTAATATTATCATTTGTATTGTATAAAACATAGGTGCCAGAATTGAAATTCCCCTTGTCAGATCAAGTACCTAATGCATTAACTTGCATACCAGAATTTTTAGCTGAAAACATCTGCCATCTTGTCAACCATATACATCGGTTTGAAGATACAGTTTTAGAATCAGTGGAAACTAGGTAATGACTTTAGCCTTAGGTACCCGTAATAGTTTGATCACTATGACAGGATCTGGTGCTTGCAGTTTTATTTTAAGACATTTAATGTCTACAAGATATTTACAAAACTATTTTGTTTATATTATTAGATTCTTATCTACACACTTATATTAAAGAAAGAATTTATTTTATTGGTTTTAACAAAGGTTTATGTGAAATGGTTATTTTTTAGAAACGAGAATCAAGTTCTAGACCAGTTGTTTATAAGAAGCTGATTTATTCTGAATAAAAAGAAATATTTGTTCTACCAACATGTATTTTAGTTGTGAAAATCCAAATATAAACTAAATCTGTTCAGTTTGTTTTTTCAGGACATTTTTTTATTTTGCAATTTTTTTTTTTTTTTCAGAGAAAAATCTGTTTTTAGTGGGGTTTTAAAAATGTTTTTTCATTACTATCAGGCTGAATTACCTCATGAACTTTGTTCTGGTCTTCATGAGTTCACCCAAGAGAATGAAGAATCCACACCTGAGAGCAGAACTGGCTGAAATGATGTCCTCCTTGATGCCTTTACAACCAAATGAAGTTCACCCAGAAAGATTACAGGGTTCTCAGTAAGTTACACTGGGGCCCAGTCACATCTAGTGATTTTTAAATATTGTTTTAAGAGTATTAATAATGTATATCTTGGCAGTCTTTAAGGTATTTATAATAAAAATAAATCCTGTTACCTTGACCTAGGTATTTCAGAGAAGAGCTCTTCAAGAGTCACCCCCATGTGACATATATCCCAGAAGCCTTGCTTCATGTATTTGTCAGCATTGAAATGACTGGGGAGAGTGTTGCCTTTGAACAAAAGTTTAGTTACAGGAGACCCATGTACAACATTTTGAAATATATTTGGAGCATTCCTTTGCACAGGAGAAAGCTTAAAGTAAGCTGTTATTTGATTTTAAACATTTTTAATTTATGTGTGCAACTTAGGCCATGCTCAGACAATTATATAGTGTTACATATATCTGAATCTTCTGGCTAAATGTACTTGTGGGCACACAAATAAAAACACTGTAAAGAACTTGACGACTAAACTTTCAGCTTCATATAACTTTATTGACTATCAACTCTAACAATTTGTTACTGTAACATGTAGCGTAGAAGACTGTACAATATCTGTCAGTTTACAGTTATACTTTGTTGCAATTCATCTCTTCACTTCGTTGCAATTCATCTCTTCTCAACTTGCATCGAGCCGTATTCCACAGAACAGACCAACAACACACTTCCCAGTGTCGCTCCAGGTCTCCCAAAGCTGAACCAAGTCGTACTCAAGTCTACCGAATCAGAGCCGCACATGTCTTACATTGACTGTATCGACTGAACGGCTCAAGTCCACCGTAGTTCGCTGTATAGACTTTAATGACAGTAGTCCACTCCAGTTAACTCTACCCTAGTTAACTTGCATTGAGTCGTACACATTTCTCTTCCACTAGAGCCGCACACGTGCTACATCGTCTGTATCGACTGTAACGGCTCACTCACGACTGACTTTCACATTAACTCTCTAGCTTATAGAGTCCCTAATCGCTCCTCCAAAGTTGCACAGACACTGCTAGTATCTTCTGGAACAACACATGAGGAAACGTCACATCCTGTCTTTGTTTATACATGTAGATTCCAGAGAACACCCGCTGCAGTGTCATCAAGCCGGGGTCACACGTAGTGAACTCTATCTGTCACTGTTCATTAGTAACTGCCCCCTTCTTAGATCTGTTCGTCCCCTGGAACAACACGTAAGGACACGTCACATCCTGTCTTTGTTTACACATGTAGATTCCAGAGAACACTCGCTGCTGTGTCATCTCGCCAAGGTCATACGTTGACCTCTACCTATCACTGTTCATTTGTAACAATAGTATAATTTTAAACCGAAATAGAACTGTTGGGCTAACGTAGTATATAAAATAACCTGTTATTTTATTATCACTGATTTTCATATAACAAGATTTAATAATAATAATAATAATAATATTTATTTTCCGTATGGAAATTTGTGCATTACACCAAACAAAAAACATTATAACTATAAGAAACCAAAGTGTACATTCACACCAGACTGACTCATAATTTGACTATCATTTAATTATGCTAAGGGTCAGATAAACATTTTGGCATCTCATTACATATACGTTCCAGTTTATATCTTTATTGTAAACAATATAATTTTGTACTTGGTTTAAAATTGGTCTGTTTATTTCAAAATGGCGGAATGTGACTTTGACTTTTTTTTTTTTCAATGTTCCTTTGAGTAATTTAAGTAAAATGGTAGGATCAAATTTTATAGGTGCAGTTTTTCTCAACAAATTATCTTAATTTTCATTATTAACATGTAAAACATTTTTAATAAGTGATCATTATATTAATTTACGTTAACATTGTAAGAAATGTGTTAGAATTGATTTTGAGAAAAAGTAAATAAATTGGCCAACTCAAGAATATTTATAGGAAAGTAGCTAGAAAATTAAGCAAAAATACAACAGCTTTGTTTTCAACCATTAAGAACTTCTCAATTGTTTTGTATTTAAATCTGCTATTTATCATAGTCATTTTGTTGTGGTTACAGAAATGAACTAGTTAGTCTGTAATTGAAAAATATTGTTCTATATCTACAGAGTTTAGCCAAGTTAGCTGAAGAGAATATCATGTGTTCAGAGCCACCACTATTTCTGAGATTTATCAATTTACTTGTCAATGATGCTACATTTTTGCTGGATGAAGCTCTCATAGTAAATAACACCAATAGATATGTTTCTCAAATCAATGCCTCTTAGAATATCTCATGTTCAAAGGAAAACATTGGAATAAAAGAATATTTTCGAGCTTGAAAGAGTCAATGTTAATTGAGAGAATTTATTTTATAGACTACCAATATCCCTCACATAAAATATTTTAAAAGAAAATGATTTTGTCAAAAATTTTTGTACATTTTTTCTAAATGTTTTCAATGTTCTGGTATTTTTGTTTGAATTTTAACAATTAATAAAATAAATCTTTCTTCTTTAAATCTGTTGTTCCATTTTCCAGTATATCTGTAAGATCAAAGAGAAACAGCAAGAACGAGAGCGTGGAGACTGGAGAAGTTTGCCTGAGGCCCAGCGCCATCAGGAGGAGGCCAACCTCCAACATATCTCAAGGCTAGCTCAGTATCACAATGTGATGGGCAGTGCCACCATCAGCTCTCTCAGGCTAATCACTGAGGAGATCAAGTCCATCTTTTGTCACCCCACGTTTGTAGACAGGATGGCCAGCATGCTAAACTACTTTTTAGTTCGACTGGTACGTTAGTCTTTTGAAGTTCACTTGATCCCTTGCACTTGGATATTTTTTTAACTGTTGGGGAGTCGGGAGAAGACTTTTTGATTTCATAACAATTTGTGATTTCTGCTTACTTCGACTATTAACAGGTTGGCCCCCGACAGAAAGATTTTAGTGTCAAAGACAAAGAAAGCATTGAATTTAAACCCCAGGAGACTGTGTCCAACATATCAAGCATATATCTAAACCTACAAAGCAGTGATTTGTTTTGTCAGGCTGTGTTTCAAGATGAAAGGTCCTATTCATCAAATCTCTTTGCTCAGGTTTGTCCAGAAGTATATTTGCTCTTTACTTTGTTGACCTTCTGTTTTACTCATCAGGATATGGCATTACAATAAACAATTTTTTTAACAGTCTTTTAATACTTGAACACTATTCCTCCATGTGTGTCTTTGATTATAAGTATATATAGTACAGGAGAGCTTCATTTACTTAGCCAACTTATACCACAGTAAATCAAGAGGACAATATTTGTCCAGTGAGATACAAGATAACATTACTTCCTCATTATTTACTATTCAAGCTCATTATTCAGTTCAATCATATATCAAATAATTATTATGGTGTCATGTATGTTTGTTGTAAAGACTTCATCTATGCATTAACTCTGTGCTGTTCACAGGCCACTGAAGTCATGGCCAAGATAGGAGAGTCCTCTCAGGCTGTTGCTGACTTCATGTTACTGGATGAGAAGATTAAGGTAGCCTTGGTGTTGATATTTACTTGACATCAATGTATGCTTACAATATACTGATTTTAAATCGCTTTATGACTTCATTAGAACTGCTTTGACCAGTTTATTGTATCTAGTTAATACATATGTGACCCAGATGAGATTAAAAAAACAACTGAATTGCTAGCTTAATGTTTATAAAAAGAAAATATAGAAGTGGGTATGTTTATAAATATCTATGTTATGTGTACAAAAACAATTATTTGATTTACAAAAATCTAATGATGTTAAATTTGAATTGTCCTCCAAAATATGTTTTGATAGAATGGAATCTTGTTTTCATTGTTCTCAAATTGTATTCAAATAAATATACATTTCAATGGACACATCTTTGTTAAAATTAGGAATGAAAAAAAAAATGTTTGAAAACTTTTATTCATTTAATTGATCAAGATACAATAAAAAAAAATACTCTAGGTTTCTAGTATCATATCCAACTTAAAAGAATCAATGATATGCTTCTAAATAACAAGTTAAGTGATATCAGTTTTTAAAAGTATCATTAATTTATGATGTTTGGATTTTGTGTTGTAGAAACACTGAAATAAATTTGTATGTGGTCAAGCTTCTAGATTTTAGAATAGGATGTCCCAATTAGCTATTAAGAATTGGTTAATTTTAACTCAGAATGTATTCAATGACAACTAATAAATTAGCCCTTGCCAGACTAAAGTCTAAAAACACAAAGATGTTTTTATAGTCAAAAATTTAATTTTAGTGAATGTTCTACAAAGTTCCCTAAGTGAGCATGAAGGTCCAAATGTAGGTAAAATATTAATTATTTATATTTTAACCTAGTTCAAACAATAGATAAATGAATACATAACACTATTCCCCATACTTTCGACCACCCTTTATGTTATAATTATTATCATTGCTGGTATAGTTAACTGTTTTCATTTTTATTTTCAGAAAATGCAATCAACCAAATTAAGTGAAGAACAGGCTCTGGCAGATGCACCGGAAGAATTTTTAGATCCAATCATGGGAACGCTTATGTCTGATCCAGTCATGCTACCTTCCTCTAGAAACATTGTGGATCGCAATGTGATAGCTCGACACATACTCAGGTATTTTAAGAGAGAATCATACACTTTCTTTTAGCTTCTTACAACACTCACTAAATTTATTTATTTTTGAGTATTCCGTTTCTTTTCTTGTTTTGTTTGTTTTAGTGATCAAACAGATCCTTTTAACAGGCAGCCCTTATCTCTGGATATGGTCATCCCCCAGCCTGATCTCAAGAATCGTATACAGGCTTGGAAGCGTGATAGGTTAAATAAGGGTTCTTCCTAGGTAGTGTTACCAAATGGTCTAAAAAAAAGCAGTGTTTTAAAAATCCTCAAGCAAACTTTTTTTTTTTTGTTGTAAATTTCAGAGATAAAAATTTTAGCCTACTGATGTTTAATAAAACTAGACTGCAGTCATTCAGTATTTTTATCAATGTTTTTTAAAATCTTCTTAGACTTTGCTTTGAACAATAAATTTGTGTAAAGTTCTTAAGTGAACAACTTTACATTGAACATTCAATTTTTCATTCTCACCTTATTCCATTAGTATATTCGCAGAAAATCACAAAATTTAAAGCAAAACTTGTGATGATTATTGTTTTGGTTCTGTGATATATTTAAATTGAGCAAATAATTAACAAATCAAATGTGTAGACATTAAAGTGAGTATAACAATTATTTTTCTCTTAACTTTTTTTTTATTGTGAATTTTTATTATTGTGGTCAAAGAAGAAAATAGATATGTGTTTAGTTCATATGTTTTCTTTTGTTTTAATTACATTTTTGGGGGTGTTTATTTTGTATATGCATTGTATTTGTATTTTGGTTCAACCAATTTTCATGTTACATTGGTTGTTGAAGTCACTGCCACATAATTGTTTTGGAGTTAAGGTGAGTGGCACACAAAAATTGCATTTGTATACATGAGAATGTATAATTGGGTATATTTTAAAGTGATTGTCAAGAGTTTATAAAATAAGCACATGATTGTTTGGTCTTAAGTGGTTCTTTGGATGTCTTAATTGTAACACTATTAAATATTTTAAGTGTTACAAACATTTTAAAATTTGTTTTGTCTAGTTTTTTTTGTACCATTATTTTAATAATGGTGTATGTTTAAAAAATAGGTATGTGTACAATTAAAATACATTTTGCATTCAACTTTGTGAATAAACAAAATATTTAGTTTTCTTTTTTTTTTTTTGTATGCTAATGTTACTTGTATTTGTAATTTTGTTTGAGATTATTTTACACAAAAAAAAACTTTAAAAATTTTGTTTAGTAAGGATTGAGATAATTTGAGTTTTGAAGTTGCTTCAATTAGGTTGTTTGATTTAAATTTGCTTCTTTGTTGTCTTTTTGCTTCTGTGTTTTTATTGAAAAACAAAATATTCCTGACAATTCAAAATAAACTTATTCTTGCACCATATACTGTTTTCAACAACCCCATAACAAGCCAGCACTCACTGATCCTTCAACATTCTGCTATCAATCACAAAGGTCTCACCAGCCACATGAGGAGGCATAAAACCCCAATGTAAAGCCCTCAGCCCCCTGGATGACAAAAGTGGTCATCATTGAACCAATATGGACGAACTATATATATCAATCAATTTCAATGAATGTCACATTTACAAATTATTTAAGTCATGGCTATATTTGTATAGACTTTTGTCAATAATTTAAAGTAAGGAGTTGTCCAAAGATTGACGTTTGGTCCTGTATTGGTTACTAATGTTAAGGATTGAAATTTGGTCATGTACAAGTTTCCATTATAAAGTAAAGGATTGACACTTGGTCCTGTATGGTTACCTGTACCAATGTAAAACCATGACACTTCATTGAAAACAAGATGAGAATATTTCATAACCATTTTTTTAATGAATCAAATAGAAAACAGTAAATCAATTGGAAAAAAAATATAATTAAATTATAATTTTTATATTATATTTACCTAAATGGACACCTAATTGAGTTATCAGCTTAACTTGCAATATAAGAAATCTTATTGAAAAAATGTTGTCATGGCTTAACCTAATTACTTCACTCTGGTTTTTACTTCCTAATTTACTGTCTTCTGTACAGAACCTTCAAGTATTTCTACATACAGGAGGATTTCCAGAAGCTATAGAGAGAGAGGTCTCAGAAGATGCTCTCACAGAAATATTTTTCAGCAGCCATAGTTGACTCTTGCTAGTCATACACTTCATTATTTGAAACACTCATTTGCTATCCAACATCAAGAGAAAAAAACATTAAATTAAATAAATATTCTCTAGTTGAGGAAGCTCTTTATGCTTAGTTAAAACATGGAACGGACATGCCCCAATTTCTTAAGATATTTTTTTATTGTGAAATCATGGAAAAAGATTATTTCCATCCTAGCGAAGGCTGGTTTGAGAATTTAGAAATTTTAATTATCTTATGTTTCTAATATACGTGCAGAAAGAAATTATTATTATCAAAAATTAAAATGCCAAATCGCTGAACTAAACCTAATGCCTGAACTAGTGTAATGCTGACAAAACCAGCTTAAATTGGCAGCAACTTCCTACACATACATTTGTAACTAGAAATAACCTTTGTCAATCCCTACATCTTCCCAGTAACAGTAGAACTATTCTTGCTAGTAATTAAGAGATAAAATCTCTTCTCTTTTTGAGGTTTTCTTTTGTTGAGGGATTTCATCATAGATACTGAAGAATTAAATATTGACCTAAGGTTAAATAATTTTGTTTTATGTCATAATGTTCAGTTTCTTGTAATGATGGCTAGTGTTTTATGATGGATTTTATTCATTATAGATGTATTATTATAACTTATGTATGGTAATTTAAAGTGTTTGATAAAGTCTATAGAACATGAGGAGTTGCTGCATATATTAAAGGTATGTGGATGACACCAAGTTAGTTGAATTGTTCTGGTGGTTGTAGAGTAAAGCAATTGGCTTTTTAACTAATAGGTCCTGGGTTTAAATCTTGAAGACTGGGATTTTTAAGATGTCCCTAAGTCCACCCAGCATGACTTAGTTGAGGAAAGTATAGGTGGTTGGTTGTTGTGGTGGCCACACGAAACCCTGCTCGTTAACCATTGGCCAAAGAAACAGATGGCCTTTACACCATTTGCTCTATAGATCGCAAGGACTTTACATTTACTTAGAATTGCTTGAAGAAGAAATACTGGTGCTCAACTTTAATGTTTTAACAACTGAATCAGCTACAAAAACAAATGATGGCCTACATTATTCTGCAATGGAGAAATGAATTATGTCTGCATGAAGAATATGTACAGTCACTAGACACTTGTTATTTAAAGTGAAGAACATCAGGCACATTCACCATGTCATACAGGTGACAGTGATAGTCTACTTGATATCCTTCTCAACAAATTTACCCACACAAGATTTCTAGTTAAAAACAGCACAAATTCATTTAGCTTGATTTATAATGAATGAAAAAAAAAAGCAGTACTGCATTTGAATATTCTATGGTGATACAGCAGTGAATAAGTTTCATTTTAAAGTAACTATTCAGAATTGAAAAATAGCTCAGCTGAGTATTGACCACCATTGTTTTAAAAATCACTTGCTCAGTGTTGAATGTATCTAAAATATTTGTTTTAAAACAACATTTTCTAACTGCACCTCTGGTAGGCTTAATGTAAATGCACCAATAAGTACTAGCTAGATAATAAAAAATCAAGGCAACAAGAAGACTTAGTTCTGTATCAAAACTTCACTGGGACTATTTCAAACTGACAAAATGAGCAATACATTGAGAATAACAAATATACACAATATCTGATAATTGAATGATTATAACAGGTAAGTACAACTTAAATATGACAAATCCTAGTGTCTTGAACCCATGTAACAGTAATCTCATACTAAAGAACATGGTTAATATTTTGCAAGGCCTGATTTATACAGGTATGAAACAACCAAATAAAATGGTTTCAATGATTTGAAGTTTTAAAAAAAAAAAAAAAAGCAACAAGTTAAAGAATTGTAATAAATTAAATACAAAAGCATTCATACAGAGAAATCTTCAGGACGGTTTATACAAGCAATTTGTGTTCAGTAGGTCTACAAGACTTACAACAACAAAAGAAAGTTTTCACTTTTAACTAAATAATAACAAAGTAAGACAACTTAGCTTAATGTACTCTTGTATACATTTGTTTCTGTTTTCATGTAGCCAATACTGCAGTGTTAGAACATTGCAGCATTTATTTATGTTCAAAGTGTAAATACTTCACAGCAGAATGCAACATTCATTTGTAAGTATTAGCTAATTGAACATTTAGTAAATGCTAGGCTGAAGACTGCAGCATTCTCCTAGGTGTGGGAGTTAAAACATCGCCACATGTGTTACAACTGTGTGATCATTTTGTTAGCACTTAGTACAAGAAGACTGCAGCTTGTGTTGCTACGTTGTAGCTAAGCTTATAAATAATAAATCTCCACAATCAGAAGACTTTATTAGTCATTCATATTCCAATACCTGCTTGTGATAGAATAATAAGTACCTAAAACAGAAAAAAAAAAAGGCATTACAATATAATAAAATACAAAATCTTTTTATATCACAAACTAGTTATTTTTTGTGTGTGTATGTGTGTCAATTTTGCTCTTTTGAATGAATTCAAGTTATTTTAAGAAACAATCCTCAAAAACAAGAGAATTCGGATACCTTTTCATAGATTATTGGTCTATCATTTTGTATTAAACTTTTAAGTTTAATTAACCCTTTCCCTTGTATACAAGAAGGTGCAGTGGCTAAATCGTAAAGCACTTGACTTCAGAACCTAGGAGCCCCTGTTTTGAATCCTGGTAAAGAATGGGATTTTTTTATTTCGGTATCTTTAGTGCGCCCCTGAGTCCACCCTGACAATAATTGGCGAAAATTAAAGATGGCAGCTGTGTTGGCCAAATGACACCCTTGCTAACTGTGGTCCACAGAAATAGATGACCTTACATCATGTGTGACTTACCCTTCACTATTGAGTACCTCACCAGCTGTAGCCCTTTTTATAAGATGATCCTCACATCTGTACCATTGCTCTTTGAGGGAACGAATGTAGCAAGTATAGTGACCTGATTCTATGGTGCCATAATGGTTCACAACAGCAAACAGAGAATATCTAGGAGTAAAAAAACAACAACGCAGAACTCACATTTTGATCTAATAGTATATTTTTTTAAACTAGAAAGTGTTGACTTGTGCACAGGAAATATTATTCTGAATATTTTTATTAAACAGTGAAATGGACATTAGAATAACTATAATTCTTGAGGGCAAGTAGTTTGATCCATAATGTTATAAAACATATTTTTCTCTGCATATCTTATATATATATATATATTGATGACTGCAATTTTGTTATAACATTTTCTTATTATCTCTGGTATATACAAGATTCCAGCCCTTTCATATTAAATTGCTTTTGACTACATATTATCAATTAAAACAAAAAATTTATCTAGACTGAGGATTGTAACCCTTGACTAATAATGAAAGTAACCCCCCCCCCTCCCAATGACTAATTTGACTTACTTATTATCACAAGACGCTGAGTGTAAAATTGGGCCAGAGTGACCATTAATATTGTTCCGGGAGGATGACATAAATGGTGTCATGTCCAACTCCTCAGGAAAAGAAACAAACGTTGAGATCTTTTTGTGGTAGCCTGTGGAATGCTCAAAACGCTGCAAAAAGTCAAAAGAACAAAAATGTAGTTAGTAAAAGAAATACACTGGAATTTTGAAGTGACAATGGCACTCTGTAGTGACAAGTAAGCTTAGTATATGCTACACCCTAAAATAACAATTTAACATTACAATGTCTAATAATGTTCCAAGTTGGGTCATTTAAATTTGTTTTATTATTATTTTTTCATAATTATATTATTTGTAAGATCTGAATAGAATTTTTATTAAAAATCACAATGAACAACTGTAATATTAATTGTTTGCTTGTTAAGTCAATAACTGCTTCAATGTGTTATAATTATTAATGAGCCAAATTGACAAATGCTCAAAGGCAAAAAAGATTAAAACTGTTATATCTATAAAATTACACAAGACCTAACAAGGTTCTAGAATACAATACAGGTAAACATGTCTGTAATGGTAATCATACTTAGTAATCATACTTATTTTAACTACTGATAGAGCTCAATGTGGTTAGTGGTCATCAATTTCCTACCTTCAGATGAAAGCAGGCAACAATTGGAAGCTTCTTCATAGTCAGCTGCTTGGTTGATTCTTGATAACTATGACACTTACTGCAGATGATTTTAGCTGAATTGCCTAAATGTTCAGTTTTTGTAAACCTTTAGTCATGACAAACAAGAACTCATTAGTTTTTGTACTGATTTTGTTTCATAATACAAATGACAATTTTATTTTATTTAAAAAATACAAACTTGTGGATTACAGGACAAATACCTTAAGATTTCTATAATCATAATGCCAGAACAACAACAAAGAACCTGTACTTATATTGCATCCATCGGAGCTGGATAGACCCTAGGATGACTTTAAACAATTCATTAAAAAATCGCATCTTCTAAGTTCTAGCAGGATTTTGTTTGGCAATAAGTTCTTTTATCTTAAGTTCACAAATAAGAAATTCAAGTCAAGTGAAAGTTATGCTGAGAGGTACTAAAACAAGAGAAAATGCTTGACCTCTTCTTTTCCATTTGATATATCTGAATATTCTTCTTAGCCTCTTTATCCATTTGGAATATCTTAATATTTAACTTTTTTTTTTTTTTTCTTAAAATTTTTTTCTCTTCTTCACAACCAGAAGCATAGATACTCAACATGCAAATAACATTGTGTTATACAATTGTACTTTGATAAAGTGTTTTCTGTTTTGCTGATACTTAACCTATAGTTTTGAATTTATAATTATCAAAATTTAAATTTATAAGGTCTATTATATAAAAGATATCATTAGTACATACAAATAAAATAACTACTTGAACAATAGAGGGATATCTACAGCTTAATAATTAGATTTCTTCTTACCGTTTCAAACATTCAACAAGAGAGGTAGGTTCATAATTTCCAGGACTGTTTGTAAAGCCTGGTCAAGGATAGATAGAAAAGATTAAATAATAAGCTTAATCTGTAAAACACTTTATGCTGCATTTACAAAAAAACAAAAGAAAGTAAATAAATATCATCAATTAAATGTAGTATTTAAAAAAAAAAGGGATTTAGTAAGAACCTTTTTATGCACCACATATATAAATATACAGATATATACCACAGTCACGTTTCTATAAAAATTATTTTTAAATATATGACCAATTATACTTTATAATATATAGAAAGAATCAAAATGAAACCATAATTAAAATTTTATTTTCAATTATACTTAATGAGGACATGAATAGTTAGTTGACAAAAATGACCAACCTGGTGCTGGAGAATGAGTAAACTCTGTGGAAGCAGTTGTCTGTGAGGTAGTGGTGTTGTTGACTGCAGCAGCTGCTATGGAGGAGAGGACTTGAGAGGAATGGATGGGTCCGGGACCAAGATCTAATGAGATGTCCCATATGGGGTCAATAGTAGTTGATACATTACTGAAAACCACATTCAGAGATTAGCATTACAATATGAATAACAAAAAAAATTACTTAAGAACTTTTCTGTCATAATTGCAGTGTTGATTCCTTTCAAATGAACAAGTAATTCTAAGACTTAACTCTTTCTCTCCTAAGCGACAATAGCATTGAATTTTTAGTAAAAGCCGATTAAGCGATGATATTGGCGTCTGTGCAGTTAAACAGCTTTGTTTTGTTCCTATTCTTAGTTAATAATTTTAAATGCTTAAATTCTAAATCTACGTGATTTCCACTTGCAGAAGAGTTACTTCTTCAACATGTTTTTAATATTATAGAACGTTCTGAAAGTCGTCTTTTTTTTTTGTGTTTGTTAAAATGGAAATGGAGCCTGGCCCAGGAGGTCAATCTACTAAAACTTGTAGATCTAAATTATATTCGGATCAACAAGTAAGAGAACTTATTGATTTAGATGACAGTGATTTTGTTTTATCTGATCATAGTGAAACTGATATTCTAGTGTCAGATCTAGATTCTAGATCTGAATTTGATAGTTCATCAGGTGATGAACCTGCCACGCCCGCTCCTAAAACTAGACTTCTAGATCTAGGCCTGTTTTAACAAGTTTGAAAAATGCAGAGGAATTTTAGATTTATTCCTTCCAGTAATTCTAGATCTACTTCAGCCAATGTAGTATATACAGGTGTCAACATGAACTTACTAAATTCTGAGTCAACTGAGCTTGACTGTCTTTTTACTCTACTAGATTCCGCAAATGTTGATAATCTTGATAATGCAATAAAGTTATGCAGACTACATAATAAAAATAAACACTCCAGCACGCAGGACATCCATTTCTACAAAATGAAAACCAGTTTCTAACTATGAAATTTATAAATTTCTGGCCATGACTATAATGATGGGATTAGACTCATCGTTACGTGCCACACATCCATATGGATTGTTTTAATTACCACAGTTAAAACATGAAAGTTGTCTTTGTTCAGGCAAACATTATGTAAATAAAAATGAATCACTTTTTATTTGAAATAGATCATCTACAGTGTAATTATTTTCTTACTGGAACTTAATGTTGCAAGTTTTTTTCTCATAAATTTTCTATGGTGGTGACCTTGGATAATGTGCTCCAGTTTTGTACTCCACGAGTTTTTTTTTTATTGTTTTATTGGTTCTATTTCATGAAAATATGAAAAAGGATTATAAAAAATAGCCTTTAATTCAGTTTGGAATAGAAATGATCTTCTTAAGTGACTTGTATTAAATTTTTTGTCGTCCATTGGTGAGTTTTCAGATTTTCATTTTCACTTTTCATAAAGCAAAAAAAAAAAAAAAAATCACTTCAATTTATACACTTGATTTTGTAATATCTAACAAGAACATTCATTTTCCTTTAATTCAATATCAAAAACATTATTCTATGATTGTAAATAAAAAAGTTATACCATTTTAATTAGAACACGTTAGTGCACAACAATCAGATTAAATTAATAATTCTGCGAGAACGTGGAAAATAATTACGTAGAGAAAGAGTTAATGTTACTATGTTACTAGTAGCCATCATGGAAATACCATAAAATTAATTTATTGATCCAACTAAATAGAAGTGCAAATTATAATGTGTTTTCCATTAACATTATTGTTATAATAATTGAAATAAAATAACATATACCAAAACTGGAATACATATTTGAACAAACTTGTCACATTAATACCAGACTATAAAAAAAAAGCATTTCAATAAAAAGGGGGAGAAATTTTTTTGTAGTGTTTTTTTCTTTTATCTTGATTGTACACTCGTTATTTTATATTTATACTGAACATGAGAACACTAATCTTTAAAGTGATTCTATGCCACTAAATAATTAGAAATGGTAAGTATGACAGGTAGTAGTAAAGGAGAGTTTGGCAGAAAACAAAACAAAAAGGGACAAAATTTTTGTCAAACGGCATTTGAAAAAAAATTATTTTTGTTTTAATTGAGCAATTATCTATTCTAAATAAGTTAAGGATAATTTCAGACAGCAATGTTTCATTGTATCATGTCAACACCAAACTACTTACTTGCATCTTTTACATGTGACATCCGACTGTAAGCCACCAGTAAAAATTCTGTCTATAATACAGTTACAGTGGTGAGGATTACTGCCACTCACACCATTCATTTCTTGGGGAAAAAAAATTTTTTTTTTTAGAAAAAATTATGAGCATAACATCAAACTAGATACGGTTTTTTAGCGAAGAAATTAAACAATGGTGCTATGTTTCTTCTGTTCTGAATACCTTTACAATGGCGATGTAGGACATCTAAAGCAGCAATGAGAAATTCATGTGCATCTTGTTGTTCATAACCTGCCAGATGCCTGGCATTGGTCCACACCAAGTGAAGCAATTTATATGGGATGAATGGAGTTCGAGAACCAGAGTAAAACTAAAACAAATTGATTATTATTGGTAAACTATTAAAATGTCATTTTTAACCCTGTAAATAGACAATGAACACTTTTCAATAAGTATTTAAAAAAAAAATAATACAAAGACAATGTACCTAATTAATCTTATGAGATTCAATGAAGTGTAGACATCAAGTTAGAATTTAAATTTCATTAAATCAAAACATTGATATGGAAGTAAACACTGCCTCTTCGCTAACACAGCTTTCTGATTAGTTTTGTGAGTACAAAAATGCTTAAAAATAGACTTACATGTCTTGTAATTTACAGAGTTATGATGCTAATTTTGCCTAACAATTACCTCCTGATACAGCCTGGCCATTTCACAAACAAGACATTGTTCAGACTCATCATTTTTTAGACAGGCATGCTTGTCAGCCATAAAATAGTCTCTCAGTATAGGTGTATGAGTCAGTGATTGAAGGATGCAGTTCATAAAACAGGTGTTTCCCAAATTGATTAGCCCACGTAAACCTGAACAAATTAATAAACAAGGTTAAATGTATGTTACTGCCTGGGTGAGAATGATACCTGGTGAACATGTGAAATTATAATGTTAAGAAAAGGTTTGGAAAAAGGTTGGATTGATAAAATAAGTGGCCAGACCTACACTAATTGTCAGACTGAGGTTGATAAGTAAAGTACAAAGCAGGAAAAATAAGAGGTTTAGTTAAACATATATTCAGTTTTCAAAAAGCATGTTAATAGAATTCTTTCTTCTAACCAGCTTTTTGCTTCTTTTGCAGTTTGTGCCAAGAAAAAATAACTGCCTAAGGATGATTATACAATGAGACATTAAAAGAGGATATCATTCACAGTTTCATAAGGGTAGGCAAATGGTACTTATTCTAGTAAGGTAATAATTTAAAGGTGGGTGTCCTGTCTGTTCTTAATTGGAATACTGTAGATTGCTCTTTGCAGGGGAGGAAATAGATACTATCCATATTGTTTGGTTTGGTCATTTCTTTGTACATAGTGCTGTATATATGTCTGTGCTTCTTGATGCCCACTGGTTCTCTGTGGTTGCTAGCTAACATTGACTTGAGAGTGAGAGTGAGGTAGTTTTAAAATTAGGATACCAGAATTTTGGCTAACTGAAGTTGAGATACTAAGAAAATGTTTTTGTAAAAGCTTAACAACAAAAATCAGATATAATAATAAAAAGGATGCCATAATTTTGTAAATGAATGAAAGTGAATTAGATAAAAAATACCTATATGAGATGCTTCAGTCACTCTTCGTCTCTTTGGGTTACACCGTAATAAAATAAGTTCTTCTTCAGTTGGTTCCCAAGGAAAAAAACGCTGTTTAAGACCTGAGAAGAGAAATCATTTTTAAAAGATGAAATATTGAAATGATAAACAAAGTAATGATTATTCATGAAAATATCATACTAGCAAAGATACATTTTTAGTTTTAAAAAAGGTGTGATGATAGCTGTATAGAACTTGGCTTGGATCTGGAGTTTAAATCCTGGCTGCAGTTTTGAGGATGTTCCCAAGTCAATACTAACTTTAATGGGTACCTGCCATTTTTTATTAAAGGTTCTACATTAGCTCCATTATTAAATTATTCCTTAAAAAAAATGTTAATTATTATATGATTTGCTCAACAGGCACCTAGATCTCTATATAACTTTACTTACTATACATATAGTAAATGCACATTGTACACATTTTAAAAGACATATATCTAAAATAAAAACTTTTTTGAAAAGTTACAAACATGTTTTTCAAGCTGAGATCTGAGAAGTCTCACCTAATGACATTGGTGTTTTTTGACACTGAGTCTTTGACAACTCCTCCAGCTCTAGGTCATACACATAATCTTCACACATGAAGCAGTAAACTGAACCATAGGATACATCTATAGCTGTAAAAACATGTATAGTAAAAAAAAATAGATGATGTGGTGGTTTGAGTATTTAAGTACATATCAACAAAGAAAAAGGAAGATCTCATTATTATAACCATGTTTATTTCAGTCAAAAAGAATATAAATCAAAGTCATGTGCATTTGTCTCAACTTAGTCCAGCAGATCACATTTTACATGACATGAAAACTTAGACCAAAACTGAATTCTGAAGAGACCATAAATACACCAAATGAAAATATAAAAGTATGTACAATAATAATTATCTAAAATAAGGCTTGTCTTTGAGTTCGAAGATCAGTGAGGAATGCAGTATTTTCCTCCCTGTGCAACCCAAGCTTTGCCACAACCAGGGCCCATTGTCCGCAGGTGGCCGACTCAAATTTTCTTTTCACTGTCTGTGTCTGTCATCTGCAATGGATTTTCTTTTGATCTCACATATGTATCCTGCGGCCTTTGTGAGTGACCTCCAGCTGTCTCATTCTGAGGCCGCATGCAACCAGGTGCTCTCTTCTATGTCAGCCAAAGCAAGTAGGCACCTAAGCTGGTCTTTGCAGCGTTTTCGTGGGGCACCTCTGTTACGTCGACCATCTTTTAGCTCACCAAAAAAGACTGCTTGTGGTATACGTTCATCTCCCATACTGGATACATGCCCTGCTCAGCTTAACTGTTGGACCATAAGAAAAACCTTTATAATGTCCATATCAGCATTCGCAAGGACATTGCTGTTTGTAGTGGGGTCTATAAATGTGTATTAAATAACATGTAATAATAAACAAAATAGCTGAAATAAAGTAATTAGTAAGGCAAAAAGTGTTATATTTGTCATTATAGATCTAAACCAACAAGTTAACTCTTTCTCTCCTAATTGACGATGCCAAAGTTGATTTAACCCCAATTAAACTAAATTGATTTTGGATTTATAAACTTTAATTAGTATTGTGTAAGAAGAACATGCATTCTCCTATAATTCAATTCAAATATAATATTTTTAAAGTTTAACCCTAACAGGATAGTGAAAAACAAGTGAGCAAACTGAAAAATACTATTGAAACAAGGAAAATAATTACGGAGAGAAAGAGTAAAGTAATGCTTGTATGAACTAACAAGTATCAATGATAGATGAGATGATCTAGACCACATACATACAGTAATGGAGTAATATAAACTTTCCATGTCACTAGAGAGTAACTCAATTTTTAAACTTTGTTTTAGAAATAATCTGTGCAAGCATATTACTATAACTCATAATTATGAAATAACAATGATCCTTATCAAAGAAAAAAGAAAACCCTTAGAAATGGAATTTTTTTTTTTACTGCTACATTAAACATCCTGTCCTTTGGAGAGCTTAAACTGACATGTAGCCCGTTGTGTATAATTGAATAAACAAAATACATAAATTAATGATAGACAAACACTATCCTGATCCAATTATTAAGGGAAACAATAAGATATGTCTCAGGTTTTTTTAAAGTCTTACCTGACATTGTATATATGTAGTCACATTTTGGGTAATATGAAACATAACTTACCTAACTGATGCTTTTTTTCCAGTGAGTGTTCATGGATATGCTTCAAGTCGTAGCAACCAAAGTAAATACAAGACAAACAAGCATGTAGTCTGGGTCGGACAACATCACATTTAACACACTTGCAAATCTGAGCCTAGAACAAATGACCAAAGAAGGTTTAATAAAAATATTGTGCAACAGAACATTGCATGTTGAAATGTGATTTTACATAAAACTGCCAACAATAACACCATGATCTTAAAAAGAAAAAAAACTTAACTGTATGAGCTGAATCCAAGTCTGTTCTTTTTTTTTTATTGCATGTTAGATGTTAAAGTAAAACAACAAAATAAAATTGAACCATTTATGCAAATTCAGAATTTATGAACCAATTTTTTGTAAACTTCAGAAGAAAAATACATTCACACCATTTATAAATTTACTTAAGCTTGCTGTAATTAAAAAGAAAAAAAAGATAATATATAGAGAGAGAATTCTAATTGGCTATTCAATAGTTTAATGATAAAAAAAATATAAACAAACTGACTGTAACTGCATATATTTAAATTTATACTGAACTATACTCAATTATTTGTATTTAGCTTTGAAATGTTAAGTTTCTCTTTTGTAGTTTTCATCTCTACTAAACTAAAGGTATAGAGATTTAGAAATATAGATCTAGCTCCAAAGAGCACTCTGTTTGCTTGGCACAGTATCATATGTATCTTATTCATCTATATAGGTCTATAGTAGAGTTTAGATTATTACCTCTCCTAAAATTAAAATCTTTGATTTAAGCACATGATTAAATTTAGGAGCACTTGATTTACAGTAAGGTTTTACTAGTTTTTAAGTTTTAGCATCATAATTGACATATATAGATCTAAACTTTAGATCTAATTCAAATATAAACATCAAGACCTAGACTTATAAACGGTGTGACCAATCCATCTCCAGTGTCTCTGAAGGAAATCTACTTCAATAGGCTACTATTTTGTTCTTTGGCACAGTTCCTCATTGATGAATATCCTCAGGCAGGTATTGATAAATACCTGGATTTTTTTCATGGTGGTTCTCCAGGTCTCTGTTTTATAAAGTAGTATTGGCTTAACAATGGTGAAAAAGAGCCTGATCTTTGTGGTGGTGCTTATTTCCCTAGATCCCCAGGTTGTTTCAGTTGACTGAGCTTTACCAATGCGGCTTCTGACACCTGCATCTGTTCCTCCAAGGTTGTCTAGGAGACTGCCAAGATAGGTGAAGCTTTTCACCTCTTTCAGTGCCTAACTTTGGACTGTAATGGGTGTGTTATCTTGAACACCTTGCTTTTCTTTTGCTGTCTTCATGACCCAATCAATGGCTAACAGAAACAAGAAGGGATAGAGTAAAAAACCTTGTCTCACTCCAGTTTGGATTTCAAATGCGTCTGTCAGTTTTCTGCCATGCACTATTCTGCAAGTCGTCCTCTCATATGACTTCCTGATGATAATTTAATTTTTTTTTCAGTCACTCCATAGTGTCTCAGATGTCCCCAGAGGGTCTGTCTTACAAACATCTTCTCATAGTCTATAAGACAGATGAAGAGAGGTAAGTTCCGTTCCATGGACTGTTCCAAAATTATGCATAGTGTCGCTATCTGATCTGTGCATATCTCTTCTTTCAAAAACCGGCTTCTTGGTCACAGAGATGTGGATCTACGGCAAATTGCAATCGGTTAAGCAGAATGCGGTTAGACACTTTTCCTGGAATGGAGAGCAGTGTTATCTTTTCATAGTTGGAACAGGAACTAAGATCGCCTTTCTTGGAGAGTGTTGATGAGGCAGCCCTCCTTTCTCTCTGGTGGCACTTCTTCTTTTTCCCATATCTTGCAGAAGAGAGGGTACAGTTACTTTACACTGGTATCAATGTCTCCTTTTTGCACTTAAAATGGTATGCTGCAGGATTTACCATTCTTCAATTGCTTGACTGCGCTGCAAATCTTTTCTTGGTGGGTGCACTGAACTTGATAGGTAGGGCTCTTGCAGCATCTCTGGTGGGTTTGCAGGGTAGGTCTGTTAAGAAGCTCATGGAAATGCTCAATCCATCTCTTCTTTTGGCCTTCTTTACCTGTTATCACTTCACCATACTTGCCCTTTACAGGTCTCTCTGACTTGGTTAATTTTCCTGGTATCTTTTTGATGACTGAGTACAGGTCTTTGGTGCTGTTCTGAAGGGCTGCTTCTTTTGCCAGTGCTTCAATGTAGTTCTGCCTGTCTGTTTCTTTTGCCAGTGCTTCAATGTAGTTCCGACTGTCTGTTCTGATGCTACACTTGACATTCCTATCTATTTCAGCATTTTCTTTTTTGTGCTTTTCCTTTTGCTGCTCTTGCTTTACACATGCTTTCTCCTTTCCTTTCCTTGATCTTCTGAAGAATCTGTTAAAATCCACTCCTAGTGGGTGTACGACTTGGGGACCCAGTACTTCTTGGCATGTGGAGATTACTGTTTCTTTCCCTTTCTGCCATGTCTGTTGTACCGTCTCCTCATGTAGGAGCTGTACCTTGTGTCTTAGGGTGACCTAGAACTCTTCCTATTTTATGCAGTCTTTCAGCCCAATTGTATTGTAGTGTTATTGTAGTAAGTCTGCTAGTCCAAGTCTTCTTTGCTTCAGTTTCACTGTCATCCAGAAAATGATGATCTGAAGCAACATCTCTTCCTCGTTTGACACAATCACACATACATCCTGAAGAGATTGATGGAACTTCTTCACAATACTTACGTGGTCTATTAGGTTCTCTGTTGTGTATACGTTTGTGTGGGAAGACAGTTCCTCCAATCACTAAGTTGCTTGTGGCACACATGTCTGCAAGTCCATTCTTTCCCATGATCTCCAATGATATTTAATATCTAAATCTTATTAATCTAATGATAAATCATAAACTAGATTAGCTCTAGACCTAGAAGGAGAACTAGATCTACTTGTACTACCTTATCTAGATCTTGGAATAGATTTAGAATTCTAGATTAGCTTTAGATCTAGATCTATCATCTACTGAAATCTACTCCTACTGATCTAGAATCTCTCTCTAGTCTAGAGTGCTAGGGTTACAATTCACACTCTTTTAGACTCTCTAGTTTGTGGACTTCAATGACTTTATTCAATAAATCAATCTCAATGTCAATTACAATATCTCAATATATCATTACACTTAGACTTTTAAAAATAGATTTGAGTATATGTAGATCTAGATTAGACCTAGAATAATCTAGATCTAAATATATCTTCATGTCATCAATGATGAATGATCCATCATTGACATTGGCATACCTTTCTTCTGCGAGCATCAGCAGTAGAGCAAGTTATAAAGTAAGAGTAAATTATTTTAAAAGTTTCGGTGCCTGTTGTTGCCTTGTAATTTTGCAAATGTTGACAGCCATTTAAACTCATTTTTTTAAAGTGTTAAGATTTCCTAATACAAAATGTCCTAATAATAGTCATTGCTAACTGTATAGACAAAGACCTATGGTAAAAAATTCTGTTTCTTTTTCCATATCTAAGATCTATCTACTAGGTAGGTCTAGACACTAGTCTATGACTTATCAAACACTGGTTTTACTACCATTTGTTTTTATACCCAGAATCCAGTATTTTTACCCCTGAAAATACCTAGATTTTTTAAAAATTATTTGTTTATTTATAGTTTTCACTGCATGTCATGTTTACTCGTCTATTTATTTGTAGGCTATCTGCAGTTAAAACTTAATCAAAAGTTAAATATATATTCTAGATCTAGATCAAGATATACATATCGATAATTACATATTATAATCTTCAAAAGTGGATGCAGATTTTTTTTTAAATTTTATAAATTACAGCGCGCCGTATTAATAGCCATAAATTAAATTACACTAATGTATATATATATACATATATAATTCTCTTCTTCCTCAGAAGTTTGGACGAGAAGCAAGAATTAAAGAAAAGATCACTCTTTTATCTCTGCGGATAGTCACCCCACGAAAAAACAAGAGAGGGGGGGGGGAGAATAATAAATGGCTCTAAATCAACACCAATAACAGTAAACTCAGGTGTACCTCAAGGAACAGTCTTGGGTCCACTACTATTTTTAATTTACAAAAATGATTTACCAAATTGCATTAGTTCAGGAACAAAAGTCAGATTATTTGCAGATGATTGCATAATATATAGAACAATAAAAACAACACAAGACACAGATATTTTACAAAGAGAATTAGATGAATTACAGAAATGGGAATGGAGCATGTCTTTCCACCCAGAAAAATGTCAGTTGTTAAGAGTAACAAAAAAACTAAAACAAATTAATTCCACTTATCTTATTCATGGCAAACCAGTAACACAGACTAAAAACGCAAAATACCTAGGTGTTATAATAGATGAAAAACTGTCATGGAATGCACATATTGATGAAACTACAAAAAAATCCAACAAAGCATTAAGGTTTATTAAAAGAAATTTCTATTAATCAAAACTAAAATGTTATTTAACCTTGGTTAGGCCAATAATAGAATATGCATCCACCGTTTGGGACCCCTCAACTCAAGAACACATTAAGAAACTGGAACAAACACAAAATAGAGCAGTGAGATTCATAACAAACGAATATTCACATTTGACTAGAGTAACACCTTTAGTAAAATCACTAAATTTAGAAAGCCTTCAGGACAGAAGACTCAAAAGTAAAGTAGCAATCATACATAAAACACTGAACCATAATCTTCAAATGCAAAAACAAAACTTAATAAAATACTCTGAAAGACACAAAAATAAAGGCACATTCCTCGTCCCCTATGCTAGGACAAATTTGTACAAATACTCCTTCTTCCCTAGTGCTATTAGAGCATGGAATGGGTTGCCTGAGCTAGCCAGAAAAACCAGTGACTTGGCAGAATTTAAGTCATTGGTTAATTTGCATGACTAAATGCATGACGCATAGGACGTAATCATCTTCTTTTTTGAAGTAACGTCTGTATTATATAAGATAAGATAAGAACACGTGGGTATTCACACGTCACTACGGATGGCTACGCGCTGGACTGTCTAACCCTGCCCGCTCCCACCCCCCTTCGTCTTGCGGGAGGTTTGGACTAAAAAGTAAACCATCTTCAACTCTGAAGGAACATCCGAAACATGTAAAACATTTTACAAACATTAAATAGCAGGGTCGGACTTAAACATTGTGGGGCCCTATTCGAAACGGATTTCGCGGGGCCAAGTTTGAGTAGGGAAGCGGACAATAAATGAAATTTAAGAGTTTGAATTAGAAAATAAATTCGTCTATGCATTTTATTCATTCTTTACAGAATTGCTTTACGATCTTTGCGTGTAGCAAAGTCATATAGTATATCATAATAACTCTGTTTCCTACATAGATCTCGCTCAATAGCAAGAATTAACAAATGTTTCAATCTATCTTAGAGAATTGTTGACCTCAAGAAATTCTTCATTTGTTTGAGGCGAGAGAAGCTTCTTTCACCTGATTACACAATCACGGCTAATGCATAGGCCTAATGCCGTTTTTATTTATCGCGCGTAGGATTGGCGTTTTCCATATTGAATGACACCCCAAAATGACATTTTTTTGTATATATTTCAGTATATTTTAAGGACTTTTTCGTATATTTTGCAATTAAGGGAGATTTCCACGAGCTCCACGCACTATTCTGCAAGTCGTCTCAACCCTTCTGTATGGCTCTGAGACATGGACACTATACAGGAAACATCTAAGACTTCTTGAGGGCTTCCACCAAAGATGCTTGCGCTCCATCATGGAAATACGGTGGCAAGACCGCACTACAAACAGCGATGTCCTTGCGAACGCCGGTATGGACAGTATAGAGGGACTTCTTTTGGTCCGACAGTTGCGCTACGCAGGGCACGCATCCCGTATGGGCCACGGTATGGGAGACGAACGTATGCCAAAGGCAGTCTTTTTTGGTGACCTAAAAGGTGGTCGATGTTACAGAGGCGCCCCACGGAAACGCTTCAAAGACCAGTTTAGGCGTCAACTTTCCTTGGCTGACATAGAAGAGAGCACCTGGTTGCATGCGGCATCAGAACGAGACAGCTGGAGATCACTAGGTGTATAAATTATTAAATTAAACCATTTTATAACTTATAACAGATTTCCCGAGGCCTCCAGTCGATTTACCAGGAGCTCCTGGAAATCTCCTGAAATTGCAAAATATAAGAAAAAGTCCTGGAAATCTCCGAAAATTATAAAAATCTTTTGAAAACTCATACAAATCTCCTGAAATATATAAACAAAAATGTTCATTTTGGGGTGTCATTCAATATGGAAAACGCCAATCATACGAACGATAAAAAAAAAAAAAAAACGGCATTATGCAATACCCGTAGTTGTGGAATCTAGTAAAAGAAGCTTCTCGCGCTTCAAACCAATGTAGAATTACTTGAGATCAACAATTCTCGTAGATAGATTGAATTTGAAACATTTGGTAATTCTTGCTATTGATTATGAAATACTGTATGACTTCGCTACACGCAAGGCTCGTAAAGTAGTTTTGTACGTAGTAAAGAATGAATAAAATGCAAAGACGAATTTATTTTCTAATACAAACTTAAATTTCACTACTCATTATCCGTTTCCCTACCCAAACTTGGTCCTGCGAAATTTGTTTCGCATAGGGCCCCGCGATGGCTAAGTCCGGCCCTGCTATTTAGTGACGGGTGAATACAGAGTGATTACTTGCTCTCCTCCACCCCCCTCTTTTTCGCAAACCGCTAAAACTAGGTGGGGTAGAAATAAAAAAGAATGATCTTTCCATGACTTTTTGGTTACAACGGTTAAATCAGCTATTTTGTGACGGGTGAATACTACAGGCCCCCCACCCACCCCTCTTTTTGTATTCGTAGGGTCACTCTAGTTCCGTAGTTCGTCCGACTTGCAGAAATAAAAGAGTGATCTTTCCTTTACTACTTCTTGCGTGTCCAAACTCTTTAGCCATGGAGAGAATTATATACATAGATGGATTAACGCGTAGGACGTAATCATCTCATTTTTGAAGTAACGTCTGTATAAGATAAGATAAGAAGATAAACGGTTATGATCATACTTAAGACACTATCCTCCATGCTGTGAATAGACGAAAGCTGAATTGGTTTTGTCGTATACATGACTCACTGTCTAAAGTCATCTTTCAAGGTATAGTAGAAGGGGGGTGAAGAAAAGGTTGTTTAGAGAAAAGCTGATTGGGCATCGTAAAAGAATGGACCGGCCTCTCTCGCTCTCTCCTATTATCCTACTAAAAACAGATTCTGATCGGGAAAAGACAAAGATAAAGGCACATTTCTTATTCCATACGCTAAAACAAATTCGTACAAGTGCTCCTAATTCTTCTTCTTCCCTAGTGCCATTAGAGAATGGAATGGGTTATCTGAATTAGCGTAAGACGTAATTATCTTCTTTTTTGAAGCAACGTCTGTAATATATAAGATAAAATAAGAGAAATAATGTACACCACATTGCTTTTCCAAAAGCTTTGTTGATACATTTATATAACTTTCACCCTTTACAGTTATCCCTTTTTTAAAATCTTTTTTTTTAATTTATATAAACCTGTGAATAAAAAAAATACCCAAATCTAGGTAGAAATACTAAACAACATAAGTCCTGACAACAAGAATTAAAAATCGGTCTGTGTGGCCAGGTATCATAGCACATAAAGAGGACATAAAGGGTACAGTGTCTTTGTTTAGGCATGATATGGCGCTCGTGGTGAAATCTGCTATGAGGTTTACACATTTTAATTATCATTCACACATTTAAAATAGCGCGTCGGTGCAACACCGCACAAGTGACGTAATAAACAGATGTTTATGTATGGCTGTCTGGTTGTGTGGTATGCACTACGGATCCAACTGTCGTTTGATGGTCTCGATGGTCCCAGGTTCGAGCCCTGACCGCCGCCATCTTCCGTCATCCCGCGGGAGGTTTAGTCAAATATACTTCAATTCTGAAGGAGGATTCGAAACATCTGAAACAAACAAACATGTCCAATTGATTTGCTGAAAGTTATATTTTACATGTTGTCAAATGGTGTAGGTTTTCATTATGGCAAAGTTCTAACAATGGCTGAACTGAGAGGCGTAGTGAGCAAAACGTTCGCCCAGGGAAAAGTAGGCCTACTTTATTGCCCCCCCCCCCCCCATTTTCCTTGAACATTACATAGAAATAAAGGTTTATAAACAAAAAAAAAAAAAGATTTAATAACAATAGAATACAAATAAACTTAGAATATATTACCTAAGTAAAATATCTACAATAATGGTATTTATGGAACCTCTCTGCGTGTGGCGCACCCCCCCCCCCACCACGAAGGAGGCGCCCAGGACATCGTGCCCCCGTCTCACGTGAAAGAAAAGTGAAGACTAATTAATTAATTCTTGCACCCTTGATCTACAATATAATCTACAACAGTGATGCTTAAAAAATACGGCGCGGGTCACATCCGGCCCGCGAAGTGATTAAATCCGGACCGCCGAAACGTCGGCTTAAAGTGTAGAATATCAGCTCCCAACAAAAAAAAGTTTGAAAATAAAAATGTCCCTACTTTAGGGTAAATGGAATGGTACTGATAAGCCCACATTTTTCTTTTACAAAGAAAGAGTGGCTCTTTTTAAAGAACATTTAACAGCTTTATGAAACTCATGAATTAATGTAAGTACTAGATTCACGGGTTTCTAATAAAAATGGTTAATTTCCTTTTTTTTTCTTTTTGACCTTTTTGTTGATGTGGCCCGCGACAAATTAAAATGGCCCGCCGGTCGAATAAGGTTGAGTATCATTGATCTACAATATAATCCCATCATCTAAAATCTAAAGAAATCCTTACACCCAAAATTTAGAGAGGAAATGTGACTGAGAAATACAGCCTTTAAAAATACCATGACCACAAGGGAACCATCCATTTCAACACGGAAAGACAAACAAAACACATTGAGATTGAGGAGAGCGATTGGTGTAAAAAAAACAACAACGTTGTTTAGAAATATTTAGTGAAAGATAGAAGCAGGTTATGATCGAAGGCTTAGATATGTAGAAAAAAAATTAAAATAAAAAAAAAAAAACACTTTATAATTAATGAAATAAGCTAGTTGTTGTGGTCATTGTTAGGTATTCATTGCTCAGCGGTCATCATCCTGTGATGGATAGTTGCTGACCTTAATGTGCTTTCTTTATTCAACAGCAAAAAAATGTGTCAGTCAAGTAATTATTCTTTTGTAGAAGTGATTTATGTTTTTTATGTGAATCTATTTATCGCTAGGAAATTTATACTACTCTTTGTTTCTACAGAAGCATATATGCACCTCTTCATTCGCATTTGAGCCATATGTCATGTATTATATAAGAAGAAGAAGTTTGGGAAACAATACTACTCTCGAAAATAAAATCGGCGTGACTCCGACGACTATAGTCAACCACAAAGGATAAATGCCTATTTGAATACAGTACACTTTAAATGTACGTAATGAATGTTAATTAATATAGGCTACAGCAGTTCCGTTAATTTTTTGTTGTGCAATGAGGTAAGCCTTTTATATCATAGAACAAGTCCTTTTAGAAGTTGGTGGAATCTGTTTTTAGCTACAGACTCGGATCAAATCTTATTTTCAATAGTAATTTTAGTTTTGAGACCTAAACGTGACAGACGGACGGTCTACAGACACAATAGGCCCACAAATAGCGTTTTTCCCTGTTAAAAAGAAATAAAAGTAGCTATTTACAAATTGTAGACGTAGACGTCTTTTATGGGTCACACTATACATTAAACAGAAAACATAACTCACACACAATTAAAAAACAAATATATCTAGTTATGGAACCTAGATCTACTGGGCAACAAAAGCTGAAAAGTCGGCGTCGGCTCCCCCTCCCCCCTTCGTCAAAATGGATGGCTGCCTGGTCATGCGGTTTGCGCGCTGGAATGTCGTTTGGATTTATCGATGGTCCTGGGTTCAAACCCTGCCCGCTCCCACCCCCCTTCGTCCTGAGGGAGGTTTGGACTAGGAAGTAAACTATCTTCAACTCTGAAGGAACATCCGAAACATGTAAAACAAAGTTTTGATCCATGTTTTTAATTTTGCTGGAACCGCAAATAAGTTTTCCGGTTAAATCAAGGGAGACGATTCCCGATTATTAGTCAAAGACAAAACAGTCTGAAATACAATATAGTAGAAGTATCGTATCTATCTAGATCTAGATTAGTTTATCATCTAAATCTATAAAACTATACTATAGTATACATCTAATGATTGCTCTCTAATAAGTCAAGATATCTTTAGGTCTATCCAGTTTTGAAGAATGGAACTGTTAGACGAGTTCTATAACAGCTCGCAATATATTGAAACGGTAAGTCACAGTAAGTAGGGATGTGAAATAAAAAAATTATCTTTGAAAAATCAATTTTTCGTTAGTACATCATTAAAATACTTTGGATAATAGGCAATATTATGCCGCCCACGCCTGATTTGGTTCTTTCTGTTTATTTACTGTAGACAATAGGCTCATAAACCTACCCTCCAAAGCTGTACCATCGCAAATTAATATTAAGCCAAAAAAAAAAAATTAGTTTTCAAGTTCTTATATCATTGTTGTAATGAAAAATACGCCATTTTGTTTATTACGTTCTTTAGAGGATATAACTCTCCATCCTAGAAGTTTAAAAAACAATAAACTAAGAGCAAGTATCACTGAACTATATATTATTTTGATGGAATTTAGTATTATCAAAATTTAGATTTAGTGCTAGCTTTAGGGTTAGGTTTATAACTAGGGTTAGGTTTAGAATAGGTTTAGTGCTAGGTTTAAGATAAGGTTTAAAATAGGTTTAGTGCTAGGGTAAGATTAGGTTTAGAATTAAAGTTAGGGTTACTTTTAGGATTAGGTTTAGAAAAAGGGTTAGGGTTAGATTTAGAATAGGTTTAGTGAAACCTAGCCCAAACCTAACCCTAAACCTAGCACTAACCCTAAACCTAGCACTAAACCTATATACTAACCCTAAACCTAATTCTAAACCTACTTCTAATTCTATACCTAAAACCTAAACCTAGTACTAACCCTATTCCTAAACCTAGCACTAACCCTAAACCTAAATACTAAACCTAACCCTAATTCCCTAAACCTAACCCTAATTCTATACCTAATTCTTATTCTAAACATAACCCTAAACCTAGCAGTAAACCTTTTATTTTGATCCTACTAAGCCTAATCCTTAACTATAATATAGTGCTCCAAACGATATATAGTTCAGTGACATTTTTTTCTTTACTTCCTCTCCAGAACATCATAACAATATGGCGTTGCCTCTGTTATAGCAATAATAAAGAACCGTAAAAACTAAATTTTTTTTTTCGGCTTAATATTAATTTGCGATGGTACAGTTTTGGAGGGTAGGTTTATGAGCCTATGGTCTATGGTAGGGCCACAGAAAGAACCGGATCAGGTGTGGGCGGCATAATATCGCCTATTACCATACTTTGAAAGAACTTTCCAATGGTGTATAAATTATGACTTTAAGTTGAACAGTTACAAAGTTGTTTTTTTTTCTGGCGTTTTGACCTAGCATTGGTTGACATGGAGCATGTAAGATGAGAGCGTCTCGCTCGCTCAGCCAGCGAGACACCCCCCCCCCGCTCAAAAAGTTAAAAAACTGGAATTGAATTTCATAGAGGATAAATCTACTTATTAAATAAGAAATTTAATTGTAGACCTAGTATTCGTAGTAAATTTCTAGCTTTAGAATGTGATTTCATTTCTATTTATGCACTCCACTTGTTTAGAATATAAATATTGATGAAATAAACAAATTATCGGGTCTAGAGCTACAAGAAATGTCAGAGAGGTGTGGACAAAATGGCAGCTTTGTGATGGCAGAAAATAACAAAATATCTAAAAAGTGGGATCAAATCGTCTAAAACAATTATTTTTCAAATTGGCTTTAAAATTATAAATAAAATAGATTAAAACATTAAAACTCTTCTAAAACTATCAAGAAACATGCATAATCGTTATATCTACTAGCCTATGCATGATTTTATTCATTGGAAAGTTTAGTTTAAAAAAAAAAAAAAAAGTCCATAAGGAGCAGTGCAAATTTATGTTGTCAACATTATAATCGATAACAATTGAAGAAAGCAATGTATCGTGATAAAACTTGGCAGAAATATGGCCAGATATATAATCTATTATGGGGAAAATAATTAACTTCTTAGGACATACCTGAAATGAGTATCAGTAAAAATAAAAATACATATACCTTCAAGTTAAAAAAAAGTAAGAAAATACACATTTTTTTAAAAGTCCACATGATAAAAAAATGTTCCTCATTATAAAATGTATCCATATTCACCCATTTTGGCAACGATTTCAATGGATTTAAAATCATAATCGATTTCAAGGGCCTATGTACAGAAAGTAAGAAAAATAAATCTCAAATTTTGATGGCATTTTTTTACTTCCGGTTTTATGAATTTTCACATATCTACAGTAAGTACAAACACTCAGTAACACTGTAACTTTAAACTTACTGTAAGTAGTGTAAGTAACACTCACACTGACTTAGACGACTTACTGACTTAGACATTAGTCTTAGATTTAGATCTATCATGATGGAATCATCTAGATACTAATATAAATAAAATTTAATTTCTTAATTTTAAATTTAGAGTAAATTACTTTTAGAGTTTAATTAATTAATTAATAATTAGATTTTTAGAGTAATTTACTTTTTTTATTCTGAACATTGAACACAAATTACCTAGACGTCCTAGAGGTGTTATAATAAATGAAAAACTAAAACTGTTATGGAATCCACATATTGATAGGGTTTATTAAAAGAAATTTCTATTAATCAAATAAGAACATATAACTAAAATGTTATTTAATTTAACCTTGGTTAGGCCAATAATAGAGTATACATCCTCCGTTTGGGACCCCTCAACTCAAGAAGACATTAAGAAACTGGAACAGACACAAAATTGAGCAGTGAGATTCATAACAAACGAATATTCACAATTGACTAGAGTAACACCTTTAGTAAAATCACTAAATTTAGAAAGCCTTCAGGACAGAAGACTCGAAAGTAAAGTAGCAATTAAAAATTAAATTATACATAAAACACTGAACCATAATCTTCAAATACAAAAACAAAATTTAATAAAATACTCTGAAAGACACAAAAGATAAAGGCACATACCTTGTCCCATATGCTAGGACAAATTTGTACAAATACTCCTTCTTCCCTAGTGCTATTAGAGCATGGAATGGGTTGCTTGAGCTAGCCAGGAAAACCAGTGACTTTCCAGAATTTAAGTCATTGGTCAATATGCATGACTAAATGCATGACAAGTAGGATGTAATCATCTTCTTTTTTGAAGTAACGTCTGCATTATTATATAAGATAAGATAAGATTACATGATCATTCATGATGATGAATCCGTACAATTCGCTGTTTTTGTGGTCATTACATCTTTATTTTGATATTTAATTAAATATGAAACTAGCGCGCTGTATAAAAAATAATAATGTGCGTTTTCATTTTCCATTGATTTTGGTTCTGACCCCATTTCCTTCCATTTAGTTAGCTGTCTTTAGAAGGATAAGGTGCGATGGTCTGACCACATACCAGGCACAGAAATCTTAAAGTTGTCCAACATAAACAATATCAATGCGACAGTAAAAAAGTCCCAACTTAGATGGGCCGGACATGTAGTCTGCATGCCAGACTATCGCCTTCCCAAACAACTTCTGTACAGGCAGTTGTGTGCAAGAAAGCGCTCCTAGGGAGGTCAATACAAGGGCTATAAAGACACTTTCAAGAGCTCCTTCTAGGAATGCGCTATCAACATTCACAGACCTACTAGATAGATCTAGATTTATAGAGAGAGAATTATAGAGGATTCAGCTATTTGGCAAGAATGGCCATCCTAGAATAATTATAATCTAAAACCTAGATTAAGATGCATGACTAGATTGACTTGGCTTATGAATCAAATAAATCAGCTCCAAAAACAGAATAAAAATATTGCCAGGCTCATTAGCATAGACTTAGACTTAGCCAACTAAAAAATATTGTCTTAACCCTATTATTGGCCTCCCTCAGTCGTAGAATGACTATGGTTCTTTTCTAACACTTTTTCACATATGGCTATGGAGCCTTATTTTGGAGAGACATTCCACATATATTGCAGGTCAAGGTGGCTTTTTTTTTAGTGGTAGAGGAGCTGGCTATTTTCGTGTGGCACGCTTTTCTTCAAGAACTGAGGCCCATGTTTTCTCACTGTCCATAGCTTTCTTGGTCACCGTCTCTCTCCAACTAGTGCGGTCTAATGCTATGTCTTCCCATTGTTCTGTATCTAAGAAGAGGTAAATTCATCCTGGTAACATAGGGAAAAAACAACTCTGACTTACAAATTTGAAATTCTTTTTTCTTACATAAAAAGACAGCTAAATGGAAGGAAACTTGGGTCAGAATCATTGGAAAATGGACATGCATACTATACAGCGCGCTAGTATCACATTAATTATCAAAATAAAGATGTAATGGCCACAAAAACAGCGAGTTGTAAGGATTCATGTAATGTCCAGAACTAATAAAACTATATTATATGTAAATGTAGATCTAGTAGAATAACTCAATTATATCAATATTAAGTAGATCTAGACTACTTTGTCATCCAGGGGGCTGAGGGCTTTGCATTGAGGGTTTATGTCTCCTCATGTGGCTTGTGAGACCTATGTGAGCCCGGAATGTTTGGCTGCACACTGGGCAGGTTATTCCAACTGGAGCTAGTGTCGTGGGCCTTGCTTTTCTTCTCTGGTGTTTTTCTTCTGCCAGCATTGTTCTCTTTTTCTTAGCAACATGTGCACCAGTTTTCACTGCACGACGTCATGATGCTCTGTCATGTGCCTCTGTCACCCAGGTGTTTGGGTCTATGCTGAACGACTTCAGAGAATCTTTGAGGGTCTCCCAGAAGTGATTTCTTTGACCACCTTGCGAGCGCTTTCCTTCGCTTAGTTGGCCATACAAGAGTCGTTTAGGGATGCAGTGGTCTTCCATTCTGCAGACTTGTCCTGCCCATCGCAGCTGGGACTGCATCAGAATTGTATGGATGCTTTGCAAACCCGCTCTTCAGTATCTGGTATTTTGTCTTGCCTTTTGACATTCAGTATTTTTCTTAGACATGTCATGTGGGAGTGATTCAGTTTCTTTGCATGTTTTCTGTACACTGTCCACGTTTCTGAGGCATAGAGCAATGTAGGGAAGATGAGGGCTCGATAGATCCCTAGCTTTGTATTTGTGGTCATACCACGTCTGTTCCTGACATTTTTAGACAGTCTGCCAATTTTTCCGTTTCTAGAGAGTGTGCTGCCAATATATTTGAATCTGTCCACTGCGTTTATTTAATGTCCATTTAATAAATCTTGATGCTTGGATCCGAGTAGGCTTTCCCAGTAGCAGTTAAATATAAGACTTCAGTCTTATTTGTGTTAATGGTAAGGCCAAAGTCTGAGCATGCTCTTGAGAAGTCACTGACAATGCTCCGCAGATCATTTCAGAGCAGGCATTTAGGGCATAGTCATCTAAAAGTCTACTAGTACTAGTATTACTAAGATTGGTAATAGTATAACTTCAAGTAAGCTACTAATCTAAAATAGTAACTAGTAAGTTATTTAAGCATTAATAATTTACTAACTAGTAATACTATAGTATCTAGATTTAGAATCTAGATCTAAAATACTAAATTAAATATAAATAGATCTATTATAAATACCGTATTATAACCATTTAATAATTTAGATTTATATAGATCATTAGATCTGTTTTATTTTTAATTTATAACGTTACAGTAAGTACTAACTAAAAAAAAAGTGCAAAGTCATTTAGTATACAAAATAATAATAATTTGTCTTTGAATAAATTTAATATAGATCTAATAGTCTAGATTTAGATAGTAATCTATAGATCTAGTTAATATAGATCTAGAACTAGATCTAGACTCTATATGAAGTTAAATCTAGATTTAGATCTATTTTTATTTCTTAAAAATAATTTAAAAACAATTTGTTATAATTGTTTTTTATGTATTTTTAATATAGATAGAAATACTAATCTCAGTGTGATATGCGTTTACTTTTGAGCCCTAGACTACTAGATTATAGTAATGAAATACTCAGAAAGGCACAGAAATAGTGGACATTTCTTATTCCATATGCTAGAACAAATTCGTATACAAGTGCTCCTTCTTCCCTAATGCCATTAGAGCATGGAATGGGTTGCCTAAATCAGACAGGAAAACTGACAACTTAGCAGAGTTTAAGTCATTGATTAAGATGAGTAACTAGATTGATACTTGAAATGCGTAGGACGCAATTATCTTCTTTTTGAGGTAGGTAGTAAAAGAAAACACATTTAAATTTGGATCAAAAAGCTTTGATAGAGAGATATTTTCAGAAATGCTGCTACGGGTACTATAAATATTGTTTTGTGTGTATACATACAGATTAGCCAAATATTATATATCTACAGATTGAAATAGTTTGATCTACATTTCTTTTTTGTATTTGTCTTGCTCAGGCATCTGGCAACAAAGTAAGCAGACAGTCAGTTTTGTGTGGAAGTCAGAATATTGTTATAAATGGCAAGGTTGGTTTTGTCATCATTATTATTAATTAACTAATCAATTAAACAATGTAAATGTTTTAACTGCTGAAGAGCATTACATTTTCATTAAATGTTTAAATTGGAATTTATTCAATTTGGGGCAACATTTTTTTCACTTTTTTAATTAGGTTAATAGACAAAATACAAGTTAATTTGACAGATAGGTACTAGCATGTTTATTGTTCTAATTATTCTATAACACAAAGAATATACCATTTATTCTGTTATAGACCATTGTGATGACTGGTTGCGTTATACGTGGAGATTTAGCCAATGTTCGTATTGGTAGACACTGTGTTATTGGACAGAATGCTGTAATTCGACCAGCTTTTAAGAAATTCTCAAAAGGGTAACAATCTATAATTAACTATATTACTCACACAGAAACACATATTTTACTTCATAATTTCAGATTTAGGTTAAACTACTGCCTCTCCTTTGTTAGTGTCATGTGAATTTCATGAATTTACAATAAATAAACCAGACCAATGCTGTATAGCACAGTTCATCTTGTCTATCTTTCATGCCTTAAAAAATGCTTCCTACACCAGCCAAAATATTTGGGCTCTCCTGTTTAGTAATTTTCTTCCTTGAAATATCAGTGTGTGAAAATCAATCATTGACAATATTTAAGAGACTCTAATGTCATATGTAAAAACTTTTGTAATTTAAACACTGTTTTATTTCTTAAAAGTGAACCAAAAATTTAAACAACTTACACTTAGGACAAAAAAAAAATGAAAACTGATAATAGACTGTCAAAAATATATTTTTAGTAACTTAAAGAAGCCCAATTGAGCACTGATTATCATTAACTAGATAGTGTGGAACTGGCATGAATGAAAGTTAATTTTCAACAACCTTTACTCTTCTTTGATCCTTATACTCTCTAAACTGAAGTTATTTAGTCTAGTTGGGGCTGTGCCAGTCAAGCTTATGTGCTGGCAATGGAAGAAACATTTTCACATCTGTTTCCTTAAAAACTAAGATAACTGAAATTAAGAGAAAAATTCACTTCTGCCATGTCAGTTGTAATAGAATAGGTAGCTAACTTATTATAGTGTAAGCAATCATTTATAAAAGACTTACTAGTAAAGATTAAAAAAAAAAGAATTTATGAACAATTAATTTAACCTGAGATTCCATTATATAAAACATTTCATTTTATTGATGATATACTGTGATTAATAATGTTTATGCTTTAAATTTTAAACAAAACCAACCAATTAATACTATTTTACCAGTTGCTAATTTTTATATTGTGAAGGGATCAAACATATTGTATTCTTATTCCAAAATAGAATTATTTATGGTGACCTATTGGCTCCCCTCCTTTTATTGTCTCAGTTTTGCAACATTGATATTTTCTTTTTGATATTTTGATGTTTTACAATTGAGTGAATGAAAATTGCTTAAATTTCATTTTAATGATAACTGTTCTTTCTAAAAACTAAAAGAATTTTGTGGCATGGCTGTGGCCCCTGATTTTTAAATTTTTTTTTTTAAACAATGTTTAAAGGGCTTTACTTTGATCTGTTGAGATATACCTCATTTGCAACTCAGTTTTGTATAAGACTTAATGGAAATAATGACTAATGTATTTTCATAGGTAACTTAAAGATTCCTCATAGAGGAAACTTTTTACTAATACTTGAAAATTTTCCTTTACAGAGTAGCTTTTTTCCCCTTGAGCATTGGTGATCATGTTCTAATTGAGGAAGATTCTGTTATCAATGCAGCACAAGTTGGTTCTTTTGTTCACATTGGGAAAAACTGTGTCATTGTAAGTGTGCATATTAGGTCATATTTTCTTTAATCTAATTTACTTTTTCAAAGGGTTTGAAATGTCAAAGCAAACATTCATGACCTGAAAATACTATCACATAAATTGAAGACAAGATTTTTTTTTTCATATTTAATACCATTTTGTCAATTGTTCAAGAGAAATGCATTTCAGGTTTGCAGAAATAAAAAAAAAAAAAAAAAAAGAAATACAACTTAATACTTAAGCATCTTCCTCATGTCCGATAGGCATTAGTGACCAAAGAGACACTTTTGGCAATGCACACTGATTGTTACATAGGCATCAGTGACCAAACAGACACTTTTGGCCATCCACACTGACTGTCAGAAAGACACAATGAAAAGGAGAAAAATGTGTAAAATGCTTAAAATTCAATAGATTAGCTTTGAAGTACTACTTTTTCTTTTGTTGACTTCAAACCAAAAAATAGAGTGTGGCTTAGTTTATGTACACATCATTAGATACTTTAAAATCATTAGTTGGTGGACAGGGGACTTTAAACAAAAATTTGTTGAGGGAGATTTCTCCAGTGAAGAAATAATTTATAATATGAAATGAAGTATTAAAATTTCAGTACTTAAAGCAAATATCTATTTTGTTCATTCTAAATTTATATTTTTCTAGCTTAATCAATTTCCTCTATGTGTTGCATATTTATATCTTTTTTTTTTGTATAAGTACTTGACTATAGTTATTTCACTTTAAACTCCTTAGGGTCGCAGGTCAGTGCTAAAAGATTGTTGTGCAATCGCTGATAACACAGTTCTTCCTCCTGAAACCATTGTCCCACCTTTTGCACTATTTTCTGGTTCTCCAGGTGAGTTGAATAAAAGTGTCATTGTAACATTCAAGAACAAGAAAAACATTTTAAAAAATACTTTTTAAAAAATAAAGCCTAAATGAAGTCTAACTGTTTCAATTAGTTTTGAACAGTCATGTAATTAAATTTGTAATAGATCTAGAGGTCTAGACTAATAATAATAAATTTGCGATAAGAAATATTTTTACTAATTTTTTTTGTTTAAAATATCTCATGCTTTTAGCTATCTCAATACACATCACTTATCATCTGCACCAGTTGAGAAAAAGAGGGGGGGGGGGGGGGCAAGAAAAAGAAAAGGAATATATGGGTGAATTTTAACACTATTCACTATTTTAAAGAATTTGAAAAAATAAAAAGAGACCGACATAAATTTGAACGGCTTCCTCAAGCCAACATCCTATCCACTCTGCTAGTGAGGTGCCTATGAAAATAGAAGATTGTATAATTATCTATTGTTTGTTACAAAATTACTTTAAAGCTGCGACCTAAGGGGACTAATTCAGCTTATACAACCACTTCAGTCAAGTACAATTTCATTCCCTTGTTTGAGATACCAAACAAAATAATTAATTACTTATAATTAATTAACTAATTTTTAAAATTGATTCTGGTGTTTTTTATTTTTTTTTATTATTATTATAGCTTTTATATTGCGCTACTTCCATGCTAATAGCATGCTCAGAGCGCTTTTGGTCCAATCTCATCTGTGGACCAGTGGGGGGGGGGGGGGTATCTAGGAGTTGGTTTTCCGTGCTGCCTTTGGGCGCTCAGTAAACACAACTCTGCCCGAGTCGAGTCGAACCTCGAACCCCCTTCTAGGTAGCCAAGCCAAGCCAGGTTCAAGCGCACTTGGCCTCTCGACCATGCTTCCCACTTGTCAGATAAAAGAAATAATTGTGCAAAAATTCAGCTCGTAGAAATAACGTGTACAATTTTTTTACAAGACAGACAGATAGACTGACAGAGTGAGTTGATATAAGCTTTGTAAAAATAATTGGATTATGGTAAATTATATATATTTATATTCTTTGTTAAAAAAAATTCCTCTAATTTGTCTTGTCTTTCATTAGGTAAGATGGTGCAAGATTTACCAGATTGCACACAAGATTTGATGACAGATATAACTGTCAGTTACTATCAACACTTTAAACCACATGGCAAAGGAAAATAAAATAGTTTTTTAAAAATATTTGTCTATTAATAGATTTCATTTTTTACCTTATTATTTTGGGTTAATCGCCTTCTTATGTAGCACTGTGGAAAAATAACGACTTTTTGTGAAGTATAATGCATAATACTGCATATTTAGTTTTTGACAAAAAAGAGCCAGTTATGAAAGGATTTGTACATCTTAGGATGTTTTTTCCACAATGCAAGTGCTAGGCTTTAATGAAACCTTAACTGAGCTTATAAGCTTTTTTTGCCTTTTATGTGTTGCTGTAGACAATGCAAAATTTATTGTCAGTCAAAGCCGTTGATTTTTTTTTTTAGTGTGCTTAAAAGCTGTCTAGTCATTAGTTTAGTATCATTTCTGTGTTAGATAATGATGAAATCCAACTTGTTTAGAAGTTGCATAATTAGGCATTTACAAGCTAAGCCTCTAACACTGATTTCCCACTGTCACCATTTTTGTTTCAAAATAAATATTGTTTTAATTTTTTTTGTTTAGTTTAGTATTGGGTCTGGGTTAACAAATAGGTTTTGTTTTATGTGGGGTCTGGGTTGATAAGAGTTAGATATACATTATTTAAATATGAGTGGTACTGGTTTAGTTTCAATTATTGTTTTCCACATCACAGCCATTAATGTTTTAGCTCTTTGTATTGAGTGTATATATATATATATATATATATATATTACTTTGTCAATATTTCTTGAACAATATAATGTGATGACTTTTAATTTATAATTATTTGATTATGTTAAAATTTCAAACTAATGTCTGGCTACTGATCTGAGTGTAAGATCATGACATGTCACTGATCTGACTGTAAGGTCATTCATTCCTGTCACAGCACTGTCTTTAGCTGTAAGGTCATGATCTGACTGTTTAGTCAAGTCAGAAACTGATTTGACCCTAGTGGTCAGGGAGCTAGAAATAAAAAAAAGATGAAATAAATCATTTTCACCACCCTTAAACTGTTTATATTCTGTATTTTTGGTTACGCTGTACTGTTAAATTTGTATTGTTTTTTTGTTTTTTTTTTTTAATGAAGCTTTTGGTTCCAAAACTTTATTTGAATGTATTTTGACATGCCACGTGTAGGATATACCAGTATCTAATAATGCCAACACAATATTTACCTAGTTGGAATTATCTATTTAAGCAACTAAATAAGAATTTCATTCATCAATGTATCAGTATCAGAGGTGCTGATACAAAATGTCAATGTTTTATTTAGTTACCATTTCATGAGGATGAGCTAAGTCCCTTCTTACAGAAAATGCCATCCATGATCATAATAGATTTATCTACTGGCTCATGGTAGGGGGAAGCTGGAACTAACAATATTATTTTTGTCATCAAACGATGTATAACAGTTGTTTTCTATAGTGAAAGACAGAATATACATAAGAAGCTATTCATATTTCAATACCAGTGAATACGCATGATAAGCAAACCTGTTATCACCAGAATAAAGTTTATACAATTTTCAACAAGTTAAAATGTGTATTGCATAAATGCAGAGTGCATTTATTAGATCCACAAATGAGATTGAACCAAAGCACTCTGAGCATGCCATAAGCATGAAAATAGCGCTATATAAAAGCTATAAATATATATATATATATATATATATGTCAATGTCAAGCTGATGAACAGCATTCTTCAGCAATACCAGTCAGCCCGTGTTCACTCCCCCATCATACACAGCAATATCAGGCAATCTGTGTTCCTCTCCTCCATCATACACAGCAATACCAGTCAGTCTGTGTTCACTGCCCCATCATACACTGCAATACCAGTCAATCTGTGTTCCTCTCCTCCATCATACACATCAATACCAGTCAGTCTGTCCTCCATCATACACATCAATACCAGTCAGTCTGTCCTCCATCACACACATCAATACCAGTCAGTCTGTGTTCCTCTCCTCCATCATACACATCAATACCAGTCAGTCTGTCCTCCATCATACACATCAATACCAGTCAGTCTGTCCTCCATCATACACATCAATACCAGTCAGTCTGTCCTCCATCACACACATCAATACCAGTCAGTCTGTGTTCCTCTTCTCCACCATACACAGCAATACCAGTCAGTCTGTCCTCCATCATACACAGCAATACCAGTCAGTCTGTCCTCCATCATACACATCAATACCAGTCAGTCTGTCCTCCATCATACACAGCAATACCAGTCAGCCTGTGTTCCTCTCCTCCATCATACACAGCAATACCAGTCAGTCTGTGTTCCTCTTCTCCACCATACACAGCAATACCAGTCAGTCTGTCCTCCATCATACACATCAATACCAGTCAGTCTGTCCTCCATCATACACATCAATACCAGTCAGTCTGTCCTCCATCATACACATCAATACCAGTCAGTCTGTCCTCCATCATACACATCAATAACAGTCAGTCTGTGTTCCTCTCCTCCATCATACACATCAATACCAGTCAGTCTGTCCTCCATCATACACAGCAATACCAGTCAGCCTGTGTTCCTCTCCTCCATCATACACAGCAATACCAGTCAGTCTGTGTTCCTCTTCTCCACCATACACAGCAATACCAGTCAGTCTGTCCTCCATCATACACAGCAATACCAGTCAGTCTGTCCTCCATCATACACAGCAATACCAGTCAGTCTGTCCTCCATCATACACAGCAATACCAGTCAGTCTGTCCTCCATCATACACATCAATACCAGTCAGTCTGTCCTCCATTATACACAGCAATACCAGTCAGTCTGTCCTCCATCATATACATCAAAACCAGTCAATCTGTGTTCCTCTCCTCCATCATACACAGCAATGCCAGTCAGTCTGTCCTCCATCATACACATCAATACCAGTCAATCTGTGTTCCTCTCCTCCATCATACACAGCAATACCAGTCAGTCTGTGTTCACTGCCCCATCATACACTGCAATACCAGTCAATCTGTGTTCCTCTCCTCCATCATACACATCAATACCAGTCAGTCTGTCCTCCATCATACACATCAATACCAGTCAGTCTGTCCTCCATCACACACATCAATACCAGTCAGTCTGTGTTCCTCTCCTCCATCATACACATCAATACCAGTCAGTCTGTCCTCCATCATACACATCAATACCAGTCAGTCTGTCCTCCATCATACACATCAATACCAGTCAGTCTGTCCTCCATCACACACATCAATACCAGTCAGTCTGTGTTCCTCTTCTCCACCATACACAGCAATACCAGTCAGTCTGTCCTCCATCATACACAGCAATACCAGTCAGTCTGTCCTCCATCATACACATCAATACCAGTCAGTCTGTCCTCCATCATACACAGCAATACCAGTCAGCCTGTGTTCCTCTCCTCCATCATACACAGCAATACCAGTCAGTCTGTGTTCCTCTTCTCCACCATACACAGCAATACCAGTCAGTCTGTCCTCCATCATACACATCAATACCAGTCAGTCTGTCCTCCATCATACACATCAATACCAGTCAGTCTGTCCTCCATCATACACATCAATACCAGTCAGTCTGTCCTCCATCATACACATCAATAACAGTCAGTCTGTGTTCCTCTCCTCCATCATACACATCAATACCAGTCAGTCTGTCCTCCATCATACACAGCAATACCAGTCAGCCTGTGTTCCTCTCCTCCATCATACACAGCAATACCAGTCAGTCTGTGTTCCTCTTCTCCACCATACACAGCAATACCAGTCAGTCTGTCCTCCATCATACACAGCAATACCAGTCAGTCTGTCCTCCATCATACACAGCAATACCAGTCAGTCTGTCCTCCATCATACACAGCAATACCAGTCAGTCTGTCCTCCATCATACACATCAATACCAGTCAGTCTGTCCTCCATTATACACAGCAATACCAGTCAGTCTGTCCTCCATCATATACATCAAAACCAGTCAATCTGTGTTCCTCTCCTCCATCATACACAGCAATGCCAGTCAGTCTGTCCTCCATCATACACATCAATACCAGTCAATCTGTGTTCCTCTCCTTCATCATACACAGCAATACCAGTCAGTCTGTGTTCACTTCCCCATCATACACATCAATACCAGTCAGTCTGTGTTCCTCTCCTCCATCATACACATCAATACCAGTCAGTCTGTGTTCACTCCCCCATCATACACAGCAATGCCAGTCAATCTGTGTTCCTCTCCTCCATCATACACATCAATACCAGTCAGTCTGTCCCCCATCATACATAGCAATACCAGTCAGTCTGTCCTCCATCACACACATCAATACCAGTCAGTCTGTGTTCCTCTCCTCCATCATACACAGCAATACCAGTCAGTCTGTGTTCCTCTCCTCCATCATACACAGCAATGCCAGTCAATCTGTGTTCCTCTCCTCCATCATACACATCAATACCAGTCAGTCTGTCCCCCATCATACATAGCAATACCAGTCAGTCTGTCCTCCATCACACACATCAATACCAGTCAGTCTGTGTTCCTCTCCTCCATCATACACAGCAATACCAGTCAGTCTGTGTTCCTCTCCTCCATCATACACAGCAATACCAGTCAGTCTGTGTTCCTCTCCTCCATCATACACAGCAATACCAGTCAGTCTGTGTTCCTCTCCTCCATCATACACAGCTAAACCAGTCTGTCTGTGTTCACTCCCCCATCATACACAGCAATACCAGTCAACCTGTGTTCCTTCTGTCCATTATACACAGCAATCAGTCAGTCTGTGTTCACTTCTCCATCATACACAGCAATACCAGTCAGTCTGTGTTCCCCTCCTCCATCATACACATCAATACCAGTCATTCTGTGTTCACTCCCCCATCAAAGACATCTAGTAAAATCATTGTGAAGCATGTTATCCACTGTTTATTCTGAATTTTAATCTATTTGTTAATATCTAGAAAGACCAACAATCTCTTTACAAATATTTTTACATAGAGGGTCAAAAGTTAATATAAAAGGAAACACAAAAGAGTTTGAAGGAGTGAAGAGAAAAGTAAAAGTTAACTCACATTTTTTGTTTCGTACATTTTTAGTTTCATAAAATTTTGATGTTTTGTTGATATATCTGAGTACCTTTTTTTGTATATGTTTACTTGGAGTTTAATTCATATCTATTGTCCTTTTATATTCTTTTTTTTTTCAATTGTGGAATACTAAAATGTCTTGCAATATTTGTTGTTATTCCCAAACCTTTTAATGCAATATATTAAAAACAGTCTTTTAAAAATCTTTAATTTATATAGGTCCTCCCTCTCTTTTAGTCTTGTTGAATTCTTGAATTAGAAACTGATTGAATATTAATAGGAACAAAGTTTTCTGAATGAAACTGAAAAAAAATTACTGCCTCGTGGTGTGGTAAGGGGTTTGGTCACAATGGCCCTGAGTTCAAACCCTGCCTCTGCCACCCTAGAGGAAGTTTCTTCTTTTCTGTAGAAATGTCCAAACTTATAAAGCAATATATGTGTGTGCATAAATTAACAAAAGTTAATAAGTAGAAGAATCGTTACATTTCTTCTTATGTGCTGAGACACATTGGCTTCTTTTAACCTTCTTATGTGCTGAGAGGCTCAGAAAAGCTTCTTTTAACCTTCTTATGTGCTGAGACACATTGACTTCTTTATCCTTCTTATGTGCTGAGACATTGGCTTCTTTTAACCTTCTTATGTGCTGAGAGGCTCAGAAGGGCATCTTTTAACCTTCTTATGTGCTGAGAGGCTCAGAAGGGCTTCTTTTAACCTTCTTATGTGCTGAGAGGCTCAGAAGGGATTCTTCCTTCTTATATGCTGAGAGGCTCAGAAGGGCTTCTTTTAACCTTCTTATGTGCTAAGAGGCTCAAAAGGGCTTTTTTTAACCTTCTTATGTGCTGAGACGCCAAGAAGGGCTTCTTTTAAGCTTCTTATGTGCTGAGAGTCTCATAAAGGGTTTCTTTTAACCTAATTTTCTGGGACACACAAGAGAAACATGCTTTGATTTTCGTTACACTTTCTGTTTCTGCTGCCTCTCAAAATGTATTTTTGTTTGTACATCCTTTCTCAGAAGTACAAAAGAGTTTGTGTCGTCTGCTGGAATACACACTGAAACATTTGATGGGTTTTATAGAAAGGGACTTTCAACAATTTAGGAACAGACGTGGAGACTAAAGCAAGAGTCACATTCAGCCAGTTCCAGAAGTTACGATTTGATTTTATTCCAGTGGCAAGTGTTATATAGATATCAGGTCCTTGGTCAGACACTGGTGTGGTAACATCAGCCTTTGCCCTGGTTTCAGTTGCAGAAGTGAAAAAAAGAACCAATGGCTTGATTTAGCAAACATTACCCAAAGTGCCTTCTAGCTTTAAAAAACAACAACACTTGGCAACAGAATTTGTAACGATCTGTAAGAGATGATAGGAGAGAGAATACATCTTGCTTGAGAACAAGTGAATATCAATGGGATTCTTCGGGTAAAAAACCAATAAAACATTAGAATAATATAAGTTAATTCTACTTGCCAACTCCAAATGATACAAACAATAAATATTAATCGAAGAGATCAATATACACACAAGGTCACGTCTGCTGAGTTGTAACTACATGTGTTTGTTTTAAATTGAATTAGAACTGGCTCTAAAACAATCCATGTGTTTTCAGGTTGTAGTAGTCCAAGAAAAAGTTTCTGACATCAACTTGCAACTAGTTCATTGTGAACCAATAGTGAAACTGAAAAACAGATTCACTTGGTCAGACAGAAGTAATGGTTAGATCAATCAGCAGACTTAAATATATATCCTATAGACGTAGGCCTATGTACATCGGTATATGGACTTAGGGAGTCAGCCAGCACTTTAGCAAACACTTTTTAGAACTATTGAAATATTTTCAAGCTATAAAACATTTGATTTATCATTTTCTTCCAGAAAGGAGGGGGGGGGTTGATAGCTTTCTATTAAAGATATCAAGGGAAAAAAACGATCATATGCACGAATAAACATATTAAAGTAATAAAAGTTCTTTGACCTTTGCTCTACTGTAATCCTGATGTTGTTCTTTCATTATTTAAAATCTAAGGTAATCTAAATGTGATCGATACTTCATCGTTTTCGACAGCCATCTTATTTTTGTTTGTTCTTGCAGAGTTAACTCTTGCGACAAATGTAGTTTGTAATAGAAATCTACTCTTCTCTGTCTTCTGTTGTTTTCTTCTACGTCGTCTTCTTTCTATGTTTTAGTGTAGCCCCCCCCCCCCCTGCTACTCTTGAGAAAAGTTCCTAAGTATTATAGGATCGAAAAAGTCTCCATTCAGTTTATTATTCATCGCTACTACTAATGACTGCATTAGTCTCGCACAATGCCATAATGAACATCACATTAGCTGTACTAAGCTTCGTGAGTCGCCCAATCTGAACAAATTGCAGTTTGGCGTGCGTCTAGCACATCATGTGTCGCTCTGGGAACTCATTATTTTGTGGAATCAAAAAATTAATCAGGGACAAAAGATCAATCTAGGTCATTTATTTGGCGGTTTTTGAACTGATAATGGATAGCACTAAAGACTAGACAGATTTTTTTTGACCTTTTATTTATATACCGGTACTGATGTCTTAAAAAAATTGATCTGTATAATTACAAAACGAGGCTTAATTGTGAGTTTTGTTTTTTATAATACATTGTTAATTGTAGTTGCTCTTTCTTTTATTTAGTATTAACAAATTAATAGTCAAACTAGTGCTATACAATACAGGTACCGCAATAACTTCATAATCACCTTCATCTATACCTTAGTCTGTTGAACTGATTAGAGCACCACACATGATTTGTCGACCGTCTTTCTCCATTCCTGTCTTTTGTCATGGATAGAATCTCATTCAATGACAGGCCCGTTCAGTCTTTTAGTTGTCCTCCTATCGGTTTCTCTATCTACCTCTTTTTTCCCACTGGCACTGCTCCCTGAAGGAAGGTCTTTGCGATCCCTGAGGACCTTGGCTATACAGTTTCATGTTGAGTTGTTTTGTATCTTTTTGACAGTGATTAGCATATTATCGTGATCTACAAATCATTCATTTATCCAATTTTCGTTTGTTTGAAAAAACTTACATAAAATAACTTAATAAAATGACTTTAAATCTCCATTAATATACAAATGGTGACAATCAATAGAAGGAGAATTTTTTTTAAACAAGAAATTCAAACTCAGTTTGAAACAATATTTTCTAGATCTATTTATTTGAGCTTTTCGAACATAACATATTACAAAGCTTATACCGGTATCAACTCACTCTGTCTGTCGAACAAGGGAAAGGAATTGTCATTGACTGAAATGGTGGTATAACCTGAATTAGTCCCCTTTAAAGGTTGTCATCTGAGTCTTAGTGAACACGAACCTGAAAAATAGGACGAGACTATAGAAACAACAAGATTACTTACAATCTTCCATGTTCATAAGCTCTCCACTAGCAGAGTGGTTACCATGTTGGCTTGAGAAGGCTATAGAGCCATCGAGTTTGAGTTTAGGCTGTTCCCCCTTTTAAAAAATCTTTATAAATGCTTGTTTTTATTTTATACTTTCATTTATGTTCGTCAAGGAAATAAACACATTAATTTTATTTTTCATGTTAAATTGTGAAATTTTCTAAAAATCGAATGCGCATTGTTTCTACTGGAAGTACATAGACAACCTAAACCATATGGGCTTTCGTCTAACAACCAGACTAGATATGAATGTTGCAAGATGTGTGGTTCTGCTTTTTCACAATTCTAAATCCACAAGAATTAGTCGTCAACACTCCGAATGTCACAGTGGGCAGTCAGATTAGCCTAAAGCCGCAGTCCAATCAGGATCGTTCCACACAACGCCACACCTATGTAGTTGTTTTGTGTGTGTGTAGGTGTTTTTTTTTACATTTTTCTTGACGATTGCGAATCTTGGACTTTTGAACAGCATAATTAGAATCGGGGACCCATCAAGGAATGGACAGGCCAGTCAATGAAAAAGATTCTAATCCTGGCAAAAGATATAAAAGAATGGTGAGAGAAGGTCAACAGATCATTGGTGGTACCCCAACGTTCCAATAGATAAATGGACAGATGAAAGGGGTCAAGGTCAACGTGTCCATCTTGTGTGACAATTTCATTCTGTTTTTGTTTCCAGTTTAATCACGTCAGCCATTATGTAACATCCTAGCAGGGCCGGCTTTAGATAATTGGAAGCCATAGGCGAATTGAATTTGGTGCCCCCCAAAAAGAAATAAAAAAATAAAAATAAACAGCGAAAAACAAAACAAAACAACGAAAACTTACGCAATTGATTAAAAACCTGTACTCCTAATTGAGGACAAGTTTTGCTATTACTTCCCACCAATCGGAGGCCCTAGGCGGCTGCCTAGTTTGCTTAAGGCCGGCCCTTCTCCTAGTGATGCAGTAAGATGTCACTAAATGTCAGTAATATATTTCTTTCTTTTATTTACTCGATGACAGTAGATAAAAAAAAAAAAAGGAAATAGAACTAGAAATTCTGATTTTTTCCCTTCTATTTAGATCATCTTGTTGATCGACCATTCAGTTATGTGCCATATAACTACCTTTGTTTGAGATATAAGAAAATTTAAAAAATCTTTTTATGTCATATGACATGCACATCGAGGTTAAATACTTTTTTTGTTTCACATAAGTACAAAATAACAGTTTTAATCATAGACCTATAATATATATATATAAAGGTGTGTGGGTTCAATCTTTGTGTGAAAATTTATGAAAATTTAATGATACGATATTTGTCTAATAAGTATTAACCTCGGGAAGAATTCCGAAGAGACGTGACTCTCAACTATGCGGGGTACTATAGTTTTACCCTGCACAAAGCAGGAAAACACAAAGCATTGACTAAAATTGACTGTGTTACATTCCTAAAGAAAGAAAAGTAGATTATTGTTAAGACTAAACGGGCCCAACTCATTGGGAACAGATTTAATCTGACATTACTAGTGAGTTTGATTTCAAGTCTTGTTCTCATGGAAATGAAGCTGTGTTGTCATTTATAACTTAAGTCTGTCTGTCTGTCTGCAAAATGTTAAAATGTTTTACGTTTCGGATGTTCCTTCAGAGTTGAAGATAGTTTACTTTTTAGTCCAAACCTCCCGCAGGACGACGGGGGATGGGAGCGGGCAGGGTCGATAAATCCGAACGACAGTCCAGCGCGCAAACCGCACGACCAGGCAGCCATCCTGTCTGTCTGTCTATCTATCTATCTATCTATCTATCTATCTATCTATCTATCTATCTATCTATCTATCTATCTATTTATCTATTAATCTATCTGTCTGATTGTCTGTCTGTCTGTCTTTAATAAATACGTTTACACAATTTTAGTTTTATTTTTCTTTCTTTCTTGTCAATGAGAATGACTAGAGGTGCTGACATTTATAAGGCTGACATTTATGTTGTGACCTCAGCCAGAGCTTCCAACTACTTTCTATGCCATGTATTGGATTCTGATTATTGCTTCTTATCTTATCTTATATAATACAGACGTTACTTCAAAAAAGAAGATGATTACGTCCTACGCGTCATGTATTTAGTCATGCATATTAACCAATGACTTAAATTCTGCCAAGTCACTGGTTTTTCTGGCTAGCTCAGGCAACCCATTCCATGCTCTAATAGCACTAGGGAAGAAGGAGTATTTGTACAAATTTGTCCTAGCATAGGGGACAAGGAATGTGCCTTTATTTTTGTGTCTTTCAGAGTATTTTATTAAGTTTTGTTTTTGTATTTGAAGATTATGGTTATATAATAGCTCTATCCCCTGCTCTCCACTCTGTAACCACCAGCCTCATGGTACAGACACAGAGTTGTTCCTAGTAGTTTGTGCTGGCGAATTTCTTTAAGTTGACAACGTTTAGTTTTCACGAAAATTGTGTATGGAAGTATAGAGGAAAATAGGCTTACAAGTAAATCCTTACTACCGAATTTATTCAAAAGGAGTTTTATTCCTTGGCCCATCTAACACCTCTGACAAGCCTTTCTAAGTCCTTCATCCTGTCTCAATCATCCCACAGTAATCCATGGGGGGCCAAAAATGAAACAAGAAAAAAAAAGTAACGTGTACAAACTTTTTACCAGACAGACAGACGGACAGAATGAGTTGATATTAGCTTTGTAAAAAAAATGCAATGACGTCCGTAGCATGAAATAACCTTACATCAAAACTAACGATCTAAAAGGTCACTGAAAAAGTAATGATAGATGGGGAGTTGTCAGGTCCATCACTTCGGCTAAACTGGAGACTGAGATGGCAGAATTGAATTACAAACAGGGATCGACCGTTAGGAGGGGTAGGGCTGGACCATGCTAATAATGTTTTCAGTTTATACCCACAGACATACAATGACATGCGAGCGCATACTTTGAAACGCGCACTAATGCCTTATTTATGTGAGCTTGCGCTCCTAGATCTAATTTAATTTATATTATTTACATAGGCCAGGGCTATGATGTTTGTTATTTAGTGTCCTTTTTTATTTTTATAGTTCAGTGCTGATTATTTTGTAGTTTCCGCTATTTATAACTTTCTGCTAGTTTTAGTCTTTTTCTGTTATTTGTGTTTTACCCGTAGAGGAAAAGTAGTTTTTAAAATAGTTAACTAGCCTTGGAGCTGAGGATATTATTTTCTATTTTTTGTCCCAGGTTAGTTCTGCTTATTTTTGTCTTTGGCATTAGTGTTGGAATAGTTGTTATTTTTTTATATCAGTTTATGTGCATGTCTGTAAACGGTATAGAGCCCCCATATGAGTTTAGAATAGAAATAACTTTTTATCTTCTTTTTGTATTTTTATAGGATTTAAATTTTAAGATTCTCTTTTTAATGCTGTTTAATTTGGTATATAATGTTGTGTAGTCCGTGTCTTTAGTAATTTGCTAGATTTTATTGTTGTGTAAGGCTAGGTACAAATTAGGGAAATAGGTAGTCCAGTTTAGTTTTAAATAATTAGTGTGACGTCATGCTCTCCGATACGTTCGCGCTGACCAGTTATAGCTGGCTCCGGGACCACGTTGAATTCTTTTTTGTCTCGACCAGTGGTCAGTGCGGACAGTGGTGTTTGTGTAGAGTTAGTTTTGTGTAGTGCTATTTCGGCTGGGACTGCCTGTAAGTTGTGAATTGTTTTTATTTTTGCTTTCTTTTATTGTATTAGTATTGATTGTTTCTGCATCTATTGCTATAGTCTAGATGCAGACTGATTAGTTTAGTGGCGTCACTGGCTAGTTAATTAGCCATGATTGCCTCTGATGGAGCCGGAAGCTCTGTAGACTTGGGTAGTGTCACCCAATTGCCCCAGCTTTAAAGCTTTTGTTTTTCTATACTATGTCTATGTGTAAATATTTTATTATTTTATGTTTCTTAAATATTTTTATCGTTAGGATATCCCCTCTGTTGAAGTTGTCATCTTGTCCTATTTTTTTATGTAAAAGATGGCTGCGGCCTAAGCATCGCTGTCATGGCGGCTTGTTTAGTGTTAATAGTATCATTTAGATCTAGCTTGTGCATTGTAGTCTAGCCTGACCTGTGTTGGTTGTGGCTGAGACTTTAGTAATTCATGTATTGCTTTTATTAGCTACATGTAGGTGATTGAAATTACCTCATGCTTGTATGTGCTAGACTAGGACTAGGTCTAGTTCATATTTATTTTTTTATTTATCATTATTTCTTATGTTTGTAATTGCAGGCTATAATTCCTGCCAAACTGCATTGCTGCTGCTACTGCATAGCTACTGCCAAACTGCTGAATTGTTACTGCATAGCTGCTACTGCATAGCTGCTACTGCATAGCTGCTACTGCATTGCTGCCTGCCACAGTTATTACTGTATTACTCCCTTACTGTATTACTGCATAGCTGTCTGCTGTAGTTCTCAGTTACAATAGTTTATTGTTTTGTAGGTTATTTTAGTGGTTTATTGTCTTGTAAGGTGTCTTGGTGGATTTTGGTGAATCGGGTTAACTAGTGGTTTTATTTGGGTTTGGTTTGTTGGATAGTGATTGTAGTTGTAATAGTATAAATTAAGTAGAGTTGATTAGTCGTTTAGTTTTTTTGTTTATCTATTTGTTTACGTATATTTTCTTTTGCACGTATATTTTTATTGATTTGTTTTTTCCTCGTGTAAATAAAGTGTATATAAGTTCATTTTAATCTTAGTTTGTTTTTTAGTTAGCTAGTTTAGTTTAGTTTAGTTTGCTTGTGCTGTCTGGTTGCTTAGGCTACTATAGCCCCTTGGTCACCATACCGAGGTGCACAGATTGGGCCCACCCAGTAGAGCTACCATCTGCCTACTGTAAAATGAACAAATGTTGAGCAGCAAGTAACACAAAAAAAGGAGGCCTCACTCAGGTAGCGCCTACCCTGACCTGCTCACATTTATTATAATTTATGAGGATATTATATTCTTTGCTATTTATTTCCAATAAAGTGAAGGTGTGGTGGCTAAGTGATGAAGCGCGTGGCTTCCAAACCGAGGGATCTCGGGTTCGAAGGCTGGAATTTGGATTTTGGAAAATTTTAGGACTCCCATATCTTATCTTATCTTATATAATACAGACGTTACTTCAAAAAAAGAAGATAATTACGTCCTACGCGTCATGCATTCAGTCATGCATATTAACCAATGACTTACATTCTGCCAAGTCACCAGTTTTCCTGGCCAGCTCAGACCCTTGAGTCCATCAAACTCTAAATGGGTACCTGACAGTTGGGGCAAGCAAAGGAGGTTAGTCGTTGTGATGGACACATGAGACCCTTGCAAACCGTTGGTCATAGAAACAGATCGTTTGCTCTATAGGTCGCAATGTCATTTTTTCTTTTTAAAGTAACATTTTAGTTCTTCAAGTGGGGCTTGTTGATTTAGACACTGAGTAAAGATTAGATTCCTTGTCAGTAAAGCCCTATTGGATATCTCGCTTCCCATTGGACATAAAATGTTAACTAGCTCAATGCCATCGTTTAACGAGAGTGATATGAAGCCAATACAATGATTGACAGCCAAAATATTTCGACGCTGATATCAGATCCAGATTCAGAACTGGGGAAACCCGGTGACATCCTTAAAGACTAATAGCAACTTCAGTCCGTCGACAAGGATTTGAATCCGGATCATCAGAATAACGTTTTATTTAATATTGCCACTGTGTGCCAGAAGAATCACAGAACTTTGGAAGGGGGGGGAGGGCATTTTTTTCCAAACCCTAACCATAACGCCCAGTAAACCCTAACCCTAAGCAGAAACGCGCGTAAAGCACACACATATATATTATTTTTTAATTTTTTAAAGAAGAACCTTTAGCGGAAAAAAAAAGAAGCAAAAAATAAAATTACAAAAAGAAAAATAACAGCTATGCTGAGGCCTTTTTCTTGACAGCTAAAGGGTCTGGGGGAGCGCCGTAAGCTTCCCCAGTGGGGTCCAGGGCGAAGCCCCGACGCCAAAAGCTTTTTCTTGCATTCTCCTGATATCTACAGCTCATTATTCATCCTATTCAAAAAGGACCTTTTGAAAATGTTTTACTTGAAAAATATTCTAATGTGAATTTACAGGCCCTTACTACATTGCAGAGTGGGGAGGGCAGTAGAAACTATCGCCTCCCCCCCCCCCACCTCACCGATACCAGAAGTGTAGTGATATAATACAAAATTATATCTTAATTCAACTAATTTTGTTCACAAACTATTATTTCTAAATAAACGTAGGATATAACTAATAAATTCGTATACAAATTGTGTGATTTCTTTACTAAAATTCGTCCTACCCCCCTTCGGGAAGGGGGTCGGCCGATGGGGGGGGGGGCGATCGTCCCTACCGCCCCCCTGAATTCGCCAGTGAGTTGAGTATTGGTTTCTTGCGGAGCTAAAAGCGAGCATCAAATTGGTTACTAATTAACACATTATGTAACATTTTTAATTTTAGAAAAAATTTTTCAGAGTTTTCATAAAGTTATATATTCTGTCCTATTTAAACAATTCTTGAAGTTTGCTTTATGATAAATACTTTTTTTTAAAATATAGTTTTAAAATAGTTGCGTCTCTAGTTTGTATCTTCTTGAAGAGTGACTATCTATTGTAATGAAGAGTGACCATCTATTGTATTGAAGAGTGACCATCTATTGTATTGAAGAGTGACCATCTATTGTATTGAAGAGTGACCATCTATTGTATTGAAGAGTGACCATCTATTGTATTGAAGAGTGATCTTCTATTGTATTGAAGAGTGACCATCTATTGTATTGAAGAGGGATCATCTATTGAATAGAGGAATGTGCTGTTTTTTTTCCCAGAGAAAAACGCATTTTTTTTTCAAAGTGACAGACAAGAATTTTATCTTTTATGACGTATGGCGAGTCTGGACTGGGCATATTTGTGCTAAATGTTCCTAGTATTTTAACGAACCGTGTATCATGTGTATGAATTACTTTTTGAGCTAGTTCTCTTTAATCCTAACCTTAACCTAAAACTTATAGTTTGTATTCGTTCTCAATTGTGTACAAACTGTATTTGAAAAATGATCATTGATTTTACCTCGAATTTCTAAAATAATAACAACACTGGCCTAGTTTATTAAAGGGGGCTTAAGTTAAAATTTCGATATAGGCTAATTCAAGATTTGTCTAAAGGTATTGTAATAACTTAAGGGAGGCAACTCAACGATAGAGATGTTTATTTACATGGGGACATCACAAATACATAGAACAACGTCTGCCTTGAGCACAGCCACTTCATCAGTTCTAGACTTGGGTGGAACTCCGTTCTCTTCTTCCTAATGTCAACACACTTCTCAGTCTAATCTCTAATAGTGCGCACATTCTCAGTGTCGTCTCTGATAGTGCACACCTTCTCAGTCTGGTCACTAATAGTGCGCACCTTCAATGAAGTCCAGTAGGGCATCGGCGCCGTAAGCGCCATTATCTCGTTGACGCTTAGAAAGGCTTTTATCCAACCACCAGGCCTGGACATGGGGCTCTTCATCCCTGTCCTGTCTAAGGGCCCCCAACGGTAAGCGGCCATATCGATTGACTGGGCAAAACCTGGCCGTGCCGTGTACGCAGCGCCACGTCCACGCTTTCTTACCACTCGCTATAAGTGGTTGTGAACAGTGCTAACTGCGAGGGCTTGTCTCATATTCCTATACTGTAACCGCCACAGTTCCGCGCGAAGGTCGCCACTCCAGGCAACTGGTTCTGATGACGACCCCATGTGGAACGGCGTGGCGGACTTTTGGACTGGGTTCCGGCGTTCTTTCCATCCCAACCCAGAGTGAGAGAAAAAAAACAAAAGCTCACCCAGGGAAGCCCGGCCGGGCCTGGTTCGCTACTCGTACTTAGCCTATCTAGTCTCCACCCACTAGACGTTTCCACCGGAGGGCCGCGCTGAGGCGACGGGTAACTGGAATTTCTCCGGAATAATATAGTGCACGCCTTCTCAGTCCAGACTCTAATAGTGCACACCTTCTCAGTCTAGTCTCCAATAGTGCACACCTTCTCAGTCTAGTCTCCAATAGTGCACACCTTCTCAGTCTAGTCTCTAATAGTGCGCACCTTCTCAGTCTAGTCTCTAATAGTGCACACCTTCTCAGTCGTCTCTAATAGTGCGCACCTTCTCAGTCTAGTCTCTAATAGTGCGCACCTTCTCAGTCTAGTCTCTAATAGTGCACACCTTCTCAGTCTAGTCTCTAATAGTGGCACCTTCTCAGTCTAGTCTCTAATAGTGCGCACCTTTTCAGACTAGTCTCTAATAGTGCGCACCTTCTCAGTCTAGTCTCTAATAGTGCACACCTTCTCAGTCTAGTCTCTAATAGTGCGCACCTTCTCAGTCTAGTCTCTAATAGTGCGCACCTTCTCAGTCTAGTCTCTAATAGTGCACACCTTCTCAGTCGTCTCTAATAGTGCGCACCTTCTCAGTCTAGTCTCTAATAGTGCACACCTTCTCAGTCTAGTCTCTAATAGTGCGCACCTTCTCAGTCTAGTCTCTAATAGTGCACACCTTCTCAGTCGTCTCTAATAGTGCGCACCATCTCAGTCTAGTCTCTAATAGTGCGCACCTTCTCAGTCTAGTCTCTAATAGTGCGCACCTTCTCAGTCTAGTCTCTAATAGTGCGCACCTTCTCAGTCTAGTCTCTAATAGTGCGCACCTTCTCAGTCTAGTCTCTAATAGTGCGCACATTCTAAGTCTAGTCTCTAATAGTGCACACCTTCTCAGTCTAGTCTCTAATAGTGCGTACCTTCTCAGTCTAGTCTCTAATAGTGCACACCTTCTCAGTCTAGTCTCTAATAGTGCGCTCCTTCTCAGTCTAGTCTCTAAAAGTGCGCACCTTCTCAGTCTAGTCTCTAATAGTGCGCACCTTCTCAGTCTAGTCTCTAATAGTGCACACCTTCTCAGTCTAGTCTCTAATAGTGCGCACCTTCTCAGTCTTGTCTCTATAAGTGCGCACCTTCTCAGTCTAGTCTCTGATAGTGCGCACCTTCTCAGTCTAGTCTCTAATAGTGCGCACCTTCTCAGTCTAGTCTCTAATAGTGCACACCTTCTCAGTGTAGTCTCTAATAGTGCACACCTTCTCAATCTAGTCTTTAATAGTGCGCACCTTCTCGTTCGTCTCTAATAGTGCGCACTTTCTCAGTCTAGTCTCTAATAGTGCGCAGCTTCTCAGTCTAGTCTCTGATAGTGCACACCTTCTCAGTCTAGTCTCCAATAGTGCACACCTTCTCAGTCTAGTCTCTAATAGTGCGCACCTTCTCAGTCTAGTCTCTAATAGTGCACACCTTCTCAGTCGTCTCTAATAGTGCGCACCTTCTCAGTCTAGTCTCTAATAGTGCGCACCTTCTCAGTCTAGTCTCTAATAGTGCACACCTTCTCAGTCTAGTCTCTAATAGTGGCACCTTCTCAGTCTAGTCTCTAATAGTGCGCACCTTTTCAGACTAGTCTCTAATAGTGCGCACCTTCTCAGTCTAGTCTCTAATAGTGCACACCTTCTCAGTCTAGTCTCTAATAGTGCGCACCTTCTCAGTCTAGTCTCTAATAGTGCGCACCTTCTCAGTCTAGTCTCTAATAGTGCACACCTTCTCAGTCGTCTCTAATAGTGCGCACTTTCTCAGTCTAGTCTCTAATAGTGCACACCTTCTCAGTCTAGTCTCTAATAGTGCGCACCTTCTCAGTCTAGTCTCTAATAGTGCACACCTTCTCAGTCGTCTCTAATAGTGCGCACCATCTCAGTCTAGTCTCTAATAGTGCGCACCTTCTCAGTCTAGTCTCTAATAGTGCGCACCTTCTCAGTCTAGTCTCTAATAGTGCGCACCTTCTCAGTCTAGTCTCTAATAGTGCGCACATTCTAAGTCTAGTCTCTAATAGTGCGCACCTTGTCAGTCTAGTCTCTAATAGTGCACACCTTCTCAGTCTAGTCTCTAATAGTGCGTACCTTCTCAGTCTAGTCTCTAATAGTGCGTACCTTCTCAGTCTAGTCTCTAATAGTGCGCACCTTCTCAGTCTAGTCTCTAAAAGTGCGCACCTTCTCAGTCTAGTCTCTAATAGTGCACACCTTCTCAGTCTAGTCTTTAATAGTGCGCACCTTCTCGTTCGTCTCTAATAGTGCGCACTTTCTCAGTCTAGTCTCTAATAGTGCGCAGCTTCTCAGTCTAGTCTCTGATAGTGCGCACCTTCTCAGTCTAGTCTCTGATAGTGCGCACCTTCTTAGTCTAGTCTTTGATAGTGCGCACCTTCTCAGTCTAGTCTCTAATAGTGCGCAGCTTCCCAGTCTAGTCTCTAATAGTGCGCACCTTCTCAGTCTAGTCTCTAATAGTGCGCACCTTCTCAGTCTAGTCTCTAATAGTGCGCAGCTTCTCAGTCTAGTCTCTAATCGTGCACACCTTCTCAGTCTAGTCTCTAATAGATTGCCCCTTCTCAGACTAGTCTCTAATAGTGAGCACCTTCTCAGTCTAGTCTCTAATAGATTGCACCTTCTCAGACTAGTCTCTAATAGTGAAAACCTTCTCAGTCTAGTCTCTAATCGTGCACACCTTCTCAGTCTAGTCTCTAATAGTGAGCACCTTCTCAGTCTAGTCTCTAATAGTGAGCACCTTCTCAGTCTAGTCTCTAATAGTGCACACCTTCTCAGTCTAGTCTCTAATAGTGCACACCTTCTCAGTCTAGTCTCTAATAGATTGCACCTTCTGCACTAGCTTGGATTGCGCGGGCATGACAGCAGGGTTATAACAGTTTGTTTGTCTTAAGGTATGTTTGTCTAAAGGCTAAAGGTATGTTTGTCTAAAGGCATGTTTGTCTAAAGGAATTTTTGTCTAAAGGTATGTTTGTCTAAAGGCATGTTTGTCTAAAGGCATGTCCACATGTCTAGAATAGAGATGATGAGTCTGACCGTACTGAGTACTGAAGATGCGCTATAAAATAGCAATAATAATAATGAAATGATACATAAATCTGATTGTTTTGTTATCAACTGTATTCAAGCACCCCTTTTAATCTGTTTTTAATAAAAGTTTCAAATTTTCATTAACGGGTAATTTTCTTGTGACTGAGACAAACTTTGGCTAGCTACTTTTTTTTTTTTTGTTTTGAAAGATTCCAAATGTATATATTTATATTCCTTTTTCAAACCTTGCAATCTATGGGGCAGATGATGTAAAGGTCATCTGTTTCTGTAACCCGCGGTAATGAGGATGTTAAGTGGCCAACCGCCTTTACTTTTCCCTAACACCCAGAGCTGGTAGGAGTAAGAGGAGCCCTAAAGATCCCGAAATTAAAAATCCCAGTCTTCAGCAGGATTCCAGCGCATTACCACTCAGCCACTGCGCCGCCTTTTCTTTTATTAAGAAAATTTTAATGTTAGAATTTGTAGCTAAGGAAGATCTGTGACTTTCATTACATTAAAAAAAAAATAAGGTTACAAACACAATGTGTGTGGAAATACAAACTCAAAATCGCCCACCTAAGTGGTTCACCCAGGCAGGTAAAAAGGCAGGTTTCAATATTTTCAGAAAGAATATCAGAATGAAATTTTATCAAAGGCAAATGACAGAGAAGAATGGGGAAAGAAGGTTGACAGATCTTGTGTGATGACCCAAACGGTCCAGCAGACCAAAGGATAGGTGAAAATTAAGGTGAAGTTAAATGTGAACTGATTATTTCATATAATGTTATCTTATTGATCTAATTGTTTCGTATAAGGTCAATCTCTTATTCAAAGCCTTATTAAAAAACAAAAATTCGTAGAAAAAAAACAACAAATAAAACAACCTATTTAGGTGTCTCATGGACATGTGGCGAACTTGCAGTTCACACAATAATATGAAAAACTACATATTAATTGTTTTAAATTATGTTCCACTTATATGTATATTAAATTGATTTGAAAAAAATAGTAACCATTTTTTTTGTTAATGTAGTAGTAAGTATGAAAGAACTTACTAAAGTTAGCAATACATTTTTTTTTGGACAAAAATCTAAAACCCTTTGCATAAATGTGTTAAAATATGGTAAATAGTCATCTCCCTTAAAAATAGCCTCCTGTGTTTGTTACTATTAATAGTGAATAGTTGTAAAAATGGCGTATTTTTATTAAACAACTGCTTGCATAGTTGATTTTAAAAATTAAAATTTTCACTTTCAGAAAGAAAAAAGTAGCCGTTGCATCAGAACTTTGAAAGGTCTAAAATATCATAATGTTGGATTTTCAATATCTTTTCTAGTTTACGAGATCTAAGCGGGACGGACGGACAGACAGACGGACAGATATTCCACACAAAACTAATAGCATCTTTTCCCTTTTCGGGGGCCTCTTAAAAGACAACACCAATAACAGCAATATCGCTATATATTATACTACAATAAAAAAAGCAGCAAAGAACTTTCTAACTGAAAACCTAAAATGTGTTAAACCTAGCGAAAATATGATACCACAGAAAGCACCAAATTAATTTTTCAAATAGATTATTCGTAGAACTAAAAAAAACTAAAAAAAAAAAAATAAAATAAAAACACCCTAGAATTCAAACACAGAGAACAGTTTCCGTTTTCTTTTCTCAAAAAGCAGAAAGTCCTAAATAGAATTGAACTTTTTTCCTCTGTTTAACACAATAGCAATACACAGACACATTATGTCAACGAATAAAAAAAAGCTAGAAATAAACATGAATGCTACTGAAGGTCACGGTCATACTGTGACGTAAGAACCAAAGATGGGAACGGTGTAAAAGTAAACAGAATTAATACTTGGAGACTGATGATGACTGACGATCGTTAAAATGTTGTTACCGTTTCCATCCAAGTCAAACAAATCTAGAAGTGGTTCATGATTATGTAAGGGAGACAAGTGGACCTCAAGAAATTCGAGGTTTCTAGTAAAGTGGATGTAGAGTTGTGTAATGCTTGAGTGTATATATTTCCTGTTGCTAGGATGAAGCCTATGTTTGTATACTAACACAACACAGTCTGTGATGAAGAAAACAGGAACAACAATCATCGATATAAAAAAAAGTCTTTATTAAATAATTTCCAAAAGTTCACATGATTTGTTAAGCTAAAACTCTATTGGTAATTAAAGGAACAGACTATACCACAGGAGACAATGATTAGGTCAATTGTCTACTCGACTTAATACAGTGGATTAAACACAACTTTTTTTGTTTTTTTACAAAGCTTATATCAACTCTGTCTGTTTGTCTGTCTTTGAGTCTGTCTGTCTGGCCAAAAGTTTGTACACGTTATTTTTTCGACACTCATTCTTGGATCAAGCTTACATTTTGTACAATTATATCTTTTTATCTGACAACACAAGAATCAATCACAAATTTAACCAATTAATTCATCAACTATTGGTAATAAATTACTTTGTTTGGTATCTTAAGAAATATTACTTGAGTGAATAAGTGGAATTAGGCCGCGTCTGAGGATAAGTGAACACAAACATGAAATAGAAACAATAGATAAGTATACAATCTCCCATGTTCATAGACTCTTCGATAGCAGAGTTATTACCGCGTTGACTTGAGAAGTCTGAGAAGGCTTAAGCCCACAATTTCGAGTTCAGGTCGTAATTTAAAAAAAAAATACACTTAAAAAGCGATCACCCAGATACTCCATCTAACTGGTCCAGATAAGTGATAGGATCATAGCGTATTGAAAACGCTAAAAGCACGAAATTGCGCTAAACAAAAACAAATGGTGAAAAAATATTTCTATGGGTTAGATTTATTATTGTTAGTCTAGATACACATTTAATTACATGACTGATCCAAACTAATAGATACACATTAATATAAGCTTTGTTCTTTTTTTAAAAGTACTTTTTGTAATATGCCAATATAAAAAGTATTTTATAAGTTTTTCTTCTTTAGAGTCCAAACATTTGGTGTATGATAAGTTGGCTTTATGTTGGCCTATTACAGTCTAATTAACTAAAAACGAACTCATTGATGGTTTTAAAAAATCTTGTCTGCAATAGGAATTCAATGTGGCAAATATGTGTAAGATGCAGTATTTTTCCTTGTTAAATATTAATATGAATACTTACATTAAAAAGAATGTAAAATGAGGATCAGGTGTATTAAAACCCTAACAGAATGTTAGATTATGTCTAAATTACAATAAAAAGGTCAATTCAACCCAGGATCAACGACCTTTGATTGTGACGAAATATTTTTAAAAGTTTCTGATTGTTTAAAAGGAGACAATTTAATGAGATGAAAAATTTTCCAGACCAGAGATCAAAGCTATTAATATCAAATTTGTCCTAGATTTTTTACAAATCCATTGTGGAGCCATCTAATTCTAATTAAAGTTTTTAAAAAAAAATTTATCAATTTACCTTTTTTCCCAGGGTAATGAACAGCTAGCTACTGTTTTAAATAAAGTTTTTCTGTGTGTCTTTTCAATCTACATATTTACATACCAAGTTAAACTGGGTTTATTCAAGTAATCTCTTTATGGGCTTCACATCTTCCCTAATATATTCTTGCAGACGTTAACATAGACCATATATCTTTCCTTTCTTAATAAAATTCCTGTAGATGTTAACATAGACCTTATATCTCTGTTTTCTTAATAAAATTCTTGTAGATGTTAACATAGACCTAATATCTTTCCTTTCTTAATAAAATTCTTTTAGATGTTAACAAAATAGATTTTGGCGGGTATCAATGAATCGTTTACACAAATATTTTTGGGAAATAAAAGCTATAAAAGTTTTAATGTAAACAAATTAAACAGCGACGAGAGTATATAATATTAACAATATGTTACTATCCAGTGAACGATTTGTCTGTGACAAATTTGTCGGTGAACGAACTGTCGGTGAAAAAATTGTCTGTGAGCAAGTTGTCGGTGAGCAATATATCGGGTGAACGAATAATCATGTGCAAGAATTGAACGAATTGTCGGCTGAACGACAAATTGTTGGCTGAACTACGAATGGTCGGGTGAACGACAAATTGTTGGCTGAACTACGAATGGTCGGGTGAACGACAAAGTGTTGGCTGAACTACGAATGGTCGGGTGAACGACAAATTGTTGGCTGAACTACGAATTGAAGCGTGAACGAATTGTCGGCTGAACGAATTGTCAGATGAACGAAAAGTCGTGTCCCCTCTATGAACAATGGGATGATTTATTATGTTAGGAGGATGTTGAGGATATTGAAAATAGTTCAATTTAAAGATTTGAAATGCAATAAATTTAACACGTTTTGTTTTAACGGAATTACGTCTGACACATTTGATACGTCTGACACATTTGATACCTCTGACAATTTGATATGTCTGACACATTTGATACGTCTGACACATTTGATACCTCTGACACATTTGGTACATCTGACACATTAGGCACGTCTTACACATTTGGTACGTCCGACACATTTCATACGTTTGACACATTTCATACGTCTGACACATTTGATACGTCTGACACATTTGATACATCTGACACATTTGATAGGTCTGACATATTTGATACCCATGACACATTTAATACGTCTGACACATTTGTTAAGTCTGACGCATTTGATACCTCTGACATATTTGATACGTCTGACATATTTGATACCTCTGACACATTTGATACGTCTGACACATTTGATACATCTTACACTTTGATACATCTGACACTTTTAATAGGTCTGACATATTTGATACACATGACACATTTAATACGTCTGACACATTTGATACGTCTGACACATTTGATACCTCTGACGCATTTGATACCTCTGACAAATTTGATACGTCTGACATATTTGATACATCTGACACATTTGATACGTCTGACACATTTGATAGGTCTGACACATTTGATACCTCTGACACATTTGATACGTCTGACACATTTGACACATCTTACACTTTGAAACATCTTACACATTCGATACATCTTACACATTCGATACATCTTACACATTTGATACATCTTACACATTTGATACATCTTACACATTTGGTACGTTTTACATACGTCTGACACATTTGATAGGTCTGACATATTTGATACCCATGACACATTTGATACGTCTGACACATTTGATACGTCTGACGCATTTGATAATTTGATACGTCTGACATATTTGATACCTCTGACACATTTGATACCTCTGACACATTTGATAGGTCTGACACATTTGATAGGTCTGACACATTTGGTACGTCTGACACATTTATCACGTCTTACATATTTCATACGTCTGACACATTTGATACATCTTACACATTCGATACATCTTACACATTCGATACATCTTACACATTTGATACATCTTACACATTTGATACATCTTACACATTTGGTACGTCTTACATACGTCTGACACATTTGATAGGTCTGACATATTTGATACCCATGACACATTTGATACGTCTGACACATTTGATACGTCTGACGCATTTGATAATTTGATACGTCTGACATATTTGATACCTCTGACACATTTGATACGTCTGACACATTTGATAGGTCTGACACATTTGATAGGTCTGACACATTTGGTACGTCTGACACATTTATCACGTCTTACATATTTCATACGTCTGACACATTTGATACATCTGACACATTTGATACATCTGACACTTTGATACATCTGACACATTTGATACGTCTGACACATCTGATACCTCTGACACATTTGATACGTCTGACACATTTGACACATCTTACACTTTGACACATCTTACACTTTGAAACATCTTACACATTCGATACATCTTACACATTCGATACATCTTACACATTCGATATATCTTACACATTCGATACATCTTACACATTTGATACATCTTAGACATTTGGTACGTGTGACACATTTGGTACGTTTGACACATTTGGTATATCTTACACATTTGATACGACTTACACATTTGGTAAGTCTTACACATTTGAAACATCTTACATATTTGATACATCTTACACATTTGATACATCTTACATATTTGATACATCTTACACATTTGGTACGTCTGACACATTTGGTACATCTTACAAATTTGATACATCTTACAAATTTGATACATATTACATATTTGATACATCTTACAAATTTGGTACAACTGACACATTTGGTACATGTAACACATCTGACACATTTGAAACGTCTGACACATCTGACATGTCTTACACATCTCTCTTATAGACTGCGAAATTGATAGACTATTAAAAGCAATCGACTTGATAATCATACCGAATCCAGAAAATGTAAAAATAAGTTACAGTTGTCTTTCTTTAGAGTTCAAGCTAAGGGGAGATAAAGTTATGTTCTCCTTTCAGACCTTGCAATCTATAGGGCAGATGTTTCTGTGGGCCACGGTTAACGAGGGTGTCATGTGTCCAGCATAACGACCAACTGCCTTTACTTTTCCCCAACTAATGTCAGGTACCCATTAGAGCTGGTTGGACTCAGAGGCGCCCAAAGATCCCGATATTAAAAATCTGTCTTCACCAGGATTTGAACCCGAATCAAATCCAGTTCGGAATCCAAGCGCTTTACCGCTCAGCCACCGCGCCTTTCGATGGGAGATAAGTCATGTGTCAAGGCTTCTTTCGCAGAATAATGTAAACTTACTATTGTCTGAAACAAAATTTATTTCACAAGTAGCTCAGTTTGCATTCTCGGATCGAGGTGAAATTAGCCTAAATTATTCATTGTCGATGACAAAACATGAATCAATAAAAAAAATTAACCAATTAGTTAATATGTACTAAGCTTAGCGAAGATAAATGTTGTGTAGAGATTTATATTATTTAGCAAATAATTGTAAACTAAGAATAGTCTATAAAAACTTTTATTTTTATAAGTATAAATAATTAATGAAAATATTTTCAACTATTTTCAATCGCACTAATTCATTTTTGATAGTCTAGCTCTTATCTTATCTTATATAATACAGACGTTATTTAAAAAATGAAGATGATTACTTCCTACGCGTCATGCATCTAGTCATGCATTTTAACTAATGACTTATATTCTGCCAAGTCATCGGTTTTCCTGGCTAACTCAGGCAACCCATTCCATGCTCTAATAGCACTAGAGAAGAAGGAGTATTTGTACAAATTTGTCCTAGCATATGGGACGAGGAATGTGCCTTTATCTTTGTGTCTTTCTGAGTATTTTATTAAATTTTGTTGTTGAATTTTATCTATAAAAAAATAAATATATGATTGATATTTTAAAAATTGATGCAGTGGCTCTGCTTTTTTAAATCTGGATCTCAATTAAATAAATAAACTAATATCGTCTCTTATATCAAAATATCTAAATGAAAAATTAGCATGGAATCCCCAATAGAGATATAATTATTTTAAAAAATCAAACATAACATTAGGGTTTATTGAAAGAAATTTCTACAATCAAATAAGAACATAAAACTAAAATTTTATTTAGCCTTGGATAGGCCAATAATAGAATATGCATCCTCTGTTTGGGACCCCTCAACTAAAAAAAAAACATTAATTAATAACAAACGTATATCCATTCACATTTGATTACAGTAACACCATTACTAAAATTATGAAATTTAGAGACTTTTCAGAATAGAAGACTTAAAAGTAGCAATTATAGTCTACATTAAAAAAACACCATTATCTACAAATACAAAAACAAAACCTAATAATATACCCAGAAAAACACATCTAGCAGTCAGATCGTGAGCGTTAAAGTCAGGTTTAAATACATTCTCTCAAACGTATAGTGAATCAATGGTTATTTTTCTGTCCACCAACTAGTCTGTACTTTACTGCGTCTAATTGAGAAGGTGTCTACATTCATTTGTCTCAAATAATTGGCATAGAAAAGAATTCTTTTTCTTTTTTTGTTGTTGTTGCAAAGTTCACAGTCGTTTAGTTGGCATCTATTTAAAAGTTGTTTTTCTTTCAGTATAATTTCTCTTTCATTAGTTTGTTGTCAAACCTTGAGATGTGTTACCTATTTCTTTCTATTTGTTCCCATTTAGAAATTACACTATTTAAATCTCAAACGTTTACCTGATTACCCAATAAAGGTATAAAATTAATTATTTTACTCTAGTCAACGCATACATTACTATGACAATAAAACAAAAAAGCACTTAAGATTATACTAAAGACATTGGAAGTACATGGTCAACACGTTCTCTGTATTATTATACTCAATGAAATATCAAATGTTTCATTTTTAGGGCCTCAACATACTCAAAAGTGATCTGGTCCTGCTCCATGAGTAAAGATACTTAGGGGAAGGAATCTGGGAAAAGGTAAAAGGTTATTTGGGAGAAGTTATCTGGGGAAAGGTTATTTGGGATAAGTTATCTGGGGAAATGTTATTTGGGATAAGTTATCTGGGAAAAGGTTATTTGGGAGAGGTTATTTGAAAGAAGTTATCTAAGGAAAGGTTATTTGAGAGAAGTTATCTGGGGAAAGGTTATTTGAGAGAAGTTATCTAGGGAAAGGTTATTTGGGAGAAGTTATCTAGGGAAAGGTTATTTGGGAGAAGTTATCTGGGGAAAGTTTATTTAGGAGAGGTTAGGGTGTAGCTACTGACAACAACACGTCCACCTCATCAATCTTACAATACAACTCGATAATAACACCAACTTATCAACCTTACAACCAACTCACTAATACCACCATCTTATCAACCTTACAACCAACTCACTAATCAATTAGTATTATCAATATATAGCCCAATTCAGTAATCACATCATTATAAACCTTTCAACTTAACTCACTAACCACATCATCTCATCAACCTCACAACTCAACTCACTAAACACATCATCTTATCAACCTCACAACTCAACTCACTAACCACATCATCTTATCAACCTCACAACTCAACTCACTAACCACATCATCTTATCAACCTCACAACTCAACTCACTAACCACATCATCTTATCAACCTCACAACTCAACTCACTAACCACATCATCTTATCAACCTCACAACTCAACTCACTAACCACATCATTCTATCAACCTTACAACTCTGCTGTCCTCTGTCCATCTAATATTCTACTATTTGCTAAATTTTTCATAGCATCATTTTTTTTTGTTACTCTTCATTGTGTACATATTTTTGTTTGTAACTTGGAAAAGTGTGAGAGCTTGTTGTCCAATAGGCAATAGGAAAACTCTTTTTATATCCACACAGCTTTACTTTAGTTTTAAACACCATCCATCATAAAGTATACTATTTGAACAGCTATTCACTTCCGGTCTCCCACCCATTCATTACCACAACCTATATAAAATAAAATTGAACTGTTGAAACTCCTTTTCACTCGTGGCAAAGGTCGTTAAGTACAGAAAATGAAGTAATAGTTTCATTATTTGGGTGCTTGAAATATCAGCGGCTTACAGGGCCAGCCTTGCAAATTGTTGGGCCCAATTTAATGGATGCTTGCAAGGCCCCTATTCTAAATTTATTTTAAATTTTTTTGCCAATAACAACTACTACTTAGAGCATTTTATCAACATTTGCTCTGCAACATGCATAAGAAGCAACGAGAATGCAATAGGCGCCAGCGGGTTAATTTAAGTTATGTCAATCGTAGGATGCCCTTTAAGTCCTACAACTTTAAATGCCTGTGACAAAAGTCATGACTGATAATGATGTGCTAAATGTAAATTGCGGGCCCCCTTGCCAGGAGCGGAGCCCAATTTGAAGCAATGGGTAAAATCGGCCCTATATCTTTTGGTCTAAATACTTCTTGTTTTGTTTTTTTGGCGACTGGACAGCGATAGCCATATTGCCTTAGATCTATTCTGAGTAGCACTCTTTGACCTCTGTTTAGGGTGAGTTTATATCATATTGCTATAATATTCAATTATGCTGATTCGTTCGTATTTATAGTTTTAGATTTAGTTTTATTTCTTTATTTCTATAGGGTTTCAGTATTGGTGTTATCTATTTCAACCTTGGGTTTATTTTGTCAGTGCTAGAGTTACTATTGACAATATAGCCGTCATCAATTTGTTGATGAACAGAAGCTCGTGACAGACCTTAATTGCCATTGTCAGAGTTGATGTTTAGAAGTTCATGACAGACCTTGATTGCCATTGTCAAAGTTGATGTTCCGAAGTTCATGACAGACCTTAATTGCCATTGTCAGAGTTGTTGTTCAGAAGTCCATGACAGACCTTGATTGCCATTGTCAGAGTTAATGTTCAGAAGTTCATGACAGACCTTGATTGTCAGAGTTGATGTTCAAAAGTTCATGACAGATCTTGATTGCCATTGTCAGAGTTGATGTTTAGAAGCTCATGACAGACCTTGATTGCCATTGACAGAGTTGATGTTTAGAAGTTGATGAAAGACCTTGATTACCATTGACAGAGTTGATGTTCAGAAGTTCATGACAGATCTTGATTGCCATTGACAGAGTTGATGTTCAGAAGTTCATGACAGACCTTGAATTGCCATTGACAAAGTTAATGTTTAGAAGTTCATGACAGATCTTGATTGCCATTGAGAGAGTGATGTTCAGAAGTTCATGATAGACCTTGATTGCCATTGTCAGAGTTGATGTTCAGAATTTCATCACAGACCTTGATTGTCATTGACAGAGTTGATGTTTAGAAGTTGATGAAAGACCTTGATTACCATTGACAGAGTTGATATTTAGAAGTTCATGACAGAGCTTGATTGCCATTGACAGAGTTAATGTTCAGAAGTTCATGACAGACCTTGATTGTCATTGACAGAGTTGATGTTCAGAAGTTCATGACAGAGCTTGATTGCCATTGACAGAGTTGATGTTTAGAAGTTGATGAAAGACCTTGATTACCATTGACAGAGTTGATGTTCAGAAGTTCATGACAGACCTTGAATTGCCATTGACAAAGTTAATGTTTAGAAATTCATGAAAGATCTTGATTGCCATTGACAGAGTTGATGTTTAGAAGTTCATGACAGATCTTGATTGCAGTTGTCAGAGTTGATGTTCAGAATTTCATGACAGATCTTGATTGCCATTGACAGAGTTAATGTTTAGAAGTTCATGACAGATCTTGATTGCCATTGACAGAGTTGATGTTTAGAAGTTCATGATAGACCTTGATTGCCATTGTCAGAGTTGATGTTCAGAATTTCATCACAGACCTTGATTGTCATTGACAGAGTTGATAATTAGAAGTTGATGAAAGACCTTGATTACCATTGACAGAGTTGATGTTCAGAAGTTCATGACAGATCTTGATTGCCATTGTCAGAGTTGATGTTCAGAAGTTCATGACAGACCTTGAATTGCCATTGACAAAGTTAATGTTTAGAAGTTCATGACAGATCTTGATTGCCATTGACAGAGTTGATGTTTAGAAGTTCATGACAGATCTTGATTGTCATTGACAGAGTTGATGTTCAGAATTTCATGACAGATCTTGATTGTCATTGACAGAGTTGATGTTCAGAATTTCATGACAGATCTTGATTGCCATTGACAGAGTTAATGATTAGAAGTTCATGACAGATCTTGATTGCCATTGACAGAGTTGATGTTTAGAAGTTCATAACAGATCTTGATTGCCATTGACAGAGTTGATGTTCAGAAGTTCATGATAGACCTTGATTGCCATTGTCAGAGTTGATGTTCAGAATTTCATCACAGACCTTGATTGTCATTGACAGAGTTGATGTTTAGAAGTTGATGAAAGACCTTGATTACCATTGACAGAGTTGATATTTAGAAGTTCATGACATAGCTTGATTGCCATTGACAGAATTGATGTTCAGAAGTTCATGATAGACCTTGATTGCCATTGACAGAGTTGATGTTCAGAAGTTCATGACAGATCTTGATTGCCATTGACAGAGTTGATGTTCAGAAGTTCATGACAGACCTTGAATTGCCATTGACAAAGTTAATGTTTAGAAGTTCATGACAGATCTTGATTGCCATTGAGAGAGTTGATGTTCAGAAGTTCATGATAGACCTTGATTGCCATTGTCAGAGTTGATGTTCAGAATTTCATCACAGACCTTGATTGTCATTGACAGAGTTGATGTTTAGAAGTTGATGAAAGACCTTGATTACCATTGACAGAGTTGATATTTAGAAGTTCATGACATAGCTTGATTGCCATTGACAGAGTTAATGTTCAGAAGTTCATGACAGACCTTGATTGTCATTGACAGAGTTGATGTTCAGAAGTTCATGACAGAGCTTGATTGCCATTGACAGAGTTGATGTTTAGAAGTTGATGAAAGACCTTGATTACCATTGACAGAGTTGATGTTCAGAAGTTCATGACAGACCTTGAATTGCCATTGACAAAGTTAATGTTTAGAAATTCATGACAGATCTTGATTGCCATTGACAGAGTTGATGTTTAGAAGTTCATGACAGATCTTGATTGCAGTTGTCAGAGTTGATGTTCAGAATTTCATGACAGATCTTGATTGCCATTGACAGAGTTAATGTTTAGAAGTTCATGACAGATCTTGATTGCCATTGACAGAGTTGATGTTTAGAAGTTCATGATAGACCTTGATTGCCATTGTCAGAGTTGATGTTCAGAATTTCATCACAGACCTTGATTGTCATTGACAGAGTTGATAATTAGAAGTTGATGAAAGACCTTGATTACCATTGACAGAGTTGATGTTCAGAAGTTCATGACAGATCTTGATTGCCATTGTCAGAGTTGATGTTCAGAAGTTCATGACAGACCTTGAATTGCCATTGACAAAGTTAATGTTTAGAAGTTCATGACAGATCTTGATTGCCATTGACAGAGTTGATGTTTAGAAGTTCATGACAGATCTTGATTGTCATTGACAGAGTTGATGTTCAGAATTTCATGACAGATCTTGATTGTCATTGACAGAGTTGATGTTCAGAATTTCATGACAGATCTTGATTGCCATTGACAGAGTTAATGATTAGAAGTTCATGACAGATCTTGATTGCCATTGACAGAGTTGATGTTTAGAAGTTCATAACAGATCTTGATTGCCATTGACAGAGTTGATGTTCAGAAGTTCATGATAGACCTTGATTGCCATTGTCAGAGTTGATGTTCAGAATTTCATCACAGACCTTGATTGTCATTGACAGAGTTGATGTTTAGAAGTTGATGAAAGACCTTGATTACCATTGACAGAGTTGATATTTAGAAGTTCATGACATAGCTTGATTGCCATTGACAGAATTGATGTTCAGAAGTTCATGATAGACCTTGATTGCCATTGTCAGAGTTGATGTTCAGAAGTTTATGACAGACCTTGATTGCCATTGTCAGAGTTGATTTTGCCAGTGATAGTTTTTGTAGTATCTTGTTACAGTGAAGAATCTTGGGTGCAAGTTGTGGAACAGTTAATGTTAAAGTCACTGCCGATGTCTTGTCATTGTTGTTAAACATTATCAAAAAGGTGGTCATTTCTTACCGTTAATTACTATGAATGTAATTAAGATTTGGCATCTTCATATTTAACTTATATTACTCATTATTCACACCATTCATGTCGATATCATTTTTGTAAATATCATGGTAATAAATTCACACTTTTATTTTAAATCACCATCCACATGATTTATTATTTTATGTACAACTGTTGGCGCATAATTTGTGTGTGTGGGTGTAAGGCTGAACCTGTGGATCAATATAATTGAAATAAAAAAAAATTAAACTAATAGTTCTCAATCAAACAGATATTGTAATTACAACTATACTGAACTACCTATACATGGAAGACATCTAATAAAACTTAAGTTCTGACAGGAATGTTGTGGGATAAACAATGATCCATTTTGTAAAAAATCTAACATTCATTAGTAATTAAGAGAAAAACAATCGCTCTATAAAGTAGGTATTGTCTATTTTTTTAGGGTATTTTTTTTTTCAAAAAATTTATACTTTAAATCTATCATTAAATCTATTAGTAAAGTAATTGCTTATAAAAGTCACCAGCTTCATAAAAGTAGAATTGTGTATTTCGAAAAATACAAAACCAAATAAAAATTAAAAACAACATATTTTTTATGTAATTTTGTTGTTGTTTTTTTAAAGCTTAGTCTAGCTTTACATCTGAAGGAAGAGAGGTTAGAAATGAATTAGGCTGTATATTAAAGAGTAAGGGAGTCCAACTTTTGTATCATTAGTGCAGAGTCCATTATTAATTCTTAAAATGACAAGAACACAAAATCGATATAGATCTAAATCTAGTGAGAGAAAATTAGACGGGGAACAGAGTGGTCTTTTCTTTAGGGCTGGACTGACCGGAAGCTTTGGTCTGTGTCTAAGCATCTAATATGAGAGAGTGTGTGTGTGTGTGGGAGAGAGAGAGAGAAAGAGAGTGTGTGTGTGTGTTCAGTGCAGATGAACTTGTACTAAACTTTTTTGTTCCAATGCCCTGGGCAGCGATGTCTCCAGAGAGCAAACGTCTTGTTATTTTAACCCTCACACCGCCATCACAAGCACATCGTTTCTGTAACACGCCCAGAAAAGTTTAGATATCATTGATCTTGATTTTAAACAATTTATTTTTTTGTTTTTCATACAGGGATTTTTAAACTTTTGCTTTGTAAATGGTCAATTCTCTAATTCCTCAAAAAAAAAACACAAAAAAAAACTTTCTAAAAAAAAAAAAAAAAAGTACACGTTGCATCAGAATTTGGAAAGGTCTAAAATATCATGATGTCTGATTTTCAATACGAACAGACAGACCACATAAAACTAATAGCGTCTATTCCCCTTTCGGGGCCGCTAAAAAAATGAATATCTCCTCCACCAACCGCGGTCCTCTGATAACAGTGCAATAGTATCGGCAACACTTTTGATACGAGCACGTCTATGCTTTTTGTATAGACGGACAGATAGAGTTGTAGTTGTTGATAGCTTATAGTTAATTGTTCCTGATATTCAATTGTGAAAATATTGAAACCTACCTTTTAACCTGCTTCAGTGCAACACTTCCGTGCATGATGTAAGTTTATCTTTCCTCACAAACTGTCTTTGTAACCTTGTTTTTTCTTCAAAATGTAGTGCTAATGAATATGAATAAACAAATCATTTCTAATAGAAAGTTTTTACAGCTTTAAACCAACTCATCTCTTGAATAAGCTGGTCTTAGTTCTAAGTATAAAACGAGACATTATATAGATCAGTGGCCGTTGGTAGTGCAGTGTTGCAAAACATTTCTGTGCTGGCTGTCCTAAATAGAATAAATGTTGAGATAGCACTGGTACCACGGCCCAAACAAACAAAAGTCGTAGTGTATATGTCTGTATTTTGTATCACTATCTAAGTGTTGATATTTCAAGAAGTTGAGATTTGAGTCTATTACATGGAGCACTGAACGTTTCTTTCTTTTTTTAAAGGCAGCTGCTTATTAGCATAGAGTTACAATGTCATTTGAAGTACAAGACCAGAGTTACAATGTCATTTGAAGTACAAGACCAGAGTTACTCTGATGTCATTTGAAGTACAAGACCAGAGCTACAATGTCATTTGAAGTACAAGACCAGAGTTACAATGTCATTTGAAGTACAAGACCAGAGTTACAATGTCATTTGAAGTACAAGACCAGAGTTACTCTGATGTCATTTGAAGTACAAGACCAGAGTTACTCTGATGTCATTTGAAGTACAAGACCAGAGTTACAATGTCATTTGAAGTACAAGACCAGAGTTACTCTGATGTCATTTGAAGTACAAGACCAGAGTTACTCTGATGTCATTTGAAGTACAAGACCAGAGTTACAATGTCATTTGAAGTACAAGACCAGAGTTACAATGTCATTTTAAGTACAAGACCAGAGTTACAATGTCATTTGAAGTACAAGACAAGAGTTACAATGTCATTTGAAGTACAAGACCAGAGTTACAATGTCATTTGAAGTACAAGACCAGAGTTACAATGTCATTTGAAGTACAAGACCAGAGTTACAATGTCATTTGAAGTACAAGACCAGAGTTACTCTGATGTCATTTGAAGTACAAGACCAGAGCTACAATGTCATTTGAAGTACAAGACCAGAGCTACAATGTCATTTGAAGTACAAGACCAGAGTTACAATGTCATTTGAAGTACAAGACCAGAGTTACAATGTCATTTGAAGTACAAGACCAGAGTTACTCTGATGTCATTTGAAGTACAAGACCAGAGTTACTCTGATGTCATTTGAAGTACAAGACCAGAGTTACAATGTCATTTGAAGTACAAGACCAGAGTTACAATGTCATTTGAAGTACAAGACCAGAGTTACTCTGATGTCATTTGAAGTACAAGACCAGAGTTACAATGTCATTTGAAGTACAAGACCAGAGTTACAATGTCATTTTAAGTACAAGACCAGAGTTACAATGTCATTTGAAGTACAAGACAAGAGTTACAATGTCATTTGAAGTACAAGACCAGAGTTACAATGTCATTTGAAGTACAAGACCAGAGTTACAATGTCATTTGAAGTACAAGACCAGAGTTACTCTGATGTCATTTGAAGTACAAGACCAGAGTTACAATGTCATTTGAAGTACAAGACCAGAGTTACAATGTCATTTGAAGTACAAGACCAGAGTTACTCTGATGTCATTTGAAGTACAAGACCAGAGTTACAATGTCATTTGAAGTACAAGACCAGAGTTACAATGTCATTTGAAGTACAAGACCAGAGTTACTCTGATGTCATTTGAAGTACAAGACCAGAGTTACAATGTCATTTGAAGTACAAGACCAGAGTTACAATGTCATTTGAAGTACAAGACCAGAGTTACAATGTCATTTGAAGTACAAGACCAGAGTTACAATGTCATTTGAAGTACAAGACCAGAGTTACTCTGATGTCATTTGAAGTACAAGACCAGAGTTACAATGTCATTTGAAGTACAAGACCAGAGTTACTCTGATGTCATTTGAAGTACAAGACCAGAGCTACAATGTCATTTGAAGTACAAGACCAGAGTTACAATGTCATTTGAAGTACAAGACCAGAGTTACAATGTCATTTGAAGTACAAGACCAGAGTTACTCTGATGTCATTTGAAGTACAAGACCAGAGTTACAATGTCATTTGAAGTACAAGACCAGAGTTACAATGTCATTTGAAGTACAAGACCAGAGTTACTCTGATGTCATTTGAAGTACAAGACCAGAGTTACAATGTCATTTGAAGTACAAGACCAGAGTTACAATGTCATTTGAAGTACAAGACCAGAGTTACAATGTCATTTGAAGTACAAGACCAGAGTTACAATGTCATTTGAAGTACAAGACCAGAGTTACAATGTCATTTGAAGTACAAGACCAGAGTTACAATGTCATTTGAAGTACAAGACCAGAGTTACAATGTCATTTGAAGTACAAGACCAGAGTTACAATGTCATTTGAAGTACAAGACCAGAGTTACTCTGATGTCATTTGAAGTACAAGACCAGAGTTACAATGTCATTTGAAGTACAAGACAAGAGTTACAATGTCATTTGAAGTACAAGACCAGAGTTACAATGTCATTTGAAGTACAAGACCAGAGTTACAATGTCATTTGAAGTACAAGACCAGAGTTACTCTGATGTCATTTGAAGTACAAGACCAGAGTTACAATGTCATTTGAAGTACAAGACCAGAGTTACAATGTCATTTGAAGTACAAGACCAGAGTTACTCTGATGTCATTTGAAGTACAAGACCAGAGTTACAATGTCATTTGAAGTACAAGACCAGAGTTACAATGTCATTTGAAGTACAAGACCAGAGTTACTCTGATGTCATTTGAAGTACAAGACCAGAGTTACAATGTCATTTGAAGTACAAGACCAGAGTTACAATGTCATTTGAAGTACAAGACCAGAGTTACAATGTCATTTGAAGTACAAGACCAGAGTTACAATGTCATTTGAAGTACAAGACCAGAGTTACTCTGATGTCATTTGAAGTACAAGACCAGAGTTACAATGTCATTTGAAGTACAAGACCAGAGTTACTCTGATGTCATTTGAAGTACAAGACCAGAGCTACAATGTCATTTGAAGTACAAGACCAGAGTTACAATGTCATTTGAAGTACAAGACCAGAGTTACAATGTCATTTGAAGTACAAGACCAGAGTTACTCTGATGTCATTTGAAGTACAAGACCAGAGTTACAATGTCATTTGAAGTACAAGACCAGAGTTACAATGTCATTTGAAGTACAAGACCAGAGTTACTCTGATGTCATTTGAAGTACAAGACCAGAGTTACAATGTCATTTGAAGTACAAGACCAGAGTTACAATGTCATTTGAAGTACAAGACCAGAGTTACAATGTCATTTGAAGTACAAGACCAGAGTTACAATGTCATTTGAAGTACAAGACCAGAGTTACAATGTCATTTGAAGTACAAGACCAGAGTTACAATGTCATTTGAAGTACAAGACCAGAGTTACAATGTCATTTGAAGTACAAGACCAGAGTTACAATGTCATTTGAAGTACAAGACCAGAGTTACTCTGATGTCATTTGAAGTACAAGACCAGAGTTACAATGTCATTTGAAGTACAAGACCAGAGTTACAATGTCATTTTAAGTACAAGACCAGAGTTACAATGTCATTTGAAGTACAAGACCAGAGTTACAATGTCATTTGAAGTACAAGACCAGAGTTACAATGTCATTTGAAGTACAAGACCAGAGTTACAATGTCATTTGAAGTACAAGACCAGAGTTACAATGTCATTTGAAGTACAAGACCAGAGTTACTCTGATGTCATTTGAAGTACAAGACCAGAGTTACTCTGATGTCATTTGAAGTACAAGACCAGAGTTACAATGTCATTTGAAGTACAAGACCAGAGTTACAATGTCATTTGAAGTACAAGACCAGAGTTACTCTGATGTCATTTGAAGTACAAGACCAGAGTTACAATGTCATTTGAAGTACAAGACCAGAGTTACAATGTCATTTGAAGTACAAGACCAGAGTTACTCTGATGTCATTTGAAGTACAAGACCAGAGTTACAATGTCATTTGAAGTACAAGACCAGAGTTACAATGTCATTTGAAGTACAAGACCAGAGTTACAATGTCATTTGAAGTACAAGACCAGAGTTACTCTGATGTCATTTGAAGTACAAGACCAGAGTTACTCTGATGTCATTTGAAGTACAAGACCAGAGTTACAATGTCATTTGAAGTACAAGACCAGAGTTACTCTGATGTCATTTGAAGTACAAGACCAGAGTTACTCTGATGTCATTTGAGGTATAGTGCCTGAGCTAATTTAATGTCATTTAAGGTACAATACCAAAGTTACTCTAATGTCATTTGAAGTACAGTGACTGGGTTATTCCCCAGTTATTCAAGAGACATTGTTCGCTAAACTTTCTCTCATGTGATTCAAAGTTAAGTTTGATAGAGCTGCTCGTCGTTTGTCGCATGCAATCTTTTATTGAGTGTATAGAAACTAGTGGAGCACAGTGTTTGTAGACACCAGTGGAGCACAGTATTTGTAGACACCAGCGGAGCACAGTGTTTGTAGACAACAGCGGAGCACAGTGTTTGTAGACCCCAGCGGAGCAGTGTTTGTAGACACCAGTGGAGCACAGTATTTGTAGACACCAGTGGAGCACAGTATTTGTAGACACCAGTGGAGCACAGTATTTGTAGACACCAGTGGAGCACAGTGTTTGTAGACAACAGCGGAGCACAGTGTTTGTAGACACCAGTGGAGCACAGTGTTTGTAGACACCAGCGGAGCAGTGTTTGTAGACACCAGTGGAGCACAGTATTTGTAGACACCAGTGGAGCACAGTATTTGTAGACACCAGTGGAGCACAGTGTTTGTAGACAGCAGCGGAGCACAGTGTTTGTAGACACCAGTGGAGCACAGTGTTTGTAGACACCAGTGGAGCACAATATTTGTAGACACCAGTGGAGCACAGTATTTGTAGACACCAGTGGAGCACAGTGTTTGTAGACAGCAGCGGAGCACAGTATTTGTAGACACCAGCGTAGAAAATCCTTTTTGTTCTCTCCCATAAAAAGGTGATGAAAAATAGGATCAACGCTAATATTGATTCTCTAATACACATATATTAAACTGTATAAAAATTCAGATAATTCTTTTGAATTAAATTCTGTTCTAAATAGGTCTTTAGGCTCGTAGATGAATAAAATGTCCATCGATTTTTATCATCTCGTGAAACAATATCCTAGTTAATGATTAAGGAGTTTCGTATCTATTGGTCATTTACCAGTTTTTGTTATTAGAAAAAAATCTCTGAAAAAAATTAAAGAATCGCGATGTGATGCATTTTTCTTTTATTTTAACTGTGGTCAGTGTCACTAATTGCATCACCAAAATCGGACAGAATGAAACATTGTTGGCCACTTAAATGTTTTGGTTTCAAAGAAATGAAAAACACATTAACAGAAACCAAAACTTATTTTAATTCCTAATTTAGAGACGCAAGAAATGTTTACAATAAGTTTAAAACATAGAGGTCCATCCGTTGCATCCCAAAGTAAAAAGGACTTGCTTTTCAATCGGATTTGCCGCAAAGGCATTAGAAAAAAATTAGTTATTATTTTTAAATCTATTTATAGAAAAAAGTCTTCTCACATTTAAGACATCCTTCCATTTCTTTTATAATCCAGTTGAATAATGGCCCGATTGAGAACTCAATCATTTGTGGAATTCGATTTTTAGGCCAAAATATTACAATCCTTGATCTAAATCCTTCACTACTACACGACAAATTGGGGCACTGATAACTGATCTAGAATTGTTTGATCCCATTCACTTCTCTTTGCCTCAGAAACAATACGTGAGTACGCAACATACAACAACTGCTACTATTAGATCTTCTTTTTAAAGAAATGTGTCTTTTTGTCTATAAAAAATGATTTTTTTTTAAATTTTAAAAACAAAAATAAATGTCTTCGATTAATTATTAGTACCAACAGAAATTAGTAATTAGTAATATATATTTTTTTTATAATTCTATTTGGAAAATAATAACATTGTTGAATAAATATTATAAAATATACAAAATACCCACCCCCATTTTGTTTTCTTAGTAGCCTATAACCTATATTCAAATAATCCAAACGCACCACACTATGTTTATAACTAGGTCTAGCAGGAAAGGAGATATTCATTTTTTTGGTCCAAAACTTATTATACAATTGTTCGTGCAGTGGCGTGCCTCACGTGTACACAGGAGGCTATGTTAGTCCACAAAAAGTCTCAAATATTCTTTTTTTTTTGTAGTTGGGCTTAGTTCTCCTCTAAGATTGTATGTATGTGTAGTTTCATCTGCTTGAGTTTCGGACGGTCTGGCTATGTCTTCAGTGCTGCTGGTGGTTTCTTCAGGCATGATAGAATCAGTCGGTTGATTCCTTTGGACGGGGCAGCCAATATCAAGCTCTGTTCTACACTGATTCTCATTTTCTATAACTTATTTGTTCCTCTCTAGGGCCTAACATTCGTAATGAGACAGTTTCCTCTCGGCCGTTTGGTGTTCGGATAACAGCGTACTTCCTCTGTTATGGGATCATATTTAGATGATCTAACGTTCTTCTTCAGCAGGACAGGACCAGGACTGGTCAACCATGTTGGCAAGGATGTCCCGGAACCACTTCTTCGGTTGAACCCAAGAAGTCGTTCATGTGGTGTCCTGTTAGTTGCAGTGCATAGTAATGACCGGATGTATTGCAGAGCATCATTTAGTACTAGTTCCCATTTAGCTATGTCCAATTCCTTAGAATGTAGAGCCAAGGTGATGGCTTTCCATAAAGTCCCGTTAAGTTTCTCTATTTGTCCGTTCCCTCTCGGGCTGTAAGGGGTCGTTCTACTGGTTGCAATTCCTCTCTCGTGGAGGAAATGCTGCACCTCTGTAGACATAAACGAAGTTCCCCTGTCAGTGTGGACGTACGCTGGAAATCCAAATAGGGCGAATAGTTCATTGAGACATTTAACGACCATAGAGGAAGACATATCGGGACCTGCAAATGCAAATGGAAATCTAGAGAATTCATCTATAATGGTAAGTAGATATCTATTTCTTGAAACAGTATGGAGAGGCCCCTTGAAATCCATACTAATTCTCTCAAAAGGTTGTTCTATCACAGTTCTGACGTCATCACAGGAAAATGGAAGATTTTTAGTCCTTACGTAGTGCAATAGTCGAGTAACGCCCGGGTGGCAAAGACTAGTATGCAGCAATTTAAGGTCATTGCGAGTGATAGCAGATAGATAGTTTCTGGTAAATGTATCAGCTACAGTGTTCTGCTTGCCAGGGCGATAGATGACGTCATACTGGAAACACGAGAGGTCTAGTTTCCACCTCTGGATTTTTTCATTTTTAACTTTTCCTTTGTTTGACTTGTTATACATGAAAGAGACATATCGCCGATCCGTAACAAATGTGAACGCTTTAACAACTAAGAAATGTTTCCATTTCCTCAACGACTCAACAATGGCATAGGCTTCTTTCTCAACTGAAGAATGTTTTCTTTCACTTTTTGTTAATGAGCGAGAGAAGAAAGCAACGGGCCGGCCATCTTGGTTGAGGGTAGCTGCAATGGCTATATCAGAAGCATCCGTCTCAACGGTTAAAGGTTAATAGTATATGCGGCGGCTTTTTCAAGTTCATTTTTCAAACTTTCAAATGTTCTTTAGATTTCTTCGGAGACAGGAAATTGTTGATTTCTTGTTAACAGACTAATTTTTGTTGAAAAGTTAGGTATCCACTGTGAGTAGTAAGCCAGAAGACCCACTACTCGTTTCTGTTCACGCATGTTCACTGGTACGGGTAATTCCATTAGAGCGCGAAATCTCTCAGGATCCGGCTTAAGTTGTCCTTTGGAAATCTCGTATCCTAACAGTCTCACTTTAGCAGTGTTAATTTCACTTTTTGTTTCATTAAAAGTGATTCCATACTTTTGAGCACTATCAAGAAATCGCTGTAGGTTTCGGTCGTGTGATTCAGAGTCGATACCGCAGATGGTCACATTGTTCACATAAGCAAAAGTGTCAGTGAGTCGTTCTTCTTCGGTGATTTTGTCAATCGTACGCTGAAAACAGGAGACTCCATTCGTAACGCCAAACGGAATCCGACGGAATTGATACAGTTTCCCACATGCTTCGAAGGCTGTGAACGGCCTTTCCTCTTCTTTTATAGGAATCTGATGGTATGCACTTTTCAGGTCTAAAGTGCTATATACAGAGTACTGGGAAATCTTTTCTGCTAGTTCATCAATTCTGGGCATAGGGTAGGCGTCTAGTTGAGTGAACCGGTTTATGGTTTGGCTGTAGTCTATAACCATTCTTTTCTTATGTCTGTCATTTGTTGTGACTAGGACTTGTGCACGCCAGGGAGATTTAGATGGTTCAATAATTTCATCCTTTATTAGTTGTTGAATTTCCTTCTCTATAAACTTTCTATCTGGAATTAAGTATCTGCGAGACCTTGTAGCCACTGGGGTAGAGTTTGGTGACAGATTACTAAATAGGCTAGGAGCTTCTACCCTCGCTGGCTGTAGAGTTCTCAGGCACAACGATGGTTTCTGACCATCGAAAGGAATAAACAAGTTTTGGTGAAAACTTATAAAGTCAAGTCCAAGAATTACGTCAGAGCATAAATTGTCTAGTAGAGAAAGTCTAACTCCCTCGTATCGTTCATTTTGAGACGTATGTTAGCGTAGATATGTCCTTGAGTGATTCGAGATAGATGGGTGGAAGCCATAAAGATTCTGTTGCCTGAGGAACATGTCTGCCATTTGTTCTTCTTAGCGATGTGCGTCGAAATATAGCTTTCACAGCTCCCAGTGTCTACTAGGGCTTTCAATTGCACGTTGTTGATGCAAATGGGTATTGTAGATTTGTTTAGATTCAAAGGCTGCACAGTAGCGATAGCCGAAACTGTTGAAAATCTAGATTTGCAAACTCTTTGAAAGTGGCCCTTTTTGAAGCACTGGTTGCATGTGGCTTCCCTTGCAGGGCATTGAGAGCAGGGATGCTTAGCCCTGCCGCAAAAGTAACACTTGCAATCTAATGCATTTTGAGGAATCGTTACATTTGGAAAGGGTGAGGCCGAAGAATTGGTGGGAGTAGTTGCCGCGCAATTAGTTTCCGGCTGTGATGATTCATACTGTAGTGAGTGCTGATAATCATGTTCTAGTAAGCGAGCCTCCTCGAAGGCGTCCTTTAAACTCAAAACAGTCTTTTCAAGTAGACGTTTTCGAATGCTGTTGGACACTAGTCCATTGATAAACGAATCTCTAATAGCCTCTTCTCGGTGTTGTTCAGCAGTCACCGCTCTGAGTTGCAATCTTTGGATAGAATTCTTAATTTCTTCATATAGGCGTCTATCGTTTGACCTTGCTCTTGTTTACAAGTAGCTAGTCTGTGCCTAGCAAACACCTCATTCTTTGGTTGAATGTAGATGCCATTTAGAGTCTGGATTGCTTCATCAAATGTCTCTTTATCAAGTATCATTTGATATACAGCAGGAGAGATATAGTTTATTAGTAGTTTCTTAGTATCAAGATTATCTACTGATACTACTGATATACAATTTTAAAAAGTTTCATACCAATGCTGCCAATGCTCTGCTGCTTGAGGTGCTGTGGGCTCGATGTCAGTCAAACTTCTCTGGGCGAAATATCCTATCCATTTCGAAATTCTTACAACTTCACAGTTTTGGATTTAGTGTATTAAATTGTTATGAACATAAAGATAAGAGAGTCGAAAACCATGTCTGTATTGTATGGCTTTAATACACTGAATGACTAAACAACACACATTTCGTGAACACATTCTCACGGACGAGTTACAAGCACATGTAAACATAAGAACGATAACCGATACAGAATACGATTTTCATAACAGGATGGATGGACAGGCCACACAAATACACAAATAGTGGCGGGTTTTCGGGGGAAGCTAAAAATTTACATTGTGTACTCATTTTATCTTGCAAGTAAATAATCAAATCCAAAATTTTCATAGACATTGCAATACCAACGGGTGCGTTGTAAAGCTGCATATTAGAAACAAGAAATGCATTAAAACTACTTCAAACAACAACAACAAAACAAAGCTTATCCTATCACTTATCCTATCACTTATCCTATCATTTATCTGGACCAGTTGGGGGGGGAGGTGTAGAGAGAACAAAATCAAGCTTATATGAAGTGTAATTGTATCAATTACTTGGGATCAATCATGTAATTGTATATGTAATAGATCTAGAGGTCTAGACAAATAATAATCAAATCTTGTGCCATGAGAAATATTTTAGCAACTGTTTTTGTTTAACGCTATTTCATGCTTTGAGCTTCTCCCTACACTATTGATTCTATCATTTATCTGGACCAGTTGGGAAAATGGGGGGGGGGGGGGGGGGGAAGAAATGGGGGGGGGGGGTATAACAACCAATGGGATAATGACACCTCGGAGGTCCTATGCCTTAAACATCCACAAGAAGATTCTCGTTTCTTGTCAGATGGCGTTACTGCTGATGACTTATCACATCACCAAAAATTCCTCAGTTGACACTATGGGCGTAGCCGGGGGGGGGGGGGGGGAGGTTTGAGGTTTAAGCCCCCTCCCCCCCCCGAAAAAAATCCTGGCTACTCCAGTGGTGGACACTGTTCAAGGGTCTACAGTGAATTTTGTTTCCCACTTACGAATTTTGACCATGGCAGTGCAAAGCAATGAAAATGTGTTCATTTCTGGAATAATAATAGCCCCCCCCCTAATAATAATTATTAAATAGACTTAAATTTTGCCATTGGTTGTGAAGCGTATTGTTATCAATAAATAAAAAAAATGCTTTACCACCAGACATAAGTGTAACCACTATCAGACTAGACATTGTCGATTGGAGGAACTGTATTGACGCAGTTAATTCAGGGGAAGTAATAACAGAAAAAAAAAAGGCTGTTACAAAGATATTTTAAACAAAAGATCCAACGCGCTGATTGGTAAAGAGTGGGATAATTTAAAAAGATGAACCGGTGGAAAAAAAACAACAACAATGTACAGACGACAAAGAAATAGACTTGTTGTTTATATTTATGAGCACCTCCTTTAACAAATTGTTGACATTATATAACAAAATAGCTAGTAATATCAACTAACTAGTTTCTTTTGGCTTGGGTTTGAACTTATAATCAATGATTTCAACATCAATAAACAGCAGAGAGATTAGTCATTCTACGAACTTTCCTGATTTTTTCACTTTCGAAGTGCATGATGGCCGAGAGGTCAAGCCCTTGGCTTCTGAACCAGTTGATAGGAAGTTTAAATCCCAGTCACGGCTGAGATTTGAACTTCGGGACTTTGAGGACGCTCCTGAATCCGTCCAACTCTAATAAGTCGGTGAAGTAATGGCGATTGGACGTTGTGCTGGCCACATGACATTCTCGTTAACCCTAGGCCCTTTGCCTTACAAAATCTGCCCCCGTATGTCTCAAGCTCTGAAAAGGGTACCTTTACTTGCTTTTTATTCATTTACACTCAACATTTAATACAAATAGTTAAAAAAAAAAACTGGAATACATACCAGCGAGTATTAGATTATTTCAGTCATCTTTTTCCTTGCCTATATAAATTTAATCTTTAAACGAAATTTATCAGCTGTCAGCCCTTTTTAAGCTTACGCTAGCTAGTTGAAAAGCTTGCAAGTCTAGTACACGCCCTTGACTTCGTTAAATGTAGTCTTAAACAGTCTCTATTCTTCCATTAGATTTTAATGCTCTCTTCTGAGTTGTTTTTTTCTCCGTTTTTTCCCCCAGATCTCATAAACATTTACAGTATTTGGCTGAATGTTCTTCTGTGCGCTACATCCTCCTGGAGATAACAGATGTTATCAATGGATAACATTCGAGACCCGCTGCACACTAAGCACGTCATTTTCTTTTTTTGGAACACGAGGTGGGAGGGGTGTCCGGGGTTGCTGGTGTACACCCTCAGCATTTTGTTGTACTTTTTGTTTTAAAGTAAATTAAAAACAGCTATTAGAATGATCTTCTTTTTTCTCATGTGGACATTTCTGTAACCAGGGCCGAGTCTTTAAAGATGGGCATGAGGTGGCTGTTGCTGTTAGGGGTCTGCATGAGTGTAAAGGTTTTAGAGTTAGTGTTAAGGTCATTGGTGAGTGTGCAGATTATAATCATTGATGAATGTGCAGCATATAACCCTTGAAAATAAAAAAATAAACGTAATCATCGGTTTTGAATATTTAAGATATAATCTTTAGTGAATGCTCAAAATAAAATAATTGCGAAATAAACATGATTTAATCATTGGTAAATGTTCAGGATATACTGATTGTGTAAAGAATATAATAATTTGTAAACATGGGCGTAGCCAGAATTTTTCTTCGGGTAGGGTTTTGGAGCAATTTGTTTTCTCTTTCCCCAATACATATATATATATAATAAGGTTTGTCATCAAGTCCGAAGATTAGTGAGGAATACAGTACAGCCCCAGCTGTGACCTACATATTTTGCCACAGCCAAGGCAAGCATAACCATTGTCCGCAGGTGGTCGATTTAGATTTTCTTTTCGTCGTCTGCGTTTGTCCTCGGCAGCATATTTTCTTTCGGTCTCAAATGTGTATCCCGCGGCCTTAGAGAGTGACCTCCAGCTGTCTCGTTCCGACGGCGCATGCAACCAGGTGCTTTCTTCTATGTCAGCCAAGGAGAGTTGACGCCTAAGCTGGTCTTTGAAGCGTTTCCGTGGGGCGCCTCTGTTACATCGACCACCTTTTAGCTCACCAAAAAAGACTGCCTTTGGCATACGTTTGTCTCCCATACGGGATACGTGTCCTGCCCAGCGCAGCTGTCGGAGCATAAGAAGTCCCTCTATACTGTCCATACCGGCGTTCGCAAGGAAATCGCTGTTTGTAGTGCTGTCCTGCCACCGTATGTCCATGATGGAGCGCAAGCATCTTTGTTGAAAGCGCTCAAGAAGTCTTAGTTGTTATCTGAGAGTTTCGTACGTATTTATAGCTTTGTTTTGCCTTTTGTTGGAAAGATGTTAACCTCAAAACCACTCTTTGCTACACTCATGAAATTTGGTGACTAGTTTGGTTTAGATTTTTTATCGAAAAAGGAAGTTGTATCGTCAAAACCATATGTTGGGTGGTTTTAAACTTAAAACCATCTGGAGCGGATTTTAAAACTCTCCCCCCTGTTGGGGGGGGGGGGGTTTAAACTTGAAAACCCTCGAGGGTGTTTTAAACTCAAAATCCCCTTGGCTTCGATTATATAATTCGTTTACTGTAGTTTGCTTTATGTTTATGTTGGGTGTTTTTAACGTCAAAAAACTCTGGAGGGGGGTTTAAATTCAACCCTTCCACCTTGATTACGCTCATGGACTTTGATGACTGTCGGCTGCTTTACTTTTTTGTTTTATTGAGAAGGGGATTTTTTACACAGAAAAGAAAAAAATTCCCTTTCTCTTGTAAATGTAACTCTCAACAATTTAATGATGAGGTTTCTCATTGAGGTCACAGCTACATCTAGACATGAGTCAAGCCAATACAAGCTTTTTTAAATTACATCTTCATTTGATGCTCATAAGATAATATCGATTTTTGAAAGAAACAGTTAAAATGTCAAGTGGACGTTGCATTGCAATAGGCGAAAAATATTATTAGTAGCTTTTTTTTTCATTAATGGATCTTTTATAAAAAGCCAGATTTTGTCTGACATTAGTTAATAGTGCTTCTATTTCTTTTTCCAACAATTTAAAGTGAATAAAAATTAAGCGGCCACCGTCTCATCCCTCTCCGCGTGTTGTCAACTTTGAATGTCGTTTTCGATATCTGGACCTTGATTATTTATAAACATTTTTTATCGTTTTTTTTTCAACTGCTTTTTTTTGCGTTGACACTTTGAAACATCCAAACCTTTATTGAAGTCCACTTTATAGAAGTCCACTTTATTGAAGTCCACTTTTTTGAAGTCCACTTTTTTGAAGTCCACTTTATTGAAGTCCACTTTATTGAAGTCCAATTTATTCAAGTCCAAACACAGAGACCCAGATCTAATAAAAAGACAAATGGAAACTCAATCACATCTTCGGATCGTCGACACGAGGGTTCATAGCTTTAATTTTTCCATTTCCTCCTTAGCTCAGTACACTGCAACATGACCAGAGAAATATTAATGTCTAATTAATCTTGTATTTAGGTCAACTTATTTTAATTGAGAACAACCATTGAAGTAAAGTGTTCAGTAAGTTAATTTCTTAAGTACAGCTCTTCAATTTGTACAGGTATAATCAATCAACGGAATAAATTATTTAATTCTGTTTTCTTTTACCGGTAGATCTGTCTCGAGAATTCATAAAGTTCATAAATCCTCTTCTGTCGTAAAATGAAAATATCATCAGTGTCAGTAAACTGCAAATCAGCCAACCATTAAATGCATGGCATTACGCAGGTCCCTTATCACTTCAAGTATAATAAAACGTAGGCTTTGAAGTTTGAAGGACTTAGTCTACAGTGCTTTATTACATCGATCTTTGTAAACTAGCTGTAGAACTAATCAAGTACATTCACATTGGTTATTGATACTTCGTTATTTGATGTTCTTCAAAGTACATCTGGAATTATACAGTTAAACCACCAAATCGGTTTGGAGAAACATTTCTTTTGTTCGTTGGAGAGAGTCGACTTTCGGCTTCCTACAAGAGAATACTTTGTATCAACATTTCTGTTGGAAAGGAAATTTCAACCATTGTGGCCATTCATTTTTTGTTATCTTCTAGTGCTGGTATTTGGTATTTTGTTACTAAAAGCTTATCACAGTAATATTCTTTTTGTTTGCACTATTATTTGTAAGATCTAGTTCACATTATTGAAGCAAAGTCGGTAAGAGAGGACAGAAAGAGAAAGAGAATTACATTTTGTTGTTGCTTCCTGTAACGTCTAAGCCAATGAATTTCAACTTGATCCAGGAATGGGTGTTAGAGAAATAACATGTTCAAACATTCAAACAGACTGACAGACAGACAGAGTGAGTTGATATGAGCTTAGTAATTTAAAAAAATACTTTGTACTACTACCAAAACAGGTTAGAAATGTTATTCCACATTGTGCCGAAAGTGAAAAAAAAAGTTATATGATTTATTACAATACTTCTCCTTCAATACTTTTATTCTTTACACCGAATACACCAAAAAGCTAGCTATTGTAAAAAATGTTGTTAAGTGTTTCGGATGTTCCTTCAGAGTTGAATATAATTTACTTCCTAGTCCTAACGTCCCGCAGGACGACGTCGGCTGGCAGAGGGCAGGGTAGGAGCCCTGGACCATCAAGAAATTCAAACGAGAATCCAGCGCGCATACCGCACGACCAGGCAGCCATCTATTTACGAATTAGCCTCCATAGAAATGCCCAATGTTTCTTGTACACAAGTGTGTTGTGAAAGAAAATTTGACTTGGCAATTTGTGCAATTTACAAAGAAAATATTTCAGAGCTAGAAAGCTGAGAAGCAGACTTTCACTCTCACACGGGAAACAAAAATAGAGACGCTACTTTATGATCTACATTCTTCAATCGACCAACAGGGCAGGGCACATAGCCTGTATAGGGGACGATTGTTGCCAAAAGCAGTAATTTTTGGTGAGCTAAAAGGTGGTAACAGAGGTGTCCCATGGAAACGCTTTAAAGACCAGGTTAGGCGCCAACTTGCCTTAGCTGACATAGAAGAGAGCACCTGGTGGCATGCGGCCTCAGAACTAGACAGCTGGAAGTCACTTACAAAAGCCGCAGGATACACATTTGAGACCAAAAGAAAACCTCTGCCGAGGACAGATGTAGAAGGCGAAAAAAATCTTAATTGACCACCGATGGACAATGATTATGTTTGCCCTGGATGTGGCAAAATATGTAGCTGGGGCTGCGTAGACACGGGAAATACTGCATTCCTCATTATTCTTCGGACTCAAAGACAAGCCTTTATTATTATTCTACTAAAACGATATTATGTTTCCAGCTACGAAAATATGATCACTCTTGATCAGGCATGGTAATTCTACATTTTAAAAAATAACAATGTAAAACAAGACAAAAAAACCCCCCACTCATAGCCATTTATAAGTATAATGTTAAACACTGTTTGATTTTTCATGTATTGATTGTTTTTTTTTTTTTTTTTTTTTTGTAAATTTACCAACAAAAAGTATGATAAACTTTAATAAATTGGTTCGTGTCAACCAATAAGAACGCCACGCTTCGTTTTCTCCGTCACATCAAATAATAGTAACAGATACTTTCAAAACAATATCGCAAGAATGTTTCCTTTAATGAACTTCAACCCACTAATGGTTCTCCATGACATAATATATCCGCCTATTAGTTAAGCCAGAACTATGACGATCCTTTGATCTAGTTTTTTTCCCTGGTCTTAAATTGAAATGAATGTAATAATAAAGTTGTAGGAGGAACAAATCACAAAAAAATGTCAGGAACCGATACGGAAAATGAGGCGAGAGAAGGAAGGGGGGCGCTGGAATTGAACGAAACTAACCTCCAGCCTCGCTCATCTCTTGTTTCAGAAGTCTCTTCTGCTTTGACCGACAGAATGCCAGTCTCGCACGGCAACTGTGGTCACGAGACTCAGCGTGCACTGAATATTTACCGCCAGTGTTTTGTGTTTCGAACCAAACTAATTTCATCCAACGGATAAGTGGCTATTCGTGGATATTGGATAATGGATCATACTTTTCTCTGTCTAATATTTTAGTGAACAGAAAATAAAGCTGGAATTTATTCAAAGCGTTTTGTGTGTGTGTGTGTGTCGCTAATCTTTTTATATGCCAGTGAGAGTTTGTTAATTGGAAAAACAATAAAACAAATCCAAAATGAAATGTGATTTGAGTTTGACTGATTATCGTGAAGCATAGAACAAAAATTGACTACTGTGGCGTCATTCAAGGGATGAAACTCAGTGAAGGCAACAGTTCCCTGCAGCCAATGACTTGGGACTCTACAGCTCGGTGTCATGTGGTACCTTATTCTTTTCATTTTGTGGTTGGGGTGGTCGTTGCCCTGCTGGCTATTTTAGCCATCTGTGGTAACGTCCTGGTGCTGTGTACCTACGGCAGGTAAAAAAATGTTTACTGTTAATTTGCTTGTTGATTTATACACATTTTTACAGAAAAGATACAAAAGAAAAGACATTAATGTTTCAAACCTACAGTTAAAAACGATCTGTCAATTTGATTTGAATAATCTTACCAACTTTGAAACTTATTCTAAAAGTAATTAGCAATTCCCTCTTTAAATGAGCTAGCACACGTGTCTGACATCACCGTTAAACTTTAGCGAGGCCAATAGAGGGGTACAACTACCAACATTTACCTTTTTTTTTAAAAAAAAACAACCTCTAAACTAACCTGCAGATTCGACCATTACTTGAACACAGGTAAGGAACGAGTACCTTCATTCGGCCTGTCGAAAAGAGACACTAAGTCGAGCGGAGGTATATAGAACGTAAGATGTGATTTTCTGTTCTGCCCTGCAGTGAGAAAGTTTACCATGTAAAATAGGAAACGAAGAAACAATGATCTCCCAATGTGAGTCAGAAAAAGAGCCAGGTCGAAGGCCATTGAGACTCTTGACTAAACGAAAGGATTTCTGCCAGTGGCCAAGAATGAGAGTTTGATTCTTCACCAAACTGTCTATCCGAAGGTCCCCCATCATTTAATCACATCCAGCCTAGCCCTACGAGGGATTTCTACGTATTGCTAACCTGCTCTGGGCAATAACAGCTTATTTAGGCTTGAATGGTCTTCATCATAAAGCGTGTGTGGATTTCTTTCTATTGTCTTCATCATAAAGTTTGTGTAGATCTTTCCATTGTCTGATGCCACTTCAGATTTGTTCCAACACTCAAAGCACTTTTTCTTTCAACTTTTGTATGGTATTTTGGGCTGGGTCAAAGTTATTAGGAGATGGTGTGCACCTCTCCTTGGAATGTGATCACATGTTTCTTTACACTTAACTTTAATAACATAATCATAAACTAAACCAACTCGAGCTCAATTTGTAAAAAAACATTGTTAAACCAAATCAACCCTAACATATTGTATAAAAACATTAATAAGCCAAATTACCCACCCCAACGCCATATATATATGAATATGTGTGTGTGTTTGTAATTAATATATTACATTTCAACCCTTCATTCTCTTGGAGGACGTTTATTGTACCCTAGACAGATTCTTCCTGGAGTTAGTGCAAAGATTGTAGACACCCCGCTCTTGCCAGCCTGGGGCTTGTAAGGCTGTGAGCGCCCCAGCTGGGTCAAGCACTATTTCGGTATTTAAAACCAAAAAAATGCACATTCTGAGGTATCTATAGTGCATTATCCTGTAATTTAAAATGTTTAGTTCAAAAACCAATTATTCTATTTACGACACTTTATTAATGGAGCCCAGCGTCTGGTAGAAATTTATAATCCCTCTTGGCTACTCTCATGGAATTTGGTGACTATAGTTTGCATTATTTTTTGTGATATAGAAGAGGGGTATTTTAACCTCACAACCCCGCTGGATGGAGATTTTAAACTCAAACCCCCTTGGCTGCACTGGGGCAAGTGATGATTTAACATTAAAATCTTCCCTAAATAAACTAAATCAAACCAAAAAATCAGTCACAAAATTCCAGCTCCCTCCTTCTGGGGGTGGGGTCATTTTGGATGGGGTTTGAGCCCCAACCACCCTGGCTACGCCCATATTGTAAAAAAAAATTTGAAAAAAATTTACCCTAGCAGTTTGCATTTAACTATTGTTAAACCAAACTATTCTATTTAATTTTGTTGCCTTCTGTGGCTTTAAAAAAAATTCATTTGTTGCTATGTCAAATTTTAACACTAATTCTGTGTAGCCAGCATAACGACCTCTCGTCGTAAGTTTTCAAAAGGGCGAAAGAGAGGTCTCAAATCATGAATAAGTCTGGTGCGTCCACCCAGTGGCGCAGAACTCAAGGCGCGAAGGGGTTCAATACTATTGGACCAACGACTAATAGAAGCCCACTGTGACATTGCAAAGTTGGTCGTTTCAGAATGTAAAGCTATTATATGAAGAGATAGAATAAATGTGTTGTATCTTCTCCAAACCATTTGACATGCGGATTCGGAGGAGCCGTTGATAGGAGTCAAACACTACTAAGATGAAATAAAAGGACATAGTGTAGATTTAATGTTCCTGAGCTTAATTCCTTGAAACAATGAATGTAAATCTGTGGTATTTTACATCTCCAGAAACGTAACGTTGCAATTATAGATACAGTAATTATAATTCAAAGACAGGAGACGATAATAGTAATGATGAGAAGCAAGTAAACGAGCCAACTTTATACCTTAACTATCGGCATCTAGATATACCGGTAACTCTATAAGGTGTAACTCCAGATAAAAAAAACAACAATTTCTACTTAAATCAGCGGTTTTCAACCTTATTAGTACCGCGCCCCTTTTTTGCAGTTGGTCACTATGTGGGGGGGGGGGGGGTCAACTATAACATCGAAATAAAAATGTAATACTGATATGAATTGTCAAAGCTATATGTTTAAATCAATAAACGCTAAATGATTCTTCTAATAGCTAAATTGCAAATAAATGAGATTGTATCTTTATGACTTGGTAACTTTTTTATTGCGCATTCACTATAGTCATGGTTTTATAATTATGTGACATTTGGAAAACAAGACTGGACATGGTAATAAACTTCAGCAATTGAGTCTTAGATTGCTACAAAAGTGTTGCGACAATTTGTGAAAAAAAAAAACAACAACGCCATTTCGATGGTTGAGCTTTGTTTCTGTTTAACCAGATCAGGAATTCTAGGGCTTGCAAGATCAGAACAAATGTCATCTTCTGCATCAAATCTACTTCTACAAGTTAAAAAAAATCTCGTTTCTCAAAGATATGGTGTTGGGAATTTAACTCGTTGCCGCAGTTCACATTCATTGTTAAAGAGCGCCTCAAACTACAATTTTGTTTTCTTATTAAAAGCTATTTAAAGATTTTGACCTCAGCTAACGTTACAAACAATAGCAGAAACATTTTGGATTCATCCAATTCATTAAAACGCTTTGAAAACAATCGAATGTTTCAAACACTCGAATTCACAAAATTCCAAGGGCTGACATCGTTTTCGTGTGGAAATTACTAATATTCGTAGATGAATTAAAATAGTAATTTCCGATGACTTTTGGGTGACTCATTCTGTACTAAAAGTTGAACTTCTAACCAACAACCAAGCAAACTTTGACCAGCATCTTTGCTGAAACTACAAATATTTTGGACGAGATTTTATTTTTTACAGAAATGAGCAAATTTGTCAAATACACCAAGTGGTGTAGTATTCGTTTCAGCAGGTTTACAAAGAAAGAACTCGTCTTTAAAATCGCCATCAATTCTATACCCTGGCTTTCTTGTCATCTTTACAACTATACTACTGTATGTTCTTGTAGGCAAAGCTTGGATGTTTGTTAACAAAAGGACGTTTCAGTTTGTACAGCCTTATTGACTCTGAACAGAGAACTTCGTTACAAATGAGGCGTTCAGTTTTTTCAATGCCTGCGTTAAGTATTGAAGGAAAACAATATTATAAGAAATCGTCAATATATTTTCTTTTCTAAACGTCTTTTTGTTCTAGGTCCATTTCCACGGTTATATATTTTTCTGATGGTCTTAGGCGACTCTTGGTAAATTTCCAATCGACCCCCAAGGGGGTCGCGACCCACAGGTTAAGAACCCCTGACTTAAATAGTCTCCACTCCAAAACCTCTAGAATCTTCTTTGACATCCACGCTATATTAATTTAAACCTTTCTTTTCCAGCCTTTTTGTTTCCTCACCTTGACCTTGCATTCATGTCCTTTTGATCATACGACGTCAAATTCTTGCAATTAGCCTTGACCTTCTGTCCCACGACACATTAAAACTTGACGGGCTTAGTGGATGAATGATAAAACGTTTGGCTTCAGAAATGAGGCGTCAAGGGGTCTAAGGCTTTGCATTATGAATTTGGAGAATTTCGGACGCCCCTGAGTCCTCCCAAATTCAATGGGCATCTGACATTTTTCTTGAAAGTAAAAGCGGTTGGTCGTTGTGCTGGTCACATGGCACCCTTGTTAACTGTTGGTTATAGAAACACATGACTTTACATCATCCGCCCCATAGATCCCAATGTCTGAAAAAAGATAATTATTTTTTCTGATTCATACAGTGTGAATGAATTTGATTCTTATAGTGGTGGCTTCTATCCTATTCATGCACCCGGTATACGGGTACCTTGCAGCGCCACTGCCAGAGGAAATCTACGAAACAAAAAGCACTATAGAAAGTCTTGCTCTTCTTCGTTACTCTTTTTTAAAAGTTTATGTCAACTCACGCTGTCTGTCTGTTTATCTGTCTGTTTTTCTGGTATACGTTATTTTTCCCACACCCAATCTCGTTGAAATTTCGCACAATTATTTCTTGTACCTGACAAAACAAGAATCAATTTTAAAAATAAACCAGTTATATAATTAATAATTGGTTGTTAATTATTTTTTATCAAACAAGGGAAAGAAATTGTATTTGACAGATCTGGCGGTATAAGTTGAATTATTCTCTTGTACTCCATGTTGGACTACCCTGGCTCCATAAGACGCTCTTTTTTTATCTTTTCTACAAGTAAATAACTTAAAATGACATGAGAAAAAATTACATATTTTGGTTTGGGTATTTTATACAAAGTATGATAACAATAATTGCATTTGGAAAGCGGGTATATGTCTTTTTTAAAATTAATTTTTGTTCTTATATATTATGCAAAGTACTACTGGAGATGTTTAAATATAATTAGTTCTTTTGTTAGAAATATTCAGATATTTTATGAGAATGTGAGTTTGAATTTTGTTGTTGTTTTTTTTACATTAAATTTTGTTATTTTTTAAGGTAGAGGCTTTTCATTAGACTTTTTCTTGCAATGTTGAACACAAATAATTAACAGGCACATACGAATTGATTTGTTTACTTTAAAAAATTTAAATGTTGTTTGTGTTACGATAGGTGACTAGTAAACATAGAATCCGATGTCGAATCCGGAGTCACGGGTTCGAGCCTCGGTCGGCGCATGCCCTTATTTTCGTAGCATTTTAATTCACTACTTTCTCTCTTACAAACTTAGTCCCTGGTGCTGTTATTCATTTATGTTTAAGATAGGAGACTAGATCTGTGTTTTTCCAGAAATAATACATTAGATCTGGGTTTGTCCAGAGAAGATGCGAGGCTAGATCTTTGTCTAGAGAAGATGCGAGACTAGATGTTAGACTGTTTTGACTTATCGTGTTCTGAATTTCGCACTGACCTCTATCAGTGTATTGTCAACTAGTAAGTCTTTGGAACGTTAAACTTTCTTGTATATCATTATTTTCAGTTTAATAACAATAATTATAATTACAATAATATAACTAATCTTGAGGAAATGTCTCTTTTAATTGTGCAAATTATACATAACAAATTAGTATACAGATAGCAAATGAAAAGTACGTCCATCACAGTTTCTCTCCAATATTCACTTGCGAAAGTTGACATCAGAAGTTTTGGATTGTATTTAATGATTTAACTGCCAAGAGAACAAAAGAGTTCTTGCGATGTCTGTTCTTGCGACTGGTGTCTTGTTCTTGCGACTGGTGTCTTGTATCTGTGCTGACACTTTCATTGAAATAGTCCAATACTTCTTTTCTTTTAATGTGATTATAATAATTCTAAGATCCGAAACTGTAACATATAAATATAAACAGAATTAGCAGTAACTAAAGAACTTTAGCACAACAGCAAAATAATGCATTTTAAAACCAATCCAATATATATTTATCTCTCTCTCTCTCTCTCTCTCTCTCTCTCTCTCTCTCTATATATATATATATATATATATATATATATATATATATACACCGAGCTATGACAAAGTTGCAAAAACAAAATTTAAAAAAATGTATCTATATGAGTATATGTATATCTTTATGTCATCTTTAAATTTAAATTTGGTTTATTTTTGGTTTATTACCGCAACCATGACATTGCGCTGCAAAATTCAATCTAAAAATAAACTTGATGCCCTACCTGGTTTAAATTACGTGACAGTAGTTTTTATTTGTTTTTTGAAATAAATATCATTAAATATTTGCTGGGTGGCATTTGTTATATCAGAAAGACATGCTCTAATATGATTCCCATTTATTTAAATTTTCTAATTTTCTTTGTAAAATTTCTGTATCTTGTGTTGTTTTTGTTTACTATATACCCGGTATTATGCAACCATCTGCTAATGATCGTATCTTTGTTCCTAAACTAATGGAATTTGGTAGTTAATTTATATAAACCAGGAAGAGTAGCGGGCCCAAGACTGCTCCTTGAGCTGGACTGTAACTGTATCTAGTAAGCTGACCGGAAACACACCTTGCAATTAGGATGGAGGAAAAAAAGAAACAGATGGAGAAATTATAGATCTTTTTTTCTGTGTGCCAGGTCATTACTAATTAGGTTGGAGAACACAAGCACACTCATTTAGTTTAGAGGATATTAAACTTTCACAAAAAAATATTTACGTCATTACATATTTCAACGTTTTCTCAACATCGCCATGAGAAGATTGCAAGAGCTACAGCATTGAATTTTATTGTAACTACAACCAACAACTAAAAACAAAAACAAACAAAACCCCAACAACTTTTGGTCTGGAAGTTCTCGGTTCAAACCTCATGCCTCAATGATCAATGAGTGTTCCGGAGATGGCCAGAGAATCATACTGCTGATAGGCATTACGCAGCATCAGTGTCAAGAGAGATGGCCAGAAAATCATACTGCTGATAGGCATTACCCAGCATCAGTGTCAAGAGAGTCCAGCTAGTTCTAGACATAATAGCCTGTCTAGCCGCATAGCTTAATAGAATCGGATTAGTCCGCATTGTTGATCAATCTAAAAATTTACATCTACTTTTGCAGATCAACAGATCTTAACAGTGGACATACTATTTTATGTAACTCAGTGTCTCGGTCTGCCTGATGAGATGCACACTTAGTTACGTTGTCACAGTTAACAATGAGAGGTCATTGAGACCGTAGTAATAATTCCTGGTTATATCAACTCACTCTCTCTGTCTGTCTGGTCAAAATTTTGACCAATCTTGGATCAAGTTGAACTTTTGCACAATTATTTCTTTTACCTGCCAACACAAGAATCAATAAAAAATTAGTTAATTAACTATTGGTAATAAATTTTTTTGTTTAGTATCTCGAACAAAGGAAAAAAACTGTAATTGACTTAATTAGTCTCCTTTGTAGATCTTAGTGAACACAAACCTGAAAAATAGGACGAGACTATAGATACAATAAGATAACTTACAATCTTCCATGTTGATAAGCTCTCCACTAGTAGAGTGGTTACCATATTGGCTTGAGAAGCCTGAGAAGACTTGAGCCATGAATTTGAATTCCCCATTTTTCTTATTTTTATACATGCTTTTTTTTATTATTAATCTGGATCTATTAGAAATTTAATGACATGACTGATCCAAACTAATCGATACAAGTACGCTTAGTATAAGCTTTTTAAAAAAAAAAATTTTAAAATATATTTCAGACTATTGTAACAATTATGAGAATCAAATGATTTTTTTTTTTTTGCATTTTCAAAAGGTTGCAAAATCAAACAGAGTAGATATGTTGCATTAATTCATGATCAATTATTGTGCTGATAAAAGCCTACTTTTGTGTGTCATATAAAGAAAGTTTTTTCGAGACTCCATATCTCAGGGGAAATTCGCGGTGAACAACTAATTCTGATCTTTAGAAGCAAGGAACACAATTCATTAGTTCAAAGCTTCTTGTACGGAGCTTCGGACCGTTTTCTTTAGCGTATCCTCAGGCGTACAGTCGGAGGTTTGGACTGGACGTAATATTTGTTTTTAACGGAACCTCTGAATTTGTAAAAGTTGTTTCTGTCTGGATTGAAAGGGTTGTTCTTTTCGTTCTTCTCGAGACTGTCTGTAGAATTATTTGAAGCGTTTTCTTGCTTCAGGCTCTACAATCGACATATTGTATTTATGTGGTAATTCATGAGTTGAACAAAAATTTAATATGCAAACCTTTTTTTAAAATAGAAATTTACCATTTTTACAATATCTCTCTATTCAAGTCACTATTTCGTGGAAACTGGATCCAGGAACCTGGACCCAGCAGGAACCTGGACAGCTGATCTCAAAAACAGCTCTAACGATTTTCCTATAAATTGAACAGTTGATGGATATACCTGAGAAAAGAATTATTAACTCGTTGGCCACGCGGGGAAAACTCTAGCTTGAGCGTTATAATATTTCTAAGTAAAAAATAAATAAGTCTAAATTTGAATTGACTAGACTTAGAAAAAAGCAAACATGGCGAAGTCAGCCTTAGTGTACCGAAATTATACGATAGCAGGGTACATGTAAAGTTCCTGCAATTTTATTGAAAGAGTATCTAAGCTTTACTAATATTTTTTTACGTAAATGTAATATAGATTTCTTCTAGATCCAAATAGATCTAAATCAGACGACTAGATCGTGTATTAGATCTAGATGTCCATATAATGATAGTATCAATAAATAATCACCGAAGTCTCAGTGGCTCATACTTTTAACATCTGACGGTGTCAAATTCAAGGGTTCGAATGTGTTTTAAACTTATTTTTTTTTAGTTGTAAAATGGAGTTATTGTATTGTCTTTTAAAAACGATATTTTTAAATGTTTTTCTTGTTAAAAAAAATACTTAAACAATTTAGACGTCTAGTATAATAATGGTTGAATTTATGTTTGATACAGAATTTCATCCAACAATGCATCGCATGGATCATGGTCTGAGGCAATAGCTTACCAAAAACATCTTGGAGGCAGCCCACTAGTTAGTTTTTGGTATTGTTGTTTTTTAGGACATTAACATTTTTACAAAGCTTATGTCAACTCACCCTGTCTGTCTGGTAAAAAGTTTGAACAGATTTTGTCATTCATTTCCCATTTTCGGATTAAATTGAAACGTTTGCACAATTATTCATTGTACATGACAAGACATGAATCAATCGAAATTTAAAAAAAAATCAATTAATGGTGGTTAATTATCTTGTTTGATATAGAAATAAATAACTGCTGCTTAATGAGAGATGTGTGAATGTATATTGAATTTAATTCCCTTTGTAAATTTCAACATGTTTTTTCTCCCACTTCCCATTCTCGTATCAAGTAGAAATTTTGCTTAATTTTTCATAGTCATTGACAAAAACTTATCAATCCAGAAATTAATCAATTAGATAATCAATTAGTACTAATTAATTAACTTTGTTTTATATGGCAGAAAGGGAGTTAAGCCTTGACATTATCAGATAAAGAGCAGTAATTAAGGTTATTTCCTTCGTTTTTCAAAAAGTATCCTTTTCTATTGTTCCAATTTCTTTGATTTTTATTGCAAAGTCTAAGTAGAAAGATGAACTTTCCGTTGCAGTACCTCAAGTCACAATACATTTAATAATTAAAACTAATTGTGGATGATCACTAAAAGCATTTTTGGAATAAATATTAGATCTGTACAATGTAGGTAGAAGGGGCGGGGTGGCTGAGTGGTGAAGGGCCTGGTTTTCGAAGCTGTGGTTCTGAGTTCGAATCTCGGGGAAGACTGGGATTTTGAAATGCAGGATTTTTAGGGCGCCCCAAAGTGCACCCAGCTCTAATGAGTACCTGACTTTGGGGATGGGGAAAGTATAGGTGCTGGTCACTTGACACCCTGCTCGTTAACCGTTGGCCAAAGAAACAGATGACTTTTAACATCATCTGCCCCATAGATCGCAAGGTCTGAAAGGGGAAACTTGACTTACAATGTGAGTAGTTGTAATGGACACGAGTGCTACGACGATGGAGAGTTGAGATTAAAAAAAAACAAAAACCCACAAGAGATTTGAAAACATGCAGTCGAGTGGTCTAATGGGTGGTGACTTCACAATTTGACTTGCGTACTCTTGCTAACATTTGTAAAAAAATAATTAGAGAAAAAGTCAATCCCAGGATTGTCTGTCTGCCATCTTGTCACAAATACTTTACAGTCACTGTTAGTGCCTGTCGTTCTAGCACTTGTACTAGGACACACTGACCCACGTGATCTGCCAACGAAATGTAGAACTTAAGTTTACGAAACAATTAAAATTAAAAAAAAACAATTAAACTTTATAATTATAATTGCGGAACCAATCATTATTACATAACCTTTTCTTCATCAGACTGTTTGTTATGTAACTGGTACATTTAACCTTTACAAGGGATATATAGGGAAATATAATTTTTTTTTAAATTGTCTGGTACATGCGAACTGAAATTCAAAATCTAAGGCTTTTTCATTAATTTGGCAGTTTGTCACTTTTTTTAGCTTTATAAAAGTGCAAACTACAAAAACTTTTCTGTGAGATTTGAAAAAAAAAAGAAGGTAATCAAAACAGAAGAGAGAGAGAGAGAGAGAGAGAGAAGAGAGAGAGAGAAAGAGAGAGAGAGAGAGAAATTAGTAAATTTTGTTGGGTAGTTGAAGAGATCGAAGAGAGAGAGAGAGAGAGAGAAAGAGAGAGAGCGAGGGAGACAGAGAAACTGAGAGAGAGACAGAGAGAGAAAGAAAGAGACAGACAGAGACAGACACAGAGAGACTGAGAGAGAGAGAGAGGGTAAGAGTGCAAAGGTGAATGAAAAAGAGATGGAGAGATAAAAATAATATTTGAATAGATGGTCTCAACGTGCAGCCCAAAAGTTTGTTCAAAGATACCCAAAAAACGTCAAAACGACCCCAACTGTGTGTTGCCTCCCCTTCCAAAGATTTTCTAGGAAGATTCTCATTAGTTCAAAGTATGTTTTGTAATGCCTTCTAACTATCTACATTATGTCATTTAGTCCAGCTTGGCCATTCCCGATTAACATATCGATATTATGTCATTTACCCTGGCTTGACCATTCTCCATCTACCCATATCGATATAATGCCATTTAGCCAGGCCTTGACTGTTGTTCGATCTACCATATCGATAGAGTTGCAAGAAGGAAATAGCCCACAATCATTTCCCATTTTGTCGTACAGACACACAACCACTCAAACATACTTGCACATCAACCAGTAATCTATGCCATAGATCTAGACTTTTCTATCTTCCACTGACCAAGCGAAGTAAATAGAACTGTAACTGAAATCATACAATATTCCCTGTATTAATTCTGTCCTCTATCGATCTTTCCGCTGCTGCAAAGACACGGGCTTAATATTGAATCGATGTATCTTGTTATAGCATCTATTTCGTTCCTATAGATTTAGTATCCGAGAATGTAACATGTACAATCAGTCGATTGTATTAAGAGCTGATGAGTTTGATTAATCAATACCTAATACTTAAACTTTAGAAAATATTTGCTTGAATTTGAAAGATATTCTTGAACTATACGGAAACCAAAGTTAAGGTTAAAGTGTATTGTCAACGCCTGGAGCTTCCATGGGAGATTCATACGGACAACCAGTCAAAGGGCCGCTTCAAAGATATACAAAAAAAGCGAATAATTAAAGCTATGCTTGGTCATTCTGCTTCAAGCTGGTATTTCTTGGTTGATGTTTTTTTTAAAAGCTTTGTTTGGTGATCACTTCTCATGCTGGGGTAGATCTGAATCCTACGATTAGTGTTTCATGTTACTAGATAATTGTTTAGTGCTTCTCTAAATAGGGTAACAAGGTCAGTATTTCTCAAGTTCGGGTAGCTAGGTTATTGTTTTTCTTTTTGGGGTAAGTAGGCCATTGTTTCTCTAGACAGGGTAATTAGGTCATTGTTTGTCTAGATGAGGTTGCAAGGTCATTGTTTCTCTAGATGGAGTAACTAGGTCATTGTTTATCTAGCTGGGGTTTGTAGGTCATTATTTTTCTTGTTTTGGGTAGCTATTGCATTGTTTGTCTGGATAGAGTAACTAGGTCATTCTTTCTCTATTTTTGGGTAGCTAGGTCATTGTTCCTCTAGTTTTGGGTAGCTAGGTCATTGTTCCTCTAGTTTTGGGTAGCTAGGTCATTGTTCCTCTAGTTTGGGTAACTAGGTCAATGTTCCTCTAGTTTTGGGTAGCTAGGTCTTTGTTCCTCTAGTTTTGGGTAGCTAGGTCATTGTTCCTCTAGTTTTGGGTAGCTAGGTCATTGTTTCTCTCTATGGGCTATCTAGGTCAATGTTTCTCTAGTTTTAGGTATCTAGGTCATTGTTTATCTAGTTTTGGGTAGCTAGGTCATTGTTTCTCTAGTTTTAGGTATCTAGGTCATTATTTCTCTAGTTTTGGGTAGCTAGGACATTGTTTCTCTAGTTTTTGGTAGCTAGGTCATTATTTCTCTAGTTTGGGTAGCTAGGTCATTATTTCTCTAGTTTTGGGTAGCTAGGTCATTGTTTCTCTAGTTTTGGGTAGCTAGGTCATTGTTTCTCTAGTTTTGGGTAGCTAGAACATTGTTTCTCTAGTTTTGTGTAGCTAGGTCATTGTTCCTCTAGTTTTTGGTAGCTAGGTCATTGTTCGTCTAGTTTTGGGTAGCCAAGTCATTGTTCCTATAGTTTTGGGTAGTTAGGACATTGTTTCTCTAGATATGGTAGCTAAGTCATTGTTTCTCTATTTTTGGGTAGCTAGGTCATTGTTCCTCTACTATTGGGTAGCTAGGACATTGTTTCGCTAGATGTGGTAGCTGGGTCATTGTTTCTCTAGTTTTGGGTAGCTAGAACATTGTTCCTCTAGTTTTGGGTAGCTTGATCATTGTTTCTCTGGATATGGTAGCTAGGTCATTGTTCCTCTAGTTTTAGATAGCCAGGCCATTGTTTCTCTATTTTTTGTAGCTAGGTCATTGTTCCTCTAGTTTTGGGTAGCTAGGACATTGTTTCTCTAGATATGGTAGCTAGGTCATTGTTCCTCTAGTTTTGGGTAGCTAGGTCATTGTTACTCTAGTTTTAGGTATCTAGGTCATTATTTCTCTCTATGGGATATCTAGGTCATTGTTTCTCTAGTTTTAGGTATCTAGGTCATTATTTATCTAGTTTTGGGTAGCTAGGTCATTATTTCTTTAGTTTTGGGTTGCTAGGTCATTGTTTCTCTGGATGAGGTAGCTAGGTCATTGTTTCTCTAGTTTTGGATAGCCAGGCCATTGTTTCTTTGGATAAGTTAGCTAGGTCATTGTTCCTCTAGTTTTGGATATCCAGGCTATTCTTTTTAAGATGTGGTAGCTAGGTCATTGTTCCTATAGTTTTGGGTGGCTAGGTCATTGTTCTTATAGTTTTGGGTAGCTAGGTCATTGTTCCTCTAGTTTTGGGTAGCTAGGTCTTTGTTACTCTAGTTTTGGGTAGCTAGGTCATTGTTTCTCTAGTTTTAGGTATCTAGGTCATTATTTCTCTCTATGGGATATCTAGGTCATTTTTTCTCTAGTTTTAGGTATCTAGGTCATTATTTATCTAGTTTTGGGTAGCTAGGTCATTATTTCTTTAGTTTTGGGTAGCTAGGTCATTGTTCCTCTAGCTTTGTGAAGCTAGGTCATTGTTTCTCTAGACATGGTAGCTAGTTCATTGTTACTCTAGTTTTGGGTAGCTAGGACATTATTTCTCTCGATGGGGTAGCTAGGTCATTATTTCTCTAGTTTTATGTAGCTAGGTCATTGTTTCTCTAGTTTTAGGTAGCTAGGTCGTTATTTTTCTTATTTTGGGTAGCTAGGTCATTAGTTCTCTAGTTTTGGGTAGCTAGGACATTGTTTCTCTAGTTTTTGGTAGCTAGGTCATTATTTCTCTAGTTTTGGGTAGCTAGGTCATTGTTCCTCTAGTTTTGGGTAGCTAGGTCATTATTTCTCTAGATATGGTAGCTAGGTCATTGTTACTCTAGTTTTGGGTAGCTAGGTCACGGTTCCTCTAGTTTTGGGTAGTTAGGACATTGTTTCGCTAGATGTGGTAGCTAGGTATTTATTTCTCTAGTTTTGGGTAGCTAGGTCATTGTTCCTTTGGATGAGGTAGCTAGGTCATTGTTTCTCTCTATGGGCTATCTAGGTCAATGTTTCTATAGTTTTAGGTATCTAGGTCATTGTTTATCTAGTTTTAGGTAGCTAGGTCATTATTTCTCTAGTTTTAGGTAGCTATGTCATTGTTTCTCTGGATGAGGTAGCTAGGTCATTGTTTCTCTAGTTTTGGATAGCCAGGCCATTGTTTCTTTGGATGAGGTAGATAGGTTATTGTTGATCTAGTTTTGGATAGCCAGGCTTTTCTTTTTAAGATGGGGTAGCTTGGTCATTGTAACTCTAGTTTTGGGTAGCTAGGTCATTGTTTCTCTCTATGGTGTAGCTGGGTCATTGTTTCTCTAGTTTTAGGTACCTAGGTCATTGTTTTTCTACTTTTGGGTAGCTAGGTCATTATTTCTCTAGTTTGGGTAGCTAGGTCATTGTTTCTCTGGTTGGGGTAGCTAGTCTCTAATTATTTCTCTTGATGGGGTAGCCATTCTCTCATTATTTCTCTTGATGGGATAGATATGTCATTATTTCTCTGAATGGGGTACCTAGGTCATTATTTCTCTAGTTTTGGGTAGCTAGGTCATTATTTCTCTATTTTTGGGTAGCTAGGTCATTATTTCTCTAGTTTTTGGTAGCTAGGTCATTGTTTTTCTAGTTTAGGGTAGCTAGGTCATTGTTTTTCTTTTTTTTTGGTAGCTAGGTCATTGTTTTTCTAGTTAGTGGTAGCTAGGTCATTGTTTCTCTGAATGGGATAGCTAGTCCATTGTTCATGTAGATTGGGTAGCTAGGTCATTATTTCTCTGCTTTGGGGTAGCTAGGTCATTATTTCTCTAGTTTTGGGTAGATAGGTCATTGTTTTTCTTGTTTGGGATAGCTAGGTCATTGTTTCTCTGCCTGGATGGGGTAACTAGGTCATTATTTCTTTAGTTTTGGGTAGCTAAGTCATTGTTTCTTTGGATGGGGTAGCTAGGTCATTGTTTCTGTAGATGGAGTAGCTAGGTCATTTTTTCTCTAGTTTTGGGTATCTAGGTCATTATTTCTCTAGTTTTGGGTAGCTAAGTCATTGTTTCTTTGGATGGGGTAGCTAGGTCATTGTTTCTGTAGATGGAGTAGCTAGGTCATTTTTTCTCTGGATGAGGTAGCTAGGTCATTATTTCTCTGAATGGGGTAGCTAGGTCTTTTTTTCTCTGGATGGGGTATCTAGGTTATTATTTCTCTGGATGGGGTAGCTAGGACATTGTTCCTCTACTTTTGGGTAGCTAGGACATTGTTCTTCTAGTTTTGGGTAGCTAGGACATTGTTTCTCTAGATTGTTTCTCTTGCTTGTCATTGTTCCTCTAGTTTTGGGTAGCTAGGTCATTGTTTCTCTAGTTTTAGGTATCTAGGTCATTATTTCTCTAGTTTTGGGTAGCTAGGACATTTATTCTCTAGTTTTGGTAGCTAGGTCATTATGTCTCTAGTTTTGAGTAGCTAGGTTATTGTTTCTCTAGTTTTGGGTAGCTACAACATTGTTTCTCTAGTTTGTGGTAGCTAGGTTATTGTTCCTATAGTTTTGGGTAGCTAGGTCAATGTTCCTCTAGTTTTTGGTAGCTAGGTCATTGTTCGACTAGTTTTGGGTAGCCAAGTCATTGTTCCTCTAGTTTTGTGTAGTTAGGACATTGTTTCTCTAGATATGGTAGCTAGGTCATTGTTCCTCTATTTTTGGGTAGCTAGGTCATTGTTCCTCTAGTTTTGGGTAGCTCGATCATTGTTTCTCTAATTTTGGGTAGCTAGGACATTGTTCTTCTAGTTTTTGGGAGCTAGGACATTGTTTCTCTATATTGTTTCTCTAGCTTGTCTTTGTTCCTCTAGTTTAGGTAGCTAGGTCATTGTTTCTCTAGTTTTAGGTATCTAGGTCATTTTTTCTCTAGTTTTGGGTAGCTAGGACATTGTTTTTCTAGTTTTTGGTAGCTAGGTCTTATTTCTGTAGTTTGGGTAGCTAGGTCATTATTTCTCTAGTTTTGGGTAGCTAGGTCATTGTTCCTCTAGTTTTGGGTAGCTAGAACATTGTTTGTCTAGTTTTGGGTAGCTAGGTCATTATTTCTCTAGTTTTGGGTAGCTATGACATTGTTTCTCTAGTTTTGGGTAGCTAGGACATTTTTTTTCAAGTGTTGGGTAGCTAGGACATTGTTTCTTTAGATTGTTTCTCTAGCTTGTCCTTGTTCCTCTAGTTTTAGGTATCTAGGTCATTATTTCTCTAGTTTTAGGTAGCTAGAACATTGTTTCTTTTGTTTTGGGTAGCTAGGTCATTGTTCCTATAGTTATGGGTAGCTAGGTCAATGTTCCTCTAGTTTTGGGTAGCTAGTTCATTGTTCCTCTAGTTTTGGGTAATCAAGTCATTGTTCCTCTAGTTTTGGGTAGCTAGATCATTGTTTCTTTGGATTCAGGTAGCTAGGTCATTGTTTCTCTCTATGGGCTATCTAGGTCATTGTTTCTATAGTTTTAGGTATCTAGGTCATGGTTTATCTAGTTTTGGGTAGCTAGGTCATTATTTCTCTAGTTTTGGATAGCCAGGCCATTGTTTCTTTGGATGAGGTAGCTAGGTTATTGATGATCTAGTTTTGGATAGCCAGGCTTTTCTTTTTAAGATGGGGTAGCTAGGTCATTGTACCTCTAGTTTTGGGTAGCTAGGTCATTGTTTCTCTGAATGGGATAGCTAGACCATTGTTTATCTAGATTGGGTAGCTAGGTCATTATTTCTCTGCTTTGGGGTAGCTAGGTCATTATTTCTCTAGTTTTGGGTAGATAGGTCATTGTTTTTCTAGTTTGGGGTAGCTAGGTCATTGTTTCTCTGCCTGGATGGGGTAGCTAGGTCATTGTTTTTCTAGTTTTGGGTAGCTAGGTCATTGTTTCTCTAATTTTGGGTAGCTAGGACATTGTTCTTCTAGTTTTTGGGAGCTAGGACATTGTTTCTCTATATTGTTTCTCTAGCTTGTCTTTGTTCCTCTAGTTTAGGTAGCTAGGTCATTGTTTCTCTAGTTTTAGGTATCTAGGTCATTTTTTCTCTAGTTTTGGGTAGCTAGGACATTGTTTTTCTAGTTTTTGGTAGCTAGGTCATTATTTCTGTAGTTTGGGTAGCTAGGTCATTATTTCTCTAGTTTTGGGTAGCTAGGTCATTGTTCCTCTAGTTTTGGGTAGCTAGAACATTGTTTGTCTAGTTTTGGGTAGCTAGGTCATTATTTCTCTAGTTTTGGGTAGCTATGACATTGTTTCTCTAGTTTTGGGTAGCTAGGACATTTTTTTTCTAGTGTTGGGTAGCTAGGACATTGTTTCTTTAGATTGTTTCTCTAGCTTGTCCTTGTTCCTCTAGTTTTAGGTATCTAGGTCATTATTTCTCTAGTTTTAGGTAGCTAGAACATTGTTTCTTTTGTTTTGGGTAGCTAGGTCATTGTTCCTATAGTTATGGGTAGCTAGGTCAATGTTCCTCTAGTTTTGGGTAGCTAGGTCATTGTTCCTCTAGTTTTGGGTAGTCAAGTCATTGTTCCTCTAGTTTTGGGTAGCTAGATCATTGTTTCTTTGGATTCAGGTAGCTAGGTCATTGTTTCTCTCTATGGGCTATCTAGGTCATTGTTTCTATAGTTTTAGGTATCTAGGTCATGGTTTATCTAGTTTTGGGTAGCTAGGTCATTATTTCTCTAGTTTTGGATAGCCAGGCCATTGTTTCTTTGGATGAGGTAGCTAGGTTATTGATGATCTAGTTTTGGATAGCCAGGCTTTTCTTTTTAAGATGGGGTAGCTAGGTCATTGTACCTCTAGTTTTGGGTAGCTAGGTCATTGTTTCTCTGAATGGGATAGCTAGACCATTGTTTATCTAGATTGGGTAGCTAGGTCATTATTTCTCTGCTTTGGGGTAGCTAGGTCATTATTTCTCTAGTTTTGGGTAGATAGGTCATTGTTTTTCTAGTTTGGGGTAGCTAGGTCATTGTTTCTCTGCCTGGATGGGGTAGCTAGGTCATTGTTTTTCTAGTTTTGGGTAGCTAGGTCATTGTTTCTTTGGATGGGGTAGCTAGGTCATTGTTTTTATAGTTTGGGGTAGCTAGGTCATTGTTTGTCTATAGAACCTTTAGGACAATTCCAGTAAATGCGGCTGAAATAGTGGCTAATATAGGTCCACTAAACCTTGGGAGGGAAAGGTCAGTATTGACCTGCTATGAGCGGTATAAAAGGCTGGATGAATACCTCCCAGCTAGAAAACTAGTTTATGGTTGGAGATGCAGAAGATGTATCCAGATGCAGTCTTTTATGCATCATGCCACTAAACTATCTGATGAAGCTGGCCTCTCCACCAACCGACAAAAGATTCAATGCTTTCATCCCCTTCCCCCTTGGTGTCGCCCAACGACCCCAGACATACGCTTAAAATTAGTAGACCCTAATGCCACTAAGCAAAGCCGTTCATCTAACGACCTTCAAATCCTAGCTCTGGAGACCATTAATACCTTCAAGCCCAGTGCTATTTTTGCATACACTGATGGGTCGGCATCAATAGATTCTGGAAGAGCAGGCTATGAAGCCTACAACGACTTTCTTGGCTCTTACACAGTCAAAATCTTTGGACCATGTGGTAGTGTTTGCAGTTTTGATGCGGAGACCATGGCAGTCTGTGAAGCCTTAAAAGTCATTGACTCTCAACTCGGCGAGGGACATTTGAGGGCAACACAGATTGTTGTTGTCACTGACTCAAAATCTGTACTACAGGCTTTGCAAAGCCCCGGACCATGGCCCCCCAATATCAACACTGTCATCAGAAAGCCCGTGGAGTCTGGGATCACATGAGGCGCCCTGATCGCACTTCCCCGTGGTGGAGGCTATCCAGGCCTGAGCAAGCTAATTTTGCACAGTGCAGGACAGGCCACTGTCCTGTTGGCTCATATTTCTCGCGGCTATGGCCTAATTTTGATTTACGGTGCCTCCGCTGACCCAGGCTTGCTGATCTCCGTCTCGACAGGTCTGGGAAACCCAAAATTCTCGACCTGTATGGCGACATTTATGCACTACGCAAGACAGCAGAGTTTCTGTCCAGGGCTTTTGCAAGAAAGGATTTGAGCCTCTCAAGCCCTCACTCTAATGGAGTTTGATGATGATGATGATGAGGTCATTATTTCTTTGGATGGGGAGGCTTGGTCATTATTTCTCTAGTTTTGGATAGCCAGGTCATTGTTTCTCTGGATGAGGTAGCTAGGTCATTATTTCTCTAGTTTTGGGGTAGCTAGGACATTGTTTCTCTGGATGGGGTAGCTAGGTAATTGTTCCTCTAGTTTTGGATAGCCAGGCAATTCTTTTTTAGATGGGGTAGCTTGTCATTGTTCCTCTAGTTTTGGGTAGCTAAGTCATTGTTTCTCTAGTTTTAGGTATCTAGGTCATTATTTCTCTAGTTTTGGGTAGCTAGGATATTGTTTCTCCAGTTTTCGGTAGCTAGGTCATTATTTCTCTAGTTTGGGTAGCTAGGTCATTGTTCTTATAGTTTTGGGTAGCTAGGACATTGTTTCTCTAGTTTTGGGGTAGCTAGGACATTGTTTCTCTGGATGGGGTAGCTAGGTAATTGTTCCTCTAGTTTTGGATAGCCAGGCAATTCTTTTTTAGATGGGGTAGCTTGTCATTGTTCCTCTAGTTTTGGGTAGCTAAGTCATTGTTTCTCTAGTTTTAGGTATCTAGGTCATTATTTCTCTAGTTTTGGGTAGCTAGGATATTGTTTCTCCAGTTTTCGGTAGCTAGGTCATTATTTCTCTAGTTTGGGTAGCTAGGTCATTGTTCTTATAGTTTTGGGTAGCTAGGACATTGTTTCTCTAGTTTTGGGTAGCTAGGTCATTGTTTCTCTAGTTTTGGGTAGCTAGGTCATTATTTCTCTAGTTTTGGGTAGCTAGGTCATTAGTCAAGGGGAGCTAACCGTCGCACCAGGTTATTTACATTGCCTTAGTCATTTTTTTCTTTGCCTTTGAGAAACTACTGCAATATTTAAAATTTTATAGTGCGATTGTTTTTCTTTTAATAACTAATAAAATTTAGATTAAAAAACAATGGAGAAAGAATTCGTTTAAACTTACACTCTATAAAACTCTTGTATCAAAATGCCTTGCATTAGGAAATATTTGAACGCGATAGTCCTTTCAAAACTGATGCTGGATCTAGATCTAGGCCTCGTTCTCTAGCCAAATTAATTTAATTTTTTTTATTTTGATCAATCATAACGGTCTAACTAGAGTTTTCCTAGTGCGGCCAAAGAGCTAGTAATTCTTTGCTCAGCGATATATATCGACTGTTAAATTTATAGGAAAATCGTTAGAGCCGCTTTTGAGAACCGTGTCCACCCAGAAGGTTTTAAACAAGACTAATCTATTACTTATGCAAAAACATAGCACTTATAATCAGTAATGATAAGACTACTTCTAATTTATCTAATTTTATTCAATTATGTTTCCGGAAAAAATATTAAACAATTTAGTAATGTGGCAACACATATCAATAAACAGCATTGACGATAATTACTTGAAGTCCTTAAATTTGACTTCAATCTATTACTTGTGCTAAAGCATTATGTTTGAAATCATTACCATATATGATAAAATTTGTTCTGATTAATGCAAAATAGTATAATTATGTTTCAGACATAATATTTGTTGATTGCAAATTGCATTCAAATGAACCTTTTTTTTTTTTTGTCAAAATTAGCCCGGCCTTTTCCTCTAAATTACATGCGTCGAAATTAAGCATTTGCAATAATATCGATCTGTTAAAAACATGATAACCTGAAATAATTGAAACAATATGCAATTCAATACTCTGACACGCATTTGTTTTTGTCATTGAAAAAGTGTGTTATTGTAAAATAAAATTGTTTCTAATTTATTGTGTAAAATAGTGAAAATCTTTGTATTAGCCTCCTGTCTCCCCTCCCCCTCTCTAGGCGTTGCATCAGTATAAAAAGTCCATTTGCAGCAACAGTCTTCAAACTGAGCACATTTGTCATTGTTTAAAAGCAATTAGAGTTAGACTAATAGCATAATCATTAGTGTGTTTTTAAAGGACAATGTTTTTTCATTTTGTGTGCATTTCTCATTTCGTTTTTTTAGTACCACGCCAGTGATTGATTGTTTTTTTTCCCAGTTGAGGATTTAATTCTTGGCATCGTTCTCAAGATGATTATTAACTGTTGAATTATCTTATGTTACATATTACTAAATGTTTGTTTTGAATGTTTTCCAAATTTGCATCAAGGATAGAAAGTTTCCAGAAATATCTGTATGATAAAAGTGTATTCCTCTAGGTTCGAATCTAGATACACTTCATGACCCGAATGTTTTTACACATAGCTTAAGACTTTTTAAAGTTGTTCAGATAAAGTTCTAAGACCTACCGAGATGTAAATGTACCGAGAACAAAAAGTTGTCCAGATAAAGTTCTAAGACCTACCGAGATGTAAATGTACCGAGAACAAAAAGTTGTCCAGATAAAGTTCTAAGACCTACCGAGATGTAAATGTACCGAGAACAAAAAGATCATTGGCGAAGAAACGAGGACATCATAACACTCGTCAAAAAAACACTAAAAAGTACCTTAGGATCTATCGGGCAGACATCTGTTTCTTTGGCCGAGGGTTAATGAGTGGTCAGCACAATAACAAACCGCCTTTTTTTTCCCTAACTAATGTCAGGTACCCATTAGATTTGGGTGGACCCAGGGGCGTCCTCAAAATCCCGAAATTCAAATTCCAGGTTTCACAGAGATTGGAACCGGAGACCAGTGGCCAACACGCCCCCCCACTAGTTACATATAAATCATTCAAAATTAAATCGATACATTTATTAAGTAGCTTGTTAACCATACTAGTGAGTGACTGTCAAAACAGTTCGAAGCGTCTACCATGCGGTCAGCCAGAAGGCCGTCTTTCAATTTGCTCAATTTTAATGTTTTAGGTATGCCAGCCTAAGGACATCTTCTAATTTATTCGTCATCAACTTGACAGTTGCAGACATGTTTATGTCTTCCATTGACTTTCCCATCCTGAGTGCCATGAGCTTCAACGGATGCTGGATGTTAGGGCTCACAGGTAAGTTATTGGAAGAGATTCGTTCAAAACTAAATTTATGAAATTCAGGGAGCTATATGTTTTGTTTGTTTTACATGTTTCTGATGTTCTTTCAGATAGGAAAATTATTACAAACCCGAGACCATTGAGGCCACAGTCCAGAGCGCTTTCCATACGTCTAGGCAATCATCCTCAACAGTCAGCCATCTTATTTTAAATATTTTTTGCTTGATTTTTTAAATTTTTTGTTTTAACTTTGAGATTCCTGAAGTACAACATTTTTTGATTTTTTATCCTTTTAACAAATCTCATTGTTTCATTGTATGTTGATCACTCTAATTGGTACATGTATGTCGCGATCTATGATGGTGCTTGATGTCACGGTCTCTAATATGCCTCTTTCTATTGCCACGTTGAAGATGATCTTGAGCTGAGTTGCACAACCAATGATCGTGATCGCCGAGGATTTAGAAATCGTCAGTTGATAAGATGATCATTTAGAAGTTGCCAGTTGATAAGAGGATCATCTAGAAGTTGCTAGTTGATAAGAGGATCATCCAGAAGTCGCTAGTCAATAAGACGATCTAAGTATGTTATTATTAAATTCAATGAAGAAACTTCTCTTCGACAAATACAAATACTTTAATTCAGAACTTGGAAAAGCTATTCACAAATGATTACAATGATATACTGTGATAGAATAAAACTCAAATTAAATCTCTACTAGTTTAAACGATCTACACAATAATATAAACATGTCATCTTTCTTTTGAGGTCCAACAGGAGACTGGCGCTAATATCTAAAATCATACAAAGCTTTGGGCGTTTTGCCATGTGACTAATATCTCTTTGCCGCTTGGTTAATCAATCTGACCAATAAATGCAGCTCAATGTACAATAATTAATATTTCTAACCAATCACATTTATTTCAAAACAGAAGGTTTGCTGCGTGATAAAAATTTCCCGAGGTAGCTGAAATTCTGTTGACAACCCTATAGATACAGTGTACGTGACAATGTACATACATAGTACATATATTAGTACATATATATTTTTTAACACGTACTTGGTTTAAACATATTTCTGTCACCTTGCTCAATTACGCATAATGCAGCCACTAAGCTAATAGGAATCTCCTCTTTCTTCACTTATCTCCATTCTAGTTTTCATGTACAAGTTATAGATACAATTATTTAGGTCTCTTTTTGAACCCGTCAAAAGTTGACGCTCATAATCTTGGGAGAGTTTGAGTGAAATATAGTTGGAAACAACTTTTTTAAAGTATGAAATTTAAACCGAATATTCAATAAAGAAAAAAAAAAAGGTCACATTCTTGTTAGGAAATGTGTGAGCTGGGTTGTAATGGCTGAGAAGTAACCTGATGTAACCTTCCAGTAGTGTTGATGGAGATGAATAACAGAAGTGTACGACTGATGAAATGGTAGCTGAAGGCGGAGACTAGAGACGCAATTTGATTTATTGAAGTTACAGCTTTTTGTTTAGTTTGCTTGTTTTTTTTTTTTTATTATATATCTACATGAAATTGTCGTGCGATCTGGACTGTCGTTCAATGGTTTCGCTTGTCCAGGCTTCAAACCCTGACCATATCACTGGCGGATCCATGGTGGGGGTGGTAGTGGCGACCGCACCCCCCACTTGGCGACCGGTGGGGGAGCGGACGAATTTTAGTAGAGAAATCAAACAATTTGTATACGAATTTATTACTTATGTTCATAATATACACTAATTATTATATTTCAACCTATTTTTAGATTATTTCGCCCCAACTCTAGTATGTTGGCAAATTTGGTGGGGTCGGGAGGGGGCGATGGCATCAATCCAACCCCCCCCCCCCTAAACTTTCGAATTGGGGGGGCGGTCAAATTTATTTGTAGAAATCACAGCTTGTTAACAGAATAAATTAAATATCTATATGATTAAAACATATTATTGATATTTTTACCAATCTTTATATTATGTCGTTCCCCTGTTGGCCGATTGGTTGTGTGTGTGTGTGTGGGGGGGGGGGGCAAATACCTCTACTGCCCTTCCTGTGACAAGTCAAAAGCCTGCTGTCAGAGTCACTCAAACTTATCACAGCATTTTTTATTTTATTTTAGTTATTTCCCCGTCCTATCCCCAATTTCTTCACCTTTTCCTCTTCTCACTAAACTGAGTCCACCACCTTGTCGGCTTTTCACTTATCTTCCCTTGACCGGGGTAAAGATAAACACAGAGTCTCTTTCATCTTACCCGCCGGATGTCTGACGGCCGCAGTTGACACCACCTTGGGTGGAATGCAAACCAATCTTTCTCCCCCCCCCCCCCTCTCCCACGTCTCTCTTTGAGCAAAGAGATTACTCGGGTCAACGCGCCTCGTGACACTCCAAGGTGCTTCACCCACGTGAGTTAGCCAATCCCATTTCATGTTTCCGCCCATATCTCGCGGCCTTTATAAGGTAGATTAAATCAAGCCAGACCCTCTCATTTTCTCATTCTAGCTGAACAGTCGGGGCTAGACTATTTAATTTATTCTTACTCTTAGAGGAATACCTGGTGGTAAGCCGAACTTAATCACAAGTTCCATCTTAATTGCTCTGTGTATATTTCTCATTGGATATTATCATGTGTAATTTATTATTTCATTTATATTTAATCAGTGCATTGTGTATTTCTCACTGTCGTAAGTAGAAAACATAAACATGGCATATGTATTTATTTATTGCATTAATCTATTAATGCTACGTTGCTCAATTGATCGTTGATGCAACCATGTATATATTTGTACATCTTATTTTATTTCCTTTATCTCGGCTGACCGCCTTGATAATATAACTAGCGCACTAACACTGCACTTAGAGAAGATATGTGAATTATCTCCCCTGTAGTCATTCTACTTTGACGAGAGTTGCGCCTCTTGGACGGACTCTCTCCCCATTCAAACACTCCATTGTTCTCGGTCGACGGTCGTATGTAAACAAACCGTCATTGTCGCCGACCAATTCCCCCCCCCCCCCTTTTCTCTTCCAGCTGGTGTTGTTTATTTGAGTTTATTATTTCCCCTTTTATGTACATTTTTATATTGCTACTATCAGCCATATATTTTCCAAATCCCATTTGTCATCATCTCCCCATCGTGCTCAAAAGCAATTTTACCAATCTGACAAATGCACCTCAGTCGAAGGCATCGATAAGATGCATGAGAGACATGTCCTAACTTGTCTTTATTTATCCGCAGCCTCCCTCAGGTGTCTGCCTATTTATTTTGCATTGTCTGCCTAGTCAATTGACTATTTGATATTGAGTATCCTCTCCTGCCTACTGGAATCTACTCAACTATTTGTTTGGATCTATTGCCGTTGTACTTAGTGCTTTTCAGCACTGCACACTGGCCTACTTGCTATTGAGTATCATCTACTGCCTACGTGGATCTACTCAACTCTACCACTTGGCGCTATCGGCTCTACTTGCCTGCCTATTCGACAGCCCACCTGTCAACTTATTAGGTACGACGTCCCTATAGACCCAGATCTGTGCGAGACGTCATAGCTACGCCTGAACTTCGTTACTCTCTGGACTTATCCTGTTCACTACGCTGCCCACGGCAGATCAGCTCTGCCCGCAACACCCTTGTGCCCACGGTAGCCGGCCACCCGCCCTACTGTGCCCACTACAGATAACAGAACTTTGGATTGAGACTCTACAAGAACTGTATCGCCGGCGTCCCTCTATCCGCTAGAGCGCCACCTCCAGCTGCAGAACCTCAAGCCAGGACACAGCCAGCTGCGCCACAAACAGGACAACCAGCTAAGTTCAGAAGACAGTGACATACTCTCTTATTAAGTGCCAGAGGGATGATTAAACATAGTATTGATTAGAGATAGATGCAAACCCCCCCCCCCCCCTCTTTATTCTTCTATGCAGATATTTATGTAAATAAATATTCTTCAATTTTTAACTTTGTATATTTCTTGCATTGCTCGTCTCGTTGCGTGCTTCTCCCGATTTATATGCAGACGGGTTGGTGTGTGATAACTGCAAAAATAATCATCCCCTAGACATTAAACACGCCAAACACACGTCACACTCCCTAACCTGTCACACTTCCCACCTAAACATTTTGAGTGGGGGGGGGGCGGTCCTACTTTATGGAGAAATCATATTTTGTGAACAAAATTAGTTGAATTAAGATATTAATTTTACATTATGTAGCTTCCCTTCTGCTATCTTGGCCAATTCGGTTGGGTAAGGGGGGGGGGGGTCGATTGCACTTTAGCCCTCTGAGTTTTTATGGAAAAATCATAGTTTATGAACAAAATTAGTTGAATATCTATATAATACAAGTTACGTATTTATATTTGAACCCATTTGTATATTATGTCACACCACGCTCTAATTTCAAATTTTATGATTAGTAAATTTAATATGAAAAAGGGTTGTACCAGGTGGGAGTGGCGCCCTCCGCCCATCGGACAAACCAATACTTTTTCTTTTTGTATTATAGTAAGAAATTACAAAATTAAAAAAAATCTGTCATTAATAATATATTTTATATATGCTATAAATTAAATTATTATATCGAGTCGCCCCACCCCTATTCTTTAATGCCAAATGCAATCATTAGCAGAAATTATAAAAGGCGCGACGATTAATGGTTTTCACTCTACCACCCCCTCCCATTTCAAGACAAAAACATAATGTTTTAAAACAGAATGGTCAAATATGGCGACAGAGTTTATGTAATTTCACATGAATTTAACATAATTATTTAAAGAAAGACTTTGCTTTGGAAAAGTTTGAATTCATACGAAATTTTTCAGTATAAGAGTAACGATTGAGATGAGCTCTAAACCCAAATAATCTTTTTCTAGTAGTCTTTTCCAACTTTTAATCAATCTGATTTTTTTCTAGTTAAATAAATTTGGGACTATAGCTCACAATTTATGCTTGAATCCTAAAAATGTAAAAACATTTAGAGTAGCATCTAATTGGTCCGCTTTTGGTTTCCTTCTCCCACTTCCGAAATTTTTTTTACTTAGAGCTTTGAATTCTAGTTCTGTAACAAGTCAAAGCTACAAACGTGCCTTTTGAACAAAATGTATCACTTACAAATGAGAATTTTTTTAAAATATTATTTATCGAATAATTTTTTTTCGCAGCGATCCTCATAGCCTTATTGTAAATATGTGGGGTATCTTATCTTTTCAAGGAACAAATCGGTTTTATTTGCAATATATTAAGGGCCTATAAATTCATATTAGAATATTTTTCAAGTAAAACATTATTCAAAAGGTTCTTTTTTAATAGGATGAATAATGAGCGTTTCTGGGATTTTTGAAAAATTATCTTATTGGAAACTAACAGGAAATGGCTTTGTTTCAAATATTAGTGTAGTTATATAGTTTTGTAATTAATAGCACATTCTAAAGATTATCCGAGAAATGATTTTGGATTATTTCTAAACTTTCAAAACTAAAGATCATTACTTTTTTAAGACAGAAAAAAATTGATTGGGGCAACTTAGAGCTTGAAAATGAGTTACGTAAATACAAATCTCTCTCTTTATATATATAGGTCTGTGAATCGATCAATCGCGGATAAGAATTTCTTTACGGTTTCCAGTCTATATAAGTCTATGGGCCCTACACTCAACTTACTCAAAAATATACACTTTTTAAAAACTGAAATATTAATGTAAAATATTTTTTTAAAATGTGATTAAATATACAAGTACTGTATTTCTTTTCTGTAAAATATGGCATATATATGATTATTGTTCATAAGTGTGTCTTTATTGAAGCTTTCGAAAAAGTGTAGTGAGCTCCCACAAAAATCATGCCCCGGGGCCCCCACATACTTAAATCTGGCCCTGTCAACAATTATTTTGCATCTGCTAAAGTAAACTTTAGTTTAAAATGTGATTAAATATACAAGTACTCTATTTCTTTTCTGTAAAATATGGCATATATATGATTATTGTTCATAAGTGTGTCTTTATTGAAGCTTTCGAAAAAGTGTAGTGAGTTCCCACAAAAATCATGCCCCGGGGCCCCCACATACTTAAATCTGGCCCTGTCAACAATTATTTTGCATCTGCTAAAGTTAACTTTAGTTTCTAGACAAGAGATTAAATCCCAATAAGAATAGTTTAAAAACATTTATTTTAATAGTTATAAATTTAGTGTTAATTTACATGTTTGTAAATACAGACACACACACTCATATACACACGTATAGGTGTATGCATGTGTGTGTGTGAAATGAGTGTGTCGAAAGATGGTAGTCAATGCATGTGTGTGTGAAATGAGTGTGTCGAAAGATGGTAGTCAAGTGCATGTGTGTGTGTGAAATGAGTGTGTCGAAAGATGGTAGTCAATGCATGTGTGTGTGTGAAATGAGTGTGTCGAAAGATGGTAGTCAATGCATGTGTGTGTGTGATATGAGTGTGTCGAAAAATGGTGGTCAAGTGCATGTGTGTGTGCGTGACAGTCAATTTAAATGTGTTTAAAAAGTGACAGATTTCCAATCATTGTCTACAGTCTGCGGACATGTGTACTCACGATTCATGTTCTAGAAATCAATTCGACATCGCGTACTGATTCTCGAGATGTCTGCACTCCAACGACCGCTTCGAAATTGTCAAACCTTGTCAACCAACCGTAACTAAAATTAAGGGTCTCCTTCAAAGACCTCTCTTCTCTTCCCAGTTGTGATCCTCCATCCAAATCCTATACACAATAAACTACTACTGTAACAACTAATTAATGCCAGATTAATTCCATAGCTAGGATTAATTCAATTTTTGTTTCTTTTATCCGGAATAGCACAGGCTTAGATACACTCATTAATTCAAGCTAATTTAGTAATGGCAGTCTATTTTTAGAACTCTGACACTATTTCACTGTTTCCTTTTTGTTCAAGTTTTTTATTGTTCCTGCACTCTACAATTTAGAATTGTATTCGTATAAATGCTTTATTTATGGTAATTCCGAATAGTAAATAAATAGAAAAACAAAAAGCTTTATTAATTCATTATCCTCCCTGATAGTTTCACACTGTTGTACTGCGTGTTTAATACAAGCCAATATTTTCAGACGTCTAGTGACACAATACCCAAGTCTAGCAAGGGACTCGTAAAATGGTGATAAATCAAAAGGAATCCACTTTATAAAATAGAATACTTTAATATCACAAATTTACATCACAAAATACATATGAAGGCCTACATATTATTTACTTTAAGTATAGAAACACAATATTAATTCATTTGAATGCTAACTCCAAAGAAATAAAATGCACATGCAGCGAAACAAACAAAAGACATTTTTGTCTATCTTTTTATTTTAATCTTAAGAATGTATTTCCCCAATTTCTTGGACAGGAGTAAAAAAAGAGAAATCGATACTGAAAAATCTTTATTTTTAGCCTCTTTGAGCTATCTTCAGCCTTGCCAATAAATGTACAGTAAAACAACGAATGTTGTCCATGTTAACATTAATATTTTATTACCAGATAACTGAAGTTCACCTTTCGTTAGACCACTTATAGTTTTGTTTTGTAGAAATAGATTGCTTTCAAATATAAACAATGTTAATTAACTTGATGTACTTCAATCATGTAGACAGACAAAGTTGAAAGTATGCGAGTAGATATATTTAAGCTAAGTCTTTCTCTTTCTCTCCCTCTCTCTCTCCTTCGTTGGTGTAATTCGTTAAGATACAAAAAACAAATATTTTGACATCTGAATAAAAAAAGTTCGTTTTCACCTCTGGGTTGGGGTAGGGGTCTCCATTTTCAGCCTACAAAACATGTCAGCTTTAACTAAATACTTGGAACACTCTGGGCTATCATTTTCCTGGTGAAACAATTTCATGCGAAGCTTTTGTGTCATCTTCCTATGCTTTCCGTAGCGGCGCCGACACCAACAACAACAACAGCAACGAAATGGGTGCGTCCACATGTCGGTGTTGTTTGTTTGTTTAAAATGAAACCTGATTGCCGCATTACGGAAAACTCTGGCGTATTTAATACAGTCAAGAGTGGCATGTGTAACTTAGGTTTGCGTTGACATTGACACATTTGTAGAGCCGTTATTGTATTCGTGTTGCCTGTCGTACCCAGAAAAAGAAAAGTGATATTGAAAATTAAAATAAAATTTTTACTTAGAGACACATTTGATACACTATTTTTTAAATGAATAACAAAACAGATGGAAGCTGTTCTTGCAATACTATATAGTGTAGGTGTAAAATGTAAGTCTATTGGACATTTTCATACATGACGGAAAAACTTGAAATGACTTACTATTTGGTGTATCCGGTGTACAAAATAAAGCGAGTGTTGATACGTTATTTTGTTCAAGATATCTGATAATGTTTTTGCACTTTATATCTCGGCTGAATCAAATAGACTCTTTCGCCTGTAGCACAATTCCATTTTAGATGTCGTAGATTATGGTCTTTCACTTTACGACTTACAACTTATTTAAAAACAATGGGTGACTAAATAGCTGTAAAAAAGAATATTTGAAACGAGCTAATGTTGATATTATGACTCTGTATAGTGAGTGTTACATTTAGCGTTCACTTGAGATTGTGGAGCATATAGTGAAAAAATCTCCACTATTGCTATGGCCGGCCTAACTCGTGATCTCCTGGTTGACCTTGTTGACTTATGTGTACGCAGCATTCTGTATCAGTCGAATGTAACCTCGTGTATACACAAGATTGGAAGCTATTGTGTCTTTGTTGAAGCCTACAGTAGACAAACTCCCTTTCGATTGGCTGAATCAACGGAGCACGTGAGACTTACAAAGCGACACGGTCAGGAACTTCGATCACAACTTCCGTTTCCTAAATTTGGCTCAACTTTACATCATCCAATAAAAACTCCGTGTTACACGAATACATCCAGAGTGATTGAACTTTAGTACGTGTGAAGTCTTTAGATAGCAAATGTTTTCACTGACGCATAAAAGATAGGAATATTTGAATGACACAAATTAGAAAGTCAAATGCTAATATCTCCTTAGATTCTACCTGTCAATTATCTATGCTTTATAATAATAGCTTTTACACAGGCAGGTACTAGTGAAATAGACACATTTCAACGGATAGCTTTGTAAAATGTAGGACAGGACAAATAATCTGATTCCTCTTCTAAAAAGTGAAGGCTAGAATTTAATTTCGGTATCTTTGGACGCCTCTGAGTCCACCCAACTCTAATGGGTACCTGACATTAGTCGGGGAAAAGTGCTGGCCACATGACACTCTCATTAACCGTGGGCCACAGAAACAGATGACCTTTACATCATCTGCCCCATAGACCACAAGGTCTGAAAGAAGAACTTTACTTTTTTACTTACTCTTGTATAAAGCAGTCACATCACGGCCTAGAGGGAAATGATAACAAGCAATTCAAATAAAAGGACATGGAGTCGAGACTTAACTCCTATTACCAAGCAACGAAACAAATATAATCTTTCGTCAGATATTTATGCGGTGAAAAACAAATCCTCGATCCAAGAAGCCTAGCCATGGTTAGCTACTATTTGTCTTAAATCAGTGATGTGCAAACTTTTCGAATAGTGCCCTGTAAAACTAAACGAAAACGATTTGGCGGGCCATAATTATTTTATTAATTAAATCCAGAAATTTAGTATCAGATTTTATGATTTCCCTATTTATCTTATGCAATGTTTGAAGCTACAATTGTTTGGATGATAGTTCCTCTTAACTTTGATACAACTTCAGACGTAGTTATCATTCAAAGTTTACTAAGTAGTTCATCCGTCAATCTAGTTCTGACATCGCTTGTTCAAAGCTGCTCACAAAGAGAGTAGGTTATAAACATTGCACATAAACTTTGATCATGTGATATTATATTTAAAGAAATTATGTCGACATCTACTTCATGACATTTAGAAATCCTTGAGATAATAATTAGATAACATTTCAATTATTTCAATTTGCAAGTCTGGTTTCACTACTTCTGAATACACATTCAAATTCTTAATTAAATCATATTCATCTTTTTTTTAAAAATAGCACTGAAATCTTGAAATCTCCTTTACGATTCACCATAAACTAGTATCAAACTATTTTTCGCTGGTAATTTCTATTGAAAATCCCAACAACAACCTATTCAAACATTGTGACTATTATATCTTGTCTACATCAATCATAGTAATGCATATTAGGAAAAAAAAAGTAAAATTCTCCTTTCAGACCTGGAGCAGATGATGTAAAGGTCATCTGTTTGTGTGACTTACGGTTAAAGAATGTGTTATGTGGTCAGCACAACGACCAATCGCCTTTACTTTTTCCCAACTAATGCCAGGTACCTATTAGAGCTGGGTGGACTCAGAGGCGCCTTAAGATCCCGACATTGAAAATCCCAGTCTTCATCAGGATTTGAACCCGGGACTCCCTGTTTGGAAACCAAGCGCTTTACCAATCAGCCACGACACCTCCAATAATGCAAATTATTGAACTAGAAATCTTCAAATTCTTTGACAAATGCAAACAAAAAGTAGAACATTTTGTTACTCCCTTTAAGTATCGAATGAATGCAGTAAAAGTTTGTCAGTACTTCAACAGAATCTCCTGTCAGACCTTGCAATCTCTGGTATAGATGATATAAAAGTCACCAGTTTCTGTGGCCCACGGCTAACGAGGGTCGTTATGTGTCCCGCACAATGACAAGCTGCCTTTAATTTTCCCATACTAATCTCAGGTCTCCATTAGAGTTGGGTGCACTCAGGGACGTCCTAAAAAGTAAACCAAAATTTAGTTTAGTGTAATCATGAACTAATGGAACAATTTGAGCGAATCACAGAAATGAAAATTCGCAATATTACTCTAATGTTTCATCTGGTATTAATAACTTGAATTCTTAAATGGTGAAAAAAAAAGTTCTGTTTTTTATTTATACAACAAAATATGTGGCAGGCTGGATTAAACCTTTCCAGGGGGTCGTAATATGCCCACGTTCCGTTGTTTGCCTAACACTGTCTTATGTATAAAGGACAACAGAGATTATGGTGCCTTATTTAGTTATTATGATAAGATAGATACCATTCAACGTTAGATGTGTCTTTCTCCAGGTTGTCAAATCTACGGGGTCTCCTCTGCCATCTCAAGCCTGGTCAGTATCAACACATTGGCTATGATCTCATTCGACCGTTATATTGTGGTCGTTCATAGGTTGAGTCCACTTCACAGGCTGGCCAAGTCCACAACAGGTATCCAGATCTATTTAGTTTTCTACATCTTTCAAAGTTATAGACTATGTACATGTTCTGAATTAAAATTGATCATTTCAAAATTAATTAAAATTATGTGTATCAATTTTTAAGTCATGATAAATCTAGATAGGCCAGTGTCGGAACAATCAGAGGTGTTCTAGCTAGTAGAAACAAGTTACGAGGGATTCATTGCAAACTGGCCTATGAACAATTTGGGCTCTCGGGAGTAAATTGAAAGATGGTCTTTTATTTTGTTACTTTTTAGAAGACGTTTAAGCATTGGACTGTTAAGCGGCATAGCAAACATTCACAGAGAACCCTTTATCCCCCTCCCACCCTTTCCAGACTGGTCCAGACAAGTGATAGGATCAGAGCGTATTGAGAAAGTTAAAACCATGAAATTGCGCTAAACAAAAACAATTGTTAAAAATATTTCTAATACGCAGATTGCTATTGTTTGTCTAGGTCAGTGTTTCTCAAACTGTGTTTCTCGAAACCCTAGTGTTCCACGAGGCCTGAAAAGGTGTTCCACAAACTACAGGATTAAAAATTAATAAGAAGGCCACTAAGTGAATTAAACTTTCTAAAAAATTAGCTAAGTGTTCCGCTAAATACTCAGAATGTGTATAGTGTTCCGTTAAGAAATTTTTTTTGGGAGGAACACTGATCTTAATACACATTTAGCTACATGACTGATCCGAACTAATTGATACAGCATTGCCTAATATTAACTTTTGCTGTTGTTTTTTCAAATAATTTTTGTATTTTTTAAAAATATTTCCTGACGTAGTCTTCTGTTTTAAACTTTACCGTGTTTCAAAATGGATTTATATTATTGAAATTGTATTTAAGACATACTGATCATACTGTATGATCTCTACAAAGCTTACATCAACTCACTCTGTCTTGTAAAAAGTTTGTACACGTTATACTCCTACACCCGATCTCCCAAGGGAAAGAAATTGTACTTGGGTAAGTGGTGGTATAAGCTGAATTAGTCCCTTTTATAGGTCGTCGCTTAAAAGTAAGTTTGAAACAAACAATACATAACTATACAATCTTCTATAACCACAAGCATCTCACTAGCAGAGAGGTTAGTATATCGGCTTGATGATGCTTAAGCCATGAGTTCGAATTCAGGCCGTTCTTTTTTTTTAAAAATGCTTTTTAAAAGCATATAGAGGTATAAATTACCCAAGAATCCGTTTATTTCTTCCCCTCTTCCAATTGTGTCTACTGAGATAAGCTTTATGATCGTAATGTAGTGAGAAAGCTAAAAGCATGACATAGCGCTAAAGAAAAACATTAGATAAAAATATTTCTAATCGCACAGATTTATTAATTTTAGTCTTGATCTATTACAAATTAATTTCATGACTGATTCAAACAAATGGATATAATTACACTTCGTATAAGCTTTGTTTTTTTAGCGGCCCCGTAAGGGGAAAAAGCCGCTATTAGGTTTGTGCAAAATGTCCGTCTGTCCGTCAGTCACACTCAGATCTCGAAAACTAGAAAAGATATGAAAAATATTATTTCACCATTAAATGCGGCTTGAAAAGTTTAGGTGCAACGGCTACTTTTGGTTTTCTAAAAGCAAACCGTTTAATTTATAAAATTAATTATGCAAGCGATTTTTTCATAAAAATACACCAATTCTAAAACAATAACGTAAATGTAAGGAAGGCAATGTTAAAATATGCTAACAAAGATACACACACTCCACATATTTTCAGTATCACTAAGTCGAATGTTTTTATAAAATGTACTAGAAATCTTTACAACAAATATAAATATTAATTAACGGCGTTTTTTTTCTGGTCAACTAGCTGTTAAAATTAAAAGAAAACATTTATATTTATTTATAAAGGCTAAGAATGCACTTTGTATGTAAATATCACGCACATTTTTTAAAATGGACTTTTTATGCAGCGACTTTCGTGTAGTAGCGTAAAGCCCAGCCCTGGCAAAACTAATTTCAGATTTTATTTATTTTTTTGTTTAGTGCCCTCATCAGGATAAAAAAGGTTTATTTTTGTGCGTTTTGTCTGTCGGTAGGTCTGTCCGTCACGATTAGATAAAAAAAAAAAAAAAAACTCTAAAAGCTATTGAAAATCTCCTCCCGTAACATCTCAATAGTTTTAAGTATTTAAAATTGATTGTTCCGGATTTTTTCGTGCAATACTAATCAACGCCTACAAATGTTTGTTTGCTCTTCCAACTTATATTACATTCAATTTCCATACTTAAACGTTGCAAAAACACATTATCAATAATATGTTGTTCCGTTTTTTATGTAAATAGCATATTAATGCTAAATCAAAATCTCTATACTGACTTTTATTTCATTAAGTGTAAAAATGTTCCGGATATTGTTTTTTTTTTAAAATGAATTATGTCAAATGACTGTTTGAAATCGCATAATTGACTAATATTACACGTATATTACTTGACAATGCGTCACTATAATTTGATTATCGATATATAAATTGTTCCGTATTTTCATGTTAAACAAATTTTTAAAATATCGACAATAGGTTGTTAAAAAAAGTAATTTAAGAGAATTTATTACTGAAAATCACTTTTTAGACATTTAATTTTCTTGCTGAAACATAACATAAAAGTTTAGTAATCGATAAAGAATGCTCTGGATTTTGTTTTGAAAAGAAATCGACTTATATTACTTACAAATCGTCGCCAGAAATTTCCGAATTTATTTAAAAATCTACTAACGCCAAATAACTGTTTGAACTCCCTCTTCTAATTAATAAACAAATAATCTTCTCATTTACGAAATAATGTTATTCCGGATTTTTATGAAAAATATTTAAAGTCATTCTCTCTTACACTACAATTAATTTTCTACCTAAAACATAAAAAAATCTAATTATCGTTAATATTATATTCCGATTTTTAAGGAAAACAACATCCAAACACCAAAGTAAGGTATGAATATCTCTCCACAAGGCTGTAGTTCTTCTAATTTAAATACGAGACCATCCAACAAATTTAATTAACGGTATTACATTTATCTGGAATTCTCTTTTTCTTTTACTATTTATACAAACATCCGGAACAATCTATTGTATAAACTCAAATCAATTGTGTTCATACCTAAAATTATTGCGATGTTTTGAAACGTAAAATAAAGGTTAATCAATTTTTAATAGCTTTTAGTTGTTTTTTGTTTTTTATATTAAGATGACGGACAGACCGACTGACAGACAAAACGCAAAAACAATGCGGCTTTGATCCTCTTTAAATAAATTCTATTAGAAATCAGCGCACCAATGTCTATGAACACTCGATAAATGGCTCCTATTGATGAGGGCGATTTTTAGTCTAGCTAGGCCGTGTGACGTAGTGTTTTTTTTTTCCTTTGACGTCATATGGAATGAATTCTTTAAAGGTAATGCTAAAAGAACGCACTCGGTGCACCAATGTCTATGAACACTCAATAAATGGCTCGTATTGATGAAGGCGATTTTTTAGTCTAGCCCGTGTGACGTAGTGTTTTTTTCCCTTTGAAGTTATATGGAATTAATTCTTCAAATGAAATGCTAAAAGAACTCGGTATAGTAATGTTTTTTAAGCCTCGTTATGTGACTCGCATTTAAAAAAGGAATGACATCTTGATTTAGATCTAATCTAGATTTTTAAACTAGATCTAGATTTTTATTACAGTATATCTAGATCTGGATTTATATTCTAATCAAAATTATTTTAGAGTCTAGATCTAGAATTTCTAGATCTAGTTTAGACTAATATAGACTAGATTAAGATGTAGAATTTCAATTTCTAGACTTAAAGTGTAGACTTTGATTTCCAAACGTTTTGATCAATATTGCAATGTTATAATATACTAAAACTAATATACTATTTTTAAATTTAATGTTGCATTCAGTCTATTGATAGATTATCTAGGATATTTTTTTACACAAATCTTATCTAAATTGCAGCTACATTATTCCAAGTTAATATTTTAGATCTAGATCTAGTAAATATAGATCTTAAGAGTGCTAAATCAGAAGTTTAATTTAGGTAGATCTACATCCTCATTCTAGTTCCATTTTTTTAAAAAATGCCGATATCTCTGTTGATAGGCCTAACTGTGCTGAGACATCGAATTACAAACCTCCCGTAGGACGACGAGGGAAGATGGTCATGCAGGGTTTGAACCAGGGACCATCGATAAATCCGAACGACAGTCCAGCACGCAGACTGAACGACCAGGCAGTGTTCATACCCTGCTTGTTGCCATCCTCCATCGTCCAGCGCGAAGTTAATTATTTTAAACTTAGAAGTGAACACCCGAAACATGTAAAACAAAAACAAAAAACATTTTTTACAACGGCAAATGAAACTTTGAAACATTATGACTTTGGACCATCAACATTAAATAACCTCTTGAATATTCTTTGCGAATAGGCAGATCCGACTTTGACGGGGGCCGCCTCTGAGTTTGTGTAACACAAACTCTCTTTGTAATCTTTTTTTTTTTTTTTTAAAGTATTTTGTTTTTTTAATTTAAATTTTAAGAATGACTTTGTATCGGCGAGTGAAGACTTCTTGATTTCATTAGAGCATTGCCTCTTGGCTGACATGACAACAGCTGTAAGTCTGTGACAAAAAAATATTTAAATATGAATCAGTTGATCAGTCATATCACTAAGATGCTCTTACAATAATACAGTTGTCTTTCCAAAAGGCGTAGTACCCCACACTGACACAATAAAAAGTTGACTATTCTGAGATGATAATTGTAAACCATGGCAAGGCAAGAGCTATTCTATGTACATGTGCTACAGCTCCAACTGGTAGAGCTTCAGAGGAAACAACTACCTTACTATAACCTCGTAGTTCTTATGTGTCGGCGAACTTGTATTTATGGGTGGGGATCAAGGGCGTAGCAGGGGGGAGGGGGGTTTGGGGTTCAACAACCCCCGAAATGAAATCCCCCCCGCAGGGGGGGGGGGGTGTCGGAGTTAAGTGACTGATCTTTTGCTTTAAATTTGTTTATTTTAAGTGAAATTTTAATACTAGGGCACAATAAACGTCTTCCAAAAGAATGAAGGGTCAGAATGTAATAGAGATTAATTATGCACACACACACACACATCCATCCATACAAACATATATATATATATCTATATATATATATATATATACATGTATATTTTTTTTCGGGGGGGGGGCGGCGGGGGGGGGGGGGGAGAGAAAATACCCCCCCCCCCGAAAAAAAATCCTGGTTACACCCATGGTGGGGATAATTCCAGTAGAGGCGTGTAGGGGAGCTTTGATCCTTTGGGGTGGCGTGAGTAAGACTAACTATTTCTGGATGATTTTTCTATTATTTTTTGTGTCACGTAGCTATCTGGTAGTGTGACACTTTTGAGTTGGTATTTCGCTGCTAGGCAAAGTAGGGGGTCCGGGGTTAGTGCGCTTGGTTCGGATGATTTTTATTACTCGCTATAATTATTTTTGCAATTTTTCTAAAAAAATATCTCCTGGTATTCTTACACTACGCTTTTTGTAGGTTGCTTTTTTCTGTAATAAGCCTCAAATTATAGAATGTAGAATTCAGATTTCTATTTCCTTATACAGTGGAGTCCGTTTAATACGAACTGTCAAGAAACAGAGAGTGACTTCTGATTAAAAGAGTTCGAATGACACTTTAACAATGGAAATGTCATAATAATATGGATGTCGTACCAAGCTGATGCTCTTGTTAGTAAAGTCTCTGTCGTCAGGGTAATTCTTATCTTTTAACAATGAGAGATGACAATACAAGAGACTCAATTGAAAAAAAAAGCGTGTGGTATGTGTCCTTAAAATGTCGCTAATTCATTGAATTTTGTCTCTGGAGACATTCAAACTAATAAATAGAAAAGTATTAGAAATACGATATATATATATATACAGAGAGAGAGAGAGAACAAGCGAGAAATATAGAAGAAAGCAAAAGATGGAGAAAAGAGAGGGAGAAAGAGTGAGAGAGAAAGAGGAAGAGAGGCAGAGAGAAAAAGGAAGAGAATGAGGAAGAGATTGAGAGATAGAGGAAGAGAGAGAGAGGAGAGAGGAGAGAAAGCTAGAGATAGAGAGCTAGAGAAAAAGTATAAACTTTATTAAAATTGGAAACCTGTATTTCATTGAAATAAAACTTTTTTCCACTGTTTATTAATAGTTTTGGGTATTATTGATCTCTTCTTCTGTAGCATTTTTCCCTTTGCAACTTCTTGTGTGACTACGGATGTATGCAAACGCGACATGAAGCTCTTCAAAATCGACACTGGCAACTGGGAAGTGGTGGCACTGGACAGATCCTCATAGAGCATAAAAGAAGGGTCAAAGATAAATGATGTATTGGGTTGAATTTAGATCTATGTCGTACATGGAAAATTTTCCCTTCACATTTTTTAGATTGTGAAAATGGGTTTATAAAATATAAAATACAGTGAAAACGGGTTTACTCGATTTGTTAAAATATCTCAATCTTCAATAAAGATACAACCATAGACATATATATATAGACTGGACGATAAAGTACAAATTATTATGGGAAACATTTGGGAAAAGATAGGTTTGTATGAGTTATACAGCAGTTATGAGCAGTGTAAAATTAAAAGTATTTATAGTTTGTTTGTTTTTTCAGCCATAACCTATATACCCCTAGAATTCTAGATTTTATATATGCTATGTTTTTTTTACTTTTAAATTTACATAATTAAAATAATTATAAATAGTTTTAAATACTAGATTTAGATCTAGTCTATATAAATACTACAGTAAAAAAAATACTACTTAATACTAGCGCTATACTACTATACTATACACTATAATTGTAATCTGTATAGTCTAGTCTATAGTTAGTATATAAATAGTCTAGGACTAGATTGTCACTAGATCTATAATCTATACTTATACTAGATCTAGTCTATAGCCTGCATGCATAGATGTTAGACTGACTAGTTTAATAGTTAGTAGTAAAAAGTATGAAAAGTATTAGACCTAGTTATTACAAATATTAGTCATATTTATTAGATTTAGATCTATCAATATTAAATTAGTGACAGTCACGGTCACAGTGATACTGAATTATCCTGACTTACTGAAACTGAAAGCTACTGTGTATAATATTCAATTTTTTTTTAACCTTTAGAATTTATCCTTGGCCTATCGCACTACGAACATTAGAGCACGTTCTGCTAATTTTCTTTGACTTTTTTGACTAAAAACTAATTTTAACAATTTGAATCGATAAGACGACCGCCATACATTAATAAAGAAGCCATGTCAACAAACATAGATTCACATCACAAACCTATATATATTTGCCTATGTCTATGATTATGAAACAAAGGCAAAATATTGGGAATATGGCAGTTTTGTACTTTTCAAAACTAAAGATCATAATTATATATTGGCTGAAATGTTAGTCCTAGAATTTATAGCTCAATTGCCGCCATTTTTTTTCACATAGATATAGTACATAAAACATATTTGACTCCCCCCAAATAAAAATAACTTCCTACTTCCAGTCTATATTTATTTATGTCTATGGATACAACTAGCTAACCTACTTAAACAAAATAATACTGTTGTAAATAGTGTGAATGATATATTTGTATTTTTCTGCGAGATAGAGTCGCCTGTACAATTCGTAACATAAAATGGGGAAAAAAGTAAAGAGTTTCGGAATGGTTAAATATTTTAGAACAATTACTACAATTAAAGAAGCAAATGACATTGAGGCATAAATCTAGATTAATTTGTCCAGACCTCTGTGTCATCGTCGTTGATAAATAATTTCCATTCATGATGTTGAATTTGAAGATCTAGATGTTGCGATCAGAAACAGGGTTACAAAGTCAGTTTGTGTGGAGACCCAAACTCAAAATCGGCTCCCGAAGTGGTCCACCCACACAGGCAGGGGTAAAACGGCAGGCTTCAATATTTTCAGAAAGAACATCAGAATGAAATTCTATCAAAGACACATGGTAGAAAAGAATAGAGCTAGAAGGTTGACGGATTCTGTGTATTGCCCTAGCGGTCCACAGACCAAAGGATAGGTGAAAGTGAATGTGAAGTTTGATGTGAACCTGGCCTAACTAATGTTTTATAATGAATATATAATTGATCTAAATGTTTTGTAAAGGGACAATCTCTTATTCCTAAGAAAAAAACATTTCCGTAAAAAATAATTCCTTTAGTTCTATCGCTGCATTGTAGCGCTGCAGTTCACGCGATAATATGAAAAACTACTTATTAATTGTTGTTCTAAATTATGTCCAACTTATATGCATACTAAATAGATGTTTTCTCTTTAAAAAAAAGGAAAATTTTTTTTGTGTAAATGTAGTAGTTAGTATAACAGAGTTTATTTAACTTAGCAATACAAATGTTAAAAAAAGTTTTTGCAAACAAAAAAACTACAGTCCTTTGCATAAATGCGTTATAAATATGGTAAATTGCCATCTCCCATACTAAAGAGCCTCCAGTGTTTGTTACTGTTGATAGTGAATAATTGTAAAAGTGGTGTATTTTTCTGAAAAAAATGCTTGTATAAGTGATATAAAAAATTAGATTTTTTCTTTAAAGGAGAAAAGACATTTTTAGTTTTGTGTGGAATGTATGTCCGTCCGTCCGTCCGTCCCGTTTAGATCTCGTAAACTAGAAAAGATAGTAAAAATCCGACATCATAATATTTTACACCATTTAAAGTTCTAATGCAACGGCTACTTTTTTTCTTTTTTGAAAGCGAAAAATCTAATTTCGACATTTTAATTAGACAAAATAAAGTTGACCTTTAAAGGTCCAATTTCAATTCTGCTTCCTGTGGGAAATCTTTCTTTAGTTGAAAAATAATTGTTAATTTAATATTTCGACTTTTGCCTTGCTTGTATGAGAATAGTTTTAAAAAAATTATACATTTTTTAAAAATAACTTAAACTTACGATTTATGATAACCATATTTATCTCAATCAATAAATCTCTAAATATATTCTAAATTCTTCTTATGCCAAAATATTAAAGGATGGATCATGGGCGTAGCCAGGATTTTTTTTGGGAGGGGGGTTTAGGAAGGGAATGATTCATGGAGGACCTCCTTGAAAGTGTGGCGCCATATTGTACTAGGATGTCCTTGTTTGCTATTTACTCTTAATGGCCTCCATGACATCGCAACTCTTAGTATGTAAAATTCATTTCGTCGGAGAACATGTCCCGCAAACCTCATGCACGTCACAACATTACTAAGGGGTCGACTCCCAGTTCGGCATAGTATTTCCTTGATGTAGACCCGATCTCTATACTGACTCATAAAATCCGCCTTAGCCATCTTTGTTATAGCCAAATATAGCCTTTTTTCACTTTCGGTAAATAACTATTCACTTCACTTTTTTAATGGAGCCCAGCGACTGGTAGAAATTGGTAACATCTCTTGGCTACGCTCTTGGAATTCGATGAATGTAGTTTGAGTAGATTTTATATTTAACGTCAAAATCCTCTGTTGGGGGGGGGGGGGGTTAAACCAAAAAATCTCTGGAGTTTCTTTGTAGTTTGCTTTAAAATAATATTGAAGAGAGGGTTTTCATCCTCAAAACTATCTTTTGGGGGATTTTTAACTCAAAACCATCTGAATGGGTTTTAAACTTAAAGCCCTCTGGAGGATGAGGTTTTAACTCAAAACAGCCCTTGGCTACGCTCATAGAATTTTTAGTGTGTAATTTGCTTTTTTTATGAACAGGTGGTTTTTAGCTTCAAACCCCGCCGAAAGGGTTTTTTTAAAGTCAAAACCATCTTAAGGGGTTTTAAATTTAAAGTCCTCTGGAGGAGGAGGGTTTAAACTCAAAACCCCTCTTGGCTACGCTCATAGAATTTTGAGTGTCTAATTTGCTTTTTTTGTACATTGAAGAGGTGGCTTTAAGCTTCAAACCCCGCTGGTAGGGGGTTTTGAACACAAAACCCCTCTTGGCTTAGCTCATAGAATCTGGTAACTGCTGTATGCTTTAGTCTTATATTGAAGACGGGGTTTTATCGTAAAAAAAGTTTCTGAGCTGGTTTTAAAATCAAAATCTTCCTTAGGTATGCTCTTGGAATTTGGGGATTGTCATTTGCATTGTTTTTTGTTTCTTTTGTTTTGTTTTATAGAAGAGGGGGTTTAACTGCAAACCCCCTGGTAGGGGTCTTTAAACTCAAAACTCCTTTTGGTTGCGCTGGGCAAGTGATGGTTTAATATTAAAATCTCACCTAAAATAAATAAAATCAAAGCAGAAAATCATTTACTAAATTCCGGAGATTTAATTTCGGAAGGGGGGGAGGGTTCCCATGGCTAATCCCATGGAATGGATAGATATAAATAGCAAGCTAATCGGTGTATCCAGTGTACAGAATACGTAAATATTGATAAGCGAAGTATTTTAAAGAAAAAGGTTCTCCTTTCATACCTTGTGGTCTATAGGGTAGATGATGTAAAGGTCATCTGTTTCTGTGGCCTACGGTTTAAGAGTGTGTCACATGGCCAACACAGCGAACAACCACCTTTACTTTTCCCTAACTAATGTCAGGTACCCATTAGAGCTGGGTGGACTCAGAGGCGCCCGAGGATCCCGAACTTTAAAATCCCAGTCTTCACCAGAATTCGAACCTCGGTCCCCGGTTTGGAAGCTGAGCGCTTTACCGCTCAGCCACCCCACTCCTCGAAGTATTCCAATAAACTATTAATATTTTGTGTCCGCTTTAAAGTAAGTTTCAAACAAACAATCCATAACTATACAGTCTTCTGTAGTCATTAGCACCTAAATAGCTGAGTAGTTAGTACGTCGGCGTGAGCCGTTAGCTCGAATTCAGGCCGTTCCCCTTTTTAAAAACCAATTTCGGTAAAATTCTGCCAGATATTCCTTTCTCTCTCCCCCCGGTCTAGATAAGTGATAGGATCTTCGCGTATTGAGATAATTGATAGCATGAAACAGCGCTTAACAAAACAATTGATAAAGATATTTCTAATGGCACAGATTTATAGTTTTGGTCTAGATCTATTATAAATTTAATTACATGACTGATCCAAACTAATTTATACAATTACACTTTGTATACGTTTTTTTAAAAGTATTTTTACTTTTCAAGCTTGTCCTATTACAAAGCTTAGATCAATTCTGTCTGTCTGTCTGTCTGGTACAAAAGTTGTGCACGCTATTTTCCCCATATCCAATCTCGGATCAAGTTGAGATTTTGCACAATTATTGCTTGTACCCACCAAAGCAAGAATTAATAATTAAAAAACACACACACTATAATGGTAACTAATTTTTTTTTTTTTTTAGTATCGTACATGGGAAAGAAATCGTGCTTGACAGATGTGGTGTCTAATGTTATTATTGTTCCATTGAGGAGGCTTGAGGCCTGAGGAACAAGTTTTTTTATGCATTTAAAAAGCGATCTCGGTTAAAAACATGAAATTGCGTTAAAAACAAAGTTAAAAATATTCGTAATAACACAGACTTGTTAGAGTAAGTCATTCAACTTAGTCTCGATCTAGTAACAAATTTAGGACATGACTGATACAATGACACTTCGTATTAGATTTTTAAAAAAAAAGCATTTTTTGTATGTTCCACATTTCTAATTAGTCTCTAATTCTTCCACCAATAACAGACAATGACATATATTCGATTACGTCGATATGGAAGTGGGCGGTCAAAACAAATACAAGATTTGATGCGACTGACTTGAACACGTAAGAAAAGCCTGAAACATCTGTCCCCCCCCCCCCCTCATCGCTTCCAACACACGAGGACTTTGTTCTCACATGAGCACTGGATTGGATGCTCAGTTGTAGTTTTTTATATCGATAGAATAAAATGTGTTAAACATCGATTCCGTTACAATTTTAAACCAAATAGATTATTCAAACGATCTGCTAACATTTATAGATTATGTACGGGAGATTTAATAATTAATCAGAAAATGTTCTTATATAGGGACAATGTTGTCAGACATCCACACTCTCACGGGAGACAAAAAGAGGATAAAACCCTACAAAGGGAGACAACGAAAGGCAAATTAAACTTGAAATGCAATGTTTAAATTTAATTTGTGGAAACGTCAGGAAATTAAATGCTGTAAAACTAGATTAAAGTAGCATATTCAGAGACGAATTTCTGAGACGAATCAACGTCTCTCGGTGATTCATCTTTTGCACCAGTAAGAAACTAAATGTACGACTTTTTAAAAAAAGTGTCCCTCTCTGAGGCGTTAGAGAGTTCATTTCTCTCACCTATTCTCTCTGAGACATTAGAGAGTTCTTTCTCTCATCTATTCTCTCTGAGGCATTAGAGAGTTCTTTCTCTCATCTATTCTCTCTGAAGCATTAGAGAGTTCATTTCTCTCACCTATTCTCTGAGGCATTAGAGAGTTCATTTCTCTCACCTATTCTCTGAGGCATTAGAGAGTTCATTTCTCTCATCTATTCTCCTAGGCATTAGAGAGTTCATTTCTCTCACCTATTCTCTGAGGCATTAGAGAGTTCATTTCTCTCACCTATTCTCTGAGGCATTAGAGAGTTCATTTCTCTCACCTATTCTCTGAGGCATTAGAGAGTTCATTTCTCTCACCTATTCTCTGAGGCATTAGAGAGTTCATTTCTCTCACCAATTCTCTGAGGCATTAGAGAGTTCATTTCTCTCACCTATTCTGAGGCATTAGAGAGTTCATTTCTCTCACCTATTCTCTGAGGCATTAGAGAGTTCATTTCTCTCACCTATTCTCTAAGGCATTAGAGAGTTCATTTCTCTCACCTATTCTCTGAGGCATTAGAGAGTTCATTTCTCTCACCTATTCTCTGAGGCATTAGAGAGTTCATTTCTCTCACCTATTCTCTGAGGCATTAGATAGTTCATTTCTCTCACCTATTCTCTGAGGCATAAGAGAGTTCATTTCTCTCACCTATTCTCTATGAGGCATAAGAGAGTTCATTTCTCTCACTTGTCCTTGTTTTACTAAGTTAAGTAGCTAACTATATATTTAATATTCAAATTTTTAAAAAAAGTTTAGTTTTTCCAGTGCTTTTTGTTGAAAAAAAAGGGGCCGGTACTCAGTTATGAATTGCCTAACTTTTAACTAATAATAAATTAATAATAAACGTTATAATACAAGAAAAATAATTTTTTTACACATTGAACAAGGTGCCGGTAAACCGTACCTGTACATACCGTCACAAAATAGAGAAAATATCTAATTAGTATGCATTTAAGTGGAATATAATTTAAAACAATAATTAATAAGTAGCGTTTCATATTATACACGTGAACAGAAAAACCGCAGAGCTAGCTCGTCACACTTATCTAAAAAAAAAAAATTTTTTTAGGGAAAGTTTTATTTGTTAAGACTTTGAATGAGAGATTGGACCTTTACAAAACAACACGATCAATTAGACTAATTAGACATTCGATAACAGTAATTCGAGGTTCACATTTAGCCAAACCTTCAACATCACCTATCCCTTTGTCTGTTTGACCTTTTTTGTCCTTTGCCTTTGATAGAACTTCATTCACTGACAGGCCTCTGATCATTCTTTCATATTGTCTTCCCATCGCTTTCCCTGGCCTCTTTATCTTCTTCCTGGTACTATTCCCTGAAGTTTGCGAGTCCTTGTGATATGGCCATAGGATTTGAGTTTACTTTCTATTGACAGTTGTTAGCAGGTCATCGTGCGGTCCAATAGCTGTATTAATCCTGTTTCTAATCTCTTCATTCGTGATGCGGTCTTTGTAAGCGGCACCTAGGATTAAGCTATATCTTCATAACTATCAGTTCATTGTGTATATATATATATATATATATATATATATGAATATTAACAATGCAATAATAATAACGTTATTAAATCTCCGTGGTATCAATTCGTTAGTTGAACTAACAGTGCAACATTATCGGCAACACTTTCCACACGAGCGCGTCTCTTTTAATTGTGTTGATGGAGATAAAGTTGTAATTATTGATAGTTTGTAATTCATAGTTTCTGATATTCTTTCTGAATATATTTCCAAAGTGTGCATTATTTATAAAAAATATATTAAAACGATAGCAAATGAACTATACTTTCCTAACAGTTTTACTCAAACATTACATTAGGAGAGATTGTGTGCGTTGAAATCAGAAGATATGAAGGAATGAGTTCTAGCGATGGATGAAATAAACAACAGAGTGAACATTGGACATTTTAAAAAGTTAGGACAAGGTGTGCCTGATAGAAATATGGTTCAAAATAAAGAAGGATCTGCTCAAACCTCTTCGCAGTAACGCAGGTCTTTGTTAACTAGATTTTGACTTGGGGGAAGTATTACTTTGGAAAAGAAAAAAAAAAAGGGGGGGTGCATTTTACCATAAAGAGCTAGAACTGAGAGAACAAATTTGTGTGTTTGAAGAAGAGGAAGGCTACAGAAGAGATGTTCCTGTCAGACTGTTCTAATGGAGACGACAAAGCCAAAAAAAATGTTGATTGATCATTATGTGCAAACGAACAGAAGCAAGTCAAAATTATTTTATCCTTAAGGCTTTTAGGAATGTTAGGGCAATAAAGTGCACGTGGGGGGGGGGGGGGGGAGGAAAGAGTTGCGACAGCCGTTAAAAAAGGGAGTGAGAGTTCTGGTCAAAATAAACATGTTCACTTTAAATGGTTTCCAGACATATTTCATATCTCTCATCTCTCCCTTGACTTTCGTCGTTGGGGAGGGGGGGGGGAGGCTGTGACAGTTCGCGTTACAAAATCCCTCCAGTTTTCCCGGTCAGCTGTTGTTCTGAGCAGGATACCAATAGATCAACAGAGAAGCCAGTCCATTCATATCGGAGGGCAAAGAAGGACGAAAAAAAAATCCAGTCTGATAGGTTGCTGAGCCGTACTAATGAAACAGTGATTAATTTATCGCGATTTACCTTCTTTTCCGTAAGTAAAGCTCGGGTATCAGCTGATATAACACAAAAGGTAGTGTATTAGAGTCAGACAATTCAATAAGCCTTTAGAACTGTACATAAATTCCCCTTTCAGACCTTACTATCTCTAGGGCAGATGACGCAACCTCTTCTATTTTATTGGCCGAATGTTTACGAAGCTTCCATGTGGACCAGGATTTTTGTCTCGTTTGGTTAGGGAAGAGAAGAGCATTTCTTTTAAAATCAAGCACATTCGTGGCTCTAGAAGTTGTAGGAAGAAGGGATTGGTTTGTGTTTTTTTTTCATTTTTCTTGTTTCCATCAAGTGTTGCCAACTATTTCATCCACAATTTAAAATTAGCTTAAAGATTTATGTCAAAAAAATTCTGATATACGGGTAATGGAGAAGTTGCTTTTCTAAGCTGCTACTGAATTATTACTTTAAGACTTGACTATAGACGTTACAAGACTATGCAACTGTTTCAAAGGAAGCATCAGATATAGAATTGTCTTTTGTTCCAAAGTCTCAGCTCCTGACACTAACATAATGGAATTAGTAAAGACTAGCAGCACCCAGAAGTTAAGTCGGGGTATCTGCTTTAATCTCAGTATGGCTTAGGGATAAAGAACTGCAACAGTGTGGAATTCAAAACAACTTTGGACCAATGACACACAAACTGGACAAGGTCCACAAAGAAACTATGTTCACTTCGGAAGTGGAAGAGACGTCAACAAGGATAATTACCAGTATTCTATTGTTAGACTAAAAAAATAAAAGTCATTTTTCTGTAACACCAAGAGAGGATGGAAAGATCCCAGAGAGGGGATGTATCAATCTCATACCCCATACGATTATCATGCTTGCTTATTAGGAGTTGGGTGTAAGGCTGGGGAAGGCAATGGTTTTGACGTAATGAGAAACAAGGAAGCATCGTATCGATTTCTCACCCTGTTATACATATAGGGCCTACATGTTACTTGGGTTTCTTATGTTCACAAAAAAACATTCGTCTGGTCTTTTAGGAGGGAGGGAACTTGGGTAGAGGAAAACATCATGGTTAGTTGAAGTTCTTTCCCCTGACTAGACTACAAAGTCATTTCTTGTCTAAATATAATAGATCACTACGTTGTGGACTGGTTATAGCGTTGCGTACTCCTACATTTCAACACGTAGCTCAAGCGTTAGAGTTGTAAATAGCTAGGTGTTTTTTTTTTGGGTACGTTTCGTGTACATAAATTGAAAATATTAACAAGATATGTATTAAGCTATGTAAATCTATTTTAAAAGGTATTTTTTGAAAATTAAAATTATGCGAGTTGGATATAAGGCAATGGATGCCACGTCAAACTTGGTAGATCAAAGCTTGAACAGCTTAATACGTTCCCATACCTAGGCAGCATCATAACAATGGATGCCACTTCAAACTTGGTTGCTCAAAGCTTGAACAGCTGAATACGTTCCCATACCTAGGCAGCATCATAACAATGGATGCCACGTCAAACTTGGTCAGTTACATAGACTGGGTCAAAAACAAAGAAATTCTTTGCCGAGTTGGTACTGGACAACTTAATGAGTTTGTGACTGAGGGTCGCATGAAGACAGCTGGACATGTCGTCCGTCAGAATGAATTACGCATCCCTAGAGTTGCAATGGCATGGAGAGAGATAACATGGTGCCGCAACTTCATGGAGGACCTCAGAGCAGTAGACATTGACTGAGAATGTGTTGCAGACGTCGCCAGTGACCGAGCTCTATAGATACAGCTTGTCACATGATGCAGAGTAGTGCAGGAAAATCTCTGTCTCAGCACAGTAAAAACAAATTTCGAAGTTCTTTCGTTTTTGGCACGAAACAATCTTTAATATTTATTTAACAATAGTGGTATTTGAATACTGCATTCTTGTCATTTTCAAAACCTTTTTTTTTCAACCTATTTTTGATACAAAGCTTATAATAATTCACTTTGCCTGTCTGGTAAAAAGTTTATACACACTGTTTCTTCCACACCCAATCTAAGATCAAGCTGAAATTCTGCATAATTATTTCTTCTGACAACACAGGAATCTTTTTAAAAAAAACACAAATTAATAAATTAGCTATTGGTAATTAATTATTTTCTTTTGTATAACAAGGTAAAGAAATTGTACTTGACTGAAGTGGTGATACAAGCTGATTTAGTCTCCTTTAAAGTTCGCCACTTTAAAGTAAGTTTGAAACAAACAATAAATAACTATACAATCTTTTATTGTAATAAGCACCTTACTAGCGGTGTGTTTAGTATGTCGGCTTGAGGAGAAGTGAGCCCTGAATAAAAAAAAACTGAATTCAAATTCAGGACATCCACTCCTTTTTTAAAAAGGCTTTTAAAAAACCGATTCAAATTCAACATATCTCTTTCTTTCTATCCACTGGCGGATCCAGGGGGGGGGGAGGCGGTAGGGGGCGATCGCCCCCACCCCCACTCGGCCAACCCTCCCCCCGAAGTGGGGGGCGGACGAATTTTAGTAGAGCCGGTTTGGTGGGGTGGGGGAGGGCAATAGCATAAATCCTTAACTTTCGAGTTGGGAGGGGGCGAAATTATTTTTTTACAGAAATCACAGGTTGTTAACATAAGTATTGAAATATGATAAAAGCTACTTATATATACATACCTACACACACACACACACACACACATATATATATATATAGTTAATCTTTATATTATGTCGTTCCTCTTCTGGTATCTTGGTCGCTTCTATGGTGGTGAGGAGTGTGGGAGAAGGGGCGATTACAACTACTGCCCTCTAGACTTTTGAGTGGGGAGGGGGGCGGTCCAATTCTTAAGCTAAAATCATAATGTTTGTTGAGAATCTTTATAATATAAGCTACTTATTGATATTTGAATCAATTTGTATCCTATGTCACACCACACTAAAATTTCAAATTAAATAATTAGTAAATATAAAATAAAAGAGGGTTTTACCAGGTGGTAGGGGCGATAGATGTAATCACCTTTTCCCTACCGGGCAGACTGATACTTTTCTTTTGTATTTTAGTTGAGAATTTTTTTTACAAAAAAAATTTGTAACTAATACAATTTATATATGCTATAAATTACATTTTTATATCGAGTCGCCCCAACCCATGCTCTGTCATTGCCAAATGCAATCATTAGCAATAATTATAAAAAGGAGAGAGGACCCTTAAGTCTCTTATATGATAATCGTTTCCACTCTACCGGCCCTACGAAAACATGACGTTTTAAAACAGAATAGTTAAATATGGCGACAGAGTCTATGTAATTGCGTATAAATTTTAAATAATTATTGAAAGAACATGCCTTGGTAAATTTAGAATTCATAATATTTTTTTAAGCATAAGAATAAAAATTGAGATGAGTTCTGAAACCAAATATTTTTGTCCTAGTCGCCTTATCCCAACCTTTACTCAGTCTGAGAATTTTCTATTGCATAAATAACTTTGGGACTATAGCAAACATTTTTTTATACTTGAATCCTAAAATAATAATTAAAAAAAATAGATTCCAATCTGATTGGTCAAACTGATTTCTTCTCCGTCTTACAATGTTGTTTGCTCAGTGCTTTGTATTCTAGTTCTTTAACAAAACGAAGTTACAAACAGGCGTATTGAACACAATTAATAACTAATATTTGAATTTTTTAAAAATATTATTTACAAAGAATTTTTTTTGCGGCGACCCCCAAAGCCTTAATCTAAATCTGTAGAGTATTTTTTCTTTTCAAGGAACACATCTGTTGTATTTGCAATGTACTTAGGCCCTATAAATGGACATTATAATTTTTACAAGTAAAAACATTATTCAAAGGGTTCTTGAAATTTAGACATTTTTCGCGCGTCAAAACTGTCGAATATTTAAAGAGCGTTTAACCATCATTCTAATGGCGCCTTATTTTGACAAAAAACAAAAAAGAAAATACTAAAAGAGGTCTCGCTTAACATAAAAATAATATTTCGATAAATGCGCGGAATAAAGATATATTTACACTATCTCGATTGTCACTCACACTTCAGTATCGGCCATTGCCCCCAAGTTACTTTATTTTACTAAATTTGACCTGCTTTTTTAAAAAGAATGAATGATGAGCTGTTGATGTCTGGAGAATGAGTTTCTGTCAATGGAGAATGCCAGAAGACGCTTGGCGTCGGGGCTCCACCCCGAGTCCCGCTGGGGAGAGCTTACAGCGCTCCCCCAGATCCCCTAGCTAACAAGGGAAAGGCCACCAACGTTACTTTTTTGTTTTTGCCGAAGTTTGAGAAACACAGCTATAGTTGTAATATGACCACTTTTTGTTATTCTCTGTTTATATAGATATAGTATATCATGGGCATAGCCATGAAATGCCCCGGAATTAAGTGACTGATATTTTGCTTTGAGTTTCTTTATTTTAGTTGAGATTTTAATACTAAACCATCACTTGCCCCAGCGCAGCCAAGGGAGGTTTTAGGTAAAAAAAAAAACTATCAGGGGGATTTGAAGTCAAACCCCCTCTTCTATAAATCAAAACCAAAAAAAAATAAAATAATGCAAACGACAATTCCCAAATTCCAAGCGTATTGCTCTTCCTTTCTATGTCACTAATGATCTGATGATCACTGGGGGGGGGGGGGGGGGGGTCACGAAAATTTTTGACATTATTTCTGACGTAACGTACTAATCTCAATAGTATGTTGATTGTCTCGATGAAAATTTCATTTAGCAAAATGTTGAAGCAGTATGTTATCGGCCATGGTCAAAATGGAAATCCATTTATAGACATTTATATATATATATATATATATATTACGATAAATAAGGACAAGAGAAGTGTTTCTCACATGACTATGCAAACCCATTTCGAACCTGCATATTTTTACTGCAATGATGCAGCCAAAGCCGTTGTCTTTTGTGGTCTATTTCATTTTTCTTCTTCTGCGTCTGTCTGCTTGACATCACGTAGACTCAATAATATATAGAAACTTCAATATATATATATAGAAAAGCTTAAAGTTTAAACTATTGTATTATTGGCTATAAAAAAAACCGTCACATGACAGAAACGCCAATGCTATCTCCTAATTGGATAAATCAACTCTATAAAAGTGTGTAGATCGAACATCCTGTTGACGCAGATAACGTCTGCTAGAGCTTCAGGCCTCATTTTCAACTTCCGTTTCCGTTTCATCTGTCTAATTTAGCATCACACAGAGTTTTCTTTTTTTAAGAAAGTTCATTCTTTTCAACAAATACATCTCTATAAAATATAGAATGGCGTGAATCAATTGGTCAACTCTCTTGTTACTTTTAGTTGAATTGGGGAAGGGGGGATCTTAATTTTTTAAAAAATGAATATGGAAGGTTTTATCATGAAAATTCTTCGAAAATAAGTCTTTAGAGAGTCTGCTTTTGTACATAATGAGATGTCCCATCACCAGGTGTGTTTTCTTTCCAAATATATAATTCTGTTCTCCCGATAAATTTTGTCTAGCTTTCTAACTAGCCATGAATTTTTATCCAACTTTTGTCTTTAGTTCATTCTGTTGTTTATCTTTCCCCAATAGCCCCTGAGATTGCCCTTTTATCATATTTTTATTGCCATTTTGTCATTCTTTTATCATCTTTTTATTGTCATTGTATTATCATTTCATCCTTTTAATTTATTATCCTTTTATCCTTTTTATTGTCATTTTATCGTCCTTTTAGAATCCTTTATTTCTCATCTTTTCACACCCAGAAAGTTTATTGGCCTTTGCCTTGATGCATTAGAGTTAATCATCTGTATTTAATAGTAAAAGAGTAAGTAAAGTTTCCCCTTTCAGATCTTACGATCTAAGGGGCAGATGATGTTCAGGTCATCTGTTTCTTTGGCCAACGGTTAACGAGCAGGGTGTTAAGTGGCCAGCACAACAACCAACCGCCTTTACTTTCCCCAACTAAAGTCAGAGCATTAAAGAGTTGGGTGGACTCAGGGGCGCCCTAAAAATCACGAAATTAAAAATCCCAGCCTTCACCGAGATTCGAGCCCAGGACCTCAGGTTATGAAGCAGAGCGCTTAGCCACTCAGACACCGGCCCCTCTCTGTAATTAATTCTCTGTATTTAATCCTCTGTATTAGATCTGCAGAACGACTTATAGTCCTAAAAATTTTTAAAACTCATACTGATAATTTGTTTCGGTAATTTTTAAAACCATGTCCCACTGTTTAAAAAACAATTGATATTAGATTTCAAACAGGTTAACATTTTAAACCTATCAAAAGTTGCTAAACAGAAATAGTTTCTCAAACACTCAGGTAACATCTCCGCTAGTTTTGTCCCTTAGTATAAGCCCCTTTGATTAACAGGATCAGGAGCGGTTATAAATGAAGCCTTAGCCAAAATCTACTGAAGGATGCCCGAGACGAGTTGCTCGAATTCGCTAGTATCGTGACCAATCCCCGGCAGCCATTTTGACTTACAGCTAACGACAGACACATCTCATTTATGAAGCAGACGATCGAATGGTGCTCTTAAACGGGGAAGATAACGGGAAGATATTTCATGACAATAGCTTGTGCTGGGAGCCTTAAGGTAGGGGGCGCTGGACAAAAAAAAGGGGGCGCCGGGAATAAAGGGACACACAAAGATAAAAATGGAGGTGCTCTGAAACAAAATGAATAAATAAAATTATTCCAAGATAGCTCTGGCAAAGTAAAGATTGACAAAGTAGCTTGCTTCTAAGAACGGAAACAATGTTGGAGATCGATTTGTTTTTCGGGAATTCTTATTTTTATAATTTTTTTCCTATACTGCAAAAAAAGGGAAGTATCAATTTGCGTTTTTGATTCGCATGGACTTATTTAATAAAAAATAAACAACATGGTAATACCTTTTTTAAATTTCATTTTCTTTTATCTACAATGTACCAGTAAAAAATATGCTAATATACACACGTGTGTGTGTTAATTTTTAAAAAAATGCTAGGGCTAACATTCGAATAGAATAATACTAAGGCTTGTCTTCGAGTCCGAAGATTAATGAGGAATACAGAATTTCCCGTGGCTACGCAGCCCCAGCTGTGACCTACATATTTTGCCACAAGTAGGGCAATAATGACCATTGTCCGGCGGTGGTCGATTAAGATTTTTTTTTCGCCGTCTGCATCTGTCCTCGACAGCGTATTTTCTTTTAGTCTCAAATGTGTATTCCTCTGCCTTTGTGAGTGACCTCCATCTGTCTCGTTCTGATGCCGCATGCTCTCTAAGGCAAGTTGGCGCCTAAGCTAGTATATATAATAATAAGAATAATGTAAAGTTTATTCTAACATAAAAACAATGAAAATGTTGACCATGAGAAAAACTATCCAGTACTTATCTTTTTATAGGTTTTATCGAATTAATTTTATTGATTCATTTTGTGTCTACTTTGCTTGAAAACATTTTCCAATGAGTCTATGAAATCAAGTCAGTAGCAGGCATTCTGACAAAAATGGACAAATCCATTGAGTACTTAAAGAATCTTCCAAAGGTATGAAAAAAAAGAGCTCCACTATTAAAAAAATATTTAAAAAAAAACAGCAAAGTAGAAGATGGTTTATTTGTCTCTAACACAATTTCAGAGCTTATTTCCAAAAGTTTCATGATGTTAAATAATTTATTACTAGACAACCGGCGGCATAGCGTACGCCGCTATTTTGCAGGACCAGCCTTAGTCCACTGCAACCTATGCGACCGCAGTGGGCCCCTCACTTTCATAGGAAAACTCCGAAGGTTTTTCAGATTTGAGTTATTGACATATTTAATTTCTGCGTGAAAAGTTGTAATAGTAAACATTTTACCATTTTGTATTTAAATGCAAAGACACATTTAATAAATTAGTCAGTAAATTCTTGACATTAAAAAAAAAAAACGGGATTCTTTGAGATTTTGTTTTAACCTATTTCATACGACACTTCCCTCAACAATACTGAAAGAGAAACTAGATTTGACCAATCGTATCGCTTCATTCTTACAGTAGCTGTTAGTCTTAGTTAGTGACGGCCTAGTCCAGATCTATGATACTTATATATCCGTTTCGCATAGGGCCCCACAATGCTTAAGTCCGGCCCTGCTATTTAGTGACGGGTGAATATACATAGTAGATTACTTGTTCTCTTTCTATGACTTCTTGGAGACCTTCACCTTGATAATTTAAAGCCTGACATTTCTAATATCTAACTGTATGAGACACAAGGTTCCATGGTTCCCATCAGCTAACATTTCATTGTTTAATTATTTTGAACAATAATAAATTTATAAATTATAAACTTAATATAAAATTAAATTGAAAAATAGTCATGTTTAATTATATAAAAAGTGAACTATAAATCTATTTGAAAAAAAAAAATCATTGCAATGTGATTAAGTTATTATAGCCTACATACTCGTAATATTATTGATCTGTTGGTGACAGCGTGAAAAATTAATCAATCTCAGGTTCATTTTCTAGTATATGTCTGTGAGGGGAGGGGGGCTGGTTAATTTTTTAAATAGAAAATGTACGAAAAGAGGGCGGTGGATCGATGTTGAAGACTCTGATCTAAAAAAAAGAATAATTGCCTCACAAAGATCAAGCGTTTTATAGGACGGCCAACTTTTGAGGGGCAGCGGCAGAATGGACTCACCACGTGATCGGAAACTCCTAGTTAGTGCAGGGGCCAGTTTGTTGTAGTATAAATCAAATGCTTCAACATGGCCTGGTGGTTTATTTCAATGCTATTTATCTATGAAGATGGCTGCTTGGTCTTATGGTGTACCCTCCGGACTGTCTTCACGATGGTCCCTGGTTTGAACCCTGCCCGCCCCCTACCGTTCTACAGTATGCTTGGGTTAGGACGTAATCCATTTCTAAATAAACGTCGGAAACGCCCAAGTGAAAGTTAATGAAATGTAGGCCACATTGGTAGGTCCAACATGTAGATCATAAATATAGGTCAAACATGTAGGCCATATATGTATGTCAAACATGTAGATAATATATATAGCTCAAACATGTAGGCCATATATGTAAGTCATTTAAGTTGATCAGACATGTAAGTTAAAGTCTGAATATCAAATATGGGGAAAACTGGATAAGACAAAAATGGTTTCATCTTTATTTTTTTGTATAGAAAATTCAATGATTTGTTTGCTGACACTTTTATTGCTATCAAATTTAAAAGAGAAATATTATAGCAAATCTCAAGCTAAAACACGCACACATAAACACAATATGCACTCAGGTTAAGGTGAGCATAGCGGTAATGACTTGAGATGAAAGAAAACATTGAAGTCTAGCTGTAATGCACGTATTGCTGACAGACTGGTGTAGCTTTTGGTTTTACTTGACGTTAAGTATAGCTGGTATAGATGGTACAGATAGATAAACAGATATACAGATCGAAAGCTGAATACAGTCGGCTAGCCAAATGAAAAGACTGCAGAGAAATATATATATATATATGCTGCTATTAGGCCTATAGTTAGACCAAAAGCTGACTACAGTCGGCTAGAGTCTAGACAGGTGAAGAGACAACAGTCAGAACACAAAAATAGGATAAACAGTTGAATGGATGATAGAGGGTTGAATTAGTGGATGGATAGATAAGATGTATACATAATCTTACTATTTTTTAAAATACATCTACAGGTACTATAATTGTGACTATATGGATATTAAGTATCATCTGGTCCGTCCTACCACTCACAGGCATAGGCTCCTATCGCCTTGAAGGAATGGGGACATCCTGCACTTTCAACTATGTCGACAGGCGCCCTCCTCACTTGTGGTACTTTCTGACACTTGTCGCTTTCAATTTCTTCATACCGCTTGGCCTGATCATATTCTCTTACTGGAGGATTCTCATCTCCATCAGGCAGATCAAGAAAGAGCTCAAGACGCTCCAGGGGGGCTGCAGTATCACTCTGCTCCACAGGGTAGAGACACAGGCGGAAATCAAGACTGCCATCACCGCCCTGTTTATCATTAGCACATTCTGCCTCGCTTGGACACCCTACGTGGCCGTAGCGTTTCTGGGCCTCTTCGGACCCGAGGGTGTGATTACGCCCCTGATTTCCATGTTTCCGAATCTTTTGGCTAAAATTTCCACCGCGGCCAACCCGATCCTGTACTCCATCGGCCACCCGGAAGTCAGGAAGAAAATGAGGAAACTGTTGTTCGTGAGCCATCGCGAGCCTAGCTGGAGACCGACTTCCGCAACAGTGGCACATCATAGTCCAGCGCAGTCGCAAATCTGTTTGTCGACACATTTGTGAACAAATGGAGCTCGGTAACTGAATGGTATGACAAATAAACACTAAAGTCTTCTTATTGGACCAAGTGAATTCTTAGCAAAGTAGAAAATTAACTCTGTCGATGGGCTTTATGGATTTACGACATTAAGAGGTGTATATAGATTTTTATGAAAAAAAAATGTAAATGTTGGAAAGTGAAACTGAATGAAGAATGTTGAAATTTAAAATCTCATTGTTTATTGATTTGGTTGATCAGAATTACAAAATGCATAATTTCTTATGACATATGAACTATAAAGATACACATTGTGAGTTTCTGAGCTAATGAGAACAAATTAAAGACACCCACGTTATTTACATTCAGTGTAACAAAATAAAACTCTAGGGTTTTCGGGGAGATAATCGAATTTCCCAAATCGTCTTCATTTAACAGAGTCAATGTGATACGATTAAATATGAGCTACGTCTTCAGGTTATGAGTTTCAATGTATACGTCATCGAAAATGAAATGTTGTTACGTTAATTGAAATGCAAATAGAAATTATTATAATGTAATAGCATAGCTTATTATTTCCAATGTACACAGCAAACATTCGCTTGATCTCTCTCTCCCTCTCTCTCTCTCTCTCTCTCTCTATATATATATATATATATATATATATATATATATATATATATATTTGTTAAAGCTAAACTTTCGAGCTACAAACGTTTGAAGTAAACACATCAACCAGCTCCTATACACATGAAATACAATACCTACTAGACTAATGTATATTATAATCCCAAGGGCTCTGATTCACTGTGCCAGTACACCAATTCTCCCACTGGCGTGGACGAAAAAATAAGAACATTTAACCAATTTTCTTGATAGAAATCGCAGTTGTTAAACTTAGAAAAATTGATTCTTTATTTGCAATTTAGACCCAATTTTTTTTTATGCCGACATATTGACATTTGTAGTTAGTAACATTCTTTCGTTTTTTAACCTACTATTTAAACTTTTTTTTGTGTGTGCGAAACTTGCTTTTGTAGACATTGCATAATTGCTTTTTCCCGCCACATGAAGCCACATGAACTAAATACGTGTTTTTGTGTGTAAAAATGTATACAACAAAAAGAAATGTTTGGTACAAGTTTATTAGTGTGTGTGTGTGTGTGTGTATGTGTGTTGGGGACGGAGGTAAACCAACAACAACAGAAATCCTTGAGTGAGAGAGGAGCGTGACGACACCAGAGTGATAAAACAACAACGAAAGTAAAAGGGTTTGACCAAAAGCTATGAACTACTTAAATGTTGAATGGAGAAGCTGAAGAGAAATCACGTGTCTATTTATGATGTCTACGGGTAGTGACGGGGAAAGCTAAAAAAGTGAAATTAGAATTCTCAGGACAGAATTTTGTTTGGGTCTGGGAGATCGATACAAACAAGCCGTTCTAATTCAACCTAAAGAACTTTGAATCATGGGCCAAAATCATGCCTAAATATTACGTGAGCGTTCGATGCGCTGGATGCAATTGTAAAGATGTGCATTAGGTGTAGCGTTATAAAGCGGGCCGTGCCAATTATATGTAACAGAAGATAAAATTAAAGTTTTTAGGGGGTGGGGGGCTGGATGTATACATTAAAAAAGACCAGCTTAAACAAATATTATATTATACAAATACTATGTTCTATTTCAAAAGAACTGAAAAACAGAAGTATAGTTAGATAGTGTAAGGAAAACAACTTGTTAAGGCGAAGATTTGGAAAAAAGGGAGGGGGGATACTCACATTTCCAAGTTATAAGGAAGACAGAGGGTGAAGGGAGTCCATTGAAAAATAAACATTATACAGCCTGGGATCAAATCAACGGTCGTAGAAGGTGGGTAATAGCGAAGATACATTCAAGAAAAAATTGCATTGTAAAGAAGTCTTTAAATGCATGCACGTATAATACTTTAAGATGTACACATAGATATGCTATAGTAACAAAAAATAAAACAAATTTTTGTTTTCATTTCCTGGGCTCAAATGATACTTCAACAGGCACCACATATAAGTTGCTAAACAAATGATACTTCAACAGGCACCACATATAAGTTGCTAACCATACCATAGTTCAACAGGCACCACAAATAAGCTGCTGAACACATAGGATAGTCTCCCTAGCATCACCTGCCGCTTCCGTTGTGATTAGGTGCTAATGAGATTCATGAAATTTCCGCTCCAAATATAGAAATGTCCGAATCTGTTTTTTAGTGTTGAGATTTTTTTTTTCTTTCAAATTTATCTAGAGTTGCTTTTTGACACGTCCGGGTGGGATATAGATATTTGACAAGTCCGGGTGGGATATAGATATTTCACACGTCCGGGTGGGATATAGATATTTCACACGTCCGGGTGGGATATAGATATTTGACACGTTCGGGTGGGATATAGATATTTCACACGTCCGGGTGGGATATAGATATTTGACACGTCCGGGTGGGATATAGATATTTGACACGTTCGGGTGGGATATAGATATTTCACACGTCCGGATGGGATATAGATATTTGACACGTCCGGGTGGGATATAGATATTTGACACGTCCGGGTGGGATATAGATATTTGACACGTCCGGGTGGGATATAGATATTTGACACGTCCGGGTGGCATATAGATATTTGACACGTCCGGGTGAGATATAGATATTTGACACGTTCGGGTGGGATATAGATATTTGACATGTCTTGGTGAGATATATATATATTTGACACGTTTCTGTGGAATATAGATCTAGATTTTGGAACTACAACCTTCCAAACCTACTAAAATACCCAGAATGACATAAAGGTAGAGATACATTTATTTCACATGCTAGGGCTACATTGTACAATTTCCTCTGTAGTGCTATTAGAGTAATGGAATGGGTTGCCTTAATCAGCCAGGAAACCCAACGATTTAGCAGAGTTTGAGTCACGGATTAACAAGCATGACTAGATTGACACATGGATACGTAATAGGATGTAATTCTCTCAGTTGTTTTAGATTCTATGAGCTTTGTCCACCACCATTTCCTTTGATTCCCATCTTTAGTCTAACGCTGTACTCAAAGAGGTGACTTCTCTCTCTCTCTCTATAAAACCTATTTATTGGTTTGTTCCGTTCACTTTTTAAATACAACTTAGTTCGTTTACATTTTTTAGAATAATTCTCACCCTACCTTCAAGGCTATGACTTCGTCTATTCCAATGTCCTAACTCTGGCTTCTAAGTGAATGTCTTAATAGAATGTTGTGTGTGTGTGCGTGTGTTTTGACGTGCATCTATGCAGCACTTTTTTTGGGTGGGGACATGCAGGAACTAGCATCGTGCCATGTACTCAATTCTGTTACCATTTCTGTCACTAATTCCATTTTCACTTATAAGGAAAAAATAAGCATACACCTATGCATAGGTACGAAAAAATAAATTACATTCTCAAAATACCGAAGTTAAGAAAAGTGTAACAAATCTTGATGCTTCAAACATCTGGAAACGCAATTTGTGGAACTGTTTTTGTTTTGTTGGAACCTGTAGGAGACGACAAACACCAAAACCCATTCATTTGTTTCCCACTTGGTATTGATTAGAGCGTTGACATAAAGATCATTTGTTAATGGCCCAATCAAACGGACAATCATTTTGAATACAATGGACCAGTACAGAGTAAGTACTGTAACAATAATTCACACACGAAACACATACACACTCACAACCAACACTGAATAAATTAGATTTTCTATCTACTTCTCGATGACGACAGATGACCGAAAGTGGGATAAACGAGTTTTTAAATCTTTCTGTTTTAGTCGTAATGGAAAGGAGACGGCCACTTCGTTCAGATCAGTGGTTTAATGGGTGCAGGTTTGTCTTTAGGAATCATGCGTGTCTTAGAAAGGCATCTTTCATTAAAAAGTTTTTCAACAGATGGTAACTGTGTTCGAGTGATATACGATGCTTTTTTAATTAGCCTATGTCTTTGTGCCAGTGAAGTATTACTATACAAGCAGGTGATCGCAAAGTTAGTTAGACTTCTGATGAGTTTAATCATTGTTTTGTCGATTTTAAATTTTCTTAGCTGTCTAAGATAGACGAGTCGTTGGTGAGTTTTGGTGTAAAGGTTTTAACATTGTTCACTCCTGATGGTTGTACCTAGGTATTTATTTTCTTGCTGTTGGTCTACGGTTTGTTTATCTGAATTTCTGAAAGGCGAACTTTATGTTTCCTAAAATCTATCACCATTTCTTTAGTTTTCTGAACATTTAAAATTAGAAAGTTGTCTTTACACCATCGATAATTATTTGAATATTAGATGTTATAAAAAGAACTATTGTTTGACTAGTGCAAATGGCCTACAGTAAGTTGCTTTCATTGGCTTGATATCGGGCCAGGTATGCAACAAACGTGTACGTCTGTCAAATGTCCGATACATTCCGCCGACAAATGGAACCAAAACATTCGAAGATATTCACAGCTAATCATTGTAGACATTTTCTTATTCATACTAAATTTATGTAGACTGTTAACATTTCCTTATTCATACTAAATTTATGTAGACTACAGACATTTCCTTATTTCTTTTATTGTAATGGTATAAATTGGAGTTAGGCCACAATTTCAACAAGTAATTTTTCGTAAGCTTTTTGAACCGGTGAGAAAGACGTTTAAACTTTCAGGGTGAAATGTGGAACAAATAAAAATAATAACATCTAGTACATCTAGTACATCTAGAAACACGTAAGTACATCTAGTACATCTACTACATACAGTACATCTAGGTACATCGAATACATCTACTACATACAGTTCATCTAGGTACGTCGAATACATCTACTACATACAGTTCATCTAGGTATGTCGAATACATCTACTACATACAGTTCATCTAGGTACGTCGAATACATCTAGTACATTTAGTTAGATATAGGTAGACCTACATCTAGGTACATCTAGTACATTAATTACATCTAGCTACATATAGGTAGACCTAGATCTAGTACATCTAGGTACATCTAAGCGCATCTAGCCTTTTAGATGCTGACTCAAATTTCCAACAGAGATATACGACTTAAATGAAGTGATTTGTTTTCTTTAAGATAGAGATATATAGTTGTGTGTTGGGGATTAAAAAAAAAAGAACTATATATATAAATAAGTACAAACAAAATCGCATTATTATGTGCGATGATTGGCCCCGTGATTTGGCCACTATCCGATAGTTGAGCCCTACTGAAGTTAACAACTTGATAAACTATTTCAAAATCTGTGTTTCTTGTTGTTTTTTTTCTTATTATTTTCTGTCGAAAAATAAATGCCATGTTGACTCTAGACCATATTTATTACCATATTTACTTGTACAATTTGCCTGCTCTTTCAAAACAGCAAAATATTTATATATGTATTTGTATATTCTAAACCATTATAAGACTTACCAGAAGTACAGGACGATGATGGCGATTATATATTTTTACTTCCGGCAGCCATCCATAGTCCCATCCTCCTCACCCCCTGACCTAGACAAAGAGTCTGACCTATAAATCATGTTATCGATTTTGAAGTGTGTAGCCAAAAGTCAAATGGTCACATCTGTCGTCCATATTTGTGATATAAAACATACTTTTGTGCTAATCCTGTGTCTAAAGTGCTTGGTGAGCCTCCCTCTTTTCCCCTCCGCCCGTCTACATCACTTTCTGACCTCTGGTCATGACACTAATAATCGTCTGTTGCTTTTTGTAGAAAAATAAAGTCGATACCTATCGATGTACGTTCATATAAATAGAGCCTGTACTGTTCTGGTAATATCAGCTAATAAAGATGTTTTGTTTTTTTTAATGTGTTTTTGTTTATTGCCTGTGAAAAGTTGTGGTTTCACTTATCTATATAGATCTGCAACAAACAGTAGCGTAGAAAGGGAACCGTAAGCCAACAAAAAGAATACGAATGGGCCACCTCGCGCTATTCCAACGTAACAGAGAAAAAGGAGGAGGTGTATCTGTGAGAAAGTTTTCCGTGCTACCTTCAGGCGCTCAGTAAACACATCTCTGCTCGAGTCGGGTGTTCGCGTTCGAGTTCGCGCCCCCTACATAGTTAGCTGAGCCATGCCCAGTTCTTGCGTACTTAGCCTCTCGACCATGCTTCCCACACATCGAATGGCATCAACATGCTTGTTATAAGTTGATGGAGTTGATGGATTCAATAGTTTTCAGGAGCGCTTTTTTTTTTTTTTTGAAGTATATAACCCATGTGCATCTCCGAGAAAGTTCATGTCACCAACCAGGAAGTTTTTATATTGGTCAATACACATTGCGTCTATGTACCACTTAGCTTGCATGTTACTCGCATTCAAAGAATTCACAAAGGCATGATTTATGCTGAGAGTACCAAACGAACCTAATCCAAGGAATGTTCAAAATTAAACAACAAAGATGTCTTTAGCACTTTTTAATGAGTCAAAGTGAAATTCGTAAACCAAGGTCTTTAAAAAAAATATAAAAAAAATTTATATGTTCTAATATAAGCGTTATTTTTTATTCTATTTATACCCTTTTTATTTTTCCCATATGTTTGGTGTATGGAACTCGTAGTAAGGGAGACAAATGTTGTAAATTTAACTTTTAAAGAACAACCACATTTATATCCCATTAAACAAATTAATGAATATGCTTATTTATTTTTGAACTAAAATGTTTTCATTTAACTGATAGTTGTTACAGGACAACAAGTAATATATATATAATTTAACAGAAATAACATAGGACAAAGTGTAAACAAAAAAAGGACAAGGACAGTTTGTTTGGAAACACAAACTCAAAATCAAGCCCCAGAGTGGCCCACTCCGGAGGGTAAAAAGGCAGAATTTATATATTTTCAGCAAATTATCAGAAACTATTAATTACAAACTATCTACCACTTTATATCCGTCAATACAAAAGGAAGAGACATGAGAGAGACCCAATAGTGTCACCAATAAATACAATTGTACTGTTAGTGCGAGTGACGACATGATACCACTTGATACGAAGATGTATTAATGCTATTATTATTACCTTGTTGGAGCGCGGTGGCTAAGCGGTAAAGCGCTTGGCTCCTGAACCGGGGGTCCTGGGTTCGAATCCTATTGAAGACTGAGATTTTTATTTCGTTGATCCTTGGGCGCCTCTGAGTCCATCCAGCTCTAATGGGTACCAGACATTAGTTGGGGGAAAGTAAAGGAGGTTGGTCGTTGTGCTGGCCACATGACACCCTCGTTAACCGTAGGCCACAGAAAACAGATGACCTATAGACCACAAGTTCTGAAAGTGGAACTTTACTTTTTATTATTACATTGTTAATATTCATAAGTATTTAATGAAATCAATGTGAACTTACTGATGCTATTAAATGATTATCTAATTCATTCCATTGCTTTCGAAAGGGCCAATCTCTCGTGGTGGATTAGTAATGAAAAGAGAATCCCAAACAGTGTCGGGGCCAGGGAACATACTTGTTTAATTAGGCTGTTTATGTTAAAACTTTCGGAGGAGGGGCCATTGAACAGCACAGTACACATCATATTTTGGTGGAGAGAAATTAGATTAGAATTAGCTACTTGGGTTGACAGTCTATTTTCTGTGAATGTTTAATAAGGCCGTCTCTGCTGTCTAGATCAACGACCTTAGGTCAATGACGTCAATATACTCAGAACTTTTCCTGCAGCTGACGTAGAGAGAGTGTCAGTTGTTGATCTTCCTGAGCGAAAGCCACAATGATATTGGTAGACTCGATCGGCGAGTTTTTGTAGCCTGAACTAACAGGCAAATAATTTGCCTACAATACTTAGGAGGGACATTCCCATGTAATTATTGCATCGCTTTTTCACCTTTGTTCTTGTAAAGGGTCTCGATCTTAGTGTCCTGTAGGTCCTGTTGCACAGCATCTTTTTGCTAACGTTTGCAGTGTTTATGTAGAGTTTAGCTTAATGTAGTTTTGCACTGTTACAGAAGATCTGAGGTGATGCCATCGCAGCCAGGGCTTTGGCAGCAGCCATCTTGTCTGTTATCGTGGGTATTTCATTAACAGCATCAAGGCTGAAAAAGACTGAGCTTGCTGTTACATACATTTCGAAGTAGTGTTCGATCCATCAATGCTTTTTTTTTTTGCTATTGCCTGTAATGATTTCCCTCGATGATTGATTTAAGAGTTACTTTTTTTTTTTGGGGGGGGGGGGGGGGGGGGAGGGATCCTAGAGCCTTTTTGATTTCGTCATATATTCCTCTGATGTTGCCTGTTTGGGCTGCAAGCTGAATAGTTTCACTGAGCTCTACCCAGTATTTATTGCCAAAGTTGTGTGCTGTCCTCCGCAAAGTGGCTTTAGCTTCTTCCAGAGTAAGTAGATTGCCATGAGCGGGATGCACCTTGCATTAATCCTTCTTTTCTGTGATGATAGGTGTTAGTACAGCTAATTTAGAGTCGTACCTATCATTCCGCTTTGTAATTTCTCTTCCAAAGATGTCCAAAGAAGTCTTTTGTTCGATTTGCTGATATCTGGAGATCAGGGTGGTACATCTTGCTTACATCGGATTGATATGCTTCATTCATTTTGTTATGGTGAATTTTTTAAAGCAAATAGTAGATCTGACAACATACCAATGAGTGATATGTGTTCTAATTTACACTCTGATAGTTCCTGGTAAGCTTGACGGGGGCCATCTCCGTATTACTCGCTCTCGTAATTTGAAGATCTCTGTTGGTCTCGGCCTCCTCGCAGCGGCCCCTGGAAACGCTGCGAACGTCTCTAGCAGCGGCTAACAAAGACCATCCTCCACTCGAGGTTTTAATGGCCAAACGAATGGAGTTCTTAAAGTCCAGGACGTCCAGCTCAACGTGTGGGAGCCTGTGCATTAAAGTGGACAGAGTGCGCCGGTACGATAGGCGCGCTCAATAAGCGTCGTGGGATTTCGAAAGTTTGTTTTTGGAGACAAAGGCATCGCAGTAAGCCGCCACATCGACGGCGGGCTTCTGGGCGCTGAGAACAACGGTCCCTGACAAATACCTTCCAGGTATGTGCGGCAGTGCGACGAGGGCATAAGCTAGCTTAGTGTACGAGCTCTAGGTAGATAGCTATGTCTCAACTGGTGAGACCCCAAGTCTTACATGCAACCCAGTCCTCCCCCCGTTGGAGAATTATCAAAATGATGACTAGTATAAAATCATCTTTGAAACGTAAGTCCAAGGCTGAACAAACTCGGGCTATGGAGCGGTAGTCAGTTTCCCCGGTGCAACTGATAACGACGAACTAGTAGGCCTTTGTGCAGGAGAAAGCAATTACATTGCGGAAATGGAAGGAATCAAAAATGCCCTGGAGCATGTAGAAAGGGTATGTTTACAGGGAGGAACTACGGCACCGGCCAATGGTACACTCTTTCAGATTTACTTTCCTGCCTGCAAGCTCTCGAGAGCCTAGAGACATGGCCTACACAACTGGCAAAAACGTATGGCGTGCGTGGTGCGCCTCGAAAGGAACTATCAGGTACGTTTGGTGATGCAATGGGTTCCATCACACTGTGGAATCAGAGGAAACGAGAGGGCTGACAGCTAGTAACGCTTCTACGCCCACATACGAAAGTGCAAAAACAAGGATGTGTGAATGGATCAAGTCGAAATGTTACAACAGCTGGGACCTTTGGGCACGGGACGGGAAGTCTGGAAAATTCTCAAACGTCTAAAAAGAAAAGACGAGTGTTGGCCTCTAGACAGAAAGGACCAAGCAATCTTGGCACGATTCCGCACTGGACACTGTCCGATAGGAGCCTACTTCGCTAGGATTCGAGAGAATCACGATCCCAGATGTTGACACTGCCATGTGGAAGACGAAACCGTGGAACACATTCCTCTACGAAAGCAGGGTGCTCAGAAAAGCTTTCGAAGATACGACTTGTCTTGAAACACATAAAACTGGTGCGTGCGGGGGTCACGCTCAGTACGGAGACAGACAGACCCTACAGAACACTGCCAGATACCTGGAACATGGTGTAAGGGATTAATCCCAGTACGGGCCTTAGTGCATGGAGGCTTACAAATTTTAAGCTTGGCAAATTTTAAGCACTTGAGTCTTACCATGATATATCTATTTGGTGCCAGTGTTTGGAGCGGGGAGGCTGCCTTAATACTCTATAATGCGGCTTAGTTTTGACATAAGGTCCGCACATTCCATGTGCTAAGTTTAAAAATGGAGCTCCTCTTTTTTTCTTCATGTTAACTGGTACGTTGGTTTTGTGTCTGCTTGTCGTATTTTGCCCTATTCTCGTGTACCCAAAGAAGGCGACAGGGATGAGGGGACAACATCTTAAAGAGTGGGAGCTACCCTTCTTAAGGCAGGCGGTTACTGTCAAGTGGAATCCTCCCACAGTCAATGCCAAAATTTACATCAGGCTCAACATCTTAATCGCTTCAGTCGGCCAGGAGTTGGATTGGTTGTCTATAAGAAAGGTTTAGGAAGTTCGAATAATTCCATTATTCCAATAAATCTAACAAACATGACACTAAATTAAGGATTGAACTTCATTGAAACAATAGGAGGAAGTGACGCAACCAATTAAAATGTGAGATTTCTTTAATTGGATGTACTATTATTAGAGGTGAGGATGTATTTTAAATGAAAAAAAGCCACAGTTGGCTCATCGTAGTTACCTACAAACATAATCTTTCATAACTCTAGGACTGATGACTTACCAAGTATTTGACATTATAATCGGTGCATTAGTGTAGATATACAACGAACCACGTGACAAGATGAAATTATTTATTTATAATTAAAGATTATAAAAGTTAAAGATAATATAGAGCCTTAATGTTCTGTGTGAGACATTCGTTCAGATTATTTTAAAAGGTAGGAAAATGCAATATCTATTATGTATAAGTACTTGTATAACTTTTCATTGCCGAATCCAATTTTTTTAAAGTTTAGATCAGTCATGTAATTTGTAATAGAACTAGACTTGAAATAATAAATCTGTGCAATTACAGATATTTTTACCAATTGTTTTTTTAATGCGTTTAGCATTCTCAATACATTATCACTTGTCTAGACCAGTTGGGAAGGGGTAGGGGGAGAAAGATGGGAGTATTATTGTGTGATCGCTTTTTAAATACATTTATAAAAAAAGGTTTACGACATGATTTGGAACTCGAGGGCTAAAGCCTCCCTAACCTCCTCAAGTCATTATCCCTTGAGCCATCGAATCGCTTATGAAAATAGAAGGGCTGATAGTCATCTATTTGTAGTTTTAAACTTTAAAGCGGCGATCTACAAAGTACAAAGTATAAAGGGGGCTAATTTAACTTATACCATCACATAATTTAAGCACAATTTCTTTCGATATTTCTAGATACAAAACAAAATAATTAATTACCAATAGTTATTTAACTTATTGTTTTTGTTTGAGACGGCTTCAGCAGTCTGTAGACGAGATTCTCATAGAAGAGCAAGCGGGCTTCCGAAGAGGCAGATCATGTGCAGAGCAGATCTTCGTTCTACGAAATATCATAGAATAAAGTCTCGAGTACAACGATCAGTTTCGTAGACTTTAAGAAAGCGTTTGATAGTGTCCATCGAGAATCACTATGGAAAATAAATAGAGAATATGGCATCCCAAGAAAATCGTCCAGATCCTACGACACCTATACAGTCAATCTAGTTGCTGCATTAAAACAGAAGAAGGAACAACAGAGTTTTTTAGCATCGAGACAGGTGTGAGACAGGGGTGCATCTTATCTACCTTCCTTTTCCTCCTAGTCATTGACTACATAATGAGGAGAGCAATGAATCTGGTTGCCTTCTGTATTCCATGGCGTGAACAAAACTGAATGACGGAATTCGCCGCTGACGTTGCACTATTCGGGGCTACAAATAAATGCATTAAAAAAATGACGGAGAGCCTAGATAGAGAGGCCCCCAAAATTGGCCTCCGCATAAACTTGGATAAGACTAAAAGTGTGATATAAGGCAAAGAGTACCCCGTCAGACTTAGCGAATCAAAGCTTGAAGAGTTGGACAAGTTCACATAACTTGGCAGCATCATAACAAATGATGGGGATGTCTACCATGATGTAGGGTGCCGAATAGGAAAGGCAGGGAGCATTTTCCAAAGGCGGTAGCCTATTTGGGCAAGCCAAGCTTCTCAACACATAGTCATTCCAACAGCAACATATGCATGTGAGACATGGAAGTCATCTGCCAAAATTGAGAAAAGACTAAATGTGGCTCAACAAAAATGGCTGAGACGATTTTTGGGAGTCAGTTATACAGATCGGGTCTCAAACAAGGAAAACCTATGGCGCACTGAAAGTCGAACACTTAATGAGTTTGCGAATGAGCGTTGCATGAGGTTTGCGGAACATGTTCTGCATCAAAATGAACTACGCACACCAAGAGTTGCGATGACACGGAGGCCAATACGACGAAAGTGCAAACAGGGACGTCCTCGTATAACTTGGCGACACACCTTCATGGAGGACCTCAGAACAGTGGACAACAGGTGAGAGGAGGCTTGAGACATTGCCAGTAACAGATCTTTGTGGAGATAGCTTGCTGTCCGATGCTCCGAAAGTCTTAGTTTTGTTTCAATTAATTCTTGTTCAGAAACTAAAATCGAACTTGCTCTAGCGATACCAAAAGTCTTCTATTTACTTTCTAAAATTCTAATCCTGTTTTTAATTCTTCGCATCATTGTCTCTTAAGTCAAAACTTTACCTCTTTATGAAACAAATAGCATTTCACTCAAAATTTTTTATCATGCCATAACAACACCTTCCTCCATAACAGAACGAACCTTTGCACAAATTTGTCCTAGCAGATGGAACAAGGAATGTGTAATCTAGCTTTATCACAAAAGTTTCCACATTGTGATTTAGACACATTATTTCACTTGAAATTTTGTTTTAGTTTTATTTTCGTTCAAATTGCAAATATAACCGATTTGTTCTTTGAAAAGATAAGATACCCAACAGATTAACTGTGATTAACAGTAAGGCTTTGAGGGTCGCCGCGAAAAAAAAATGTCTTCGAAAAAATAATATTTTTTAAAAAGTTCATTTGTAAGTGATACATTTTGTTCAATACGCCTGTTTTGTTACAGAACCATAATTCAGCTAAAAATTTCAGAATACGGAGGAGAAATTAAGTAGCCAATCAGATTCTCATCTATTTTTTTATTTATGTTTAAGATTCAAGTTTAAATTGTGAGTTATAGTCCCAATAGAAAATTATCAGATTGAGTAAAGGTTGGAAAAATACGACTAGGAACAAAATATTTGTGTTCAGAACTCATCTCAATTCTTACTCTTATACCTAAAGTTTCTCATGAATTATAAATTTTCCAAAACAAAGTCTTTCTTAAACTAATTCATGTGCAAATACATAGACTCTGACTTTAAATCTGGCAATTCTGTTTTAAAACGTCATGTTTCGGTTAGAAAAGGGGAGGGGAATGTAGAGTGAAAATTAATCCGTAAGAGTCCTCTCTCCTTTTAATAATTACTGCTAATGATATCATTTGGCAATAAAGAATAGCGGGTGGGTTAGGGTTGACTAGACGTATATACACGGGTCTCAAACAAAACCTTTACCGCACTGAAAGTCGAACACTTAATGAGTTTGCGAATGAGCGTTGCATGAGGATTGCGGAACATGTTCTGCGACAAAAAGAAATACGCATACCAAGAGTTGCGATGACATATACACGTATATAAATTATATAAGTGACTTTTTTGTAAAACATTTTGTAATTTCTAAACTAAAGTTCAAAAGAAAAAGTATTATTAGTTTGTCTGATTGGGAGTGGGGAGATTACATGTACCCACCTGGTACAACCCTCTTTCATTTTATATTTAGTAGCTATAGTGCAACATAACATATAAATGGGTTGAAATATCAATAAGTAGCTTAAATAGATAGATATTCAATTAATATTGTACACACTATGATTTCTGCTTAAAAACTGGATCTCCCCCCCCCCCACTCCAAATTCTTCTCTACTTAGAGGGATAGAGTGGGGAGGGCTGTAGATGCAAATATCGATAACAAGCTTTTATCATAACTAATTCTGTTTAAAAAAACCTGTGATTCTTACTAGAAAATTGGACCGACCCCCCCCCCCACTAAGTTTAGGGTGTGGGGCGGGATTGATCCAATGGCCCCCTCCCCATCAAACCGGCCAACATACTATACAGGAGGACGACTTAATCTAAAAATAATTTAAAATTTAAATAATTAGTATATATTATTAACAGACATAAAGAAATCGTATACTAATTGTGTGATTTCTCCACTAAATTTCGCCCGCCAGTGCTAGCACAACGACCAACCGCCTCTACTTTCTCCAACTAATGTCAGGTACCCATTAGTCTGGGTGGACTTAGAGGTGCCCAAAGATCCCGAAATAAAAAATCTGTCTTCACCAGTATTTGAACCCGGAAAGCCCGGTTCGGGGTCCAAGCGCTCTACTGCTCAGTCATCTATCTCTGTTGATAGGTCTGGTGAAATCCACGTTGCCTTGTGTATTCGTTTGTGTGGATGTGGGAAGTACATGATTGTAGTATATAAGACATATCAGTAAATCGAAAGGAAAAAAATTATAATGATTATAATGATAATAATTTTTTTTAATCGTATTTGTCTTTGATCTTTTGGCGTCCCTGTGTGGTGATGTACCCACTTCAACCCCTTCATTGTGTCACTGAATATAGCGGTCTAAAATCACGCCTGTGCGACTAAGGATGGTCTTATGAAGTAAAGGCAGAATAATTATAAATAAGAGGATATTTAACGTGAATTATTCAAAAGTAACAACAGCAACGTTCACAAAGTTCCCCAGAAGTCAAGACCTATCAGTAGCATATTTAGAAAACCTTAAGCTATTTAAGATATGGGGCCTGAATATGGGCCTTTTTTCTACAAAGCAGACTCAATCAGTCTGTCTGGTAAAAAGTATGGAACACGATATTTTTTCTACAACCGTTCTCGGATCAAGTTGAAACAATCATTCATTGGTATAGACAAGACAAGAATAATTTTTTTGAAATAATTAACTCAATCTGTCAATTAGTTACTGGTAATTACTTATTTTGTTTGATAACAACAAGGGAATATAATCCTTCAGTATTCATAGATAGGGCTAAATATGTAGGGTTTCTTGCCCTTAATTGAACAAGTTATTTCTCCCACTCTCATTCTTGGATCAAGTTAAAACTTTAATATATATATATATATATATATATATATATACAGGGCTTTTTGTGACGGTACGCACCGGTACGGCGTACCAGCACATTTTTCAATGTGTGGAAAAATTATTACTTATCGTATTTATCTTGTATTTCAACGTTTATTATTTATATTTTAGTAGTTAAAAGTTAGGCAATCCATCTCTGTGTACCGGCACATAATCACAGATGGCTGCCTGGTCGTGCGGTTTGCGCGCTGGACTGCCGTTCGGATTTATCGACTTTCGAGAGTTCAAACCCTGCCCGCTGCCATCCCCCATCGTCCTATGGGAGGTTTGGACTAGGAAGTAAACTATCTTCAACTCTGAAGGAACATATCCGAAAAATGTAAAACATTTTACATTTTTTAACAGAGTACCGCATCAATTTTTTTTTTACAAAAAGCACTGTAGATATATATATATATATATATATATATATATATACGATTTTCTCCTTCCTTTGCAAACAGAATAGTTAATAACCACATGTTAATGAATAATTAGTTAATTTTTATTTACTTTTGTTTAGTAAAAGCACTATTGTTTCCCTGTTGGCCTATTGGGTGTTGGGGGGGTGGGGGGGGCGAATACATCTTCTTCCATTTCCATCTAAACCCTTTGAGTGGTTGGGGGCAGTCCTACTTTTACGAAGAAATCATAGTTTGTTAAAAAAATTTGTTAAATATCTGTATAATATATGCTACATATTGATATTTAAACCCATTTGTATATTATGCCGCATTACACTCTTATCTCAAATTTTATTTTTAGTAAATATAAAATGAAAAAGGGTTGACCCAGGTGGGAGGGAAGATACATGCAATCCCTTTCCGCACATCGGACAAACCAATTTTAGAAGAAATTATTACAAAATATAAAAAAAATCTGTAAGTAAAATTATTTATATATGCTATAAGTTAAATTCTTATATCCAGTGCCACAACCCTTATTCTTTAATGCCAAATGCTATCATTAGCAGAAATCAAAAAAAGGAACGAGGATTAATCGTTTTCACTCTACTGCCCCCTCCCCTTTCCAGTAGAATATTCAAATATGGCGACAGAGTTAATGCAATTGCACATGAATTTTCTTATAATTATTTTAAGTTTGAGATTTAGTTTTTGGCACATCGGCACAATTAAGGCCATGTTTGTTTTGGAAAATTTAGAATCCATACGAAATTTTTTAGTATATGAGTAACAATTGAGATGAAGTCTGAACCCAAATATATTTTCCTAGTCGCCTTGTTCAACATTTACTCAATCTGATATTTTACTAGTTAAATAAATTTGGGACTATAACTCACAATTTACGTTTAAATAAAAAAAAATAAATAAAAAAAAATAGAGTAGCATCTAATAGGTCCTTTCAATTTCTCCTCCGATTTCCGAATTTTTTTTTTGTTTAGAGCTTTGAATTATCTCACTCACAAATGAGTTTGTTTTTTTTTTCAATATTATTTTTCGAATAATTTTTTTTTTCGGCGGCGATCCTCAAAGCTTTAATCTAAATCTATGGGGTATCTTATCTTTTCAAGGAACCAATCGGTTATATTTGCAATGTAGTAAGGGCCTATAAATTCATAATAGAATATTTTTTAAGTAAAACATTAATCGTGTGACAGGTTGGGGAATGTGATGTGTGTTTGGCGTGTTTTATGTCTAGGGGATGATTATTTTTGAAATTATCACTCACCAACCCATCAGCATATAGATCGGGAGCAGGCACGCAACGAGAGAAGCAATTAAAGAAAGATACAAAGTTAAAAATGAAGAATATTTATTTACATAAATATTTACATAGAAGAATAAAATGGAGGAGGATTGCATCTATCTCTAAGCAATAATGTATTTAATCATCACTCTTGCACTTAATAGAGTATGTCACTTTGTCTTCTGAACTTAGCTGGTTGTCCTGTTGATGTTGCAGCTGGCTGTGTCCTAGCTTGAGGTTCTGCAGCTGGAGGTGGCGCTCTAGCGGATAGAAGGACGCCGGTGATTCAGTTCTTGTGGAGTCTCAATCCAAAGTTCTGATATCTGTAGTGGGCACGTAGGGCAGGTGGCCGGCTACCGCGGGCACAAGGTTACTGCGGGCAGAGCTGATCTGCCGTGGGCAGCGTAGATAAGTCCAGTGAGTTGCAGAGGGTTTGGCGTAGCTATGACGTCGCGCACAGATTTGGGTCTATAGGGACGTCGCACCTAATAAGTTGACAGGTGAACTGTCGAATAGGCGAGCAAGTATATTCCGATAGCGCCAATTAATAGAGTTGAGTAGATCCACGTAGGCAGTAGATGATACTCAATAGCAAGTGGGCAAGTGATCCGATAAATAGGCAGATAATGCCAAATGAATAGGCAGGTGATCCAAACAAATAGTTGGGTAGATCTCAGTAGGCAAGTGCAGTGCTGATTAGCACTAAGCACATAGGCAGACACCTGAGGGAGGCTGCGGATAAATAATGACAAGTTAGGACATGTCTCTCATGCATCTTATCGATGCCCTCGACTGAGGTGCATTCGTCAGATTGGTAAAATTGCTTTTGAGCACAATGGGGAGATGATGACAAATGGAATGGCTTCACTAACTTCAAATGCTTTAGCACAATAGAACTGCCAATTAACACTATAAGTCTTTCTCTATAGCTCGTACAGCTACATTTTTGAAGACTCAAAGGTACATCACAGTCCTGCTGCTTTTCTGTCCTGGACTCAACTGTCCATTGTTACACACTGTGTCTCTTCCTTGAAGGCTTTCAGTCACATGACTACAACATGGGTCATATTTGCGTGAACTAGCAGTACTGTCCCTTGTTCAACAGCCGTTGACCCGTTGACCTCTGTGATTGGCCTGAGTCGTGTGTATAAGTAGGCTGCACATACATTAACCCTTTCTGTCCGCCACTGGAGTCACTACAATATATATATACTACATGTATGAATGCTGTATGCGCTGAGTGACGTTGATATTTGCTTTGATAAAAAATGACAGAATGAAAAAGGGAACACGTGTTCCAAGTGCATCCAATCAACAGCATGTCAATGATAATACCTGATCGAATTGTTTTCTATTCTATCTAGAAGTTTCTGGACACATCGACAGAGATAAACATGAACTACAACAGTATAACATTGAAAATCTTTATTCTTACAGCAATATGTAAGTTATGTCAAAAATATCATTCACTCACCCAGTTTGGCCCAATATATTTATCACTATAACTGAATTTAAAATAGAAAGCGAACTAAGCATTATTAGCGCAATTTATGAATTGTATTTTCTATATAATTATAAAAATAATAATAATCTTATGAATTAATATGAAAATTTGTAATACAAAGTTAGTGCATTACACCAAACGAAAGATGATAACTATATAAAACTAAACAATACTTTCACACCAGATTCACTTACAATTTACATGTGACAAAGTTTATATCAGATAGTTTCTAAATCTGAATCTTTATTTAATTGCCAGGGGAACAAACGAGTGTTTGTGTCTGTTTGTATTTGCTATCGGTGTCTTGTATCTCTTCTGTGATGGTAAAATCACAAAATCCTGATCCAAAGGGGGATTTTTTATTTCAAGAACCTTTTTAGCTTTCTTATGAATGTTTTTCTCAAACAGCTGCCCAAATGGGTTTTTTTTACAATGATTTTACCTGCAGCATTTAGGATTCTTTGAAGTTTATTTTTAATGTTCAGATTGCCATACCAGGCAGTGATAATAAAACTTAAAATATTCCAGAAATATTTCAGATGTAAGCGTGAAACATAGTCAATGCCTTTCGTTAACATTAAACGAAGATTTTGTTCTAAGTAATCGTAATCTTTGCTGCCCTTTTTGATGATATAATCAGTATTTGCAGTAAAATTTAATTTATTGTCTAAGATAGTACCAAGGTATTTAAAAGTTTGCACTATTTCAATAGTCTCTCCAGCGAGAGAAACAATATAATTTTCCTTCTTTTTCCTACAAAAATCGATTATCATTTCTTTGTTGTTTTAACTTTTAACTGTTAACATTTAACTCTCTCTTCTAATTATTTTCCACATTCCATTGGAATTATTCATTTTGCTTCTTTTTTTTTCACAATTCTATTCTGATTAAACTTCAATAACTACCTATGTAGCAAGATTAATTTTACTTTTGACCTGTGTTCCTTTAATGTTGTTCATGATACCTTACGCCTGTCTTGTGTCATTTGTCTTAATCGAGTCTTCCAGCTCGGTGTGGTAGTTTCTCCTCCCTTCCTCAAGAGCAACGTTGAGATTTGTTTGTTTCCCTGTCTGTCACCCACTCTCTCATATACTCTCTTTTGTTGTTGTTGTTGTTGTTGTTGATTCTCGTTGCAGTGTAACTTCTCATGTACTGATATTAATTTTGTGAACCTCCCACTGCACTTCATTCTCTTCTGAAACAGTTTCATTTTGGTCAACAATAAACTTTACATAGAGAACAAGTTACACAAAAAGAAAATAAAAGATATTCTTATTTCATTAAGCTAATGACATTTTATAAGAGTTTACCTCGCACTCAATAACTAATGTAGAATTAATTTTATAAAAAGGAAATACAATTTCCCTGTCCCGATCTTCTTGACACGAAAACAAAATCTTGGCTTTACGCCCATGTATAATTCTACCCAAAATATAGAAGCCGTTTGAAAATGCGATTGTCTGGCATGTAAACTATATACAGGGGTGGACTGGGTGTTAAAATCAGCCCGGGCATTTCTGTACAATCCGGCCCACAAATTGTACATCATTTGATGGTCATCCATTTCAAGGTCTACCTGTCCTCAAGATAATGTATCGATAACTGAACGCATGCCTACAATGAAATCTTTTTAAGAAATATACTAGGCCTTATTTTGCTTTTTAACCTCAAAAAGTGTGTGCCCTATAAGGTTGAAGCCTACTAATAGCACTGTCTACGGATGTAGACAATTACATTGCTTCGGAAAATGTGTTAGATTTAATTAGCATAATACAGTAGAGCAGGGGTTCTCAACCTGAGAGTCTCGACCCCTTTGGGGGTTGAATAACTAATTGCCAGGGGTCGCCCAAGACCCCAGAAATTCGGATTTTATCTATTCATCATTGGAATGTTTTTTTCTTTTGTATTGTATTTATGTGTGTGTCCATTCTAACGTGCTGTAACCAACATATTTGAACCGTACTTGGTATTCAAACTATTTCCTATCCCGTTCTGCTTGAGATTGTGTTGCACCTTCTTTCATTCCCAAGAACAAATCTTCTGCGAGCCAAGGTTTTCCCGCTTATTAGTTATTAAGTCCAAATTCAGAAGAAGACATGATGCATAAGATGACATTCGTTGTACAACTGAAGTCCTGATCTGGTGGAACAGAAAACAAGTTCAACCTTCTCACTACCATTGGCGTGTTTGTAAATACTGTCGAAACACTATTTCTGTAATAATATAGTTAACTGTATCAAAGATTGTTATCCATACTACGTCATATTTGTCAAATTGTCACTTAAGTATGTAACATGTATATTGTGAATACCCAATAGAAAAGTTAATAAATGCAAGTCTGAGTAATAGCACATTTAAATTTAATTTTGAGCACAAATGTATTAATCTGTAAACGAAAAAAAGTTTACTGTTGAGGGCCGCCTAGTGGGAAAGTATATTAAGGGGTCGCGGAACTAGAAAGGTTGAGAACAGCTGCAGTAGAGTCTGTAAAAGAATTTTTTTAACACGACTATATTATTAATATTATTATTATATTTAACAATTTAATACGTTCTATAGTGGCATTCATAAGGCCCTTTAGGGGGCCCTACCGGCCCATTTGGGTACCGGCCCACCGGGCATTTACCCGAATGCCCATATCGCCAGTCCGCTTCTGACTATATATCTTTATATATATATATATATATATATATATATATATATATATATATATATATATATATATATATATATATATATATATATATGGTACACCGGATAGTAGCTCCGGTAGAATATTCGGCCTTTTTCACTATTCGGCTCCGGCCAAACATCACTGCAGGGTAGTTGGCCGAATATTAAAAAGTACATCTTGTAACTTTTTAATATGCATAAAGTGGATCTTGTTCCATTAATGTCTGTTATAGAATGTATTAAAGTTTATATTAAAAAGTAATAATGTGCTTAAAAATAGAGCCTATATGAATATGCACCAAGCATCTTTTATTATGAGGACAATAGAAATGAAACTTTACATTTAAAATGCGCTTCACATACAGAGCGACAATGGCTTACATATTTTTTCATTTTGTCATGACCTTTGGGTGGGTTAGTTAATATGTTAAGATGCTATATTCCTTGACTACGTTACGCTGACCAAATGTTTGTCTAACTGAGCGGGTATATCTCCAGAGGTAGAGGTGAACAACTCCCAACCCCTTTTTATTTGTTTAGTCAATCACATTGAGTTCATTGATAGACAGGTGACCACAATGCCAAATACTATGGACGTAGGTTTAATGTCAGCACATTGACGCTCTCTATTTAGAGGTCACACCTTACTAGTGTTTGTTTGTGTTTGTTTACTTTGTAGCAAATCTTTATTAGGGGCCAAATCTGCACAGGGGTAACAGGACAATAAGTTTGGAGAAAAATGTCAATCACGTGGCTTGACTACGGGCCACACCTCTTCACGAATGCCCAGTTTCCTTACTTGGTTATAAATCTCAATTAGTAAACTGGACTAAAGATCACACACCTAAACGAGTGACCTTTTGCTACACAGAAAATAAACCGATTTCATAGTCCAGTAAGCCAGTAACTACGGTAATTATTTTGTAGAAAAAAAATACAAGGCTCAGTTAAGTGTAGATTGCGTAAAAAACCGGGCCTACTTTTAAAGGGAGAGCTAAGCACCCCCATATATATATATACATATATATATATATTGTTAAGCACTTCCACGGTGATGAGTACTTGAAATACACATAAACTCAACTTAGGGTGACATCGAATTCAATACTGGAACAGATAACACCGGCGAAAGGGCCAACAATCTATAAAAGTATCTCGACTCTTGATGTTTATTACAAAGTACGTTTAACATCAATAAAGGGAACTGTTGAATGCGCCTTTCTTCTAGCCGTCTAAAAAATCCTTATCTTTACTTCAATTGGAAAAGCGTCTTGTCTTTATCAAATCCTAGAGCGTTCTTCTTTTTAACCAACTTTACGTCATCGTTGCTAAGTAAAACTTTACCCTATTCCCGAAACAAATAATTAGTTCCTAATCGTGTCATAACAACTCCTTCCCCTCGCACTAAAAAAAAATTGCCAGTAAATTTGTGTTATCTACCGTCTTAGTCGTACATAGTGCGCGGGGCCAAGCTGTAGGGGAAAACATAAAAGACAACAAACTTGAGTCTTGATTCTGGCTTCAACTTCTCCTCCAGTGTCCAAAACCAAGTTCATCTGCACACATACTTCAATCAGGTGTTATTAGGTGTTACTGTCCAATGTGATGTTCTGCAGGTGACCGTAGACCATAGACATAGTTCGTTCGTTTGACACCATAGGTGTGTCTAGCTATGCTTCGTCAAATCGCGTTCCAGAGGTTACACCGCTTTCCCTCACACGTCTGGACAGACATTTCACCTAGTATGACAAATTGACATTTATCACCACTCGTACTCCCACTATGCACCTAAAGTTTGTTTCCGGGCACTAACAAGTGTATTTAATTTTCAATCTCCACTTACTTGTCCCAAAACGACCTAACTCATTTCCGATGTAGGATCATGATCCCCTACAAATAATAGAAATTATACCACTTACACCATCGGTGTGTAACCACATCATCGCCTTCTTAACGCCCTTCTAATCATACAAAAATAAAAGCACAAATCTATACCAAATAATTAAATAATTACCAACCAAAATGAAGAATCTAACAACCAACTTACAAAATTAACTGTATTCGTAACTACCTACAAATTAACTCGAGACAGCATGTCCGCCACTATGTTAATAGTTCCGCTTATTGTCTTTATTTCAAATTTAAAATTCTGTAGTATCTGAAACCACCTACATATTCTTCCATTTTTCATGCTTTTCTGTTTGCATGAACTGGAGTGGTTTATGATCGGTGAGCACAAAAAAATTCTTTGCCCATTAAGTAGCTTTCTAATTTTGTTACCACCCACACTATCGCCAGGGCCTCCCTTTCAACAACACTATGTCTTCTCTCCGCTTCTGACAGTTTTCTGCTGACGTAAGCTATGGGATGCAGGCACTCGTATTGTTGCATTAAACATCCCCCGATAGCGCTCCCTGACGCCTCCGTGGATACGTAGAACACTTTCTCCTTATCCGGCAGCCTTAATCTCAGGTCTGATGAGAAGATTTTTTAATTATTTCTATTGCGTCTATACAAGCCAAAACACATGTAACTTTCTGCGGTTGACCTTTTCGCAGTAGATTATTTAGCGGGTTCACAATTTGCGCCAGGTTTCTGATAAATTTCCTGTAATAGTTTACCAACCCTAATAAACTCTTAACCTGCTTCTGGGTTGTAGGTATCTCCAGCTCCAATATCTTTTTAATGTTCTTCCTATGGGACTGATGACGTTGTTTTTTTACCCTGTGACCTAAGAATGTTATTTCCTCCAAATCAATTTCTACTTTCTCAGCCTGAATGGTTTAGCCATTTTCCTGTATCACTTTAAATATATCTCTAATGCTCTAATACCTTCTAAAATCTAAATGGTCATTCCAATTCTCATGGAATAGGCCTATGTCGTCTCGGTAACATATGACGTTCTGCCTATTACCGACGACCGATGCCATCATCCTGTTGAACGTAGCAGGGGGGCTTATAAGTCCAAAGCTCAGACAGTTCCATTGGGACGTCTCGTACGGCGTCGTGAATGCTTTCGCCCTCTCAGTCAGTGGTACTTGCCAATAACCTTTCGTTAGGTCCCGGTTAGTGATAATTCTATCGTTCGAGAGTTTGTGCAAAATGTCGTTAATGTTTGGCATGGGATACGGATCGAATTCCGTTATTTTATTCAACTTCCTATAATCCACACAAAGTCTGATATCTCCATTTTTCTTCTTTACTATCACTATTGGTGAAGCGTATGGAGAGACTGAAGGTTCTTACTTACTTACTTAGAGTTAGGTCCTCCCGCGCCGTTCGGCGCATTGGGCGGCAAGCTGTCTCCATAAAGATCTGTCACTGGCAATGTCTGAAGCCTCCTCCCACCTGGTGTCCACTGTTCTGAAGGTTCTATAATCCCCAATTTAATTTCTTTGATTTGTAGACTACGTTTCTTATGTCCCTTGCTCTCTTATACGACAAGTTCTCCAAGTCAAGTTTTTCCCATGTATGATTCTTATTAACTTCCAGCAGCACTATATCTTTGATATCATTGTCTTTGTCTTTGTTTTATATATATATTACCCGCGGCCCGCGGGTCTTAATTTGCGTATCACTGTCGATATAACGAATAAGCAAATTCATGACAGACACTGAAAGTGTTTTGTAATCAATTAAACGAAAAAAAAAAAAGTATAAGTAAAGCGAATGCGTGAATGTAAAAAATGTATGAATGAAGATATCAAAATAGCTAATTGACCATAACTCCTTTTTTTCAAAAAAACGTATTACTTGTCCTACATATATTTGATTAAAATATGAAATGAATAAAATTAATTTTGTATGTTCATGTATTAAAGTATAAAGTAGATCTTGAGTTAGACATAGATCTAGATCTAGACTAATCTAGAGTTAAATATTGGCTTGGAGAGCTCATTTTGCGCTACGAGAAGGCTTTGCTCTGCGCATGCGTGACCTTTTTTAGTACGCGATTCATTAAAATATGAAATGAATGGACTATAATTAGTATGTTTATGTATTTAATTATAAAACTATCTTTGCGAAGAGAAGTTGTATCATCTTAGAGTGGAATTAGAGTTTTAGACCTAGGAATAGAGAGATGTGTAACATTTCGCGTAATGTCTAATGAAAGAATGTTTGTCGGGAATTCTAAATTCGCAGATATAAGGAACGAATTTATTAATCAAAAGACTATATTTTGTATTTTCATGTGCCAGACTAAAAAACTATCTGCACGAAGTGTAGTTTCTAAAATTAGATCTAGATCCTTTCAATCTTTCCATGTAAATATGGTAAATAGATCCTAGATCGATGAAGTTATAATGCTTTCATAGAATTGGTCAACTTTTTTTTTGAGGGTCTTAAGTTTGTTTTAGGGCTACACTACGGTCTAAGTACCCAAGAAACATTTATGCCAAGTTTTATCAAGATTGGTCAAACTGTTTTGATTTGTATTCGTAAAATACATAAATACATACATACATACATACATACTCCTTACTTTCTACTTTATATAATACTAGACATAATTTACCCGCGGCCTGCGGGTCTTAATGTGCGTATCACTGTCGATAAAGTCACTGAGAGTTTTTTTGGAAACAATTAAACGTAATAATAATGCTATAAGAAAGCGAATGCGTGAATTAAAAAAGAGTTTTAATGGAGCCATCAAAATAGCTAATTGACCTAAATCCATTTTTTTAAAATAAAAACATTTGCTTGTAGGTCTACATATATTTAGATCTAGAGTCTAGATATTATTATAAAAGATGTTGACCTATCGTAAGTGTGAATTCAACGGCCCAAGAAGCTTATTAATTATTGTATATTAGTATATATAGTATCCCCCATATAGAACCTCATGTGGCCTGTCCAATCATAGTGTATTTGCATAGCGGTGTGCACGACACACGAAGGGGTGACAAAAGCGATAAAATATAGTTTATAATCAAATCGAACCGAACGCGTGAATGTAATTGTTTATATAACATTGTTAGTTTAATTTCATGTAAATCTAGAATCTAAACAATTTGAATGCCACAGCAGTCTAGTCAATAAATAAAACTTTGAGCCTATTATAGTAAAAGACTATACACTTTGTTGTCACTTTGAGGTTGTGTTGCCCTAGATACTGTAGACTGTTGTGTTGACCTATATACCGCGCCATGATGAATGACGTGTTGTGAACATGTCTAATGTATATGTGTAGCTATGTTATCAGGTCTAATTGCGCATAAGTAAATCTGAAATTTAAAAAAAGTCAATTAAAAGTAAAGACTTAAAATTAAACTTAATCGGTAGTTGTAGGGCAAAATACTTTAAAAACACAATGGAAAGTAAATTGTATTATGTAGTAGTTTATTTGTTTAATAATGTGCCTTATAATGCGTTATATTATGACATCTGACGTTAATTTCATTCGTATCACTACGCTGGCGCAAGTTAGGGAAAAGTGTTAATGCGGCTAAAGCTATTCTCGCATTTAGAGCGAACGATTTTATGTAAAAAATGTTTTGAAAATTCAAATTTGAAAGGTTAATTTTCATTAAATAATGAAATGAATAGACACTAATTTGTATGTTCATGTGTAAAATTACAAAATTATGTTTTCTTAAATGAGAGCTAATTTAGATCTAGCATCTCCGTCTTTCATCATTTAGACACAGCATATTAACATGATCTAGATTTATAATATACTATACTTTCATAGAGTAAGTCAATTTTTTTGAGGGTTTTAAGTTAGTTTTAGAGCTACAATACATACACTACGGTCTAATTTAGCACCTAAGAAACATTTCTGCCAAGTTTGATCATAATTGGTCAAACGGTTTTGATTTCTATTCGTCACATACAAACAAACATACATACATACGCCTCACATTTTACTTTATAAAGTATATATATATATATATATAAGGGTTTTTTGCAGTTAAATCCCCCTCTTCTATAAATAAATAAATATATATATATATATATATATATATATAGAGAGAGAGAGAGAGATACCTATATCATGGGCGTAGCCAGGGGGTTGGGGTTCACCACCCTCCTTTAGTAGTGAAATCCCCCCTGCGGGGGGGGGGGGGGGGGGGGGGGGGATCGTAATTTAGTGACTGATTTTTGCTTTCTTATTTTAGGCGAGATTTTAAAACTAAACCATCACTTGCCCCAGCACTAACAAGGGGGGTTTTGAGTTTAAAATCCCCTACAAGGGGTTTTGCATTTAAATCCCCCTCTTCTATAAAACAGAAAAAAATGCAAACGACAATCCCCAAATTCCTAGAGCACAGTTAAGGAAGATTTTGATGTTAAAACCCCCTCAAAAATTTACGATAAACCCTTTCTTCAAAAAAAATAAACAAATTACACACTCAAAATTCTATGAGCGTAGCCAAAGAATTTTGAGTTTACCCCCCCCCCCCCTCTTCATTAGGGTTTGTTGCTAAAAATACCTCTTCAATATAAGAAAAAGCAAATTACACACTTAAAATATTATGAGCGTAGCTAAATGGGTTTTGACTCGGTTTTGAATTTAAACCCCCCTTCTGTGGGGTTTCAAGGTAAAAAAAATACCTCTTAATAATAATAATAAGGCTTGTCTTCGAGTTCGAAGACTAGTGAGGAGTGCAGTAAATCCCGTGGCTGCGCAGCCCCAGCTGTGACCTACATAATTTGCCACACTCAGGGCAAACATAACCATTGTCCGCAGGTAGTCGATTTAGATTTTCTTTTTTGCCGTCTGCGTTTGTCCTCGCCAGCGGATACTAATAAAAAACAAAGCAAATTATACACTCAAAATGTTATAAGTGTAGTCAAAGGGATTTTGAGTTAAAACTCCCCTCAAGTGGAGTTTGAAGGTAAAAAATAACCTCTTCAATATATAAAAAAGCTAATTACTCATCATCATAATCAAACTCCATTAGATTGAGGGCTTGAGAGGCTCAAATCTTCACTTGCAAAAGCCCTGGACAGAAACCCTGCTGTCTTGCGTAGTGCATAAATGTCGCCATACAGGTCGTGAACTTTGGGTTTCCCAGACCTGTCGAGACGGAGATCAGCAATTCTGGGACAGTCAAAAAGAATATGAGGCACATTTACCTCTTCTTCCCCGTGAATCAAAATTTGGCCATAGCTGCGAGAAATATGAGCCAACAGAACAGAGGCCTGTCCTGCACTGTGCTACAATAGCTTGCTCAGGCCTGGACAGCCTCCACCACGGTGAAGTGCGGTCAGGGCGCCTCATGCGCTCCCGGACTCCACGGGCTTTTGGGACTTGTCCCAGCACTCAAACCACTTTTCCATTTCTGTTTTTTTTTGTATTATAGTCAGGGCTTGGTGAAAGTGGGTGGAATTTGCCCTCCCTGGTGGGCCAGAGAGTCAACAATTGTGTTGCCAGTCACACCTATGTGACTCGGTGTGACAAGTTGGATGAAAATATTGGCCGTTTGGGTGTCTAGGGGATTTTATATTTTGAGAACCCACACTTGCACATATAAACTACAAGCACAGCGTTATAATGCAGGCAACTAAAACTATATTTAGATGTAAAGATATGTACAGTTTATTATACAGAGATAATTAAAAGGTGAAATGCTGTACAGTTGCTAGGATGGGGTCTAGCGTATCTATTATCATTAGATTTGAGAACCAAGTGGTCTGAGTGTCATTAGGCTGGTTGCTTAGCTTTTGGTCCGGTGCTGCGCTGATGAGACGGGTGTGGCTGGTACTGATGCTGTCTGCTGGTGGGCTGGCGTAGTGGATCCAGGCTCCGGGTGCAGTCCAACGTTGTATGGTTGCAGATCTAAGCTGCGTCTACCATTCAGTTAAGCCAGTGACGAGTCTGTGGCTAGTGTTGTTACTTGGACTCTTAAAGGTTGAGTAGGACTGATGTCTTCAGATCTGGTGCCAACAAATCTGGTATCAGCTTTAGGTTGCTAAGATTTCAGGCGGATGTTGCCTACGAATAAAAGCTGCAACGATATGTTGCATACGTCGGTTTAGCCATAATGATAACACTGGGAGGTAGATGCCTTTCCGTGAAGGACATCTTCAAACTGATGTAGAGAAACTATAAGCTAGTTTCATAACTATCAAAGAGAACTATAAAATGAATATAGTGTCTCATCAAAAGAGATAACAATAATAATGGGGCTCCATAAAGGGAAATAACAAACAGTAATATATAACAATAATAATGGGACTCCATAAAGGGAAATAACAAACAGTAATAAGTGATATATGATGATAAGTAATACAAGTGATGTTCGCCAGTCACGGTGACTAGCAAGTACATACATCGCTTAGATAAATGAGACGAAAGGGGAGATCAACGTCAGATACTCGCCCATGCTCTCACATAAGTAAACATAGAGCATAAGTAAATACATACTCAGTAATAAGACATGTTTACAGAAGTGTTTTGATAATTCCCTGCCAAGGAATTAATCAATGATACTATATCGAAGGCTCGTGCTGAGCGCTAATATATCAGAGCTAAATTAATAATAGGTAAAGAGCTAAATATATCTGGTAAGAATTGTTAATACATTCTAGTCCAGATGGCTTGAACATTTAGCCACAAAATTCATGATATAAAATATAAGTATACAGTAATCTACTTACATTATCCATGAAAGGAAATACACACTTGCATATGTACACAAATAATATAGTAAATAATTCACAAATATATACACATCACTAAGTAATATGGCTCTCAAGCACTCTACTAAGTTACATACCACCAATCCAAAGTGAAATAAGGGAATGAAAATAGTCCAGAGCTCAAGCAAGAGATAAATGTGCTCCCTGTCAGCTCTCCAGCGAGAATGAGATCGGACGATGAAGTCTTGTCCATATACACACGTGGATTGGGGGGAGGGGTGAGGTGGGAGATAAGTGCTAAGGTGGTCTAGACTATCCAGCGTCTTTTGACAAAGGGATCCCCTCATGACCGTGACGAGAGTTTCCGGGAGACATTGCGCGAAGGCGCGAGTTGAAAGTCCAGGAAATCAGCCCAGGTGGTCAGGTGCATATGAAGGGGAGATTATCAGAGCTCGGCCAGATCAAGGGAGATTATACCTTGATGATAGCTAGCGCTAGACGATCGAGGAGACATCGCCGCCCGAGGTGTAGAGTTGAATGGGCTCTTTGAAGTGACCAGCCGCTCCCCCCAAAAAAAAGGGGGGGGGGGGTCAACGGATGTTTGCCAAGATAGGAAGAGGGGAACGTACTCTTGTCAAGAGTCTAGTGTGGCACGTGCCAAGGTGGGAATACTAAAATGTGACATCGATGCCAAAGGGGGTGGAGTTGGATTGGAGGGGTGGTGGCTGTGTTTTTAGCGCTTGATCACTAAATTAGTAAAATTGATGATTAATAGCGTGTAAGTAAATTAATGAAATGCTTACACCTGAGTGATACCTTGAGTGAGCTAAAACGGTTTGTCACACTCGGTACCCACTGCATTATTACAGGGGTGCCATAGCGTTGTTTAATGTTATGTGAAGCCATGATGACAGTGTTGATATTGCTCAAATTACTCACTCTAAAATCTATGAGCGTAGCCAAAGGGGTTTTAAGTTTACCCCCCCCCCCCGGCAGCGGGGTTTAAAGCTAAAAAATAGATCTTCAGTATAAGAAAAAAAAGCAAATTACGCACTCAAAATGCTTTGGGCGTTGCCAAAAGGGGTTTAGAGTTTAAACCCCCCTTCAGAGGGGTTTGATGCTAAAAAAAATACCTCTTCAATATAAAAAAAGCAAATTACACACTAAAATTATTTGAGCGTAGTCAATCCAATTGGGGGTATTGAGTTTAAACTCCTCTCCTACAGATGGCTTTATTAAAGTTTAAAACCCTTCCAGATGGTTTTGAATTTAAAATGCCCCTACAGAGATGGAAAACCTCTATATTCAATATTATTCTAAAGCAAACTACAGTTACTAAATTCTATTACCGTAGCTAAATAGGGTTTTGAATTTTAAAAAAAACAACAACTGCCGAGATTTTTTTAGTTTAAAACCCCCAACAGATGATTTTGTCGATAAAACTTCGCTTTTCGATATAAAATCTAAATCAAACTACAGTCACTTAATTCCAAGAGCATATTAATGATAGGTTACACATTTCATTAATAAAGTGCAGTGAATAGTCATCTGCCGAAATTGAAAAACACTAAATAAGGCTCAACAAAGATGGCTAAGAGAGATTTTAGGAGTCAGTTATAGAAATTGGGTCTAAATCAAGGATATCCAATGCCGAATCGGGAGTCGACACCTTATTAAGATTGTGAAAGAACTTTGCATGAGGTTTGCGGGACATGTTCTCCGACAAAATGAATTACGCATAAAAAGAGTTGCAGTGACATTCATGGAGGTCCTCGGAGCAGGTGGCAAGAGACTTCAGACATTACCAGTGACAGATTTTTGTGGAAACAGCTTGATGGCAAATTCGCCGAACGGCGCGAGAGGGTCTAAGACAGTAAGAATAGCACATTAGGTTTTTGAAATAAAACTTTTTAATAGCAGGAAAATGCACTGTTGATACCTCAGAATATGCATTTTGTTGGCTTTCAATACCAGAAATAGTGCTTGGCGGCGGGACCCCCTTGCTGTCAATGGCGGGGAATCTACATTTGTTCCACTAACTCCAGGAAAAACCTATTCTAGGGCACAATAAACGTCTTTGGAAAGAATGAAGGGTCAGAATGTAATAAAGATTATGTACACACACACACATAAATACATATAAATATTTTTTGGCGGGGGGGGGGGGGAGGAGCGGGGGGAGAAAAAAATCCCCCCCAGCCTACCCCCGAAAAAAATCCTGGCTACGCCCATGATATATATTTATAATATATATATGTGTGTGTGTTTGTGTGTGTATGTGTGTGAATTTTCACTAATTTATTTTAACGGTCCAGGTAATGAATTCTTCATAAGAAGGAGCGCAATCTTTCCTGGAAGTCTCTTTATTTGCTTATGAAATTTAATAGGCAGAGCTTTATTTAAAAGAGCACTTTCCTCTATGACTAACATACAATTAGAGTCGATAGAGGATTTTTTTAGAGGCCAGAAATAAGAGAAGGTTTTCCAAGCTGTTTGTATTCAGTCAAAAGTCAAAAAGTGGAAGTGATTGAAGGCCATCATGCTTTAGCAAAATATTTTTTGTTGATGGATTTGGATTGTGGATATTTGTAGCATGTCATTCATAGTTTCTAATGTTACAAAACCTGTTCATTTAAATACATTGTGAAACCTTAGATGAAATCGTTAAGGCCGCACGGTTTTATGTGACAACACTACCTCTCTTTGTACTTTTGTTATGTTTGTATCACTTTGGTTAAACACTTGAATTAGTTACTTAGATTGTAATGCTAATTACTTTAGACGTGTACAGTTGTATTACTCCATTTCAGTCCTGACAGTTCTTTCCAGAGAGAAGCGACAAACATCTTCACGCTTGGTTACTTTGTGCCGAAAAAAGGGTGATGGATTTAAACTTATAGCATATAATTTGATTAAAAAATGTCTTAAACAATCAGACGAAGCGATGAAGTATGCAAACGCCAAGCAATTCTGTAAAGGTTTCAAAAAGCATTTACAGTTTTCCTTTTTTTTTCAAATAAATCTTTATCTCGTACTTTTTCTCTTTCTCCCTCTCTTGTGCTCTCTTTGTCCTCTCTTGTGCTCTCTTTGTCCTCTCTTGTGCTCTCTTTGTCCTCTCTTGTGCTCTCTTTGTCCTCTCTTGTGCTCTCTTTCTCCTCTCTTGTGCTCTCTTTCTCCTCTCTTGTGCTCTCTTTCTCCCTCTCGTCTCACCTGATTTATCTTTCCCTCCAATCTTTTTGTTGTGTTTTTTTCTTTCCCCTGTCCTTCCCCCCACCCAATATTTAGTAGGTTCTTAGGTGTAGGTGAAATAAGTAAACTTTTGTTGTTTTTTTTGTCATAATAATATAAAAGTTTATATCCACAAGATAAGAAGTAGCTATCGCACTTAACATTAACACGCTACAAACATGACGGATCAGATCACATACATTTTATATAGGTTCTTGTCTTCTCCGCTTCCATAAATGACATAACTTAAAAAAACTTCTCTTGTAGATTGTGTAACTATGAAAGCCTTTTTATACAGTCACACGTAAGTGATGAGAGAACCTCACATACATTTACAAGTTACTAATATACTTGTAATAATTATTGTCTAACAAGAAAAATATTTATTAAAATTTATTTTAAAAAATACAATACTAATAGTGAGTACAATGGCTGTCATATCTTTAAATGCGATTCTCATCTCTCCGTTTTATTTATAAAAAAAAATTAGTTATGGTAATTACAACTGTTGATGGAATGTTATATGGTGGGAAGAGTTGTGCCCATGCATAGGGGACACTACGCGGGTAGCCAAGAAGGCTTATTAAAGGTTGTTTGTTATGATTTGAAAGTGTTCTTACTTCAAGTTTGTTTATATTCAAGTATCTATCGTAACAACAACTTTTTGATAAGTTAATTGTTTAATTTTTTTTTAATTGATTCATGTGTTGTCATCGACAATGAATAAGTGTGAAAAAATTTCACCTGAAAGTGGGATAAAAATGTGTAACAGAATACCTCCATCCAGAGTTAGTATAATCTTTAAAAAACACAGATTATGTTTATGCTTTGATTTTTCATTAGTGAGCTTTTGTGGAAATCGTCTAGACTACTTAATAATTATAAATGTGGCCAGGAATAAGGATTGGCTCTTCACTGACCTCTTTGTCTGAGGGCCCCCATTAACTAGATGATTATTTAATCACTTCCGTTTGTTCATAGCTCACGAGCTAGCGCTATGGATTTCCTCTTTCCATGCGAAACTGTTGGCCGAGCCCACGAGGGGACGAATTTCATATTCCTATACTGTACCATTGCGTTCTTTGGAGAAACCATCAGCATCCGTATGGTCCCCGCTGGGGAAAGGTGAGACGTATCGGACAGGACTAGTAAACCTTTCATTCATCCTCCCCACGTGCAAGTACTCTTGTTGAGTATACTAAGGTATCCTATTGGAGGCTATGTTTGCTCTTAGCCTATCCTACCCTGGAGGCGCCACGCTAAAGCGACGGACCTGGAATCCTCCAGCTTTTACATCCCCTTACTTCCCTGCTGAACTCTCTCACCTCTATAAATGGAACCTTACCAACCAAAGGAATTTCTAGAGAATCAGCTTGTTAGACACATCAAAACTCCACCTTCCACTGCCAACCAAAGAGAGATATCTCCAGTCTGTCCAATGAAGTGATTTACAAATAGGTATTACCTGGCTGACTTTCAACCCAAGTGTGTTGTTGTGAGCTAATATCTTCTTCGACTTCACTTCTGTTTCATTAGCTACTCCACATTAGCCACATAACATTACAGGTTAACGATATCGACCTGATAAAGACTTTTACTGTTGCAAACGACACATTTATTCATACCAACTGGGAGGTCTGTCTAGTCCTCTTAATCGTCGTTATGTATCTATCTATACTACTAAACAACCTTCTTCTATGCTATCGCCATCTTGTTCTTACACGTCATTTGCCTGTCTACGTCACTACTTTTATCGTCGCTAAAAATAATACACAATATTGTCTAACGTACTCTTTAAATTAGTACATAACATTTCCTACCTCCCTTTTCTAAAAAAAAATAATTGTTTACCAATTTAAAAAAAAAACAGTCAAATGTCTTTACAAAAGCAAGGAGACTTAAAAAAACAAATACAATAAATATGGGTATGGATAACGCAATATAGAGAATCTCTTGATTTACTGACTTCATTGGCATCTTGATAAGTTCTTTCACTGACATCTCACTGAGGTAAGTTCACCAGCATTTCATCACAGTAAGTTCATATTCATTTTATGAAATAAGTCCTTTGGCATCCAACAAGGCAAGTTCAGTACCACACTATCACTGAATACATATAGCAATATCACTGTTAAACATAAACTCACAACTTTAAAAGTCCGTAAAGTCTCTGACACACAGTTCAATCATAAGATTACCGCTGAAGTGGTACATGGCGTGACACACAATTCAATCATAAGATTACCGCTGAATGTGGTACATGACGTGACACACAGTTCAATCATAAGATTACCGCTGAATGTGGTACATGACGTGACACACAGTTCAAAGTGAACCTTTCTATAACAGTCCATAAGAACAAAATATTACTTTGACGATTCACATTGTAGTTAACTGATACGCTGTACAAAGTTCAAGTTACGTTGTACAAAGTTCAAGTTACGTTGTACAAAGTTCAAGTTACGTTGTACAAAGTTCAAGTTACGTTGTACAAAGTTCAAGTTACGTTGTACAAAGCTCAAGTTACGCTGTACAAAGTTCAAGTTACGTTGTACAAAGTTCAAGTTACGTTGTACAAAGTTCAAGTTACGCTGTACAAAGTTCAAGTTACGTTGTACAAAGTTCAAGTTACGTTGTACAAAGCTCAAGTTACGTTGTACAAAGCTCAAGTTACGCTGTACAAAGTTCAAGTTACGTTGTACAAAGTTCAAGTTACGTTGTACAAAGTTCAAGTTACGCTGTACAAAGTTCAAGTTACGTTGTACAAAGTTCAAGTTACGTTGTACAAAGCTCAAGTTACGCTGTACAAAGTTCAAGTTACGCTGTACAAAGTTCAAGTTACGTTGTACAAAGTTCAAGTTACGTTGTACAAAGTTTAAGTTACGTTGTACAAAGTTCCGTTCATAACGTTATAATAACGTTATTTCCGATGCCATCTCACTGTTAAGCTTCAAGAGAATCGAGAAGCATCACAACTTCATGATATTTCTGTATCATGGATACAAACAATACAAACATCTACTAACAAATTATTACAACATTTAAACAGTGATACTTAAGGCATCCCGAAATTTCCAATCCATAAATAGATTCCTTTGCTGACCATTTCCTCTGGAATCTTAAAATGTACAAATGATCGATGCGATGATACACAAAAAATGAAATAAAATACTTCTGTTCATACTTACTTTCCCCTAAAATCTGTTTTCATTTCCCTTTAAATTATAATTCTAAAGGATATTTCCCTTTCTCATCAATACATTCTTATAGGTGCCATGTTATAGAATAACATAGAATACCAATTAACTGCATAACGTTTTTGCATATTTACAGCTTAAAATAACTAAATGTGTTCACTACAATGTACAATTAACCAATGCAAGTATATATATCAATATTTATTTACAAGTGGACCATAACGAATTTACTTCCTCCAAGTTCCATCTGTACTCTTTTTCTACATTTCGTCTCTGGTAAGGTCAATATGAATATGCCCCTTGTACCCTGGTGCTCATTAGAGTTACAGCTTCTCTGAGGCTTCCCTCTATTATACTGTCTATCATACTTCCCTATCTAAATTTCTGTCATACCGATAATGATCAGATCTCCTATTTGAATAGTCACAACTTCTACTTTGTCTAGCTATATGTCCCTTTCTATGACACTTAAAACAAATAACTCAGATCTAGAAAACTAGAAATGAAAAATATTATTTCACCATGTGATGCAGCTTGAAAAACTTAGGTGCAACGGCTACTTTTGGTTTTCTAAAAGTAAACCGTTAAAGGTATCTATCTCTATATATAATTCTCTTCTTCCCTCAACAGTTTAAACGAGAAGAAGTAAAGGAAAGATCACTCTCTTATTTCTGTGGATAGTCAAGGAGAAAACAAGAGGGGGGGGGGGGGAGAGAAGACGCAGTCACAACATAGTAGGGCCGGACCGTTGTAACCAAGAAATAGCACTCTTTTTTGTTTTTTTTTATACCTCACGTTAAAAAAAAAGGGGGGGGGGGGGGAAGAAATTTCCGGATATTTCCAGGACTTTTTCATATATTTTGCAATTTCAGGAGATTTCCAGGACCTTCTGTTAAATCAACAGGAGGCCGCGGGAAATCTGTTATAAGTTATAAAATGGTTTACTTTAATGATTTATACACCTAAAATAAGCGCGGGTGCTATAAAAGTGCGGGACCCACTACGTTACGATAGGTTGCAGTAGCACAAGGTAGGCCCTGCAAAATAGCGGCGTATGTTACGCCGCCGGTCGACTAGTAAAATTAATTATGCAAGCGATTTTTTCATAAAAATACACCAATTCTAAAACAATTACCAAAATGTAAGTGAGGCAATGTTACAATATGTTAACAAAGGTGATTTTTTATTTGTCTTATTTTCAGTATAACGAAGTCGCATATATTTATAAAATGTACAAGAAATTTTCACAACAAATATAAATATTAGTTAAAGGTTTTTTCTGGTCAACTAGATGTTAAAATCAAAAGAAAACGCTTATGTTTGTTTATAAAGGCTAAGAATGCACTTTGTATGTAAATGTCACGCAAATTTTGTAAAATGGACTTTTTATGCAGCGACTTTTGTGCAGTGAGGTAACAAGTAGCAGCAACACATGGTACTAATAAGTTTTCTTCAAAATTTTTTTAATTATCAGATTTTATTTATTTTTTATTTAGTGCCCACATCAGGATAAAGGACGCTTATTTTTTTTTGGGGGGGGGGGGGGGGGGGGGGGTTGTTTGCCGGTCGGTCTGTCTTTCACATTTAGATAACAAAAAAAATACAAACAATAAAAACTCTAAAAGCTTTTAAAAATCTGATTTAACCAATAATGTTCCTTCCGAAACATCTCAAAAGTTTTAAGTATATTATAGATTGTTCCGGATGTTTTTGTGAAAAACAAATCAATGCTAACCTATGTTTGTTTGCTCTTCTAACTTATATTACGTTTAATTTCCATGCTTAAACGTTGCAAAAACACATGACAATAATATGCTGTTCCGGTTTTTTAATGTAAGTAGCATATAAATTCTAAATAAAAATCTCTATACTGACTTATATTTCATTAAATATAAAGCTGTTCCGGATATTATTTTATAAAAAATAAATTATGTCAAATGATAGTTTGAAATCGCATAATTGACTAATATTACCCTTATATTCTTTGACAATACGTCACTATAGTTTATTTATCAATAGCAAATTGTTTTGTATTTTCAACTAAAAACAAATTTATGTCAAATGACTTTATTTTTTCAAAAATATTGACAATAGGTTGTTCAGGATTTTAAAATAAGAAAGTAATTTACTAGAAACGATTATTGAAAATCACTTTTTAGACTTATTTTATTGTTAATTTTCTTGCCGAAACATGACAAAAGTTGTTTAATCCGTTAAGAAAGTTCCGGACTCTGTTTTGAAAAAGAAAACGATCTACATTACTCTAATTTTCTTACCAATCGTCGTTAAAAATGTTCCGAATTTTATATGAAAAATCTACTAACGCCAAATAACTGTTAGAAATCTTTCTTCTAATAAATAAAACAGATAATCTTCTTTTAATTTACGAAAAATTGTTTGACTTCATTTAATGTAAAATCGCACTTCTCTCTTACACTACATTTAATTGTCTAGCTAAAACGTTTGAAAATCTAATTATCGTTAATATTTTGTTCCGATGTTTAAGGAAAACAACTTCCTAACACCAAAGTATGGTTTGAAAATCTTTCCACAATGCTATGGTACATCTAATTTTCATACGAGACTATCTCAAAAATTTAATTAACGGTATTTGATTTATCTGGAATTCTTATTTTCTCTAACTATATATATATATATATATATATATATATATATATATATATATATATATATATATATATAAACATCCGAAACAATCTGTTATAGGAACTTAGAACTATTGCAATGTTTCAGAATGGAAATTAAATTTTAATCAGAATTTCAATAGCTTTTAGTCTTTTTGTTTCGATATTAACATGACGGACAGACAGACGGACAGACAAAACGCACAAAAGCTGCGTCTTTAAATTCTTGTATATCTATATATATATATATATGTAGTGGGGAGGACATGACATACGGGTCGGCTGAACTTCACCAAGCACCGGTCAGCAAAAGACCAAGTTGACCTCTGCCCCGGAAGCCGGGATTTGAATTCCCTGTCCGGTTGATATCCTCAATTTTAATTCCTTTTCCTGCTGGCATCCTGCATTAAAACTCACTGGGCCGCATCCACTCCAATACCACCTTGTCTGATCCTGCTGTGTTCGTCCTAAGTTTGTTGTTTTGACCAAGGCTGCAGGTAAACACATTTTTACTGTTTCTTGTATATCATATATTCTTGTTTATTTTTTATATAGCATATTGCTACCCATGTTTTGTCCTCATTGACGGACTACCTTTGTTTTGTAGTTTTGAGATGCCTTTGGAAGGAAGGCCCACTCTGTTTGTAATGTGGGGACCTCAATTCCTATTTTGTTTTGTTTTTTGTAAGTCGAGCTCATATCGCATGAGCCAAGCCCATTGTATCTTTTGTTTGTGAGTCAAGCTCACCATATTAATTGTCCCTCTTGTAAATATATTCCTATAACCAGTTGTAGATACTGGTTTTTAAGAAACAGTATATAGATTTGTTCTATTTAATTGTTATAGTGTTTGTAAGAAAAGGAAAGAGCGAAGCTATTCAATGTATGTCAGTTTTATGTAGAACTAGTTGATTTATTTTTTGCTTATTACTTTGTCATTTATTTGTATAACGTTTGTTGGTGTGTCCATATCTCTCTTGTGTTTATAAAAGAGATGATTGGTTCACACTATCAGATTTTCTTTTAGTTTTTTTGCTAAATCTAGTATTTCTACCTGATGTTGTGTTTACAAATTGGTCTGTTCATTTAGGCCGTATAATCAGGTTTATTTTATGCTCATTAGTAATTATGTTGTATGTTTGCCTTTGGCAGGTTTTTTGTGTACATTAAATTTGAAATAAGCCTCCGACTTGCCTCGTCATTTTGGTTGTAATTCTGTGTCGAACCCACCACATATATATACATGCATACATATTTAGTCTAACTAGCCCTTTGTGACGTATTTTTACTTTGATTTAATATGTAGTTAATTCTTTAAATAAAATGCTAAAGTAACCTTCTCGAGTTGATGACATTTTTTAGACTAACTAGGCCATTGTGACGTAATGGCTTTTTTTCCTTTGACGTAGTATGAAGTTAATTCTTTAAATGAAATGCTTAAAGAACTCGGTGCACCAATGTCTATGTACCCTCGACAGCCTGCTCTTATTGATAAAGACATTTTTAGTCCCACTAAGCAGTGTGAGGTAGTGGGTTTTTACCTTTGACGTCATATGGAGTTAATTCTTTAAATGAAATGCTAAAAAAAAACTCACTCGGTGCATCAATGTCAATAAACCCTCGACAACCTGCTCGTATTGATGACATTTTTTAAGTCTAACTAGGCCTTGTGACGTAGTGGATTTTTTTTCCTTTGACGCCATATGAAATAAATTGATCAAATGAAATGCTAAAACAACTCGGTATAGAAATGTTTATTAAACCTATTAATCTGACTCGTATTTAAAAAAGACATAATAGCTAGATTTAGATCTAATCTAGATTTTGTACACTAGGTAAAGTGTTTTTTTTTTACACTAGATCTAGATTTTTTTTACACTAGAGCTAGATATTTTTATCTAGATTTATATTTATATTCTAAATAAAATCATTGGATATTCTAGATCAAGAATTTCTAGGTCTAGTTTAGATTGTTTGTTGTTTTACATGTTTCGGATGTTCCTTCAGAGCTGAAGATGTTTACTTCCTAGTCCAAACATTCCGCAGGACGACTGGGGATGGGAGCGGGCAGGGTATGAACCTTGGGAACCATCGATAAATCCAAACGACAGTCCAGCGCGCAAACCGCACAAAAAGGCAGCCATGATTTATACTAGATCAATATATATAATTTTAAGTGTAGATTTTTATTTCCAAATGTCTAGATCAATATTGCAATGTTATAAAATACTAAAACTAATCTACTATTTTTAAATTTAACATTGCATTCAGTCTATTAATATATTATCTAGGCTTTTTTTTTTTTACATAAATCTTATCTAAATTACATCTATATTATTCCAAATTTATATCTTAGATCTAAATCTAGTAGACATAGATCTTAAGAGTGCTAAATTAGAAGTTTAATTTAGGTAGATCTACATCTTTATTCTAGTTCCATTTAAACGAAAATGTCAATAGTTCTGTTGGTAACTGTGGGCTGGGACATCGAGCAGACGTTGCCGAAGTACAAGCTCGATGCCATATTCTTTTTTTTTTTTTTTTTTACAATCACAAATCAATACTAAAAGATTATCAAAAATCGCTCGTCTGACATATTGTACATATCCGGTAGTTGTCATGCCGTAATGTGTAATATATCTCTTTATCATTAATAGGATTTTAGTTTGTTATTAAGTTAACAGCAATGCCTGGTAACTCAGCGCGCTGGACTTATTATCTCGAAGGTTGGTAGCAACCACGGCTCAAAGGGATTTATTGCGTTTGGGCCCATGACTCATGACCAGTTGGGGCCCACATTAGCCCTTGAGATGACACCAAATTGGAATACATAATTGCACTTTCGTAAAGGCGATTAAAAAATATTCCCTTCTAAGCCCTCCCAAAATATCTTTATACTAAACGTGAACTTCAAAACGTTAAACTGTACTAGAGTTTGTCTAGCAACAGCAGAGAGAGACTGCTTGGATGTCAAGATCTGTTTAATTTGATCAGGTTTATTGTAATGGTGGCAAGCCCTTATCATGCGTTGGTGGTGTCAATTGTTGCCAGCTCGCACGATTTTTACTAAGCTTATATCAACTCACTCTGTCTGATCAAAAGTCTGTACACGTTATTCCTACCTCACCCATTCTTGGATCAAGTTGAAATTTTGCAGAACTATTTCTTTTTTTCTGACCACACAAGAATCAATAATAATAATAATAGTAATAAAACAGTTAATTAATTATTGGGTTAGGTATCTTGAATAAGGGAAATTTAACCTAATTGACACGAATGCAAAATTTCGACTCAGTTGCAAATTATTCAATTTTCGCAAAGCTCGATTCTGTTTATTTCTTTTTGTCTGCATTAAAAAAAAAGAAGAGAAAAAAAAACGTACACTACATAGTCCCAATAGGATCGTTAGAGATTCCCCAATGGTAAAATAAAATGGCCCCGAGGCATTGCTTCATCAAAAGGCAGCCGATCGAGCACTATGTTCACCGTGCTAACCACAACTTATACTTAGTCTTAAATAATTCCGTCAGCTATGTTCAAGCAGTTGCAGATTTCTATGACTTTGCATAAAATGGGCATATATTTTTACTCATAGCATATCAAGATGGGCACTTCTTGAATCCAATAGAGAGAACATAGTTTATAGGACAGTTAAATAATTCTTCCCTACAAGGTGGTCATCAAGGAATGATGCTTTAACTGCAATGAGATACATATATTTTGATGTACCAAAGATGATTACACAAAATACTTTCTGTTTCTCAAAGGAAAAAGAAAGCATGGAAGCTGCAGCACTTAGGGGAAAATTAGAAACTTTCAATATTTTTGTTCTGTACAAAATTGTGAGCGCAATCAACGTTGTTTAAAAATGTTGCAACGTGAGTATTAAGATCTACGCAAGGCTGTCAATCATCTGGAAAAGATCTAGACTGAAGTAGGCTACAATATTGGAGAAGATCTTGACTGAAGTAGGCTACAATATTGGAAAAGATCTAGTCTGAAGTAGACTACAATATTGGAGAAGATCTAGACTGAAGTAGGCTACAATATTGGAGAAGATCTAGACTGAAGTAGGCTACAATATTGGAGAAGATCTAGACTGAAGTAGGCTACAATATCGGAGAAGATCTAGACTGAAGTAGGCTACAACATTGGAGAAGATCTAGACTGAACTAGGCTACAATATTGGAGAAGATCTAGACTGAAGTAGGCTACAATATTGGAGAAGATCTAGACTGAACTAGGCTACAATATTGGAGAAGATCTAGACTGAAGTAGGCTACAATATTGGAGAAGATCTAGACTGAAGTAGGCTACAATATTGGAGAAGATCTAGACTGAACTAGGCTACAATATTGGAGAAGATCTAGACTGAAGTAGGCAATATTGAAGAAGATCTAGACTGAAGTAGGCTACAACATTGAAGAAGATCTAGACTGAAATAGGCTACAACATTGGAGAAGATCTAGACTAAAGTAGGCTACAATATTGGAAAAGATCTAGACTGAAGTATGACAATATTGGAAAAGATCTAGACTGAAGTTGGCTACATGATTTGAGAAATGACTTTTGAGAGTGTGAACATTAGGCTGCTGTAGTAGATCTTGGGGTGTTGATCCAGTTTTTTTGTTTTACATGATTTAGTAAAATTAAAAACCAATTTGATGAGACTGCCACTGACTACTGTTAACTTGTAAAGAGAAAATTTCAGATCCAGAGACTACTTTCAAAATCAACGTATTTAATTGAACTATCGATGTCATTGTTTCTCAATTACTTGACAGATTTCGTGGGCATAACAATTGTCAATATTTTATGTCGTTCATTTAAGCCGTTTCATTGTAAGTGCAAACGAGGATGCACACATGCCTCTTGTCTCATCTGACACAGATGATTTTGCCGTAGATTATTATTCAGAGAAGCAATCCTTGAAAAAGCCTTCTATAAACACATATAAAGTCTGTGTTCAGTACTAGATTTTGTTGTTTTATTTATTATATCACAGACAACTACATTTTATCGTCAATCTTTCCATTCTCACAGCAAGCATGTTATTTCTGGCTTTGTCTCAGATTGTTTGACTGAGCTGTTATTCTCGAAGTTGCGACTCATCAAAAATGATTGAAGAATTTCTATGACAATAGCATGTTGGCTTCACTTTGTGTGTGTGTTTGTGTGTTGTTTTTTTCTCTGAGCAAAAAAAAACTCTCGGGTTTTCATTAAGTAAATGTATAATAGGAACAATTACACATAAAACATTAATTTGTTCACTTGAAACGCTTTAAGTCGTTAAATGCTGTTCAGAAGTTGCAAAAAAAAATTTGCAATTTAAGAAACTGTTGTCCGATGGAGTCCTTTTGAATAAACTTAATGACATTATTACTTATAAAAAGGAGCAATACTTGCACTGGAATGTCGTTTTCTAAATACATTCAGATTACTCGAGGTTTTTTGCCACACACTAAATTAGTCTTTTTGAGGGGGAGGGAGGTCCACCTAGATATTCTTGAACCCGGGCCCACGGCTACCTTGCTACGCCACTGATACTACTAAACAACCTTCTTCTACGCTATTGCCATAGTGTTCTTACTACGTCATTCGTCTGTCTTAACTACGTCACTACTGTAACCTTCGCTAAAAATAATATACAATATATTTGTCTACCGAAACTAATTTACTCTCTGAACTAGTACTAGACAGTGTCATCATTCTGTTCTGATCATTCTCATCTCCATTTTCTGATTGTGACGCCGTAAGTGTGTGCTTACTTTTCGCTTCACTTTTTTCATTTCCCATCTCAGTCAGAACAATAGTATGTTTAAATCTAGATTTAGATTTACACTAGCTCCGGCTGAAATAACCTGCCCAGTGTGCAACCAAACATTCCGGACTCACATAGGTCTCACCAGCCACATGAGAAGGCATAAAACCCCAGTGCAAAGCCTTCAGCCCCCTGGATGATAAAGTGGTCATCATCGAACCACGATGGACGAACTATATATAGACCAAGAGTCTAGAATCAGATCTAAACTAGATCTAGAACTAGTCTAGTAATCTAGTTCTAGCCTAGATTCCAATTCTAGCTCTAGCCCGAATTCTAGTTCTAGATTTTAGTTCTAAATTCTAGTTTCTAGTTCTATCTAGATCAAATCTAGATCTAGATCAAGATCGAACTAGTCTAGAGATCTAGTCTAGATGTAGATCTAGATCTAGACTATATCTAGAAGTAGTCAAGAAATATAAATCTTATCTAGATCTAGATTCTATATATATTCAGGGGCGTAGCTAGGAATTATCTATCGTTTGGGGGTCAGGGGGCTTGACCTCTTTGGGGGCCCCTGCATTTTGCGTAATATTTTATTTTTAATGTAAAAACACTAATTGGGAGGACAAATCCCATGAAATATATAGACAGAAATTGTCATTTTGGGGTGTCATTTAATATGGAAAATGCCAATCCTACGTACGCGCGATAAAAAATAAACGGCATTATCCCGTAATTTTGGAATCTGGTGCAACCTATCCGACTGCAGTGGGCTCCATACTTTCATAGGACCCGTGCTAATTCTAGGTGTTAATTATTAAATTAAACCATTTTATAACATATAACAGATTTTCCAAGGCCGCCTGATTTACCAGGAGCGCCTGGAAATTGCAAACTACATGAAAAAGTTATTTAAAATAACTCCGGAAATTATTAAAAATCTTTTGAAAACTCATACAAATCTCATGAAATATATAGACAAAAATTGTCATTTTCGGATGTCATTCAATATGGTAAACGCCAATCCTACGCGCAATAAATAAAAAAAGGCATTATGCATTAGCTATAATTGTGTAATCTGGTGAAAGAAGCTTCTCGCGCCTCAAAGTAATGAATAATTACATGAGGTCAACAATTCTCGTAGATAGATTGAAACATTTGGTAATTCTTGCTATTGAGCGTGATCTATGTAGGAAATAAAAAAAATTTATGAAATACTGTATGACTTCGCTACACGCAATGCTCGTAAAGTAATTCTGTACGTAGTAAAGAATGAATAAAATGCAAATACGAATTTCTTTTCTTATACGAACTCTTCATTTTCACTTATTATACGTATCCCTACCCAAACTTGGCCCGCGAAATTCGATTCGCATAGGGTCCCACAACGGTTGAGTCCGGCCCTGCTTTTTAGTGACGGGTGAATACAGAGTAGATCTTTCTTGGTCACAACGGTCCGGCCCTGTTATTTAGTGAAGAGTGAATACTTCTTGTTCAACCCACCCCCTCTTTTTTTTTTCCTGGCGTAACTTTTGTTCGTACGACTTGCAAAAAAAAAAATAAAAAAGAGTGGCCATTCCTTTACTACTTGCTGGCGTGTCCAAACTCTTGAGCCATGTAGAGAATTATATTTATAGATTTTAACTGATTTCGACGAGCAGTTTCGCAAACATGCCTGTTCCGCAATAGTCACTCTACTATATATATTTATATATATATATATATATATATATATATATATATATATATATATATATATATATATATATATATATATATAACTTAAATGTATAGAACAGCATAGTAGCCTACATCAATACCCGGTACCAGCAGTAGGCCTAAGCCTACTAGTCCTGGTCATTATATTTGTCTAGGTCTAGATCTAGTAATTTTAAAATTAATTCTGTATCAAAATTCTAGATCTAGTCTATAGTCTTAATCTAGCTCTAGATCTATATCTAGTATAGATCTAGATTTAGGTCTAGACTCTAGATTTAGTGCTGGATTCTAGATCTAGTTCTGAACCTAGATCTAGATTGTATGGCTAACGGAAGGAGAAATGTTAATTTTATCTGTATCTGTATCTAGATATCTAGCTATAAATTTAGATCTAGGTTTAGACTCTAGATTTAGTTCTAGATCTAGGCTTATGGCAAATGGAAGGAGAGATGTTAATTTTAATTTGCGAGGGGAAAGGTCTAAATTTTGGTAACCCAAGTCATAAAACTCTAGCTCACTACAGGAAATTAAATTAAATTGTAAAGCATGTCAAGTAATTTTTGTGCTGCCAATTTATCTAATTTTGTAAGAAGTATAAACCTTAAATATATTTTTTTTAGTTTCTCTTTATTAGATGTACCCTTTTATAAATTTTGAATGCATGGATAAGATTAATAATTATTGTTTTAAAAAATGTAAGTGTAAGCTAAATGAATATATGGTTGAGTGGTAAAGCGCTTGGCTTCCGAACTGGGAGTCCCGGGTTTGAATCCCGGTGAATACTGGGATTTTTACATGGGACCTTCAGAGCGCCTCTGAGTCCACCCAGCTCTAATGGGTACTTGACATTAGTTGGGGAAAAGTAAAGGCGATTGGTCATTGTGCTGGCCACATGACACCCTCGTTAATCGTGGGCCATAGAAACAGATTACCTCTACATCATCTGCCTTATAGTTAATGAATATATATTTTTAAAAAAACAACTTGTAATTAAAAAAGTACTTATGTTTGATAAAAATTCTTTTTGAAAGATTTAAACTAAAAAATGAAGTAAAAATAATTTTATTGTTATTATTATTATTATAGTGCACAATGATATTTACAACTTTATTACTTTCAACGATCAAAACAAGACTCTGGCTTGAATATTCCTGGTCCATTGGTGAATTCGATAGGGGTCCCCCATGTGTTAGTGTGATAATAGAAACTCTCTTTGTCATCTTTTTTAGTTTGTTTGTTGTTGTTGTTTTTTTTTGGTATTATGTTGTTTGTAGTTTGGATTTCGTTGATCCAGTCAGCCTGTATGTTGTAATGTAGAGCGTCGGATCCAAAGCCCTGCCCAGTAGTCGATGAACGCGTCGTGTTTAGTGCTATCAATGTTTCGAATTTTGTCAGCATCATTAACAGCTAGTTTACAGAAGAATTCTTTTTATTTTGTTTTGAAATAGAGCATTATACTGTTACGAATGAACAGTGACAGGTAGAGGTCACTATGTGTGACCCCGGCGAGATGACACAGCACCGAGTGTTCTCTGGAATCTATGCGTGTAAACAAAGACAGGATGTGACGTGCCCTCACGTGTTATTCCAGGGGACGAACAGATCTACGAAGGGGGCAGTGTTATAAATGAACAGTGACAGTTAGAGGTCACTACGTGTGACCTCGGCGAGATGACACTGCAGCGGGTGTTCTCTGGAATCGACATGTATAAACAACGACAGGATGTGATGTTTCCTCCCGTGTTGTTCCAGAGGATACTAGCAGTGTTTTTGCAATATTGGACAAGCGATTAGGGACTCTATATAAACCAGAGAGTTAAGGTGAAAAGAGTCAGTACAGTCGTCGTTACTGTTGTCTACTGTGCGAGACAGTAGAAGAGAGTGGACTTGAGCCGTTACAGTCGATACAGTTGATGTAAGACGTATACGCTACATGTTACAGTGATGAATTGTTATAGTTAGTATTCAATAAAGTTATATAAAGCTGAAAGTTGAGTCGTCAAGTTCTTTGCAGTGTTTTTATTTGTGAGCCTACTACATTTAGCCAGAAGATTCAGAAATACGTAACAATACTCTTTCCTTTTGGTGGTTTCGTTTAACCTATAGCTCCCTTTAGATTAACTTTCTGAGTGAGCGTATCTTTAAACATAAGAGTCGTACGTGGCTACACACAGTCATAGTAATTCAGTTTGATTCCAGTTGTTCTTGATATGGTCTTAATATTTTTAAAGAATTTTCTCGGAATGTTTCTTTTGATATAAAGGGAGAGTAATCCTTGAAGGACTATGGACACGACATGGCATAAATTGTGCCGATGTGCCAAAAACTCAAAACTCAAACTCTTTCTAAGATATTGTCAAATTTATTATTATTGTTATTATTATGTTAGAAACGAACGAGTATTCATTCTCTAGCGCTGCCGGGGTTGGTTTTCATTAAAGAGAAACACAATACATTGTTGTCCCTTTATCAGTTTCCACTGAGGAATTGTGTAATGTGGCAGGTCTGCAGCAGTACCGCCCTCTGATAGGCAACCAAAATGTTCCTAGGAATGTTAAGGACCTTGAAGTTTTATGTGAGGTCAGTCGTTATTATTCCCTTTGTTAACATAACATCATTATTATTATTATTATGTTAGAAACGAGAATTCATTCTCTGGCACTGCCAGGGTGGAGTTTCGTTAAGAAGGAACACATTTAATGTAGTCTCTTTATCAGTGTCCAATGTGGAATTTTTCGATGATCTGGCAGGTCTGCAGCAGTACCGCCCTCTGACAGGTAACGAGAATGTTTTAAAGAATGTTAAGGGGCTTGAAGGTATATGTGAGTTCAGTTGTTATTATCCCCCTAGGTTTATATAACAATAAGGTATGCTGTAATTTTGGATATATTCCATAAACGCTTAATCTCCAAGCCTAGATTCCCATATTTTCGTTGTTTTTCCAGTTCCGTTTTTCTTACATTATGAGACAGTGGTATGGTGATGTCAGTAATGGTAGCCTTTTTGTTTTTCAATGAACATCATATCAGGGCATTAAAATATTATTATTATCATTAGATGTGGCAAAATATGCAGGTCGCAACTGTGTTTTTCGTGTTCATATGAAATACTGAACAAATCCTTCATCTTCGGAAACGCACAAAAGGCCTATATATTTATTTAATATATTTCTTTTTGATAAATGAAACCTTGACGCAAAACTCGAAAGCGGCTCTAATGATTTCCCTAGAAATTCGAAAGTTGATGTATATCTTTGAAAAAAGAATTAATAGATACTAGTTCTAGTTTGACCTTTCCAATTTTTTCAAAGTATACAAAATAATTTCAGTTGGCTTGAGGACTAGAAAATCTTTATCTGAAACATACTCTACAACTTTGGATATTTCCTCAAAAGGTCCTGCTTATATATTTTAATAAATTAATGTACAAGAACATTTTGCGCAACTCTTCATATTCTACATCTAAATGCCTTTAATTTGAATATTATAAAGTCTAGTAGATTTATATATTCGCTTAACCAGGGTTTTTGACTAGAGAGGGAATGGGTGGGGGGCTAAAAATGTCCCTTTTTAAAATCTAATGTACATTATTTTTGAGAAGAGAAATAATCGCTCTATAAGATGTATAAATGTGGAATTATGCTGTTTTTATAATGTATTTGAAACTATCTTGTTTGTTGCAGACCAAGGTGGCTTCCTGGTTACGGTTAAAAATAGCGAAAAAGCAAATTTAATAATGACTTTTATCCATGATATAATGATTTGGCACGGCTTAGACAAATTAGAAGATGGATTTACATACAGATGGGCTGACGATAATAAACCTGCTCAGAATTTAAAGTTTAGTGGTAAAGACATATTTTACAATGTATCTCTATCACTAGCGATCCAGAACTTTTGAAATTGGGGGGGGGGGGGGATTTTTTTCAAAACCATAACCCCAACACCAAGCGAACCCTAACTCTATGTATAATCACACACTCATATAGAGAGAGCAATGTAAATATATAGAGTGATGTGAGCTTCCCCCCCCCCCCTTACGATAACCGTTTTCTTGCGTTCTTTGATTCACCAACGCTTTCTCCTGACGTCTATAACTCACTATCACTATGACATAAAGTAAGGTTAGGGCACCGCACGATACTGAAGTGTGAATGACAATAGAGGCACATGTGGCATAAGCATATTTATCTTACAATTATCTTCATATAAAGGAAAATCTCTTGTAGTAGGTTTTGTTTTTAAGTTAGCATAAGACATTCAACGCTCTGAAGCATTGTTTTAACGCTCGCAAAATGGATAGAATTGGTTTGGTGGATACATTTTAAAATGTTTAATTTTTTTTAGAACCTTTTCAAAAATGTTTTTACTTGATAAGAATTTAAATATGAATTTATAGGACCAATTTCTATTGCAAATACAACCTATTTTTTTAATAAGAAAACTAAAGACAACTTCAATACCCTTTATAGCGAATTCGTCCCTTAGTTTGAGAAAAGCGAATGTAGATTAAGGGGAACGTAAGGGCCGCAACCGAAAAATGAAATGTCTTCCAAAAATTATATTTGAAAAAAAAAACATTTCATATTAAAGTAATTAAATTTGTTCAATATGGACGCAACTTAGTTTCGTTATAGTACAATTATTAGCCTTGCAAAGCTCTAAAAAGGTTGATAAATTACTCTTAGTTTTGTGGGCTTTAAGCAAGCTGTTTAAACATTAATTGAAATTTAGCTATAGGCCTAAAGTTATTTATGCAATTGAAATACGACAGATAAAGAAAAGGCTGAGAAAAGATTTGGAAAACACGGCTAGGAAAAAAGTATAGTGGCTCGAAGCTAATGTCCTTTATACTAGAGTTCGTCCATCCCTAAACGACTCCCTAAACGACATTTATACTCTCTCTACTTAAAAGCTATACATTATATCTGGCTCTCCTGTTTTAAAAGTCATGTTTTTTTGGCGGAGGAGACTGTAGTAGGAAAATGAATTAATCAGGTCAGCGTTCTCTCTCCATCTCTTTACTTTTATATTTATTTTTTTTACACAAATTGTGAAGCTTCTTCCCTAAAATACGCCCGCCCCAAAAGACAGGACATGGGGGGGGGGGGGGGGGGGGGGGGATCGCATCCCTTCTTATTCATTATGTATTTTAGAAGGATTTAATTTAATATTAGAGTGCGGATTGACATAATATACAAATGGGTTAAAATATAAATAATATCAATTAGCAGCATATATTATCCTACAGATTTTCTTTGTAAGTGACCTCCAGCTGTCTCGTTCTGAAGCCGCCTGCAACCATGTGGTCTGTTTTATGTCAGTTAAATCAGCTGACCTTTAAAGCGTTTCCGTGGGACACCTTTTTTAAGCTAACCACCTTTAAGTTTACCAAAAGATATTTGCTTTTGGCATACCTTCATCCCCCAACGTCTACCGTTAGGACAATAGTTATTCTGCGCTGGATATGGTGAAATCGAAGCTGCGTAGCCACGGAAATATTGCATTCTTCATAATCTTTGGACTCGAAGACAATCCTTTTCATTATTATTATTATTGGCCTACATCGATATTTTGTTAATTTCGTCAACAAACTGTGATTTCTGTTCAACAATTAAACCGCTTCCCATGTGAAAGGTTAGTATATGGGGGGGGGGGGGGGAAGATGCAATTGCCTCCCACCTTACAAAATCGAGGCCAACATACCAGAAAAGGGGGAAGGGGCATAATACAGACATTTTTTACAATATAACAAAGTGCTTGGTTTCTTTACATCTCTCTCGTTAGGGTGGGAGTGTGGTAGATGCAGAAGGAGGTGACATAAAAAATTGGGTAAAGTATAAATAATAACCATATATTATTAAAACATGTGAATAGTTTTGTACTCTACTTGTGTAATTTCTCTATAAAATTAGCTCACCTCCCCATTTGTCCATTGCCCCTATTGATCCGCCAGCGATCTGTATATCTTTTAGTGTTAAAGAAAAAATATTCTTCCTGAATTCCTGTTTTTTTATGTAATTCCCGTTGTTCCTGTTTTTCACTTGCTGGCGGGTCTACGATGTCGTTAGAAACCCCTCAACCAAACTTGAGAATAGGGACTTTCCCAGCGGCGCATGGCATAACGATTTTTCTAGAAATTTAATAGTTGATGTTTATCGTTGGGAAAAAAATTACGAGCTTGTTGGCCACACTCGGACAACTCTAGTTTTCCGTTATAATTTGTGAAAGCAAAAAAAGAAATTAGTTTACATTTTACTTGAGAACCAGAAAATATTTTTCTTGAACAGAAGTCTTCGGGTATACATTCTAGATTTTAATAAATTAATGTTCAGCAATACTAGCTCATCAACCTCTTAGTGTGTTGTGTAGATCTTATCATATCTTATTTTATCTTATATAATACAGACGTTACTTCAAAAAAGTTACGCGTCATGCATTCAAAGTCTTTCATTGAAACAGTGTTAGTTTTATTAAGTCTAGTAGATCTATACATTCGCTTATCTAGGATTCTTTCTCGGGGGGGGGGGGGGGGGAGGGGCGGTTAAAAATGTTCCATTGCTTTTTAATCTAACATTCATTAGTTATTTAGAGAAAAACTATCGCTCTATAAGTTGTGTAAAGGAGGTATTGTCTTTTTTATGAAACTCTTATTGTTTAAAGTTTTTCTCTTTATTACGATGCCTCTAATCAAGTCGAAACGTCGTGAAAACAAAAACCTAGGTGTGTAGACGCAATTCTCGAAAACGCCTCTAACGATTTACCTGACATTTAACAGTTGATGTATACCACTGAGAAAAGAATTACTTGCTGGTTGGCCAGACTGAGAAAACTATAGCTTGACCATAATGATTTTTCAAAGTAAAAAAAGAATACATTTACACAGGGCCGGTCTTAGGCCAGTGCAACCTATACGGTCGCAGTGGGCCCCGCTCTTTCATAGACCCCACGCTTATTCTAGGTGTAATTATTAAATTGCAAAATATATACGAAAAAATGCTGGAAATCTGAATTTATTAAAATCTCCTGAAAACTTATAAAAAGCTCCTGAAAAAATAGACAAAAGTGCCATTTGTTGGTGTCATTCATTGCGGAAAACGCAAATCCTAAGCGATAAAAGAAAAAGGCCTTGTCAGCTTTCATGTAATAAAATGTAATAATCGGGCGAATTTTTATCTTAATCGGAAGGTCCAATACTTTATTTACTTCTATAGTCACTGGCATATAAATATGCCATAGGTTGCAAGGTTCGTAATGTAATATTAATTTGATCGCAATTTTGTACTTAGAAAAGAATGAATAAAATTCAAAGTCGAATTTTTTTTCTAATACAAAATCTTAATTTTCACTTATTCCAGCCCAGACTAGGTCCCGCACAATGAGTTTCGCATAGGGCCCCGCAATAGTTAGGACCGGCCCTGCATTTACATTTGGCTAAAGAACAAGAAAATATTTATCTTGAACATTTTGCGCACGTCTAGGTCTAGACATAAAGGCCAATCATTAGAGCATTATAAAGCATAGACGTGGCCTAGGGGGAGGTAAAGGCTCAAATCCATCCTCAACCCTAAAATGATATTTCCCCATTGGGGAATCAGTTTTGTGAGTTCTTTTGCTTTAATTTGTTGTTCTTAATGGGGAGATTTCATTTTAAAATCATCATTTGATTCATCTTAGCCAAGTGGGGTTTCAGGTTTAAAAGCCCTTCTTCGATAAAAAAAACCATCTTCCATAAGCGTTGAGTATAAAATTTTCCCAAGAGGGTTTTAAGAGGAGGTATACTTAAAATTCAGTTATTGTAATTTACAAAGATAAGAGTTAAAAAGTGAGTATGGTAGTATACATGGGCATTCTAAGATAAACAAGGAAAATACAAAAAAAAATATTTTTAAATAACATAGCTTATATTAATTGTATCAATTAGTTTGGATCAGTCATGTCATTAAATTTGTAATAGATATCAACTAACAATAATATATATGTGCGATTATAAATATGTTTTACCAATTTTTTAGCGCAATTTCATGCTTTTAGGGGTGGGGAAAAGCTAAATATCTTACACCTCCGAACCTAATGGGGATCTTTAAAATAGGGTGGCAAGATAAAATAACCAATGAGGAAGTGCTACGAAGAGCAGGGTTTTTAGGACATCCGCTCTGTTATCAGAGCTGACTTGGTCACGCTCATAGAATGCCACAAGATCGACTTCCACAACAGAAGGCAAGAGAGCCGCTGGTCATCCATTTCTAAGGTAAACTTATGTATGCAAACGCGACATGAAGCTCTTCAAAATCAACACTACCAGCTGGGAAAAAGTGGTACTGGATAGATCCACATGGAGAGCAAATATAAAGCAGTGCAGATGCCATACACAACAGTAGTAGAAAAAAGGGTGAAGTACAACGGCGCCTGGTGATTACATATGCTCAACATGTGAACGCAGCTGTGTATCAAGGATTGGCCTCTTTAATCACACAAGAAGCTGCAAATGGAAATGATCGTCTCTCAAGACGTAATATGCCACAGGAGCGCTCTCAATACGCTATGATCCTATCACAGTTGGAAAAGGTGTATGGAGATAAAGAACGACGTATCTAGTTGGTCTCTTTTTAAATGTATTTTTTTAAAGGAACGACCTAAGTTCAAACTTGTGATCTAAAGCGCTCTCGGGCTTATCAAGACAATGCGCTAAACACTCTGCTAGCTTAGAGTCTATGAACATGGAGGATTTTATGGTTATATGTTGTTTCTATTCTATTTCTATGTATTTGCTTACTAAGCCTTATATAAAGGGGACTAATTCAACTAATGACTATTTCTTTACCTTATTTATGATGGTTGCCATAGTAACGTTGGCCATATTGATTATTGCATAAAAAATAAAATTAATTATATAAATATAAAAACTAACAGCCATAATTAAATAAAACCTGATTCTTAAGAACGAAAATAAAAATATCTAATGAGCTACAAATTTAAAATTAAATTATTATTTTTTCACACATTTTAAAATTTGTACTACTTTTTAACTTACAAAAAACAAAACATTAAATATGAATCAAAATCATTTTTTTTTTTAAAGCAAATAAAATTTTGATAAAAACTCTTTGTACAAGTAAAGTAAATTATGTTAAGAACAAGTGTTGAAAATGTCATCCAAATCGGACAAGTAGTTGAGGAGCAATTCTTTGTGCTGTATAATGACATATACAAAACATAGCATTTAGAGAAAAATAGGTTTTAATTTAAATTTCTTAGATTACTGTTAAAAGAATAAAACCAGCAGCTAATACTCAGCTATAAAAGTCAACCTTTATAAGTAGATCATTTATATCTCTCAACTTGAGTTTCCTAAAAACTTTTGCTGCATTCCTGAGTGTAAGTCCCCATAGACTTATATCATAGACTTATATACACTATATCTAGACTAGACATGGAGATTTTTTAACTGTACAAAAATGTGAAATTTTTTTAGAAAGTTTGATCAAGGCGTTGTCTATGTGAGTCCCTTATTCGTTTATGTGGGGATAACCTATCAGTCTCAGCTACTGTTGACTTAGTCAATACAAACACAAAGTAATTTTTAAAAAAAGGAAATAACTAACAAAATTACAAAAAGGGTTTGTGTTATCACACAAATTCAGAGGCGGCCTCCGTCGGATCCCTATAGGATCCGCCAATTTGCAAGGAACATTGAAGACGTGATTTTGTTTTGATTGTCAAAAGCATAATGTTTTAAAGACTCATTTGGCGTTGGAAAATGTTTTTTTCTGTAAAATAGTTGACATGTTTCGGATGTTCCTTCTAAGTTAAAGAGACTATAAATCCTAATCCAAACTTCCCGCTGGACGACGGGGGTTGGCAGCGAGCAGGGTATGAACCTGGGACCGTGGAGATAATTAAGCAAGTTCGCTAACCGCACAAGTCACAAAAAACTAATCACCTATTATTGATAAAGAGATATATTACACATTACGGCAAGACAACTACCGAATATGTACAATATGTCAATCAAGCGATTTTAGATAATCTTTGGCATTATTTTGTAGTTTTTTTAAAAATAGAAATAGAAAGAATAGGTATCGAGCTTGTACTTCGACAACGTCTGCTCGATGTCCCAGCACAGTTGCCAACAAAGCTATTGGCCTTTTTATTTAAATGGAAGTAGAACAAGGATGTAGATCTACCTTAGCTAAACTTCAGCTTTAGCACTCTTAAGATATATATATATATCTCCTAGATCTAGATCTGAGATCAAAATTCGGAATAATTTGGATGTATTGGATGGCCAATAATAGAATATGCATCCACCGTTTGGGACCCCTCAACTCAAGAAAACATTAAGAAACTGGAACAAACACAAAATAGAGCAGTGAGATTCATAACAAACGAATATTCACATTTGACTAGAGTAACACCATTAGTAAAATCACTAAATTTAGAAAGCCTTCAGGACAGAAGACTCAAAAGTAAAGTAGCAAGTATACATAAAACACTAAACCATAATCTTCAAATACAAAAACAAAACTTAATAAAATACACTGAAAGACACAAAAATAAAGGCACATTCCTCGTCCCATATGCTAGGACAAATTTGTACAAATACTCCTTCTTCCCTAGTGCTATTAGAGCATGGAATGGGTTACCTGAGCTAGCCAGAAAAACCAGTGTTTTGGCAGAATTTAAGTCATTGGTTAATATGCATGACTAAATGCATGACGCGTAGGACGTAATCATCTTCTTTTTTGAAGTTACGTCTGTATTATATAAGATAAGATGTAATTATGATAAGATTTTCGTAAAATAAAAAAAAAGCCTAAATAGACTAAAATCAACATTAACTTTAAAAATAGTAGATTAGTTTTAATATTGTATAAAATTGCAATATAGATCTAAACATTTGGAAATCAAAATAAACACTTTAATTCTAGATTTAGATATGGAAATTGGAATTCTAGATCTTGATCTAGTTTATATAATTCAGAATTAGACCTAGAAATTCTAGATCTAGAATCTAAAATGATTTTAATTATAATATAAATTTAGATCTAGTGTAAACAATCTAGATCTAGTGTAAAAATATATAGATTTAGTGTAAAAAAAATCTAGAACTAGTGTAAAAAATCTAGAATAGATATAAATCTAGCAAGTTTCTTTTTTTAATACGAGAAACTTGGCGAGATTTACAAGTTCTAGTAGTACTTCCTTTAGAGAATTCATTCCATATGATGTTAAAGGAAAAACATCCTTTACGTCACACGGCCTAGTTAGACTTAAACCTAGTCTAGATTCGAGATCTAGATTCCAAGAATCTTCAAGAATCTTCAAGAATCTAGATGCAGATCTAAACTAGATCTATATCATATCTAGAACTAGTCAAGAAATCTAGATCTACATCTAGATTCTAATATGTTTATACTATATTCTGGATCTAGTCTAGACCTATTAAGTTAAGTAAACAGAGTCTAGATCGATTATGATCAGGATTAGTAGTAGGCCTACTAGTGGTTAATTTTGTATTAGCCTATGCTGTTCGCATGGAAAACCTGTTAAGTTGTGCTGGCTCTTTTTTTTAATATTTTTTTTTATACTACTACTCCAATATATTAATCGAAATTGCTGGGAAGTAGGTATCTTGGAGCAGTGGCATCATTGGGGGGGGGGGGGGGGGCGAGGGTGCGGACCGCACCGATCGACACCATTTTGGGGGTGACAACCAAGTTTGAAAAATTATAACTTGCAAAAGCAGACACATTGAAAAAGATAATAATAAAATCTCGAGATATATCTTGGAGCAGTGGCGTCACTAGGGGGAGGGGATGTGAGGGGTGCGGTCCGCACCGGTCGACACCATTTTGGGGTTGACAACCAAGTTGAAAAATATTATAACTTCGTAAAAGGAGACACATGGGAAAAGATAATAATAAAATCTCTAGATATATGTCCTAATATGCCTTGACACATCTAGATGGTAGTGTAAGTGTAAAAGATTCAGCACAACGTTTGCCATTTAAAGTCTAACAAAAGAAACCTGTTCATATAATATTAAGTCTGTTTATAATTTTTATTAAATATTATTGTAAAATGTGCAATAAAATTTGAATAAATGTAATTAACATTGTGATTTTACATTTGAGTAAAAATCAATAAAAGTAGATAATCAGCTCACTGCATTGTTTCAACAAATAAAAAACTAGCAATAGTGTTTATTGGAACATATTTCAAGAAAGTTGATGGGAAGGGATGACACATGTTTCCATGCTGATCTCAGGTGATCACTTAACGCTACTCTACTTATTCCAGAAGAGTCTTATCAAAGAAGACGTGTTGCACTCACTGGCGGATCCAGGGGGCGGTAAGGGCGATCGCCCCACCCCACTTGGCCGAACCCCCCCCCCCCCCCCCTAAGGGGAGCGGACGAATTTTAGCATAGAATTCACACAATTGGTATACGAATTTATTACTTATGTTAATAATATATACTAATTATTTATATTTTAACCTATTTTTAGATTATTTCCCCCCCCCTTCTAGTATGTTGGCCAATTTGGTGGGGTCGGGAGGAAGCGATGGCATCAATCCGCCAATCCCACCATAAATTTTTGAGTGAGGGGGGCGGTCCAATTTATTTGTAGGAATGACAGCTTGCTAACAGAATCAATTAAATATCTATATGATTAAAAATTGTTATTTTAACCGATCTTTATATTATGTCATTTCCCTGTTGGCCGATTGGGTGGGGGGGGGGGCAATCCTACTTTTATGGGGAAATCCTAGTTTGTGAACAAAATTAGTTGAATTAATATATAAATTTTATATTATGTCGCTCTCCTTCTGATATCTTGGCCGATTCAGTGGGGTAAAAGGGGGGGGGGGGGCGATTGCATGTACGCCCTCCCAGCTCTAGCCGTCTGAGTGGGGGGTGGTCCTATTTTTATGGAGGAATCATAGTTTGTGAACAAACTTAGTTAAACATCTATATTTATATAAATAAAATATAATAAATATAAACTACGTATTGCTATGTGGAGCCCATTTATATATTATGTCGCATCACACTCTAATCTCAAATTTTATGATTAGTAAATATAAAAGGAAAAAGGTGGGAGGGGCGATACGTGCAGTCTTCTTTCCCCCATCGGACAAACCAATACTATTTCTTTTTGTATTATAGTTAAGAAATTAAACAATTTAAAATAAAAATCTTTCACTAATATAATTTTCTATTCTATAAATGAAATTCTTTTATCGAGTCGCCCCACCCCTATTCTTTAATGCCAAATGCAATCATTAGCAGAAATTATAAAAATGAGCGGGGATTAATCGTTTTGATTCTACCGCCCCTCCCCTTACCAGACAGGGTTTATGTAATTTCACATGAATTTATCATACTTATGTTAAGAAAGGCTTTGTTTTGGAAAAGTTAGAATTCAAACGAAAATTTTTAGTATAAGAGTTACGATTGAGATGAGTTTTAAACCCAATTAATGCTTTCCTAGTCGCCTTTTTTCCAATCTTTACTCAATCTGATTTTTTTTTGTTAAATTTGGGACTATAACTCACAATTTATGCTTGAATTTTATTGATTATTTTGTTACGAATTTTTTTTTGGCGGCGATCCTCAAAGCCTTAATCTAAATATGTGGGGTATCTTATCTTTTCAAGGAACTAATCGGTTTTATTTGCAATGTATTAAGGGCCTATAAATTCATATTAGAATATTTTTCAAGTACAACATTATTCAAATGGTCCTTATTTAATAGGATGAATAATGAGCTATAGGTAAGGAGAATGCGTTTCTTCAGTGAAGAATGCAAGAAAACGTTCTTGCCACTCGGAAGGCTTACAGCGCTCCCCCAGAACCCCACTCGGAAGGCTTACAGCGCTCCCCCAGAACCCCACTCGGAAGGCTTACAGCGCTCCCCCAGAACCCCAAGCCCTCAACACGACTGTTTTTTGTTCTTGTTTTTTTCGCTTAAGGTTGAGAAATACTGCTTTTTATTCTCATATATATATATATATACATATTAAAGAAATTTGGCGTTATTTTTCACATAAAAGCAAACAGTGCAACCATGGGCGGATTCAGAACTTTGAAGTGGGGTAGGGGCGATTTTTTTCCAAACCCTAACCATATCGCCCAGTAAACTCTAACCGTATTCATAAGCGTACAGCATATATATATATATATATCACGGGGAAAGCTTTAGGAGTCAACCATGAGATCTTGCACAGTGCAGATGATGTTAAGGTCGTCTGTATCTTAGACCAACGGTTACTGAGTAAGGTGTCATGTTGCTAGCACAACAAAAAATCGCATTTTATTTGCTTAGCTAAAGTCAGGTACCCATTACAGTTGAGTGGACTCAGGGGCGCCCTAAAAATCCCGAAGTTCAAAATACCAGCATTCATGAGATTCGAACCCAGAGCCCCAGGTTAGGAAGCCAAGTGTTTAACTACCGACATATAATATCTTGATTTATCAAGAGCCCCATATTTCAAATAGCTTAGGTCAGCCATAATACAGCAATGGAAAGAGATGACAAGGATACAATGAACATCGACTTTCAAACAGGGACCTACAAGCAGAGTTCACGTTTATAAAGAAGAGAAGCGAATGATATAGAGGCAGTGGAGTGCGATGTGAGAAATGTGGTTCACTTTTCTTTCGCACATGATGAACGCAGTGATAGAACCAAATATTTGAATGCAGATCGTCCTATGAAAACATTGCAAGGATCATGTGATCACTTAAAGTTTGGCTCACGTGATCACTTAAAGTTTGGCTCATGTGATCACTTAAAGTTTGGCTCATGTGATCACTTAAAGTTTGGCTCATGTGATTACTTAAGTTTTGCTGGACTGAGGGCAAAATTTAACCCTTCCAGCAGGAATATTAATTTCGGAGGGGTTTGTACCCCGACCCCCCCCCCCCCGGCAACGCCCGTGTTCTGACTTTAAACTCAAGCTCCTATGAGGGGCTGACATGTTTTGTCGCTCATCTATTAACTAATAAAAATATTTTAAGTTTCAATAATCTATTTTTATTACAAATTGTTAGCGAGCGGCCAAATTCTCTTAACAAAGTTTATCATCTTTAACTTCATACATTTCCCCCCCCTTTTTTTTTTAAATCTATTAACTACGACTTATTGATTAACTAATTGGTTACTTTTGTTTTAATAGGTTTATGAGTTGTCATTGACAATGAAAAATTATGCAAAGTTTAGATTTTGTTCCGTAAATTTAAAGTGAAGGAATCAACTTGTAAAAAATTTACACCAGACAGACAAAAGGAGTGACTTGAAATATACTCTGTAAAAATATCGCTGCCTGGTCGCGCTTGACATTCATTTGGTTGTCTCGATGGTTCCGAGTTCATACCGTTCCACTGTCATCCCGCATCGTCCTGAGAAAGGTTTGGGCGAGGATGTATATTGTTTTTAACTCCGAAACATGTACAATATTTTACAAGCATTAAAGTAGTTTCAAAAAAATGTTTGTGTTCTAACTTGACTAAAAAAAAATTATTACTTGACCGAGATTATATTTTATTTCATCATGCATGTATTATGCTTTTCAATATTTTCAGGACATAGTACGACCAATTGCACAGCATTTTGGACTATAGACAAATCTATAATGATTGAAAGATGCACGGTATTTTGTCTTCATTTTTTGTGTGAAATACGATAAAGACTTTTTGAATGAAATCAATCAAATAAATTATACTTGAAAAAAAGAACTGCAACTAACATTTCTAAACTTTTGTTATCGAAGTTCTACCAACCTTAACTTAAACTTCGGATTATTTGTTTAAAAAATCTATTACTAAACCACAAAAATGCTCATATTTTATCTTTTATCCTCATTTATTTTTCTTTGAGCCTGTTGCCAAAAACAATTAAGCAAGCAAAATAAACAAAATACTTTAAAACAACAAAACTTATATAAGTTCAGTGTATCAATTAGTTTGGATCAGTCATGTAATAAAATTTGTAGCAGATCTAGACTAACAATAACGTGATGGCCCGCGTGTATTGCTTGTAAGTGTGCCTTGTTTGGTGTTTAGGGAATGTTTGTTTAAATGCGCAACACACTGAGCCATCTAAGATTAATCGGAAACAGGCAAGCAACAAACAGACAATAGAGAAAGATTAATGATTTACTAGATATTTATTGACATAAAATACGAAGAAGAATAAAAGGGGTGGGGCTGGGGTGTCATACTATCTCTTAGAAATACTACATAATTATTCAATGCACGTTATTAGAGAGAGTGTGTCACTTTGTCCTCGAAACATTTGTGTGTGTGTCCCGTAGACGTTGTAGCTGGCTATGCCCCTACTTGGAGGTCTTGAGACTGGAGGTGGCGCTCTATTGGGTAGATGGTCGACGGTGACTCAGTACTTGTGGAGTCTCAATCCAAATTCACTGTGGTGGGTTGTGGGCACAGTAGTACCGTGGGCACGAAGAGTACTGCAGGCAGAGCTAATCTACCGTGGGCAGTTTTGTCAATAGGATAAGTAAGTTCCTATTAAGTAGGTAAGTGCTTTGAAGTATCACTTAGGCACATAGTACCTATTAGGCAGACATTTGAGGGAGGTTGCGGATAACTATAAACAAGTTAGGACATGTCTCTCATGCACCTTATTGATACCCTCGACTGAGGTGCATTCGTCAGACTGGTAAAATTGCTTTTGAGTACTATGGGTAGATGATGACGAATGGGATGGCTTAAATACATTGTTGATGGTAACACTATAAAATTTAAGAGCAAAGTAAGGGAGATAACAAGCGTAAACATAATCAAGATGAATGGATATTGGTCAGCGACCGTGACGCCATTGTTTACATAGGGCCTTCAGCCATGAACAATGGAATAAAACATAAACGTAGAGAGTGTCCGTCCAAGGTGTCCAACTCTCGTCTACGCAAAATGGATAAGGGCGAATAATTTACTTCTCTCTTCTAGCAGTGTCAATGCGTTAGATTGGTTAGAAAGATCATCAAGGCGATCAGCCGAGATAACGTAACTAGAAGATATACAAATATAAACAAGGTTGCGTCAATGATCAATTGAGCAATGTGGTGATAATAATTTCAACACATGGTAGATATAAGTTAATGCAATAATGAAATAATTATGTTCCTTACTTACTTAAGTTAGAAATACACATAATACACACATTAAACATAAATGCAATAAATTAAATCCAGTTACCAAAATTCAGTTCATAAATATTTTTTAACACTATGTCCTTCATATGAAATCAAACAATCTCTTAGAAAAACCTTTCAGGTATTTTATTGATAATGTTATTAATAACCTATAAAACTATTTTCAAAAGTTATCATCATCAAACTTTTGAGTACGGTTTTTTTTTATAGACACAGATAATTTATATGCTAAGAATGCCTGTTATTATATTGCTTGGCTTGATGCAAGACCCGTGTTCTATGCACCCTGAGATGTTGTCTTTCTAGGTGTACTGTTTTCTAGAGATTTTAAAAGGAAACTGTTTTAATAAAATAATAATATCATGTATTTATATATATAGTAGTAGTAATTATGGCCTATTTTTTTAACATAAAGCATCGAATATATTCTAGATTTCTGTGGTATAAAATGTAACTAAACAAAACAAAAAGTTATTTTTAAAATCTTGTATTAGTCGTACAATTAAAAAGAAGAGATGAAGTTCATTAAAAAATAGTAAAAGATAAATAAGTCTCATTGTACTAGATTAGTATTACCTAGTCCTATAAACAACTTGCTGTTACTAACTCAATAATCTATGATATGATATCAGTGATAGAAATTGAATATTGCACTCTTTCCGGAAGAAATAAAGAAACCAATAGTGAATAGAATAAACGAAAAATGGACAATTTCTCATCCGAATCAAAAGAGAGATGCCGCCTTACATAAGATATCCAGACATGATAAACGTTTAATTTTTCGCCCCAGAACCGAACACAACAGAATGAGACAACATTAAAAAGTTCCGGAAGTTAAAATTTGAACTATGACCTTCAAAACTGCATTCTTTATCAAGAGGCCCAATTTTGAAACTGGCCCCATAACACCACTATAAAAAGATGGTGAGCTAGCTGTATGATTTGGAAACCATTGCGCAGTTCATCTCTTATACTGATCTAGTCATCTGAACGTTCCAACATACTAATGAGAACGCTGAAAAGACGAAGCGATAGAGATGACAATGAAAATTCCAATAATTGATAGAAATGAATTGTGAACCATAATGGGCTAAGTTGCTGCACATAAAAATTAAATTTGTGTCAGACGCGAATAGCTCAAATTTTCAGTAAAAGAAATTACAAAAGCCATTTCTCTATAAAAGAAGTTACAAAAGTTATATAAGATAAAAACCACAGACCTATTTATACTACAATAGATATTAGGTATTAGCTCTCTATTTACGATTTATTTAGGTAGGTGCTGTTTTACTATTACACACCAGGTATCAGAATTTAGAAAAAGTTCGTTTTTTTTTCTTTGTGTAATGCTATTCGCTAACAAAGTATAGATCTACATTACATCTCTTCATTGCTATAATTAAATCTATATATTAAAATCTGTATGAATGCGTTGGTAACATGGTAGATCTAGAGCTACATATTATAAATGACATTAGTAGATTTATATTAATAAAATAAGTGGAATAAATCTAATGTTCTAGAATTTTAAATCTACTTTTTTTTTTTTGGCATCTCGTACAGCACAGCGGACAAACTTACAAAAGCCGTCAAGTCGCAATAGGTTCTGCGTACACAGTTTACGCCATTCACGGTTCTGCGTATACCGTAGGCGTAGTCATATCACCACATGGGCACATGTGATTCGTGAAACATTCAAATAAATAGTAAACACTGCACTCATCATTAATCTTCGGAATCAATAGCATTGTCATTAAGTAGACTTAATTGTCACTAGTCTAGATCTAGTTCTACTTGACTTAAGTTTTTTTAATTTAGACAAGTTGGCGCCTAAGCTGGTCTTTAAATCGTTTCCGTGGGGCACCTCTGTTGCGTCGACCACCTTTTAGCTCACCAAAAAAAAAATGCTTTTGGCATACTTCGTCCCCCACACGGGATACGCGCCCTGCCCAGCGTAACTGTCAGAACATAAGAAGTCCTTCTATACTGTCCATACCTGCGTTCGCAAGGACATCGCTGCTTGTAGTCCTGTTTTGCCACCGTATGTCCATGATGGTGAAAGCGTTTAAGTAGTCTTAGTCTTCTGTATAATACCCATGTATCAGATCCATATAGAAGGCTTGAGAGAACCACTTAGATTCTATTTTTACTATATTTATAACCTAGATATAAATTCTAGAAGTAGATCTATACTGATTCTATAGTTACATTTCAAATTCAACTTGAATATTTATGATTATATAGATTACAGATTATAACAAGATTTTATAGATATATGATTATCATGACAATGCCCATGGCATAAGTGAGATCAATTTTTCAAAGCAACTATAATAAATGGACTTTATCTAAATCTAAAACAAGTTTATTCATATTCATATGCGATTTTAAAATATATATATATATATATATATATATATATATATATATATATATATATATATATATATATATATATATATATATATATATATATATATATAAGCTTAGCATTATTTTGGACCAATGTCTCACAACGGCTGATAAGAGAAATCAGGTATAAACATCAGGTGAAAACACGTCAGAAAGACAGCCAGATTCATAACAAAAGAATATTTACAATTGATTAAAGTAACACCATTTTATAAACACATTTTAAAAATCATTAAAAGTTTTTAAATCACTACAATTTTTATTTCCATAAGTATTTTTGTTTGTGAAATTGTGTATCGGAAAATGCCGGGTACTTGAAATAAGATAGTCCTTAAAAAAAATAAGGTAAAAGACTCATCAAATCAAGTAATGTAAATGTGTAGTTTCAGGCGCTTAATTCAGGTCTTTTCTTTTTTATAGTCTCTACCGGGTTTGGTCCCAGCAACCTGTATTTTTGTGCAGAATTTTTTTTCTCTACTTAAAATTATAGCATATTAATGTCAATTAAATTTAAAAAGGAAACTGAAAAATGCAAAAGATGTATAAGGAAAATGTACTTCCGGTCTAAATGTACGCATTCTAGTTTTAAACCATATAAACGAAACGCATAAGCGCAACATCTAGCCCATTAGATAATTACCTGGTATCTAGTGTACCGTAAGTACAGCATCAGGAAAGTTACAATGGCTGCTAATGCGGCTATGCCACCTAATACACTTGACACAATGGTAACTGAAAGACAAACAATGCGATTCGTTAATGTTGATACATTGCTGGTTATTTTTACAATAAACAAGGTCATAATGGGAGTTTACTCAAATATTACGCACTTTACACCACATCTAAACTGCGAAAAAAATATTTCATTGGGTATGAAATGACTAGGGATGAAGTGACCAAAGATGAAGCGACCAAGGATGAAATGACCAGGGATGAAGTGACCGAGGATGAAGTGATCAAGGATGAAATGACCAATGATTAAATGACCGGTGATGAGATGACCGGGAATGAAGTGAGCGTTCCCATAATATATATATATATATATTGTTATAAAACTGGTGGTGAGACAGATGGGGGTAGTGCTTTGTATTTTTAGACTACGCCAATCGCCTCAGGTCAGCACTAGACGAGCTGTTAACCGTGACAGTAGACGTCAGTTTGGCTAGGTCTGTGTCGTAAATATTACGCGCGCAAAACACAGTAAATGTAATCAACCTTAGTGGTCAAGCGACGTTCCATCCGATTCTAGATGACCTGTAGGGACCCTATATAAGAGCGAGAGTGTTAGAGTCAAGACACTTCACGTTACCTCGCAATGTGACCAGTACGAGGCGAAGTCAGAGACAGCACGGTGTGTGAAGTCAGTCCGGAGCAAGGCTAGATTTTTGTACAGACAGTGTTAATGTTGCTGCCAATTGTGATGTATTTGAAATTAAACTGTTACTGTTGCTTTAGAGCCCTGAGTTGTAGGGTCCTTTAAGTTTGTTGTGTCGTGTGGTGCAGTTTGGCGGAGAGCCTGAATATATAAAGCATATATTAAGTGTAGTTGTATCAATTAGTTTGAATATCAGTCGTGTAAAATAATTTGTAATGGATCTAGACTAATAATTAATAATAAATCCGTGCAATTAGAAATACCTTGAACGATTGTTTTTCTTAAGCGAAATTACATATTTTTAGCTTTCTCAATGGGATATGATACTATCACTCATCTATAGCGGTTGGCAAAAGGAAAGGGTAGGTGGAGAAAGGTTAAAATTTTACCGTAATCGCATTTTAAAGGCATTTATTTAAAATTCAAACTCATGGCTCAAGCCTCCTCAAGCCGCCATACTAACTAGTTAAAGGCTTATACAAATAAAAGAATGAATAGTTCTCTATTGTTTTCTTTCAAACTTACTTATAAGGGTCGACCCCTAAATGAGACTAATTCGGCTTCTACCGCCACTTTAGTCAAGTACAATTTCTTTCTTTGTTTGAGATTCCAAGCAAAATATATAATTACTAACAACTAATTTGACTAATTACTACAATAGTTTTTATGTTTTGTTTTGTGTAATGCACAAAGTGTAAGACAAATTTCTTAATTGATAATAAAGACTATTATTATTATTATTAATATTTAGTTTTATGATTGGTTAATTTTTCTATTGATTCTTGTGTTGTTAGGTAAAAGAAATAATTGTGCGAAATTTCAGTTTGATTCGAGTTTAAGTGTCGGAGAAATAACGTGTACAAACTTTTTACCAGACAGACAGTTTTTGTTAAAAAAGGTAGTATGTGTAGGTGGTCTGAATCCCGTGAAATTTTAGCTGTGTCTATTTGTATGTAAGCTATTGTAATTACGTAGAAGAAAAGTAATTTGTAAAAGTTATAGCAATACTATTTAAAAAAAAACATTACAAGTTTTCTTTATAATCTACTACAAATTTGTAAAATACCACTGACAGACTAATTGTTCACGACATCTCCTAAACTGTGTACATATCAGCATCAAATTTCGTACAAGGGTTTCTTTTACCTCCAAGGTGCTCACTAAAAACCGTTTTTGACATATTTGCAGCCTGACGACCGCTATTCTCGAAAAACTGCATGCTCTTTCAAACCATTGTATTTTATTTTCGGCATTTCACAAAAGGACAATCTAATTAGAAAGCATTTATAAAAACATACCACCAATTTCGTATTTTTAAAGCGATATGTCTTTCACCAGTCTACTTATTTTTAATATGCCTTACTTTCTTAATTCCAATTCGTTTTAGAAGCGGTCTGAATAAAAAAAAAATCCTTTTTTTTTTTCAAGAGCAAGAGAGAGAGCAAGTAATGGTACTTTGTAACACTGTCAACATAAACACCAAAAAAAAACCCCCCTAACCTTACTAGCATTGAAAACCTAAATCCCAACCTTTTGTCAGTTCGCTACATTTAAAAGCGGTCAAAGAAACGAGGACAAATATTTAAAAAATAGAAAATTGAATTTTTTTTTATTTAGAGAAAAAAAAAACAAAACTGAAAGAAAAGGTAACGCATTCAATTCAATGTTTTTTTTTACAAACGACATATATATATTTTATATAAAAACTAAATTAATTACGGCTAAATGATTGATTGATGATCTTGATTTTTTAAAATTGATTTATGAGTTGTTGTCGATCAAGTAATCGATGTCAAAATTTTAACATGTGTGAGCAGGTCAGGCGGGCGCGAGTAGGGGATACCTATTCTTACTGCTCTACTGGGTGGGCTGAATCTGTGCACCTCGGTATGGTGACCAAGGGGCTAGAGTCGCCTAAGTAACCAGACAACTAGCTATAACTAACCTAAACTAAAGGAAAGCAAGATAACGAAACTTTAGTTAGGATAAATAAACAAACGAAACTTTATTGACATATGCAAAAATAAAGCAATAATAAAATATATACACTAACTTGACTAACCACCACTACTGAACCCATCAACTAACTGAAACCCTCTAAATCTACACCACTACAAACTAACCAACTATCTAACTAAATCACTACAATTACTAGCCTAGACCTAGATCTACACAAACTCCCTACAATAAACTAGTCTAGATCTACAATATCCTACTACTACAACCAACCCATAACTATAACCAAAACAAGAACATCTTAGACTTAGTACCGTACTTAAGAACAGAAACAGACTATAACAGTATAACTAAGCCTTGACTGGTTTGACTAAAGCAATACTAAACTAGATCTAGTACAGACAAAATAAATCTACAACAGCAACAGCAGTGCAATTGCAGCAGCTAAAAGCAGTTTAAACAGCAGTAACAATAGCCTGCAATACATAAAATCATATATTCTATTAGATCTAGAAAAGCAGGACTGATGGACGCTGCCATCTTTAAATCACATGCTCAAAACATAAACTGCCAACTAGAAAATAAAACTAAAAATATATCTAGCATATTTACACACAGTGTGACATAGATCTAGTAAAAGAAAATATAAAATAGTTACAAACTTACAGGCCGTCCCAGGTACAGAAATATAAAATAATTACACCACAGACCACAAAGATCTTCGGCTGTCACACAGACATACTATACTGACCACTGGTCAACTGTACACTGAACTGTTTTAAGACAGCATGTAGTACATCACTTTTTATACACCCCACCCTAACCTACACAAAAAGCGGAAGTACAAATAATAAATTTGGCACTAGCCTATAAAAAATAGAATACACAAAAATATAGCTCTGAAAGCGCAAGCTCACACATGTCAAATTCCCACAGATAAGCGTTTTATAATTGACTCCACTTTGCCTTAAACACCTCCCTTCTTTTTTTTTCCTTACAAAAAAAAATCAGCAACCCTTACCTACATCATCTTGAATTTTCGAGGTTTAATTTAATTATTTAATAGTTTTCATTAGTTTTAAACAGAAATATTTGTTGTTCAATAGCTTCAACATACAAAAATCACACTGCACTGTTTAACTATCCATTTTAAATTATCTCTATCTTATAAAGCTTCAAAGCAATAACCTTCAACCTATAAACAATAAAATTGATTTTTGTTCTTTCATTTTAGAAAATATCTTCTTATCTTATCTTATATAATACAGACGTTACTTCAAAAAAAGAATATGATTACGTCCTACGCGTCATGCATTTAGTCATACTGCATATTAACCAATGACTTAAATTCTGCCAAGTCACTGGTTTTCCTGGCTAGCTCAGGCAACCCATTCCATGCTTTAATAGCACTAGGGAAGAAGGAGTATTTGTACAAATTTGTCCTAGCATATGGGACGAGAAATGTGCCTTTATTTTTGTGTCTTTCAGAGTATTTTATTAAATTTTGTTTTTGTATTTGAAGATTATGGTTCAGTGTTTTATGTATAATTGCTACTTTACTTTTGAGTCTTCTGTCCTGAAGGCTTTCTAAATTTAGTGATTTTACTATAGGTGTTACTCTAGTCAAATGTGAATATTCGTTTGTTATGAATCTCACTGCTCTATTTTGTGTCTGTTCCAGTTTCTTAATGTTTTCTTGAGTTGAGGGGTCCCAAACGGAGGATGCATATTCTATTATTGGCCTAACCAAGGTTTAATAACGTTTTAGTTTTATGTTCTTATTTGATTTATAGAAATTTCTTTTAATAAATCCTAATGCTTTGTTGGATTTTTTTGTAGTTTCATCAATATGTGGATTCCATGACAGTTTTTCATTTATTATAACACCTAGGTATTTTGTGTTTTTAGTCTGTGTTACTGGTTTGCCATGAATAAGATCGGTGGAATTAATTTGTTTTAGTTTTTTTGTTACTCTTAACAACTGACATTTTTCTGGGTGGAAAGACATGCTTCAATTTGATTCCCATTTCTGTAATTCATCTAATTCTCTTTGTAAAGTATCTGTGTCTTGTGTTGTTTTTATTGTTCTATATATTATGCAATCGTCTGCAAATAATCTGACTTTTGTTCCTGAAGTAATGCAATTTGGTAAATCATTTTTGTAAATTAAAAATAGTAGTGGACCCAAGACTGTTCTTTGAGGTACACCTGAGTTTACTGTTATTGGTGTTGATTTAGAGCCATTTATTATTACAGTTTGTTCTCTTCCTATCAGAAAATCTTTAATCCACTGATGCAGTGGACCATTAATGCCAAAATATTTTAATTTTTTAAGCAAACTATGGTGGTGAACATCAAAGAAAATTTTAAAAAACGTATGTGCATGTAAATATAATTATAATTGGAGCATGTATTACCACCTAGAAAAAATGCCCAGTTATTAAGAGTAACAAAGAAAACAACACCACTAAAACAAAATAAAAACCACTTATTTTATTCAGGGTAAATCAGTCATTCAGACTAAAATCTCAAAATATCTAGGTGTAATAATAAATGAAAAGTTTTTCATGCAAACCCAATTTTCACAACTATCCATGTAGTAGTTTAGTAAGAATGTTATTAATCTAATAGCGCCGCTTTCATTAATAGGCAATATCGTCATTTTGACATTTTATTTTATTTGTGTGCAGCATTAGTGATCTCCCCTTGTCGCGTAGTCATAATTTTTCCAATAATGTCAAAACTTTTCTTCTTTGTCGTTTGATGCATTCAAGCCATATTGCTCGACAGAAGCAGGCTTTATCTTTTGAGTTCTTGAATTCTCCATGTGTCTTCGTTATTGAAAAGCCTTAACGTTGGCCTTGGTATATATTCTTGAAGGATTATTTTGACGCCTGTTTAGGGTGAGTTTTATTTCACATTGTAAAGTTATTTTAATATGTATTTTAATATGTATTCGGTCGTATTCGTATTTTGTACTTATATTTGAAGATTAGAGGACTAGAAGAATCTGTTATTTGTCTTTCTATAAGTTCTCAGGTTTCAGGACTGTGGTTTCAAGTTTTAGGTTTCGAGTCTGAGATTCCAGATTTGTATATTGAGACTTGATGTTACATTGTGATGTTGTGAGTTTTGGTGCTAGTATGAACTTTGATTCTTCATCGTGGGTGAACAATCGTATTGGCTAGAAGATACCTGTGTTACCATGAACATTTGTCTCTGAGTACTTTGAACCTGATTTCAGAATCTTTGTCTTGAAATGGAACATTGATGAGGTCAATACGATTTCTTTAAAATACTATTTAAGTATTTAATTGACTATATTGTAATAACTGAAGGGAGGCAACTCAACGAGACATACATGTTTATTTACATGGAGATATGACAAACACATAGGGCATCTGCCTTGAACACAGCATCTTCATTTCGTTTGTAGACTTGGGCGTTAATCGTTCTCTCTCTCTGATGTCAACATACTTCCTAGTCTAGTCACTAATAGTGCGCACCATCTGCACTATCTTGGATGGCGGTGCGCATGGCGGGTTATAACATCGCCCCCTTCTTAGCGCTTTTCGTCCAAAAAAGAAACAGAGCAGTGCAAGTTTGACAATTTAGGTGGAGGTCGATCGGTGGGAGTCAGACGGCAGAAAGTGTGTTCCCCCACGAAGCCATCCGCACTGTTTTCCTCCGGTGCCGTTTTCGTTTTCGCCAGTAGACCAGGCTGTTGTTGAGACAATGACGTGGCTGTTTAACACACAACGAGATAGTGTTGAGCACTGTTTTCTTCAACACAGCCGTTGATTGGACACGCTGTTTTAGCAGACCCTCCCGACTGACGCCTCCCAAGGGAGCTGCAGGTTCACATGCGGCCACGTTGCAAACGAAGTGCAATGCGCCGCATTCACCCTCAGCTAACAGTCTCACGTCCAGGAGACAGATCTCCTCAAGTTCAAATTGAAGATGTCTTCCTTTTGCCAGCTCAGATTTAGCCTGGGTTGATTGACATTCGTCTGTGCCAATGTCGATGAAGATGGCAAAAATGCACATGCTTTGTTGATGGTTTTCTTGGCATCCACATTCCATGTGTGATGTGCGCGCGTACAGTTCATGCTAAACGTCTAATCCTTCCTGGTCTAGTCACTAATAGTGTGCACCATCTGCACTATCTTGGATGGCGGTGTGCATGGCAAGGTTATAACAATATTATGCTCTATGTACTTGTATTCTCTGTATCATGTTACAGTATATTATTCAGATTCTAGACACCTGTCTGTGTTACAGTACTACTTATTACAGTGCTTAGTGGCTGTACTTTGTATTATAAGGATAAGGCATTGCATTTTTGTGTAAAATATAATTAATGTCATTATGACATATTATTGTTGCTAACATTGTATTTTGTATGTAAAATATTTATTTTATATACACTAATATGATACATTTTTTATTGCATGCCAAACTGAGTTGAATTGGTGGACCTCTACTGGTGTTGTGAACCGTGTGTTCCACGTTGTCCTGGTGTTACCGGTTGTTCTTAGTCGTCACTACTCTATCTTCTTGGTGCTGTGGCAGATTCTATCTTATAGTTTAATTTGAATCACCATACACATAGTTTATTCTTTTATGTACAACTTCGAAAGAGAATGCTCATCTCAATATTTTTTTTACTTGCTACTAACGATATATATTGTGCTCTAATTAATTTTTCATATTTAGCCGTTATAACTTCATTGTTTGAAGATTCTTAAGATGGAGACTAGGTTTTTGGTTAATTCTTAATAGCTGATGGGCAAGCGTTAGGGTTTACATGTGCTGAGTTACAGAAATAGGTAAAAAAGTAGATGGAAGAATATGCTAAGGCAGAACAAGCAAATTGGAAAAGGATAAAGGCTTAAGAGAGAGCAAAGAACGGAGGAAGAACGCATAAAAAAGGAGTAGCATGAAAGATGGAAAGAAAGAGAGGCAATGGAGAAGGAGAAGGACGAAAGAGAAGCTAAAAAGAGGTAGAAGAACAAAAATTGACAAAGTTTACGGAGAAAATTTGGAGGAGTTGAAGAAAGGTGTTGGTGTTACGGTTAAGTTAACAAATAATTTTACCCAACACAAAGGTAATTTTAAAAATAATGTTAACCCACTCTAACTAGGCTAAGTTTCAAAATGATGTTACACGTAAATTTACTCTTTAACTGGGGTTAAAATGGAAGTCCACAAGGCATGCGTTATGAGTACACTGCTGTATGGCAGTGAATCATGGACCGCCTGCGCAAAAGCAAGAGAGAAAACTGAACTCATTCCATTTGACATGACTCCGTAGGATCTTGAATGTCACATGGAAAGAAAAAGTGTGCAATACTGAGATCTTTGCGCGATTAGATATTACCAGCATCTTTACAGCCCTCAGACAACGCCGTTTGCGCTGGCTTGGACATGTTTGCCGGATGGGGGACAAGCGCATCTCAAAAGTCATCCTCTATGGACCACTCGCGACTGGCACAAGAAAAACTGGTCGCCCCCACCTCCGTTTCATAGATGTAACAAAACGTGACCTCAAATCAGTGAACATCAATACTGACAATTGGGAAGACATAGCTCTAGACCGCAACAGATGGAGAGAGAAAGTGACCAAGAAAGCTATGGACAGTAAAAGTACATGGGTCTCAGCTTAGAAAGAAAAACGTACAATCCGAAAAAAGGCCAGCTCTTTACCACCAAAGCAAAAGCTACCTTAACCAGCGCTATCTGTGGACGGGAGTGTCTCTCCAAAATATGGCTCCACAGCCACATGAGGAAGTGTGCTCTGAGATGAACCATAGTCGTTCTACGACTGAAGGAGGCCAATGAATGATGAACTGGGGTAAGTTGACTATTAATTTTACCCTCCTAATACGGCAAGTTAACCCAACACACAGGAAATTTTCAAAATAATGTTAACCCACTCTGACTAAGCTAAGTTTTAAAATGATGTTATTCAACTCTAAGGTAATCTTACATATTTTGTTGCCTTCACACTGGGGTAAGCTTGTAAATAATGTTACCCTTACACTTGGGTTAATTGAAAAATGATGTTACCCTACACTGGAATAAGCAGACACATTTTGTGTAAGAAAAAATTCACAAACAAAATTTCGCCAGAGTTTGTTCCTGCAATATTGGTAAATGTGCCTTCTGGTGGTGAAAGAAAGCCATGCATGTTCAGTTTAAAAACGGTTGTAATGTCATTTACAACATGCCTAAAAGTTTTTTTTAGTTTTTGTGCTTCTTTTAAAATTCAAATGCCTCAACATCTGCACCCTCATGTCTCGTTAGCATCGCCCCTGGACCAATCACTTCTAGTTTCAATATACGTTTTATGTACTTCTTAATACATGATTAGGGTTACAATTCAACATTGACTCGGATTTACAATGTAAAGTTTGCCCTTAAATAGTAAAAACAATCATTCCTTATAGAAAAGAATCGGTTGTAAACTCAATATAAGAATTAAACTCTAAAAAAGATAAAATTAGTTTACCTGTCTCAGTAGAAGAAAGCGTTGTTGTGTCTTTGGTCCACTCTATGCATTTAAAAAAAAAGATTTTAGATTCTGTATGTTTGTCCTTATGATTGATTTTTAAACAATAATTAGAAGACGGTTAGTTTTAAAGTCACAATATTTGTAACAATTAAAATCAATGATAATTGATTTAATGTCCTAAAACTACACAAAATGTAACACATAATGTTAAGCACCCAACTGAGCTTAGATTTAAAAAAAATGTTTTCCTACTTTATGGTCAGCTTACATCTTATGTTACTCTCACGCAGGAGTAAGTCTACAAATAATATAACCCTCACACTGCCTTAAAGTGGTCGATTTCATGTTATCTTTAAACTAGTTAAAATTACACATAAATTTACTCTTTAACTGGGGTTAAAATGGAAGTCTACAAAGGCATGCGTTATGAGTACACTGCTGTATGGCAGTGAATCATGGACCGCCTGCGCAAAAGCAAGAGAGAAAACTGAACTCATTCCATTTGACATGACTCCGTAGGATCTTGAATGTCACATGGAAAGAAAAAGTGTGCAATACTGAGATCCTTGCGCGATTAGGTATTACCAGCATCTTTACAGCCCTCAGACAACGCCGTTTGCGCTGGCTTGGACATGTTCGCCGGATGGGGGACAAGCGCATCTCAAAAGCCATCCTCTATGGATCACTCGCGACTGGTACAAGAAAAACTGGTCGCCCCCACCTCCGTTTCATAGATGTAACAAAACGTGACCTCAAATCAGTAAACATCAATACTGACAATTGGGAAGACATAGCTCTAGACCGCAACAGATGGAGAGAGAAAGTGACCAAGAAAGCTATGGACAGTGAGAGTACATGGGTCTCAGCTTAGAAAGAAAAACGTACAATCCGAAAAAAGGCCAGCTCCTTACCACCAAAGCAAAAAGCTACCTTAACCAGCGCTATCTTTGGACGGGAGTGTCTCTCCAAAATATGGCTCCACAGCCACATGAGGAAGTGTGCTCTGAGATGAACCATAGTCGTTCTACGACTGAAGGAGGCCAATGAATGATGAACTGGGGTAAGTTGACTATTAATTTTACCCTCCTAATACGGCAAGTTAACAAATAATGTTACCCAACACACTGGTAATTTTAAAAATAATATTAACCCACTCTGACTAAGCTAAGTTTCAAAATGATGTTATTCAACTCTAAGGTAATCTTACATATTTTGTTGCCTTCACACTGGAGTAAGCTTGTAAATAATGTTACCCTTACACTTGGGTTAATTGATAAATGATGCTTTAGAGTTAATACAGTTATGTTTACCGTCATGATGCTAATGGTAGTTGTTTGCTTATTGCCGAATGTGAATCTAGATCTTAATTAACAGGTCCGACTGAATTAATTAAAAAAAATATGTTATGCCACACTTATAAATGATGTTATTCTTACACTGGAGTAGGCTGACAAATGATATGCCCTCACACTGAAATAAGGTAATAAATTATGTCTTTTCTTGATGTGTGCTAGATTTCTAATACAATTTTATTACATTTTCCAAAAAATATATTTTCGCACGTAAAAGTAGTAATATCTTTTATGAAACAACTTATTTTTAAATTAGAATGTTTGTAGTATCTCTTTAGCATTATTTCACATGTAGCATAATGTCCACTTTATGTACTTATCAATACAAGATTGAAGCTGACATGGAATGCCAAAAGAAAATATGCTTTTAATTCTTCTTCTTCCTCCTTGTTTTTATGTTCATGTTGGAGTGTTCAGATGAGTAGACCAATATATGAGATGAACTGCGCAGTGGTTTCTAAATCAGGGAGCTCTCCATATAGTTTTCTTTCTATTGATACATACATTGCGTGTCAATGTGTTTTGCGCCAGTAGGTCAATTGACTCCAACTTCAGCCTGCTTTTCTTTTTGCGTGTGCTCCCATAGCCTTTGATCATCCAAGATCATCTGCAAGGCAGCAGTTGTTTATTTTTAGAGTTTAGTTTTCTCCCTTAGATGAACTGCTATCCCTAGCTAACTGGATGGTTCAGCAACAAGCTACCTGCTCTAACGCCACTAAGGAAGAAGGAGTATTCCTATAAAATTGTCTAATTATATTGAAATCAGCCCTAATCTTTGTGCCTTTCTGAGCATTTTATTAGGTTTTGTATTTGTAAATTATTTAGTTTGAAAGTATTATTGATACTTTAAGTTTTATTCTTCTATCTTGAAGTGCTTCTAAATTTAGTGATTTTACTAATGGTGTTACTATGATCAGCTTTGAATATTTATTTGTTATTAATCCCACGACTATATTTTGCGTTTGTTATAGTTTCTTTGTCGTCTTGAAATGAGGGATCCCAAACAGAGGACGCATATATTATATGGTAGTCTGAACTGCGAACACTTCATGCGTTTGCTCTAGATAATCTCTTAAAAGCAAAACGAAAATGAAAATTTTGCAGTACAAGGTAAAAATATAAAGAAAAAGCATTTTGCAATAAAAGCTAGTTTATTTTAAAATATTTTTCTTGTATTAATTAGATTTGATCAGTCATGTAATATTTTTACGAACTGTTTTTTGTTTAGAGCAATTTCATACTTTAAGCTTTCTATATGCGCTATGATCCTATTACTTTCTGGACCCGTTAGGAAAGGGGGAAGAAGGGGGTATCTTTCTGAATGTTACCGTGATCGCTATTTAAATGCATTATAAAAAAAAGTTTTACGACTTAAATTCAAACTCAAGCTTAAGCCTCCTCATGGCTTGAGATCTCTCGGTCTGTTGTTCAATTCTCTATTGCGTCGGTTGTAGAAGCAAGTCTCTATAGTGTGGTTTGTTCTACCGCAAATTTGACATTCATCTATACTGTCCATACCGGCGTTGGCAAGGACATCGCTGTTTGTATTGCGGTCCTGCAGCCGTATGTCCATGATGGAGCGCAAGCATCTTTGGTGAAAGCACTCTGTAAAGTGTGCATGTCTCAGAGCCATAATGAATATATTAATTGCAATATTTAATTTCAGAAAGTAACCATTTTAGAAGTTACACTGCAAAGACTTTCTTCCAAGCCTAAAATAGCCCAATAGTTTTACGCGAAAGAAGCAATGTAAAACGTTAAGACGTGAGCTGTGGTTTTTCTATAGGCCTACTGGTGGGGGGACTTTCTATTCTAATCGCCATGTACAATTACATTGAGAACTGACAGAACGAAAAAGCAACTCTTCGGATTGATAGTGTTTACCTGATCGTTCATTTTCGTTCTAAAGAATCAATAGGCGCCAAAGTGCCTTAGCTAACGTACAAGAGAGCACCTGGTTGCATGCGGCCCTCAGAACGAGACAGCTGGAGGTCATCAGCAAAATAAACAACAAAATATTTATTTTCACTTTTTATCCTTATCCCGACCCTTACTGGTCCGCGCGCAATGCATTTCACATAGGACCCCGAAAATGTTAGGGCCGGCCCTGGTTGTGCAAGTAAGGCATAGATAATGGGACAGTCAGTAGACTTCGAAGCTTAAACACATTGCAATAATTCACCAGCAAAATAATAACAAAGTAAACGCTACCTACGGGTGTACTCAATTAAAGTGTAAACAATTTATAAAGCCTTGAAAACACAATAACTAATCATAAATAAAGATATTTAATTTCATTATTTTTCTTTCATAGTTTCATAATAGATCAATCTACAATAAGATGGTGCGCAAATGTTTAATTACGCCAATAGAATCATTAAAACTTGTTCATGTTTGCGAAGAAAAGTCTTAATGTACTGCTGTGACGTAAGCGGTGTCAAGTTTTTTTTCCCATTGACGTCATAAAGAAAATTTCATTCATAAAACATTCTAGCCAAAATTAATTTTTCAATAATGAGGCATTTTCAAACCAATATAACGGTCGACCTCGAGTTTTCCCGATGTGGCCAATGAGTTGAGAATTTTTTTCTCAGTAATATGCATATACCATGAAATTTTAAAGAAAATCGTTAGAGCCGTTTTCGAAATAAAATGTATATATATATATATATATATATAAATATATATACAAGAATTGCTCGCTTAAGAGAATAGGATTACACTATAGATCTATACAATCTCAAATATAATGTTGCTTACTTATCAATAATATTAAAGAAGATTAACCCTCACAAAAGAGTCAAAAGAAATACTTATCCTTAATATTTATAGCAGGAGGTGTAGAGTCAAACCCAGGACCTAGATATAAACATAAATGCAACATCTTAAAAAAACGTATGCACTATGAAGGGTACCATGCATTGTGTCGCCATATGAATACACCTGTGTATTATGCATTAGCCAACAAAGATGCATCATGGCACCGTGCGGATTACCAAAATTTACGTCTATCAGGACTGTTTGATTCCTTTGATGCACACACTTCTTACTCATACAACAAACACCATCTCAAATCACTCACTAACCGTTAGCCAGATAAACTCCTGTAAAATCTGCTAAAACTAATACAACACCATAATTAAATAAACCTACTAAAGCAGTAATACGAAAGTACCTTCAAGCCCTAGTAATAAACATTCAAAGTATTAGGTATAAATCAGCATGCTTAGAAATCTCAGTAGAAAGTGAGAAGCCAGACATAATTGCAGGAACAGAAACTTGGCTATATTTTGAAATTTATAACTAAGAAATTGTCAATATGATTATGAAATTTTTAGAAAAGATAATCATGGAGGAGTTCTTTAGCAATGAAAAAAAAAACACTAATAGCAGAAGAAATTACTTTGCCTAACTCAAAAATTATAGCCCCAGGAGACAAAGATATATTACTGAATTTGAACCAAGTAGACAACATAGAAGATATAGAAGTACAAGAAAAGGGAATCCAAAAACTATTAGCCAACATCAAACCAAATAAAGCATCTGGACCTGATGGTATTCCAGCTAGATTACTCAAAGAACTAAGTAATGAGCTAGCATCATACTTTTTTCAAGCATCTCTTAGCCAGGACAGAGTCCAAGGGACTGGAAAGAAACTAACGTCACGTCCCTATTTAAAGAAGGAGAAAAATCTGACCCAGGAAACTACAATCCAACCAGTATCACCAACCAGCAACACATGTAAAATCCTAGTACAAATAATATTTAACAACATCATAAACCACAGAAGGCGCGGTGGTTGAATGGTAAAGCGCTTGACTTCCGAACTAAGGTCGCGGGTTGGATTCCTGGTGAAAACTGGGATTTTTAATTTCGGGATCTTTGGTCCCATTTGAGTCCAATCAGCTCTAATGGGTACCTAACGTAAGTTGGTGAAAAGTAATGGCCACATGACACCCTCGTTAACCTTGGGCCACAGAAACAGATTACCTTTACATCATCTACCTATAGATAGCAAGGCAACTTTATTTTTTTTTTATCTTAAACCACTTAGACAAACATAATGTCCTTACTCCATACCAACATGACTTTAGAACATATAGACCATGTGAAACACAGCTAATAGGAGTAATTGATGATTTGTTTTTTGAAAGGTTTAGATAATAATGAGCAAATTGGTGCTATCTTATTGGATTTTCCTAAAGCTTTTGACAAAGTTCACCACCATAGCTTGCTTAAAAATTTAAAATATTTTGGTATTAGTGGTCCATTGCATAGAGATTTTCTGATAGGGAGAGAACAAACTGTAATAATAAATGGTTCTAAATCAACACCAATAACAGTAAAAGAAGGGGTACCTCAAGGAACAGTCTTAGGTCCACTACTATTTTTAATTTACATAAATGATTTACCAAACTACATTAGCACAGAAGCGAAAGTCAGATTATTTGCAGACGAAAAATAAAAATAACACAAGATACAGAAATTAAAAAAAAAAAGATGAATTACAGAAATAGAAATCAAATTGAAGTATTTCTTTCCACCCAGAAAAAAAAATTAAATTATTAAGAGTAACAAAAAAAAACACTAAAACAAACAAATACTACTTATCTTGTTCATGGTAAACAAGTAACACAGACTAAAACCTAAAAATACCTAGGTGTTATACTAATTGAAAAACTATCATGGAATCCCCATATTGATGAAACTATTAAAAAATCAACAAAGTATTAGGATTTATTAAAATAAATGTCTACAAATCAAACAAGAAAACATTGAGAAACTAGAACAGACACAAACTAGAGCAGTGAGATTCATAACAAACAAATATTCACATTTGATTAGAGTAACTAACACCCATTAGTAAAATCAATAAATTTTTAAACCCTTCAGAATAGAAGACAAAATTAAAGTAGCAAGTATTCATGAAAAACTGAACCATATTCTTCAAATACACAAACATAACCTAATAAAATACTCAAAAAGACACAAAGATAAAAGCACATTCCTCTCCCCATATGCTAGGACAAATTTGTACAAATGCTCCTTCTTCCCAAGTGCTATTAGAGCGTGGAATGGTTTGCCCGAATCAGCCAGGAAAACTAGTGACTTGGCAGAATTTAAGTCATTGATTAACATGCATGACTATATTGACCTAGAAACACTCGTAAGACTTTATCATTTTCTTTTTTAAAGCAACTTTTGTATTTTTATAAGATAAAACAAGATTTCAGTTTTCCGTGTAATACTGCATGTCAATGTAGGTACCTAATTTTTTGTGTTTTCTTTTTTATTAATAAACAGCGTTTTGTTAGTCAAAATAGGCCTATCCCAATATAATAAGTGATCGGTTGACTTGGTAACCTCTTGTGAAGATTATTTGTAATTAGGTGTATCCTTATTACTCAAATTATGTGTTAATTTCGCAACTTGGTTATAGCGACTTAGATATGATAAAGTTGAACATCCTGCCATTGTGTCCCCTGTATTTCCGCACTTTCAGCATTTGTCAACACCTTGAGCTTTACGATATGCTTCTAGTAATTTTGTGTCCTAATTACTCTGTCCTGTTATTAGTGGCATGCAAGTTAAGACGGGGTTATATCTAGCTATAAAAGGAGAATGGCTGAAAAATATCGTCAAATCTACAGTGTAACTTTTTTTTTCAAAGAAGTGAATAAGTAGCTTCTGGCTTATTTAAATATTCATGTCTGAGAACACGTGCGTGAATTGTGTCCCGCGTTACATTGTCTCAGTGCATTGATTTTTCAAAAGCAATTGCTTTGTCTCAGAAAGAATAATACAATTATACAAATTGACAAAAATAAAAATAACTTAAGTCCTATATTTAGGTCTACTCCAAATTTCAATTTTTAAAAAAATATTCAATCACATTTATTGATTTAAAAAATATAGATCTAATACTACATCTATCCTAAAGAATGATAAACTAATTATCATTATTTTATTTTTTATTTTATTATGTTTAAATAATTGATACCACCAATAGGAAATGTCACATATTTTAAAATTTACTTTTGTTATTGACAATTTCAACATACCAATGAACAGCTTAAGTGGTATCATTTTCTAGTTCGTCTAGGCCAGGGACTTTTCAGTAATCACAACCAAAAGCCTTTCTCTAAGGGCCGGTATTTCAAAATGCAGAGCGTGTCTCACAGGGATCTACTCCTGTTCGTGAAGTACACTATTTTGTTATCTAAAAGAAAATATAAACCATTGCATACACCTTTTACAACCAAGAATAAGATATAGAAGAACCCAGAGTTTTATAGAAACCGAAAAAGTGAAAGGTGACGCGCGAGAAAGTCGGGATTTGAGGCGGGAACCAATCAAAAGGTGTAACTCAAACGATGGCAGATTTATGCATTGCACTATTGCACTGGGTGCATTGAAATCTATCTACACAAGCGTTTTTCAACAGGGGGCGCGACGTGCTCGCCCAGTAGCGCAGTGGTGGCAAACTGAGACTCGCAAGCCGCATGCGGCTCTTTGACTTCTTGCTGCGGCCATTCGAAATGTTTAATGCAGGCACGAGATATTATTTATTAATTAGTCTTGTAAGAGAAGAAGAAACTTTTTGAAAAGCCTACAGAAGATGCACCTTTTCTTTAGAAAGCAATACAAGCACGGAGAGTCGCTCGCAAACATGTGTCTGTCATTTTCTCGTTGAAACACATTTCGGTGGGCATCAATTGGACAAATGAATCAGCATTGCTACAAAAGGTTTGTTTTATTTTTTATTACAAAGCTTATATCAACTCACTATGTATGTATGTATGTATGTATGTATGTATGTATATATGTCTGGTAAAAAGTGATTTCTCCCACACCCAATCTCGGGTCAAGCTGAAATTTTGCAGAATTATTTCTTTTACCTGACAATACAAGAATCAATAAAATAAAATTAACCAACTAGTTTTCGGGCATCATAAAAGTATTTTAGTTTTCCCTGTACACGTACTCTTTCCAAAGCGACGTCGCTCTTCTCTGGTGTATGATTAGGTCGTGCACATTAAAGAAATATGCAAATTTTATTATTGTACTTACTAGAAATATCTTTCTGTGGTTCCAATTCCCAATAATATCGCTTCGGCTTAGTCGAGCCCTTTCTACAATAAATCTAAATAATTAAAGTTATAGACGTTCAATGGTTTCTTTCATGACGTCTTCAACTTCTTGTTCTCTATTGTTCCTCAGCGTCGAGCACCTTTATAGCTGTTGGCCTTTCACCTGGGTTGATTAGTGGAGTGTTACCTCCGTCTAGACCTGTCTACACAAGGCACAGCGCGAATGCGCCAAACACTAGATTTATTAGCATATAACATCTCTAAAACGCTTAATATTTAAATTATTCAATGTTCATTGTTTAGATCAGTGATTCCCAAAGTGGTCTATATAGACCCCTAGGTGTCTACGAGGACTTCCAAGGGGTCTACGGAAGTGAAAAAATAAATTGGGGGTCTATAACCTGTAAATGGGGGTCTACTATAGTGGATCTCATTTAAGCATGTAATGACTTTAAATTTCATTTCCGATTAATGATTTTACCTTAGTTAATCCTTTCAATTGTAACTCCCTTATTCTAATGAGTTGTTTGTTTATTTTTAAATTTTAACATCTTATTTTAAATACATGAAAGTAACATTGTACATGGCCTTGTTAAAAAGAACTGAAGAAAGTTGGTTACTAGTCAATTGTTGTATTCGTCCTTGTCGAACAAATCATTTCATATGTGCTTTTTCTGTAACAAAGTTTTAAGCTAAGTTACAATGAAACTATCTAACCTGGAACATCATTTGAGACAATGACAACATGATAAAATAGATTGAGATTTGAAATAGCCTACTTTTAACACTTTTAGTTCAGAACAGAAGAACAAAATGTTTGATTAAAGATCCTAAAAGAAAAGAGGTTTGTGAGTGACTTACAATATTTTTTCTTAGGCCTATATCAAACTCCAGAAAACTGCACTATTAAAAGCCACACACATCTGATATCATAGTAAAAATTCCTCTAAACAACAAAACAGTTCAAAAGTGTAATGGTAAGAGCAGTTAAGAAACTGAAAGGTTCTTATGTAATTACTTTCCAAAGACACACTTCTAAAAAAAAAAGCTGGACTAGTTAACTTTGCCTGATAATATAGTGTTATTATTATCATGCTTTCTTTTTGCTATAAATTAAGAAATCCATAAAGAACTGCTCATTGCCTGAAACTTTGACCAATTGATCCTTCACAATGAAGAATGGTAGTTGTCAAAAGGCTTATGTTTGATAATATTTATTTCTGAGTTCTTGGGTGCTAAAAATCCAATTTTAACAGACTTATTTCATAAATTTAATGAGGGTAACTTACGCTACAAGGTAATTACCTAAATTTGATCAAAACGAAGGCATAATCTCAAAGTTTCTTGTGAGGATTAAGTAATGAAGCATACAATAGATTGGATGAAATTTCCTAATTTTCAAATTTAAAACCAACATCGTCTAATCGAGAAGTTATGATAGATTAAATCGAACTAAATTGAACCCTAATGTTGAAATTTTACACAAACTTGCTATCCAATAGGCCAGTGTTTCCCAAACTCTCAACATATACCAAATATGCGTACCCCTTCAATAATTTTCGTAAATCTAAGTACCCCTTCCCCCCCCCCCCCTTCAAAAATGAATAATTGTTGAACATAATAAACGAACTTTAGAGACATACTGCACTAGGACTTTTCAGTCCATCCCTAGGTAGAGTGCATAGTAAATCTTATTTTGCTTCATTTGAATTTGAATTTCATCAATGAATGGCCTAGTGAGAAAAACACAAATAAAGTTGAAGAATTTTCCAAAAAATGCCGGGGGTCTACCGAAGAATGGAAAACATGGCAAGGGGTCTACGAGACAAAAAAGTTTGGGAACCACTGGTTTAGATCTAATCATTTCAAAATTGTTTTAGAATCGTTACGTTAGAGATTGATATGGATTCCATGTATGACTTTGATATTAAAATGTTTGTATTTCATTTTCAGGGGCCCCCAATAGGGTAAAAGACGCTATTAGTTTTGTGTGGCCTGTCTGTCCGTCCGTCTGTACCGTTTAAATATCAGAAACTATAAGAGAAAATGAAAATCGGATATCATGATATTTTATATCATTCAAAGTGCTGATGCAACGGCTACTTTTTTCTTTTCCGAAAGTGAACCATATAATTTTTAAAATTATCTATGCAAGCGCGTAGATTTGACATATCTTCATTATACACGTGACAACAATCTAAATTAGACTCAATAGAGGCCACATGTAGATCTAGATTTAGATTTAAACGTATTGAACTATTTGAACAAACTTAACATCTATAAATTTTTAAGGAATAGTTTATCTTCTTACAGTTTAGGGGTGAAGATTTATTTATTATGTAAACAGTAGTATCACATTCAGAAGTGAATGTGATGTGAACAGCATAGAATAGCAGTAGTAGGCCTACAAGTTCTAATCCTGATCATAATATGGCTTAACTCTAGGACACTTTAGGTCTGGTAATTTTAAAATTAAACGTGTAAAGTCATACTAATTCTATTCTAGATCCGAACTATATATCTAGATTCTAGGTCTAGTCTTGATTCTAGATTTAGTTCTAGATCTTGATCTAGACCTAATCTATATTCTAGATCTAGACTCTAGACCTGATCTATATTCTAGATCTAGACTCTAGACCTAAGCTAGATGACCTCAACATTATATGACCTATCAGACAGCATGGTCTGAAAGGAGAGCCTTTCTTGTCCAAATTTCCTGTAGGATGACGGGAGATGGCAGCGTGCAGGGTATGAAGCCGGACAATGGACCTCATTCAGTTTCAATTTGCATATAGGAAGTGCGTAGCACAGAGACAGCAGTGGTCAGGGTACTAAACGACTTACTTCACAATTCCGACAAACGCCACATATCAATTCTTTCCATGCTGGACTTGTCCTCAGCCTTTGATACGCTAGACCATGAAATTATGATGGCCAGATTCTCTGCAACTTTTGGTTTAGCAGGAGTCGTCCTAAAGTGGCTTGGATCCTACCTGACGGAACGCACCCAACGTGTCGTTGTTAGTGGGACGGAATCAACAAGCTTACTTTTGAAGTACGGAGTACCCCAAGGATCAATTCTAGGCCCAGTACTGTTCACTATGTACACATATCCACTCAGCGGTGTCATACGGCCAACTGGTATCTTATACCATTTCTTTGCCGATGACTCACAGTTATACAATTCATCAGTACCCTCAGAGGTGTAGCATCTGGCAGAGAAAATCAGTAGTACCGTTGCAAGGGTGAGCGATTGGATGGTTGAAAATAAACTCAAGATGAACGAAGACAAGACAGAAATAATTAAGATTGGCACTAGGAACATTGTCTCAAAAGTTGAAAGCACAGATTCTCTCTTTATCACGAACTGCCATGTTCCTTTTGTCCATGTAGTGTGGAATCTTGGAGTTTTCTTCGACTCAACACTATCTTTCGACCCAGACATAAGTCAGCTCTGCAAAGGTCTTTATCTGCAGCTGCACAGATTAGGCCAGATCCGACCATATTTAACAACGGAGTCAACAAAAACGCTAGCTGTGGCATTCATACTCTCCCGCCTTGACTACTGCAACGCCTTGCTAGCAGGTATACCTGATGACAAAATAGCCAAGCTGCAACGTATACAGAACAACGCCGCTCGAATAGTCCTTAAAAAAAATAGACTCAGGGTCAGGGTACTAAACGACTTACTTCACAATTCCGACAAACGCCACATATCAATTCTTTCCATGCTGGACTTGTCCTCAGCCTTTGATACGCTAGACCATGAAATTATGATGGCCAGATTCTCTGCAACTTTTGGTTTAGCAGGAGTCGTCCTAAAGTGGCTTGGATCCTACCTGACGGAACGCACCCAACGTGTCGTTGTTAGTGGGACGGCACTAGGAACATTGTCTCAAAAGTTGAAAGCACAGATTCTCTCTTTATCACGAACTGCCATGTTCCTTTTGTCCATGTAGTGCGGAATCTTGGAGTTTTCTTCGACTCAACACTATCTTTCGACCCAGACATAAGTCAGCTCTGCAAAGGTCTTTATCTGCAGCTGCACAGATTAGGCCAGATCCGACCATATTTAACAACGGAGTCAACAAAAACGCTAGCTGTGGCATTCATACTCTCCCGCCTTGACTACTGCAACGCCTTGCTAGCAGGTATACCTGATGACAAAATAGCCAAGCTGCAACGTATACAGAACAACGCCGCTCGAATAGTCCTTAAAAAAAATAGACAAGATTCTGCTACTACGCTCTTGCGCACGCTCCTTTGGCTTCCCGTGAAAGCGAGAATCGATTACAAGGTCGCCACACTTTGTCATCAGTGTATTTATAACAATGAGATGCCCTTGTACCTTAGCGAACTGATTACTCCATATGTCCCCCAGAGAGCCCTGCGCTCAATGGACTTAACGCTTTTAGTAGTGCCACGTTTCTCCCTCAAAAGCTACGGTCTGCGGGCTTTTTCAGTTCACGGACCAAAGGTTTGGAACTCACTCCCCATTGATCTCAGACAGACAACCACTTTTAAGAAGAACATTAAGACCTATCTGTTTAAAACTTTTTTAGATCAACTGTCATTTTAGCTCTCTTGTTTTTGTTTGTAATGTTACAGCGCCTTGAGCCTACATTTTGTTTGTTAACAGCGCTTTATAAATAAATTATTATTCACCAATCGTTAACAAACAACATTTTGCCACGTGGTTCTCTATATATTCTATACAAATTACGCAATCCATAAAGGCTGTCACGTGATGCGTAATTTTCATTGTTTTATCAATATTATCACGTGGCTAAATATTGTTTGTTTACGATTGGTGAATGAGGTTAATTGAGAAGACTGAACGACAGTTCAGTTTATATTGTACGAACAGGCAGCAAGTTTGTCTACGCCATAAAAAAGTAATCTCTTTTATTGACTTACGATTGAAGCGAATGTTCGGATCGAAAATCCTTTCGAGAAATAAATCAGTATTTCACTAATTAAGGTTTAATGCAATGAAAAAAAATTTATTCATATGTTTGGTAACCCTAATAATGTTTTTTTCTGCAGAGTTTCGTGATAAATCTACATAATTTTTATCTGCAGAGTCACGTGATTAGTCCGCACAATATTTGTCTGCAAAGTCACGTGATTAGTCAGCACAATATTTACCTGCAGAATCACATGATTAGTCAACACCATATTTATCTGCAGGGTCACGTGATACGTCTGTTTAGTGGTTTAGTGGTGCGGCTTGTGTATACAATTATTTCTTATTCAATGCTTGTTTTGAAAACGAGACAAAGGTAAAAGCAATGAAATAACCATTAAATTGCATTCAGTAACTCAGTAGCCCTTCCTGGCTAGACATACAAACACCCTTGTGACAAGTCTTTTTTTATGCGTCATGTTGTCGAGCTTAAAACGTAGGGAAGAAACGCCAATCAAAGAAACAATAGCAAGGAGACAATTGATACGAGCGCAGACTTTTAACCAAAACAAAACTAGATCTAGTTCTTAGGGGATTGGGGGGGGGGGTGAAAGTGATCTGAAATTTATTTCTTTAATTTACCTTTTTGATCAGGAATGGATTTAGTTAGACGTGATAGGGCTCACAGCCCTAAGTATTTGAGAACTGGGAACCTTTGTAACAGGAACGGATTTAGTTAGACGTGATAAGGCTCACAGCCCTAAGTATTTGAGAACTGGGAACCTTTGTAACAGGAACGGATTTAGTTAGACGTGATAAGGCTCACAGCCCTAAGTTATTTGAGAACTGGGAACCTTTGTAAGTCGTCCAGATATTAGCGCCTCCCCCCTTTCCCTCTCTTCTATGTCAGCTAAGGCAACATGGTGCCTAAGATGGTCTTTAAAGCTTTTCCATGGGGCACCTCCATTATGTGGACAACCTTTTAACTCACCAAAAAAAGATTGTTTTTGGCATACGTTCGTCCCCTTATATGGAATACATGCGTCTTGCCACCGTATGTCCATGATGGAGCGCAAGCATCTTTGGTGAAAGCGTTCAAGAAGTATTTTGTACAATACCGATGTCTCAGAGCCATTAAGAAGGGTTGAGAGAACCACCGCTTGGTAGACATTGATTTTTATAGTCAGGCGGAGCGATTTATTCCGCAAACTCTCGCCTGAAGGTGTCCAAAAGCACTACTGACCTGGCCAGACGGTTATCAACTTCTCTTGAAAGCGAGGCGTCATTTGATATTATACTTACTAGATAGGTGAAGTAGTCTACCATGTTAAGGGGCTGTCCATTTATTGTGATCTTTGGGGCTGAGTAGGTTATATTGGGTGACTTTTGGAACAAGACTTCTTTTTTCCCGAGGTTTACAGAGAAACCGAAAGAGGAGGCAGCGTATGCAAATTCGTTGACCGCGTTCTGGTGATCATGTTCATTGTGAGATAACAGGGTGCAATCATCTATCGCAGTGATGCCCAACCTAGTTTGATCTGCGGGCCATTTTAATTTCCGGCACTTGTGTCGCGGGCCGCATGACCGGAAGGGTAGGCTACAATAACTAATTGAAATTGGCTTGAAACTACTTTATTAGAAACCCGTGGACTTAAGTAATCTATTTTTTACATTGAGTACGTAATGGGCTATGGTCAAGTTTTTTTTTTTTATTTACGCGTTGGAAATGGCTTCATTTCTCTAATTAAAATGTGAGCGAAATTGTATCTGTCTTTACCACCGATTCCTTTTCTTTTGGTAATTATTCCCATCGATCCTCCAATCTACAGGCGTAGTTTAACCAATCTTTTATTCGCAGCTAAAACCCATGCAGCCGTCACTTTTGGTTTATAATGCCGCTTATATATTATTTTTAAAGCAAATATGTTGTCTTATTATATTCTACCACAAAAAGTAAAGATCCATTCAACTTTTCCTGGTAGATTCTACAGTACCATTTCATAAACGCACAAATCCATCAGAGAAAAAGTGAATGCCCTAACGTGTAGGTATCGATACAATTTTAGAATTATTATTTATTTATTTTTTTTTTTTAAATGCGGGATTTTCTACACTTTGCGCCGACGATTCAGCGGGCCGAATGGAACCACGTCGCCGGATGTGGCCCGCGGGACTATCTTTGGCATCAATGATCTATCGGCATAGAGAAGCTCTGTTATAACCATTTCTTTTGTTTTTGTATGAGATAGTAGAAGATTAAACATATTGCCGTCCGAACAAAACCGGATGTAGATGCCTTCGTGCATTCGCTGCCTCATTTGACCCAGCAAGGTGGCGAATAGAGTAGGAGCAAGTACAAAGCCCTGCTTCACGCCATTTTCTATTGATCAGACAGGTCACCATTGTATCTAATCTGGCCTGTTTGTCCCACATGAAACTGCTTGAGGTTAGAAACGTAGGTGGGCATCCGAGTCGGGACAAAATGCCCCACAAACCATCGCGACTGGCCGATCGAAAGCCTTGGTGAGGTCCAAAAAGAGAGCGTATAGGTTTAGGTTCTGATCTTTGCATTTATCTTGTAATTGTCGCAGAACAAATATAATTTCAGATGTACCTCTACCGGCATGAAGCCACACTGGTTCTCGCACACCAACCAAAGAGTGGGTTAGTCGTTCGAGCAAGACTCGTGCAAAGATCTTTCCTGCTACTGACAGAAGTGTAATGCCTCGATAGTTGGAGCAGTTAGACTTGTCACCTTTTTAATATTATTATTATTATAGCTTTTATATAGCGCTACTTTCATGCTTATAGCATGCTCAAAGCGCTTTGGTCCAATCTCATTTGTGGACCGGTGGGGGGAGGGGGTATCTAGGAGTTGGTTTTCCGTGCTGCCTTTAGGCGCTCAGTAAACACAACTCTGCCCGAGTCGGGTGTCAACCTCGAGCCCCCTTCTAGGTAGCCAAGACAAGTTCAAGCGCACTAGGCCTCTCGACCACGCTTCCCACCATATATACGGATATGATTACGGAATCTCCAAGTTCTGGTGGAACCTTGCACTTCTTCCCTACATAGAGCGAAACAAGTCTGTTAGCCTCTCAGTTAGGGCTACACCTCCCTTCTTCTTCCCTCAGGTTTTTGTTGGCTCTGCGTTCTTTCATGTATGGAGCTGTTGAAACATAGATATTAATGAACATTTGTTGAGGCAACCTCTGACCCCCTTTCCTCTTGTGCGAACTTTAAACCGAACCCATAGTTCAAAATTTAAGTAGGTGTTTACAGTTTTGGTGAAATTGTCATGCGTTACGTAAAAACGAGAAGTAATACAATGAACCTTTAGTACGGAATGACGGAAGTTCTTGTTCTTGGTGTTGTTGCTGATTATATGCAGTGGTGTCACTAGGAGTAGTGTCATCCGGGGCGGTTAGATCACCCATAAACCATCTCCCCTCCCCATGAAATAGCTATCTTTGGTAATTTAATTGTTAAATCACTAGCTTTATTAACTTTCTGATAACAAAAGTCGATTTCTAAGAACAAATTAAATATATATTGTCATTCAATTCCAACAATTTTAGATTGGATATCATCTATTAATTAATAATATCACATCAAAATGTATCATTATTACTTAGCTATAAAATCTTATTTTATGTGCTATGATAGTGTTCAGTATATTAAAGATGTATAAATAATATTTCAGGACTGAAAGATTGTAACAATATTTTTGGCCGTTAAATTCTAGTATCACTTACGTTGAAATATTTGATAGACTCTATAATGTTTCCTTGTTTTGGGCCGTGAGACCGACGCCTTTCGCGGTGGTATCGCTTACTCCCAGCTTGAGTGAAGTGGGCCTAGAAAGATTGGGAACTCTCCAAGCCTTAGCAGATGAGTCGAGGAAGCTAATAAACAGGACATGACCTGTAGCCCTATCTTGCGTTCGCGGAATGTCCACTCGGCAAAAAGACTGCGTCGGTCGGGGCCGAGCCCTGGAAGGTGGTACCATTCTGTCCGGTCAGTCCGTTCAGTTTGGTGCTGTGAGCGGGTAGACCTCTCCTAGGACCTTCCATTTCACGTTGGGGGGGTGTTCAGAAATGATAGATGTTCGTCACCGATGTGCCAAGGAGCACATTGAGGAAGGGAAACTACAACAGATGTGAGGTCGGGTTGAAGGAAAACTCAAGGCCGGAAAAGTTATAGTTGGCGGTTCAACATTCAGGTCGTTGTTAGCGCGACCGCAAGAGCAAGAGCTCAAGGTAGATAGCAATATCTCAACTGGTGGGACCACTAAGTCTAACATGCAACCAGAACCCTTCCCCCTTTTTGGGTACTAACACATGCCTAGTACAAAAAGAATTATCTTCCAAACTTGAGTCTGGGCATTAATCGACAAAGAGGCTCCATCTATGCGACGCTGTTGGGTCTAAACGACCTACGAGCAGCAGCTCAACCACAGATTAGGGAGTTGTGAACCTCACTTCCCCAATTGAGACAGCACCACGAGACAAGGAAAAGGGACATGGTGCAATTGAGAAGCTCATACAACTGAACGCCAGCAGACAGCTTCGGTTTAAGCGGCCTGAAATCGTGATATTCTGTACGAATTACGAGTCCGATGTGGTGTTGATACAGGAAGCTGGTACGTCCAAAATCAATGTTATCTTGCCCTTGAGATTTAAAGTTTGTCTGCACGAACGTTTATAACGCTCCTAGAAGGGAATTCTGCTTGACCTAGGCAACAACCCATGCCAAATCCATGGTGGTAGGGGATTTCAACGTCAAGTTGCAAGCTTAGAGTTGTTCGGCGAACGATTCCTATGGCGCAAGCTGCTCGAAATATGGGAGAAATCCAACATGATTCTCTTACAAGACTGCGATTTTCCCGAAAAACATAAGTTCACGGAGATAGTCAAAACCTGACTCGAGTCTTGTGTTCGCAAACATCGTCGCAAAAAGTAGAGTGCTTGAAGACGTGGTAAGCGATCATCTCCCGCTACTGGTAATTATTGATCTCGGATAGGCAACGTAAAACGTATACCCAAAGCGAATGTGAATAAATGAGACGGCAAATTGATGGAAGCCAAGACGTGGAGGCTACTTGACTATCTAACTGGTGTTGGGTGCCAGAGTAGGGAAACTCCACAAATAGAATGCGAGCCCTAATAACAGACAGCACAAGGCATTAAAAACATTTGTCACTGGTGTCTCTAAAGCTAGTAAGAAAACAATGAAGAGTACTAAATTATTATAATGACAGTATGTGATATTTCTGTCCCAAGTTTCATATTTATAAAAAGTAGCTTAGTGGGAGAAATGTGATGAGAAGAGAATTCTATTTTAGATCGTTTTGTCAATAAAGTTTACAGCTTTTATACTTTTCTGAATGAAAAATAGCCTATGAACTATTACTACTTTGGTATTGTTTAACTTTAAAGCACTCTAACATATTAACCATTCGAATCAGACGCAACTTAATAGGATGTTGTTGTAGCGTCATTTTTTTTTTTGTTAACCAGCGCAAGGTTGAGGCCTGTGCACAAACCTATAATCCAGATCAAAGTGACCTATGAGTCTATGTTAACATAAACAGACGTACGTATCTATGAAAACAAACAGTCCAGTGACAGTTAAAGCTCTCTCGAAAGACGTCTTTAGTTCTACAATCTGCCTGAGAAAGCAATTTTGTATATAGGCTGTTACCCTGGACGTTTCGCTCATAAAATGATCCGCACAATGGCTGTCTGTCTGTCTTCATTCTACCTGCTGTCACCCCTCTATATATCATTGACTCTTGGTTTGTAATGTATTTACTGTGTCTTGAACTCGGCATGCATTAATATCTGAAAATTAAAAGAAATAACTTATGGGGGAGCTTTCCCCTTCAACCAAGGTGACGCGCGTTAACTTGGGATAGTAGGAGAGACAACATCGAAACTAAACATCAGTTGTCTGGCGGGTGATCTGGTATGATCGAAGGCTATGGGAGCACATCTAGATTGAAAAGGAGTTGGAATCAACGGACCTCTTGGCCCATAACACCCCTGAGGGTCCGCGAACCCCATATTTGAGAACCAATGTGTTTGATAATAACATTTAGATCTATATATGTGATGGGTTTGGCACAGAACAAACTTAAAGACATGACGAAGGCAACTCATAGAACGATTCCAAACTGTTTATTATACATTTAAGATCTGCCAAAGGCAAACATAAAACATAACTACAAATGAACATAAACTAAACATAATTAATAGGCCTAAATAAACAGACCAATTTGTAAACAACATCAGGTATAAATACTAGATCTAGCAAAAAACAAAAAAAAGAAAATCTTATAGTGTGAACCAATCATCTCTTTTAGAAACACAAGAGAGATATGGAACACCAACAAACATTATGAAAATAAATGACAAAGTAATTTACATAAAATAAATCAACTGGTTCTACATAAAACTAACAAACATTGAAGAGCTTCGCTCTTTCCTGTTCTTACAAAAACAATAACAATTAAATAGAACAAATCTATACACTGTTTCTTAAAAACCAGTATCTACAACTGGTTGTAAAAAATTATAGAATACATAACAAAGGCAGTCCGACAATGAGGACAAAACCTGGGTAGCAATATGCTATATAGAAAATAAACAAGAATATATGATATACAAGAAACAGTAAAAATGTGTTTATCTGCAGCCTTGACCAAAACAATGAACTTTAGGAAGAACACTGCAGGATCAAACAAGGTGGTATTGGAGTGGACGCGGCCCAGTGAGTTTCAATGCAGGTCGCCAGCAGGAAAAGGAATTCAAATCCCCGCTACCGGGGCAGAAGTCAACTTGATCCTTTGCTGACAGGTGCTTGGTCAAGTTGAGCGACCCGTATATCAGGTCCTCCCCACTACATATATAATTAAGCAGACGACGAATTACAAACAGAGACTGGATGGTTCAACTCTTGGATACATTTCCAATTGAATCCTATTGGATTTATCTGGGAATATTTTCGTTCAGATCTGCTCCATCTCGCTTACACTGTTCACGCTAGCTTGAAAAAAAAAAAAGAAGCTTTTGGTCGTTGTACTAGTCACCCATTAGCCGTTAACTCGATGAAAGAACAAAACCTTCTCTCTGCTCATCTAGGGTTTTTTTTTTTGTTGTGTACACTTTCAATTGCTTTTTTTTTTTAGATAACAATATTCAGGGGTGTATTTAAATTGTTCAATACATTTACATGGTAATAGCTCATGGGCGTAGCCAGGGTAGAGTTTTGGGGGGGTTCAACCCCTCCCCCCAAAATGAAATCCCCCCCTGCATGGGGGTGGTGGAATTTTGTGAATGATTTTTTGTTTTGATTTTCTTTCTTTTATGCCCCATTACTTGCCCCAGCGCAGCCATAGGGTTTTGAGTTTAACCCCCTTTCCTCCAGGGGTTTTTGAAGTTAAAACCCCCTCTTCTATATAATAAAAAATAATGCAAACGACAGTCACGGAAATGGATAAGCGTAGACAATTGGGGATGTTTGAGTTTAAAACCCTCTCCGAGGTTCATTTTACGTTCAAACCCACTCTTCAATAGAAGACTAAAGCATACAACAGTCACCAGATTCTATGAGCGTAGCCAAGAGGAGTTTTGACTTTAAAAACCCTTAAGAGGGCTTTAAGTTAAACCCCCCTCCTGAGGGTTTTGACTTTAACTCCCCCCCCCCCTCCTGCGGGATTTCAAGCTAAAAGCCACCTCTTCACTATAAAGCAAACTACAGTTACGAAATTCTATGAGCGTTTTGAGTTTAACAACCCTCCAGAAAGCTTTAAGTTTTAAAAAAAACCTCCAGATGGTTTGAAGTTTAAAACCCCACTACAGAGAGTTTTTAGGTTAAAAAACCCCTCTTCAATATTATTTAAAATCAAACTACAGTCACTAAATTCTATGTGGCTAGCTAAGTGGGTTTTGAGTTTGTTTAAAAAAATAAACTTCAAATATTTTTAAGTTTAAAATAAAACTTCCCTTTTCGATATAAAATCTAAAGCACACTACTGCCATCAAATTTCATAAGCGAAGCTCAGAGGGGTTACAAATTTCTATCAGTCTCAGGGCTCCAGTAAATAGTGCAGTAAATAGCAGATTTGGTTTTTGAACTAAATTTTTTTAATAGCAGGATACTGCACAGCAAATACGCCAATACAGTGGCGTCACTAGGGGTGACGCACCGGGTGACACCCGTTAGGAGGGTGCCACCAAAATAAAAAAAAAAAAGCACTTTGTGAATAACTGACAATTAAAAAAAACTAAACGACAGTGACTAAATATTGGAACATGTTATTCAAAATTTTTTTTCATTTCGATTAAACATATTTAATTTTTAATGAAATTCTATCAAAATGTTTAAAATGTTATACTTAATATCACAAGAAAAACGTGAAACCTTACTTTCAGATGTTTACCACCTGCATGTATGTGTTGCTTTGATTTTTATTTTTTGTAATTTAATCGAAACTATTGAATTAGTAGCTAGCACCGCAAAATCAGGATCCCAAATAATAGTCACTATTTAACAAAAAATGACAGTATTCATGCATAAAATATTATTGAAATGTCACAAGCAATTAATGTACATTTTGTATAATTGGAAAGTAAATAAGTGAGTGGACATTGACATTTTTGAAGATGATAATGTAATTTACATTTTTCTGTAAAAGAAGCTTTAGCCAAGATGAAGGAAATGTTACAATGTGTCAGTCGAATGATATACTTGAATACTTTTGGCGATTTATCTTCTTGGCATGTGCAACTTTCAAATGATTTACGAATGAAATTATCCAGAGCTAAAGGAAAAGTACGCCAGATGTCAAAAGAATGGTTCCGATGTTTCCTAATGGGGACGATTTAGTCACTTAATAGCAAAAAAAAAAATATTTTTTATAAATGTATTCTTTTGTTGTCGACTATTTTCAACTAATTGTATTGAAATAAAATAGAAATGTGTAACTGAATTGAATGTGTGGTTGAAATAAAGTCCAACTTTGGGATATTACAAGACGTATGAAGAATGGTCATCTGAATCTACAACTACCATGGACAAGGAACTCGTGGCTAGGATTGATGTAAAGAAGGAAAACAAGACCATCCGGCTACAAATACAACGGACAAGGAACTCGTGGCTAGGATTGATTCAGAAGCTTTAATATTTTAAGGGAGAAAAAACAAGCTGATAAGATAAACTAAATATCTTTAAATGTTTAGAAAAGGGCGAGCTTGAATTTATATGTGGAGTTTAAGGGTTGCGTTGGATTCCCAAAACGTTATGTCTGGAACCACAGAGGAGTACAGGAAAGTATTAAGAACCAACAGAAATGATATTTAATAGATGTGTATAACATTCACTTCATCTTGGTGATCAACGTTCTTGTTCAGAAAATACTTTTTGCCGAGCTTTTTTTTTTAATGATTGAAATACGTTTTTCGTTGTGACATTCTAGCTTCTAGAGGCGCAGCTTCAGATCTTTTTATTTCACCTAGCTTTACCTTTTTTTTTTGGGGGGGGGGGGGGGGAGATGTAGGCCTACTAGAAGGTCAAAGATACACAAGAGTTGAGGCCTATCTTTAAAATATTGACAAAGTGGTGACACATTAAACCTTTTCTTTAACAAAAGCATTACACGCAAAGTAATATATAAAACATCATTTTGATTCAGAAAAAAAACAAACAAGAAGAAATAGTCAGGCGAGCAAAGGCAAGATGCCGGACTCACTATTTAAGAAGAGAAAAAAGGTTAATTCTTATGTACATTGATCGTTTTATTAATGCTGAGCTTCAAGTCCTACTGGAGCTATCCAACCAAAACTTCTTTACTTCAAGATCCAACGAAGTATTGTAGCATGTCAGTTTCAAAATATTGACGTATATGATGAATTTTCAAAAGGCAACATTCCAACTGAAATACCGTGACTGACAAAACAACAAAAGTTATTCTTGAAGAAAATAAAAGTTGACAGTTATGATTCATAGACCACTACGACCTTAAAAAATATCTTTAAATCATTTAACAAAGCCTTTAACCGTTTTTTACAATCTGCTTATCTATGATCCATGTGAAAAAGGATTTCTAAAATTAAAATTAAGAACTTTTTGAGACAAAGTAACAAACGACACTTTCAAAACAGGCAATTTTATTTTTAAAAAATCATTACAGACATTAACATTAATAAAGGTAATGTTAAGATTTTAAGTTTGATGTACAGAGAAAAAAAAACAGCGTAATTTACTCATGGTTGCATTGCTGCAAAGTTTAACTATAGATGTTTTCGATTCCAAAGATATCCTGCCTTCACATACTCTGGCGGTGTCCTAGTTCCGAATGTGAGGATAATAGTGGCGGTTTTGACCTCCTCACCATCCCTGCGCCTGGCATGGATGACTCCTTCAATTCCCACCACTATTTCCTTCTCGGAACATTCCAGCAGGTCTCTAGAGCTGATTACACCTCTGCTGGTGTTCAAACTCTAGTGTGGCATGAGATCACAGATTCTTCTGCATCGTAAAATAAAGATAAGGAGACAGAGTGTCATATACAAGCTTTAGAACCCCTGTATTATCTGGTGACTAGTAGTCACTGAACTATTCCGTGCAGTTAGCACGAGATTTTGTTTGGTCGGAAGCTGACCACGAGGTGGACATCTCAGTTGATCTTAGATTCTTGCAGAGAGAGGAGTGTTATGGATATTTTTGATAATAGAGCAATGTACAAGTATGGAAGCTATTATAATTGATTTGTATTCAGGACTTATTTCCTTGGATGTAATTTGTGATGGCTGAAGTCGCCAATGTGAGCAGGTCAGGGTGGCGCTACTGAGTGAGGCCTTTTTGTTACTTGCTGCTTCTCAACATTTGTTCATTTAAAACAGTAGGCAGATGGTAGCTCTACTGGGTGGTCCCAATCTGTGCACCTCGGTCTGCGACCAAGGGGCTATAGTAGCCTAAGCAACCAGACAGCATAATTAAACTAAACTAAACGAAACTAGCTAAATAAAGATAAAATAAACTGAAATTCTAAAAGGAACTTATATACACTTTATTTACAACCAACTTACAAAGCAATAAAAATATAGGTGAATACGAAAATGAAAATAAACTTAGAAACAAACAAAAACTATATATACGCACTACTAAATAATTTATCAACCCTCAAATAACCTAAATTACCCCAACACTAAACAGTAAGCTACTAGCAGCAGTAAAGCAGAACTACAGCAGACAGTTAGGCAGCCGAAAAAATGGCAGTTAGGCAGTAATAACTGCGGCAGACAGTTAGGCCTTAAGGCAGAAATTATAGCCTGCAATTACAAAATAAACAAACATAAGACAATATTCAAAAAATAAAATAATAATGGACTATAACATATATTAGACTGGACTGGTCTAGACCTAGTTAGTGCATACTCACAATACAAGCATGAGGTAATTTCAATTACCTACATGTAGCTAATAAAAGCAATACCTGAGTTATTAAATTCCCAGCCACAACCAACACAGTTCAGGCTAGACTACAATAAACATAAGCTAGATCTAGATAATAGTAGATAAGACTAAACAAGCCGCCATGACAGCGATGCTTAGGCCGCAGCCATCTTTTACATTAAAAAGTAGGACAAAATGCCAACTTAAATAGAGTGGTTATCCTAACGATAAAATATTCATAAAAATGCATAGGAAACATAAAATAATAAAATATGTACACATAGACATAGTATAGGAAAGCAAAAAGCATTAAGGCTGGCGCAATTGGGTGACGCTACCCAAGTCTACAGAACTTCCGGTTCCATCAGAGGTAATCATGGCTAATTAACTTGCCAGTGATGCCACTACACTAATCAGTCTGCATCTAGACTATAGCAATAGATGCAGAAACAATACAAATACAAACGAAAGAAAGCAAAAATAAAAACATTTTCCAACTTACAGGCGGTCCCAGCTGAAATTACACTACACAAAATTAACTTTATACAGGCACCACTGTCAGCACTGAGCACTGGTCAAGACAAAAGAGAGCTCAACGTGGTTCCGGAGCTAGCTGTAACTGGTCAGCGCGAACATATCGGAGAGCATGACGTCACGCTAATTATCTATAACTAAACTGGACTACTGATTTCCCTAATTTGTACCTAGCCGTACACAACAATAAAATCTAGCAAATTACTAAAGACACGGACAACACAACATTATATACCAAATTAAACAGCATTAAAAAGAGAATCTTATTTAAATCCTACAAAAATACAAAAAGGAAGATAAAAAGTTATTTCTATTCTAAACTCATATGGGGGCTCTATACCGTTTACAGACCTGCACATAAACTGATATTAAAAAATAACAACCAATCCAACGCTAATGCCAAAGACAAAAATAAGCAGAACTAACCAGGGACAAAAAAATAGAAAATAATATTTACAGCTCTAAGGCTAGTTAACTATTTTAAAAACTACTTTTCCTCTACGAGTAAAACACAAATAACAGAAAAAGAATAAAACTAGAAGAAAGTTATAAATAGCGGAAACTACAAAATACTCAGCACTGAACTATAAAAATTAAAAAGGACACTAAATTCAAACATCATAGCCCTGGCCTATGTAAATAATATAAAATAAATAAAATTAGGTCAAAAATTAGATCTAGGAGCGCCAGCTCAAACCAATATCTTTTGTGATTATATTTTATGTGAATAAAAACCATGTCTGCTACCAGTGAGTCTATTAATAATTCTAAATGTTGTGGTCAGAGAGTTCAGTATGTTAGTGTTCTCACGCACTAGCAAATCTAGTGCGCGAGTGAAAGTATTTAACTATAGTATCTACAAGAGGTATCTACAACACACGACATACGTCATCACGCCTACAACAAGAACTAGGCTGTGACATATGGTGGCCAGTATGTTGTGTTCTAGACACGCACGGACTCAAATACCACTCAAGCGAAACCAGTCACAAGTATTCAAGTAGATCATCATTGAACTAACCTGAGCCTGCACTTTTTCACCGGTTGACCTGACCCGTATTTACTAGAGTCCACTTTATCATTGACCAATTCGGACTTAACATCAATAGCTTGTATTTACCTGGTCAATGCTTATTTCTCCACTATTGTCGACATCTTGAGATTCAGCAAGGCGTGACAGCATCCTCTGCAGAAACCGAAGACAGCTGATACACTTGTGTGGGTGAAAAATTCAAGGCGTCACTTGAAGACAGCTGATACGTCGTTTCTACGTGAGCGCTCGTCACCAACTCTTGACACGCTCCTGCATTGTCGAGGTTTCCCTTTACATTGCTATACAGGAGGTCCTCCATTTAGACCTCTGTTCACTTATGGTCATTCTATTTTTTTCAGCGACTTTACGTATTTAGATTATCTAAGCTGAAGTTTTCTACTTACGTACTGTTGGATTATTTATACGAATGTGCAAGTACTTTTGGATTATTTCTCTTTCACGTTGAAGTTGGACTAACTTGGACCTATTGGCGCTCTCCTAGTCATCGTTGTACGCCGAAGAAATAACACGTGCCTGCATTACTACACTTACCTTTTGGATTATCTTATTGGATTATTTGGATTATACTTATTGGATAAGTTACTTTTTGGATTATCTACACTACTACGCTACGTTGGAAAGAGGATGTAAGTGAACTATTTAAGATTGAATTTTTATATTGAGTATTGATATTGAATTTCCTTCACTTTCTATATATTTTTTACTTTCAAGGGTGGCTGGAGAGGGACTATATTATGATCTATCATAATAATAGGATCTATTAGGGAACATCCTATCTGTTCTTTTACCTTCAATAAGACCCAACGCGTTTGAGGTCATCCTTGTTGGTAGGGAGGTACTAGATCATATCAGGAATTATTTATTAGTTGTTTTAGTCTTGTTTGTATATTTTGTCAGAGTATTCTGTTTGTATTTATATTGTTGTTGGTCTAAAGTCTTGTATCTACATATCTGTAACTCTCCTGTCTCATTTCTTCTTGTTATTGATCTCTTTTATAGCAGACTGTGACGTCATTCATATTGTTTCTGTGTTTGTTTTTATATATATATTGTACATATATTTTTTTACTTCTTATTAATTTAAATTTTTTTTCTATTATAACTGGCATAAATAATAGCCACACATACTTCATATTGAGTAATATTTAAGCTAAAAATAAGGCTACATTGAAACATACTTGAGCCATTAGATTTGTGAATAATATTGATTTGATACATATACAATTTTTTGAATATAGGACTATTAATTAAGATCATTGAACTTATATTTATTTTGTAAAAATATATTTCAAAATAATTCACACACATTTTTCCAGTGTAATATTTGTAACATATCTCATTTTTTTTTGCAACTATATACTTTGATTGATTTACTTCTTTAACTACTCATTGGACATAAATTGATACATTAATAATAACCATGGCATCATATGATAAAATTCTAGATCTTGTGAAGGTGATGGAACTAGAAGGGGAGGAGAAAAAGGAGTTTATCAAAAAAGAATTAGAAAAGGCAGAAAAGAAAGAAAGGGAGGAAAAAGATAGAATAGAAAAGAAAGAAAGGGAGGAAAGGGAAGAAAAGAAACAAATTAGAGATAGGGAAGAAAAGAAAGAAAAAGAGGATAAAGATAGGGAAGAAAGAGCTCATCAGAAAGAACTAAAAGAACTAGAGACTAAACAAAAAGAATTAGAGGCAAAACAAAAAGAATTAGAGGCAAAACAAAAAGAAAGTCAGGACAAAGTAGAGTTAGCCAAATTAGAAGCAGCTAAAATTAACCCCAACATTATTACCCAGCAAACTAGTAATAAATCATTTATTTCCAAATTTCATAAGTTTAACATTAAGGAGGAAACATTAGAAAATTACCTAGTCCAGTTTTAACATATTTCATCCACCTACAATTTAAACAATGAGGATATGGCAAAACATCTTTTAGCCAATTTATCTGGAGAACCCCTAAATATAATAAGCACACTCACAACTGAACAAAAAAAAGACTACATAGCTGTTAAAACTAGACTTTTGGAACATTTCGGGAAAAGCGAGGACTATTACAGAAAACTTTTTTAAAGAATTAAACTAAACAAGGATGGGGACTTCAATAGAACTATCTTTGACATGAAGGCAAATATGCTTAAATGGTTCAAAGTAGCTAAATGTGACATAAAAGATCCAATTCAAATTTTAGACATGATTCTCATTCATGATTCATACTATCTAATGTAACAGATTAAGTGTTCACTTTTCTTAAAGAAAAGAAAGTAAAAACAGAAACAGATCTCATTACTAATCTAAACCTTTTTAAAGATAGCCATCCTGGTCATACTATGGATAAAAGAGAGCTACATCAATTGGCCGCAACAGTTAATACATCTAACAGTAATACTAATGATAAATTCAAATTTTCTAACTCAAAAACTTGCTTTAATTGTGGCAAGAAGGGCCATGTTAAAAGCCAATGCAGACAAACTAATACTAGCAACTTCAGGTATAGAAGTTACACTAATTACCACAACCCTAGCAACTACAATCAAAATAACTACAACAATCCTAGTAACTATAACAATCAATATAGAAACTATAGATCAAACCAGAGTGCAAGCCCCAGAGAAAGAAGGAGCCTTAGGAATGACAACTTCTATTACAATAACTATAATATTAATAGACAATCAAAGAGAGACACATACAACCATCAGTCTAACTACAACACTAACTATCAAAACAGAAACAGAAATAGCAATAACAACTATGTCCAAAGAGAAGAGAATGTTGCTTACTTACAAGCAGACATGTCTAAAGTAAATGTCTTTCCATCCTATGTAAATTCAGTAGAAATTAAAGCAATGAGAGATTCTGGTGCAACAACATCAATAGTAAGATCCAATCTAGTCAAACCAGAACAATATTTAAAAGAAACTGTTAAGGTGATCTATGCCAACGTACAAAAATTCGACATATGTAAAACTGCCAAGGTCTGAATTGAGTCTCCCTGAATTACAGGGGAGATAAAAGTAGTTGTAATGGATACCCCTGCCCAAGACCTCATAATAGGGAACTCACATGGTGTTAGAGATTTGACAATAACTCAGCTAGATGCATGGATAAAGAATAGACAAAAAAATTGGTATCTAGATCAACATCAAATAGCAGCTGTACAAACTAGATCACACACAAAAATAGTGCCAGAAATTGAATTGCCAAATATTCTATTCAATGAATTAGGAACCACCAGACAAGAATGAATCAAAATGCAAAACAGTGACCCTATAATACAAGATTTGTTAAGTAAAGACTATAACAAAATAAATTTAAACAACCATATCTTAGCCAACAACCTAGCCATTAGATGTAATAGAAACAAAGATAGCACAAGAATTCAAATAATAATTCTGCAAAGCCTAACACCCAAAATACTTAAAATGGCCCATGATGATCCAACAGCAGGCCACTTTGGCAAAAAGAAAACATATGCCAAAATTTCAGAAAAATTCTTTTGGCCCAAGATGAAGACTCAAATAAAACACTATATAGATTCTTGCCCAGAATGTACTAAACAAAAAGTCATACTTAAGGCACCTCTACAAAAGTCAGATAAAGCCCATTGCTTCTGGGATAAAATATCCATTGATATTATGGGCCCATTAAATACAAGTACCAAGGGAAATAAATATATATTAGGAATCATAGATATAGCTACCAGATGGGCAGAAGCTTTTCCTCTTAGGGACATTAGGGCAGAAGATACATGCACCTCACTAAGAACAATATTCCTAAAGTTTGGATTCCCAAACAAAATTCTGTCAGATAATGCGTCCAACTTTAAATCAAACTTAAATAAAGCTTTCGCAGCTATGACTAACATAAAACTATTACACAGTACAATTTATTCGCCACAATCCAACGGTGTGATTGAAAGATGGAACAAGACAATCAAAGAAATAATTTATAAATTAGAAACAGAAGCAATGAATACTTGGGATCAGACTTTAAACTATGCTATCTTTGCTTACAACACTACTACTCATGAAACAACAAAATTCAGTCCATATGAATTCGTTTTTGATAGGAAACCTAAAGGTCCACTAGAACTATGGGCTGATAATATGTTAGACCTAGAGAACTATGAAGAATACCATCCATGGATAACACAAACAAAACAAAATTTAAGACAGGGAATAAAATTAGCTGATATAAACATGGATAAAAACTTAAAGAGACATAGAGATATAAAAAATAAGAACAGAAAATTAAGGACATTAAACATAGGAGACCAAGTATATGTAAAGATAGAAAATAAGTATAGTAAAAACAAAAATAAAGGTCCATATAAGATAGTAGGAAAAATAAACAACAAAGTGTACAAAGTAGACAAAAATGGCCAGGAATGCAAACTGAGCATAGATAAACTAGTAAGATTTCGCAAAAGAAGAGTTGAAGAGATAGAAGTAATTGATAGGGATACAGATTCAATAGGAACTATACAAGAATGTGCTGCAAACACTATAACTATTCATGCTACCACCCTAGACTCAAGTAATGATAGGACCAACATAGATAACTTGATAGGAAAATACAATGATGTCATTACATTGGAACCAGGCTGCACTGATCTAATTCAGCATTCAATACACTTAAATAAGACACTACCATCTAAAACAAAGGCATATAACATCCCAAAGGCCTATGAGGAATTAGTAAAAGTAGAACTAAAGAAATTACTAAGTGAAAACAAGATAGAAAAATCAGATGTATGTTCATATGCATCACCTATGGTTATTGTCAAGAAAAAAGATAATAGTGTGAGAATCTGTTGCGACTATAGAGAGCTAATAATAATAATTGTACTATTATAGATCCTGAACCTTTACCTGATACAGACACTATAATTAATATGCTAAGCAGAGCCTCACTGTTTACCACCATGGATCTAAATAGAGGATTCTGGGAAATAAAAATGGAAGAAAAGTCAAAACAATACACAGCTTTCAAATGTATTTTACCCGGGTTTGAAGGGATATATGTATGGAATGTTATGCCATTTGGGTTAGTTAACAGCACTTTCCAAAAATGTATGAGCAAACTATTATCAGGCATAGACAATGTAATTTCATATGTGGATGACATTTGTGTTTTTACTAAGTCAGAAAAGGAACATCTAAACACACTTGAGCAAATATTTGCTAGTCTAAAACAACATAAGATGACAATTGCTCCCAATAAATTAAATCTTGTAAAGGATGAAATCCAGTTTTTAGGCTACAACATTACTAACAATAGAATAACTCCTACCAAAGCAAACATAAGTAAAATAAGAAACTTTAAGAAACTTTAAACAAAAAAGGATGTCAGAGCACTATTAGGCTTGTGCAACTTTTAAAGAAAATTCATACCCAACTAATTCAGCCCTTAGTAGAGTTTACTAAGAAGAAACATTCAAATATAATAAACTTAGATGATAGCAGGAGAGAGGCACTAACCAGAATAAAGGATAAGTTTAATGAGAAACTAGAATTAGGGAGTATTGATCCTATTTCACAACTCCTACTGTACATTAATGCATCTAATAATGGTATAAGAGCATGCCTACTGCAACAGAAAGAGTCATATCTAAAATTTATAGTTCATATAAGTAGAACATTAACTAAAGCAGAAAAAAAAAATTCAATAATAGAAAAAGAACTATTAGCTATAGTATGGATCATAGTCAAACTAAAACACTAATTTACTAGGAAGATTCTTTACAATTAAATGTGACCATAAACCATTGTTAGCACTTAAGAGAAAAAAACTAAAGAATAACAGAATAAATAGATGGTCACTAATTTTATCTGATTACAAGTTTGACCTACAAAGTATACCTGGTCATGAAAATGTATTAGCTGATTTTTTGTCAAGACAGGTAGAGCATGAAACAGATACAAATGAGGACAATGATATTGTACATATCAGTCAAAGTATTTTAACTGAGTAACTTCACAATACAATTAGAAACAACTTGACATTTTTCAATCTGGTCAAGCTGACATTTTTTCTTGTTATCATGTAACTAGGTCATGACATATTTTTTCACACTTACTGGTATCATTTTATTGGGCCATGATGACATTTTTTCTTTCATTGATGCTATTGTACTATCATTTTTTAATTAATTGTACATTACATATTTACTTTTCACAATTTGACAATAACATAGAATTTCATAATGACTAGATGTGCTAATAATTTATATGATTAGTAAATATAGTAATGTAAACAAGCATATTGTAAACAACAGTGAACCACTTGAACTGTTGACCTGAAATTTTTTTTTTGAAAAACAACTCACAAATGTAAATATTGTTGATTTTTTTCCCAAGTGGTACACACATGAATTCTATCATTTTTTTATGCTATTGTACTTCAACTACCACATGTTAATAACAATCATAGACAATGTCACTGTAACCTTGTATAATGGTGACAGAACTTAGAGTGATATAATGAATACTGAACATAAATATACTTGTATAGATGTATGTAAAGTTTATTAGGAACTACTTCAATAAATGCACTTAGTGTGTCAGATGATACACATTGGTTGTGTTATATCATATAAATAATTGGATGTAAAATAACTTTAAAATTTTTTTCTTCTCATAATTGAGATGTCAATGTATGTTAACAGAATAGGCACATAGCAATTAAACATGCTCAAGTAAAATATTTCAGTATAATTGTAAATAGATGATATATTATTATGTAACTATATTTCAGAAGAATAAAGTCTCAAATTGTATTGATATTTTTTCAATTACATTCTTATATAGTAGATGTAATCATACTAATGTATATTTTTCGAAGCAAACACTTTAAGAGTTGAACAATATATTTGTCAATTAGTAGGTGGAACTATTCATGTTTGAAAGGAATGACAAGACATCTATAATTATGTATGATTAATCAAGTAGTATAGAAGTGATTAATTAGATCAAGCTTGACATGAATGATTAAGCTACTAGACATATGTATAGGATATTACTATCATATGTGCTTTTGTCAAAGATTTTTTGTCAAAAATCTTTTCCAGGGGAAGGGGCGTATGTCATATACAAGTTTTAGAACCCCTGTAATATCTGGTGACTAGTAGTCACTGAACTATTCCGTGCAGTTAGCAAGAGATTTTGTTTGGTCGGAAGCTGACCACGAGGAGGACATCTCAGTTGATCTTAGATTCTTGTAGAGAGAGGAGTGTTATGGATATTTTTGATAATAGAGCAATGTACAAGTATGGAAGTTATTATAATTGAAATTCAGGACTTATTTCCTTGGATGTAATTTGTGATGGCTGAAGTCGCCAATATCTTTTGTGATTATATTTTATGTGAATAAAAACCATGTCTGCTACCAGTGAGTTTATTGTCATAAATGTTGTGGTCAGAGAGTTCAGTATGTTAGTGTTCTCGAGCACTAGCAAATCTAGTGCGCGAGTGAAAGTATTTAACTAAGAAGACAAAGAATATTATAGTATCTACAAGAGGTATCTACAACACACGACATACGTCATCACGCCTACAACAAGAACTAGGCTGTAACACAGAGTGATGATCAATGAAGGCAGACTGAGAAAGAGGAGGCAGACATAATGATAGAAAAGAAGTAGGACACTTTTGAGCTCCAAAAGTGCTTAGGAAAGAGGAGCGCAGTTTAACCTCATGTCTCGGGAAGGAGAAAAGCGTACAAACATATTGATGTGTTAGATAAGTCAAATAGACTTTTTTAAAAATTTGTCATAGTTTAATATTACAATGTCTAAGAGGAGGTTCTCAGATGCAGTGTTCAAGAATAGATGTCAATCTCTGGGATATGTGAAAGGCAATGTCTGAGTTGATGTCTAAAACGGCTGTCCTGATGTCACAGACAATCCAAAGTTGTCATGGACTCATAATTTAGAGAAAAGAAAACCAAAGACAAATTTAAATAAGAAATTTTATTCAGTTCATAAATACAATTCTGAAGAAAATACAAAAGTTTAAATTCTTTAGTTAGTAAAGAAAACAATTGGGCGAAGAAAAAAAAAAGGAAACCAATAGATAAAAAAAATAAAGAGCATCGTTTGAACACCACTGGAACCCGCCTGGCCTGCACATGCTTCTTCATTGGACTCAAGACACGTTTCCACGCTAGGCTGTGTACACACACTTGCCTTGTCACTTCATTGTTTTCCTATGTTGTATCAGTGAGAAAGTAGTCATGAGAAACATACAAAGACAAGAATAAAAGTAGACTTTAATGGTTCATTAGAGGATAACGCCCTTGGTAGATGCACTGACGTAAATCCGGAGAAGTATTTACTTATTCAATTCCAAGCATGCTACAAGTGTACACTTCTTAATCACGACATTTTTGCCAGCTGTATATGTTAATAAAAAAAAAACTTAAAAGATTCTAACCAGTTGAAATACGGATATATTTTTATTTCTTTTGTGGAGGCCCCTGACTTGTGGAGACCCCAGGGCTGTAGCCACACCTACCCTCCCTTAAATTCGGCCCTGCAGAAAAGTCATTGACAATGGTGTATTATTAGCACCAAATAACTCTGTGTATTTTGTGGATGGATTCCAGTCCAAAAATGTTAACATGCATGATGCAAAGACACTAACAATGTAAATAGAGCAGTTCTCTGTAATTGTTTTATTTCTAAGTGTCACGTACACAGTATCTATATTTAGCTCGTCAGCGACCTCGGGAAATTCCATCACGCGGAGAGTTATGTGTCAGAATAAATGTGATTGGTTTTGAAATATTAATTTTTGTACATTGAGCTGCATTTTTTGGTTGGCATTGCAACGAGGTGCGTTAGACACGTGACAACGCTATACCCGGGGAAAGGTTCTAGATTTTTGGTCAGTCTTGTATGGAACGTGTTAATGAGAACATGTACTAAAGTTTTGTATTAGAACTCAATTATATTATTGTGTAGATCTGTCATTTTATTCCAGTACATTTAACCATTGTAATTATTTGTGAATAGCTTTTTCAAGTTCTGAATTAAAGTAATTGTTTTAGACGAAGAGAAGTTTCTTCATTGAATATAGTAACATACTTAGATCGATTTAGCGATTATCAACTTCTAGATGATCCTCTTATCAACTGGCAACATTCTGAATGATCGTATTATTAGCTACTTCTATACGATCATCTTATTAAAAGAAGATTTCAAGATCTTCGGCAATCACGATCATTGATGGTGTGATATAGATCAAGATAATCTTCAACATGACATCTATCGTAGCATCTTCATAGATCTTGACATTTGACATCCACAATTGATGATTGTGAGGCTAAGTAAGAATCATCGCTGCTCTAATTGTGTTCCCCATATGCAGTCGCATCCAGTGTTAGGCCCTTCAGACAGTAATCCCAAGTTTGAGCCCTGCGTGCTACTATTCCCTACCATCTTACTAATGTTTTTGGCTAGGAGATAATAATCTTTAGTGTGCGAAGTGTATAAAACAACAAAAATGACATTAAATGATTGCTTATAGCATTAACTCTTTGCTTCCCAGAATAACACTTTCAGTGTTGACGTGAACAGGTTTTTCAATCTGAAAAACTCTCACATTTGCCCTCAAAATACACATTTCCATCTTGCCATGTAGGCATCTCTGCTATTATAGCATTTCAATGTGATTAGTTCTGTAGATAGCATCCAAGATTCACAAACATTTCAGAATGGGACCATAACCAAGGAATCCATCGGGTAGGATTTTAGTGTCTTATTCCAAAATCATTAACTTGACAGTTAATAGAAAAATTTGATTGTGCACAGGAAATACTTATTGCAATAATTAAGCATTACAAAAGATAGATAGAATGAAAAATTATAGAATTGTGTCAGGGTAAAAAATTTTCGATTTTTTTTAAAAATCTAACATTCATTAGTAATTAAAAGCCAAATAAGTTTGTGGGGCAAATGTATATTTTCATTAATATAAAGAAACATATTCAGGAAAGACTAAAATCATTCAAGCATGTGAGAAACAGGAAAGGCAGAAATAAAAAAAAAACACAAAAAAACACACCAACAAGTTATATATATAAGACCTTCTGTGCATTTTTCAAAATATTTGTAAACACATTTAGTCTTTGTCATAGCATCAACAGAAAATTAATTTAGAAAGAATGGGACTTTAAGTTAGAAGTGAATTTGGACTTAAACAAGATGCAATGGTTTGCTTGGCTGGATTGGTGACATCTAGTTTTGTTAACAGGCAATTTTCTTTACAAGGTATGCAGACACTAGAAATATTTTATCACATTTTGAAAGAAATCATATTTTCTTTCAGACCATTCTTTGCAGAGTCAGCAATAAAAGCTTTGGCATCCTCTAGAATCGTTAATTTTAAAAATTAAAAATTTGTTTTCAGACAGATAATCCTTATTAGTCATTGAGCTTGTTATATAGAAGCAAAGCTATTGAGTCTGCTGAATACATAAACTCCATAGCTGTTGTAAGATAAAGCTTTCCATTCTGGTTTCTGATGCTTGAAGTTTTTTGTGTTGTTTTTTTTACAAAACAAATGTGTTGAAGGAGAGCGCAAGAATTTAATGCTTTTTGTTTTAAGCGCAAGCAAACTATTTTCTTTTTTAAACAAACTCAGCCTTCAATGTCCCTTATTTTTTCATACTTTGAATTTAGGTTTTCATAAGTAATGGTAGCTTTAGATCTGCCTACTTTCTGTAATTTTAGAGTCAGGGTACATCAGTTTGATTCCCTTTGTTATGCACAGAAAGAGATCAACCACTTACCCTTCGCACTTTCATCTCCTGAATTAATGGTTTACACACAAAGAAAAACGAATCTAGATCAATGGAGTCAAGAGGAAGCGTCATCAACAGTTGATTGGCTGTAATGTTCATGTGCTATTTAAAGCTACTTTTAATAATCCTACAGAAGGCTACTGTCCTGAATTATAATGTGAAATAATAAATCTAGACCTAGATCAATAGTAAGTACGTAAGTAAGTGCCCCTTTCAGACCTAGACCAATAGTAAGTACGTAAGTAAGTGCCCCTTTCAGACCTAGACCAATAGTAAGTACGTAAGTAAGTGCCCCTTTCAGACCTAGACCAATAGTAAGTACGTAAGTAAGTGCCCCTTTCAGACCTAGACCAATAGTAAGTACGTAAGTAAGTGCCCCTTTCAGACCTAGACCAATAGTAAGTACGTAAGTGCCCCTTTCAGACCTAGACCAATAGTAAGTACGTAAGTAAGTGCCCCTTTCAGACCTAGACCAATAGTAAGTACGTAAGTAAGTGCCCCTTTCAGACCTAGACCAATAGTAAGTACGTAAGTAAGTGCCCCTTTCAGACCTAGACCAATAGTAAGTACGTAAGTAAGTGCCCCTTTCAGACCTAGACCAATAGTAAGTACGTAAGTGCCCCTTTCAGACCTAGACCAATAGTAAGTACGTAAGTAAGTGCCCCTTTCAGACCTAGACCAATAAGATCAGCTAATGTGTTTAAATGGTAGACTCTCTCTCTCAATGATAAGCAAGGAGACCAACAAAGCTACTAGACTCAGTCTCTAGATGTATATATCATCATTAGATCTTTTTGCTCTAGACTCTAGATGAATTCCCTTTCGATTTAAGTCTAGTATACACCTGGTCACATCTATCTTATCTTAGATAATACAGACGGTACTTCAAAAAGAATATAAATACGTCCTATGCGTCATGCATCTAATCATGCATGTTAACTAATGACTTAAATTCTGCCAAGTCACTGGTTTTCCTGGCTGGCTCAGGCAACCCATTCCATGCTCTAATAGCACTAAGGAAGAAGGAGTATTTGTACATTTAGATCTAGATATTAATTCTAAATCTAGATTTTCGTAAATTCGCGGTGCCTGACATCGTAAAACTTTTAGCGTAATAGATCTACTAGATCTATAAAAGTCCAATGAATTAGAACTAAGTCTAAATGAGCAATTAATTTCCAATCATTTTGAAGACTAGAGTCTAGAAGTAAATTGAAACATCGGAAGGAGTTCCGCTATATTTGCATCAACAAGATCTAGATCTAGATATAATACGCACTGATCTAGATTATATAAATCTATATTATTACCATAGACATAAATAAAGACTGGCCGATTAAAGAGTTTTATGAAACGAAAATTTGTGAATTGCAATTTTATGTACTTCATTATACAGCATTTATGTGCACAATGATACACACCTATATATATTGTAAATAAGGAGGCAGTGTAGTTTTGTTTAATCTCTAAGAATGAAGATCGTGCAACTTTTCTTAATTCGGAAATCCGAATGCAATAGATATACATGTTTTCAAGTTACATGAAGTTATTTTCAAGTTACATGAAGTTACTTCCTTCGGCCAGTCTATATTTATTTATGTCTATGATTATTATCAACAACTATTTTGCAGGGGAAGTGCGTATTTTTAGATTATAAACCGTACTCGCATATTTTCGTGTCCATTTGCTTACAAAATACGAAAGATGCGTACTAGTAGGAATCTCTGTTTAAATGGGATCCTAGGTATAAATTACAAAGACCACATCAAGAAAGAGGAGATTTCAAGCAGGTTTACAATGGCAATGGGGCCCCACGTCGACCTACTGATCACCGTCAAAAAAATTTAAACTAAAACAGTATGGCCTTATCACAAAGTCCTCAGGGCTCGCAAAGACCTTCCTTCAGAGAACAATACCAGGAAAAAGAAAAGGCAGATAAAGAAAGCTTGGGAAGACAACATCAAAGAAAGATTATATTCAAGGCAAAAGAGAGGAACGAAGAAAGATGTCAACAGATCATGTGTGGTGCACCAACAGTTCAATAGACAAAGGAATATGTGAAAGTGACTCAGTCTCACGTAAATAAACATTTCTAAAGCCATGCTATTGTAGGCTTTGAAAATACGTTTATCAATGCTATTTAAAAGACCTATTAATTCCTTGAGTAATTGAACTGAAATGCCACACCTTCCATGTGTTTTGTTTGAAACTTAATGCTTTAGAGATTTATTTTTTTTAAAATATACTCATTAACTGTAATTATAAACTTATAAGATATTGATATAACTGAACAGGTGAAGCAGTTAGAGATTGTAATGCGTGTCACTGGCTGACACATGTGACACAGGTGCAAGGAATTGCCATTCCAAAACTGATGTGTGAACACTAAGCACACAAATCACCTGTCATAGGATTGTCTAGAGCTAGCCACAGTGTTTCTATTATTTTTTAGAACGCCTTCAAGTACCTGATAGAAAGAGAGAGAGAGTGGCATAGTTCAGACGGTCCAGTACAATTGAGTCCAGTGGAGTTAAGTGATTATACAGTTAGACATATTATGTTGCCAACTGTATCTTATCTCATATATTACAGATGTTACATCGGGCATGTCCAACTGGGTGTTTGGGGGCCGCATGCGGCCCCCTTGGCCACCTAAAAAATTATAAAAATAATGTTAAACTATTACGCTGGAAAACAAGAGATGACAAGCTACTTGAATTGAAAAATAGTATTTGTTAAACTGAACAACGAGGGTGAGTCTGCAGTGAAAGCAAGCTACATTTTGTCAAACTTCATTGTAAGCCATTGCAAATCATTTAATAAATGTGATTTTATGAAGGAGTGTATCGTTAGAGCTGCGGAAGTAATTTGTCAAGAAAAGGTGAAAGCATTCAAAGAAATAGCGTTAACTAGTGACACTGTGGCAGATAGAATAAATGACATGTCAGATTGCGTGAACAATTAAAGAACAAAATTGCTGATTTTGAATTATTTCATTGGCTCTCTATGAGTCTACTGATGTAAAGGGTGTAGCACAGTTGGTTATATTCATAAGGACCTGTGACAGGAATTTTGACATACACGAGGAACTACTTTGAGTTCTTTTCTATGCATAACACCACAACACGCGAGGATGTTTTTGAGAAATGACTGGAGGTGATAATGCAGTACAATTTATCTTTGGTAAAGCTAGCTAGTCTAACAAGGTATGGCGCACCAACCATGAAATGAAATGGTTTTGATGCAAAGTTACTTGCAAAAATAAGAGAGACTGATGATAATTTTAAATTTGCTCATTTTCAGTGCATCATTCACCTAGAAACATTCTGCGCACAGCAATTACAGTTTCAACATGTCATAAGACCGTTTTCAGTCGCTTCTCAAATTTATTCGTGCCCGTGGTTTTAATGCTCGCCAATTTTTAATGTTTCTGGATGACATTGGACATGAATTTGATTGTGTTCCCTACAACACAGAAGTCCGCTGGCTCTCATGACATATAATATTGAAGAGATTGTTTGCACTGCGTGAGGAAATCGTATTGTTTCTGAACATGAAAGTTGAATCTGTTGAACATTTCCAAACTGACCAATGTGTTCAGGATTTGGCATTAGCCGTTGATCCCACTTGTCACCTGCAAGACTTGAATTTGAAACTTCAAAGTAAAGACAAAATTGTCACAACTGCGTGTAATCATGTGAAATGTTTTCAAGCAAAATTACGACTGTAGATAAATCAAATATGAAGTGAAAATCTTGTTCACTTCTCAACGTATCAGGAGCTAAAAATAGTAAATATGGTTGCGACATTTGGTGAATGTTTTACACCTAGAATCGTTAGTAGATGGTTTCAATGACCGTTTTCGTGACTTCGTTACATAAGAATTTTCGTGTTTTGTAACTCCATTCTCATTTGATTCTGAAAATGCTGCTGGAAATGTGCAACTAGAGCTGATAGAATAGCAGTCAGATTCTTAGTTGAAATCGAAGTACATTGAAATGGCTGTGCCAAAATTGTAGTTATTTACCCTGAACGATATGTTGAAATGCGGAAATTTGCAACCATAATTCTTGCTATGTTTGCATGCACTGGTCTCTATTTTCCATAATAAAAGCTACAAAAACATTTCACCGTTCGAGATTATCTGATCAAAATTTGTCATCTGTGATGAAAGCGTCAGTGGCAAACAAATTTCAACCAGACATTAATAAAATGGTATCCCAGAAAAGATGTCAAGCATCAAGACAAAGAAAATAATGCGTAATCGAAAGTATTCTTTAATTAGCCAATAGTACTACAAATTTAACTAAGGGACAGGTATGTCATTAATTATTGTATTCTATTGCATTATTTCTTATTTACAAAAAAAACTAGTAGGCTGTTTTGCATCTGATTTTTTTTGCTGCGGCCCCTCAGATCATAGTAAGTTTTCTATGTGGCCCATACACCTTAATGAGTTTGACATGCCTGTGTTACATCAAAAGAAGATAATTATGTCCTACACATTTCATGTCAACATAATCTTGCATGTTAATAATCAATAACTTAAACTCAACTACATTGTTGGATTTCCTGGATATTAGGAAACCCATTCTTTTCTCCAATGGCACTAGGAAAGAATTTGTATGAATTTGTCCTAACGTATGAATTAAGAAATGTGCCTCTATCTTTGTTTCTTTCTGAGTATTTCATTAGTTGTTTTTTTTTTCTATTTGTAAATTATGGTTTCGTGTCTTTAAGTTTAGGGATTTTACTAATGGTGTTACTGTATAATATTTGGCTGTTAATTTATTTTGGAGCCCAATTAGTCAAGTTCTTGAGTTAGTTGTGTCATTGTCTAGTGTTAGCAGAGAGCAAGATAGGTGGATAGTTTGATCTATTGAACAAATATTTTGTGTTAGGTCGTAAACAACATTATTAGTGCTCCATGTCCACTCTTTGCTCCAGTGAGATCTCGGACAATATGAAAGAGATTCTTTGTGTCATTTCTGCATTCTCTGATTGTGCCTCTTGACGCTTCTGTTCAATCCAGACAACTTCTCTTTACTTTTAAATCTGCTTCCCTATAGGCTTCTTGCACTAAGCTGCAATGCTGTGTTGCATTTTTCTGGTCTCGTCTACTTTAGGCATCTTTCCCCTCATCAATCAATTTCCATGTTCTGTCTTGTATCCAACGTTCTTTGTATAAACCTCACCTCCTTCGATGACTTCTTCCGCGCGCTCGATAGTGGTATCTCTGAAGTTGGTCCACTCTTCTTCAAGGGTCAGTATATCTGCAAGAGCCTCGAAGTGGTTCTTTAGTTTCATTTGGAACTGTGCTGCAATATTGCAGTCTTTGAGCTTGTCTACATTAAATAGGCGGGGTCATATGGCTTATTTTGGTTAATGTTTCAATCAGAGCTTACATTTGCCCTGACAAAGTAATGGTCTGAGCTAATATCTGCTCTTCTGAAGGTCCGCACTTCTAATAGAGATGACCTCCATCATTTGGAGAGGCAGATTATGTGCAGAGCAGATCTTCGTTCTACAAAATATCATGTAACAAAGTCTCTAGTACCAACAACAGCTAATGGTCAGTTTCGTAGACTTTAAGAAAAAATTTGATAGTGTCTACAGAAAATCACTATGGAAAATAGTTAATACGGCATCCCAGAAAAATTTAGCCAGATTCTACGACACCTATACAGTCAACCTAGTTGCTGCATTAAAACAGAGGAAGGAACAACCAAGTTCTTTAGCATCGAGACAGGCGTGAGACAGGAGTGCATCTTATCTTCTTTCCTCTTCCTCCTAGCCATTGACTACATAATGAGGAGAGCAATGAATCTGGTTGCCTTCTGTATTCCATGGCATGAACAAAATTGAATGATGGACTTCGCCAATGATGTTTCACTACTCAGGGCTACAAATAAATGCATACAAGAAATGGCGGAGAACCTAGATAAAGAGGCACACATGGCCTCTGCATAAACTTGGATAAGACTAAAATTTTGCGAGTGAGATATAAGGCAAAGATTACCACTGTCAGACTTGGCAAGTCAAAGCTTGAAGAGTTGGACAAGTTAACCTTTGTAAATCACATGAGGTTTGCGGGACATGTTCTCTGACAAAATGAACTACGCATACCAAGAGTTGCGATGACATGTAGGCCAATACGAGCAAAGTGCTAACAGGGACGTACTCATATAACTTGGCGCCACACTTTCATGGAGGACCTCAGAACAGTGGACACCAGGTGGGAAGAGGCTTCAGACATTGCCAGTGACATATCTTTGTGGAGAAAGCTTGCCGCCCAAGGCACCTAACGGTTCAGGAGGATCTAAGTCTAAGTCTAAGTAAATAACTTTACTGTACCAAGTCTGAGCCATTTAGGAATATGAGCTCCTGAAGAAAGACTTCCTTGAGATGTGGAGGCAACTTGGGATCTTGATGACGCTGATCTACTTTCTTCTGTTTTCTTAGTCTCTGATTCAGGAACTGAAGGTTGCAATCTGGTAGAATAAAGTTTGGTGCATAGGATCAGTCATTCACATATTGCACAGAAAGCCATCAACCACAGTTGTTAAACTATAAATGCTACACTTGAGAAAATATTTTGAGAACAACACCATTCATTTTTTTTTCATTTGAATGAATTGTAATTTCTTACGATGTATAAACTGGACATTGATATAAACAGATTATTCATAAAACAACACATTTTAGCAAATGTCATTTATCTGACATACTTCAGTTATATTTATCTTTACTTTAAAAATAAAAAAAAAGGTTTTAAATTCTCACATTGTATTAACAATATCCTCTGCCTTCAATCTAGTTTTCAACAATTGTCTTGTAGTCTCACTCAGATAATGATCTGAAGAACAAAACAAAGCGATAATTTCCTTTCTAAATGGGTCATTTCTTGGAGTGTTAAAAAATCTACGTTACTGTTTTCTTAATTATGTTCTGCTTTATTTTTTTAAACTTTTTTTGGCAGCAGTTTTTTTTTTTATATTTGACAACATAGTATGCTAAACATTTCTCTTTAAACATCATAGTTGTATTAGGATTTGTTTTGTTTTTTTAACAAGATATTGTATTCATTTTATTTTACTTTGTTTTCACAATGATCTTATCTCACAGACCTTGTGTCATTAGACTTAATGTGCAGTTATGAAACAACTAATTAGCCTCAAAGATGTAAGTAGATGTTTAATTCAAAATGAATGACCTTGATGGGAATCTGATCCAAAGTAAACTATAACAGCTGGCGCAAGATGGTTCTGTGGGTAGACAGTTATTACTTCTTTTTATTAACTTCTATCTAGACAATATATTTATTTATTTATTTAATGTTAACTTGTCCAAGTATTTATGTTTTTATAGTGATCTAGAAATTTATATTTGATATTCTGTAGACTTACAGAAGACAGAGTTGATTTCTTGTCTTTTAAAATAAATTTTGGAGGAGTTGTATCTAAGAAAATATTAAATAAAAACAATGATATTGATATACATAAAGTTATTTGCTAGATACACAAAAATTAAATTATACTAACATATAAACATAATGGAAATGTACTTTAATTTATTCATTAAAATGATTCATAACATATAAGTGCAAAGATAGACCAGACAGATTTCATTCTATCTTCATCTAAAAAAAACCTTTAAGACCTTGCGATCTATAGGTAATAGGGCAGATCATGTAAAGGTCATCTGTTTCTGTGGCCCACGGTTAATGAGGGTGTCATGTGGCCAGCACTATGAACAACTGCCTTTACTTTTCCCCAACTAATGTCAGGTGCCCATTAGAGCTGGGTGGACTGTTAGAGACGCCCAAAGATCCTGAAATTTTTTATCTTCTAGCCAGCTTATTTCTGCTAAGCTGTCAGCTCTTTTGCAAGGATGTTCACTCTATAAAAACTATATAAAATATCATACTTGATGTTAAAACCAAAACTTACACAGATAGAAGGATATCTTTTTATTTTCTAAATGTTCTTGAACAAAACTGTATAAAGCTGAAACTGTGGGGGGAAAAAAATGGATGTGTATTTCTGTTCTGTCAGTTATTACTAGATAATAAAAGTAGTAAATAATTACAGAAATTCGTATTAGAAAAGAAAATATTTCAACTGATATCCATTTTGTAATGAATAAAATTTTTAGATAAATATGAATAGATTAAAAACAAATATTACTGGTAGCTGTCAGTTACAATTATGCCATCTGTTGTTTTTGAAAGATTGTTAAAAAAAAATAAAAATAAATGGTAAATATAAAACTGATCACTAAATTCTCAAGTTTGAGTGAGTCTACAATCAGAAGAATTAGGTGGCCAGAAAAGATAACTACTATCGATTTGTGGGAGAGAACTAGACAATAGCCCATAGCCCAAGACATCACAAAATGAAAATGGAGGTAGATAGGACACACCCTGCGAAAACCAGCTACCAAGGTCAGTCATCAGTGAAGCTGAGGGTACTGGAATGACATGGGAGAAGATGAAGAAAGCTGCTCAGAACCGAGTTCGTTGGAGAGGTGTGGTTGGGGCCCTATGCTCCCATGGGAGTGTACAGGATTAAGCAAGTAAGCACAATCAGAAGATGGTCTCACCAAGTTCTCTTGGTCTGAAAACACCTTGCAAGGTCAATTTTTCAGGAAACTGAATACGAATCACAACTCTCTCATACTGATCATAGAGAGCTTCTGTCTGAGCTCTTTTCATGGCTTTGGTCATCAACGGTTGATCTTCCAATTGCTGTCTGCAGAGAAACAAAAATAGAAGCGCGTAGGAACATTTATTTTTAAATATTATCTGTATAACAATGTAGACATCTGTGACACTACAGAAAACAAATAGAATAAACAAACAAAAAAAACATACACAGCGCTCTGAAGGTCTCTGTAAAGAATTTTAACATCTGACTGAGTGATTTCAAAAAAGTCTTCAGGAATAGCTGGGGAAAATATACAAATAATATTTCCATTGGCAGTTTTTCAACAACAGTTAGTTATACATTAGAAAATATTTAAAAGAAAGTTTAAGAAAACTTATTCATAAACCAAAAAAAAATGTAATTTTGTTTTTGTTTGAATATTCTAATAACAAATTGATAAGCTATTTAAAAATACATCTTCCAAATATTCATTTATGTAAGACAAATTTAAGCTTTAAACTTTTTGTATTATAATTTTGTGATTTAAAGGAATTAGTTGGTAAATTTATATTCAGTAATTATTTCATATATCTAACAATTTTACAAATAAAATATTTTTATTTACAGTCCACTTGTGAGCTTTCAAGGGAGAGCGGTTCATCTGTTCTGAAGATGATGGCCTCTCTGTCACAAGATGGCTAAAGTATGAAATAATAATATATATTTATGTATATGTTTGGTTAGAATAAATAAATTTTAAAAAAAAACTGCATTCATCGTCTTTTTCAAAAGTGAGAAAGACAAAAGAGAAGAATGGAGACATTAAAGATTAGAAGAAATCCTAATCTGTAGTGACTTCACTAAGTACAATGACAATAAAGAAAGACAACATCAAAGAATAGAACTTCTTAATCTGTAGTGAATCCCCTAAGTACAAAAAGGGGACAAAGGCAATAACTAGAAGTTGTCAATGAAAGAGTCAGAAAGAAAACCTTCCGGGGGGGGGGGGGGTTATGTTAAAGTGGGAGACTTTCAAAATCATTTATTTCTTTTAAGTCAAAACTTTTTATTGTTTTACTGCTGACAATAAAATCAAAATGCTGATAAAAACAAAAATTTAATAACAAGTACACAAAAACAATACTAACCAAACTCTCTTCTGTCAACTGTTTCCTTCAAAACAAAAATAGAAAATTATTTAGTGAAACAAACAATATATCTTAGCTATCTTATCTTAAAGTGCAAGATTACATTCACTTAAACTAAACAAGTACAGGTCAATTTTTGTCAAAGTAAACTCATTCACTTACCTGTCAGAGCCTGATAAATCCATCCCTTTGGTAGCTTCTGGGAACTAGATCAAATCAGGTGTAATTATTGTTTGGCATGAATCATTTCCAACTTCACTTAATTTACATAAATATTTTGTCAAGAGTGTTACCTTAAAATCAGCAAAGGAGGGGGTCTCTTCTGTATCTGATGAAGACTGAGGGAGATACTTGGCAACCAAGCGTCTAGCAATCTAAGCATAGAATCATCATTAATGTTAAAGCCTTAAATAATCCAAATTTTAAGACATTGACATAGACACTGTTCAAAAACTAGCAAGTACTTCATTATTTTTTTTTAAACAAGCACTACAGGTCATTGAAATTAATAGGTCATTAACATTTCAAGTTCAAAACATAAAATGTTTCAATATCAACCATAAGGTTCCTATCATTTTCAAACTGCAATCTACAATCATTGTTAGACTGTTAAGTCATAATTAAGAAAGTATCTCACTGCTTGTTCTTGGGGACTTAGATCTAGGAATTCATCATCAGTGATTTCTGTAACACCAGAGAATTGGACAGTTTTGGCAGTGGCACCAGCAGAGCTGCTTTGAGAATCATGGGTAAATGTCTTAGAATTTTTCTTGGGATGAGCAGGTCTTTGTTTTGCTGGTGATGGCTCTGAGGGTAAAGAGTGTAATATGTTATGTCTCTTAAACCTTGAAAATAAATACAAACATTAATAAAATGCAGTTTCTTAACTCTCCCAAAAGCTTTTGAAAAATTTAAGATAAAATAAATTTTTTAACAGTCTTTTTTAAGAATTCGAAGTTAAGATGGTTGTTAGTAATTTTTTTTTTCTAGTAATTTTCTGATAAAATACATGAACAGGAGCTGCATTTCAGAACCACCTGGGATAACTGAAATCCATGAAGCAGAAACAGTTTATTTATTCGACTTATAAACATTTAGGCTTTAGAAGCTCTTCCATTGCTTGTATGCTACATAACCTAGATACTGTAGTGTACATACAGAAACAGTAGACAAAATAGAATAATAATAGAACAATAATGTAGCAAATCTCTCTCTCTTTTGCCACTGTGCAAAACCAATCAAGGGCTGTGATACAACACAAGCAAGCAATTTACCATTGTTGGTAGGCGTATAGTATTTTATAATAGAATAAATTTAATATTTATAATATATTTTTATTTGTTTTTAGATTTTTTTCATGTATAAAATATAAAATTCATAGAATATATATATTTTCCATAAAATCCTTGAAAAAGCAAATATCCTCATATTATTTTCCCATTAATTTCTTATAAAAACTGGCCAAGTAGTAAAGCCACAAAAGCTGAAGTACAAAGTGGTTAGGGATCAAAGGGATCCCTGTCATGATGGCCAACAAAAGAGATAGTACTGTATTACTATAAGCAATATTGCTCTGTAATGTTATTAATTTATTTATATTAATAAAACTATATTTTGTTTCCTATAGTCTACCATATGTTAGTCTACCTGTATAGTAGAGGAACAAAAAAGCTTTTTTACTTAAACATTCAAAGCATAGAAAAAGTAAAATAAAGTATTTTATAAATTCTAAGTACATAAAAATGTAATCAGAAACAATAAAAATAACAATAAAAAAAAAGTACAATAAATGGTTACAAATTATTTTTGTAAACCACGAAATTCTGTAAAACAATTATTTGCTTATCACAAACATACCAAATAACTGCAGTACACTGTCATGTGATTAGTACTGTGCATGCAAATATTGTAAGTATTTACAAAGAGAGAAAACAAAAAATCTGTAACATGAAGATAGTTCCCATGTTCAGACTCAATAAGAAATTTGCTTAAAAACTAGGGATGTTGGAATGAACTGCACTTTGTCAAGTGAGGAAAGATAGATATATAGTAACTTTTAACAATTTAATTATGCTTCATTTTTTCACTTAACAGTCAAACCACTTTGCCCAGACAACAATGATAAGCCTTATGTAAAATATGCAATCCAATAAATGAAATAAGAAAAAGCACTAATACTTTTAATTTCTTGAAATTAAACTAAATACCTCAGTTGTATAAATTCAATGCCATTTTTGGGGGGGGGGGGGGGGAGGGAGGGGGGTCTAATAAATAAAAAAAAAATTACTAGTTATGCATTGACTTACTATGCAAAGAATGTTTTCAAAAATAAGAAAGTTTAAATTTTCAGACAAGTAAAAATTTCAGAATCTAATGTCCAAACTCAAATGCAGATATTTTATACAGATTTTAAAAATATCATTATCTTGTAAGTCTAAAAAAATTTTACAAAAAAAAAAAATCAATTAGATTTTTATAATCTAATGCAGGATTAGTTTGAGTGGAGTTCAAACTCCAATCTACTTTCTAAAATCTCAAGAGCTATCGACCCACTAGAAATTACTATAAGAAGATTTGATATAACAGTTAAGACCAATGAAAGTAAAATATTTACCTGATGCAGAGGAGGACATAGATAAAGAGCTTTCATTCTCTAAAGTATCCATTGGTTCTGGATGTAAATCTCCTGGTTCACCATGTTTTTGAGCAGAAGATTCCAAGTCTAAAATAGAAGGACTTTTTTGTTCCACTTTTTGGTCCAAGTCACTAGATGTCTCATCAGATTTTTTATCTTCTGGTATCATCTGCTGCAACTCACTTTTCTTCTGTGCTATTTCCTCAAGTTTGGCTTGTTTTTCCTTCTCTTTCTCTAGCTTGAGTTCTATTTCTTGAAGAATGCTCTCTTCCACAGGTCTATGTAATAGCCTTATTAATATACAAAGCAAGCAAAATAAATAACCACTTTTTAAAAATATTTTTTAAGAAATATACAAATTCCCTAATAAATGTCAGATGGAGTTGCAAAGGGACATTGATTTTGACATTCTAAATAAAAACTCAAGTCTCCACCAGATTTATTTTTTTTTTAACTATTCAGTATTTTTTTTATTACTTTATATTGATTTAAATTTATATAATTTGTACAAAGAAGCACAAACCTGATAATTGCATTCCCTGATGTTAGGCCAAGCTTCTTCAAATTCATCTCTTGTAAGGCTCTCATACCAATTATCTAGAACAGAGATATTAAAGCCAATGTGTTTTCAAAAAGGTCCGATCAAAGACAAAAAGTTAATCATTACAGTAAAGTACTTATGTTGGATGTTTATCTAAGTTTATATATCAAGGTTTGTCTGGACTAACACAAACCATAGCTACTTAGTTTACACAGAATTCAAACTACCTCCTCTCTCATAAATATACAAACAGGATGCAGAGCAGAACTAGTGCTCCTGTCAACTTTAGAAAGAATGTCTTTGTGCTCACTGAAATAGTAAGCAACAAACGTTTTAAAATTAGCAAACAAAAGTTAATGTTTTTTTCATTTTATAAATAAGGTCATAGTTTTCTAAATCAAACTTTTTTTTTTGCTGGATTTCATGAAGATATTAAGAAAACAAGATTGTATAAATGTAATATGTTTATCCATCAAGAACAGAGATGGAGCCTCATTAGACTATGATAAGCCGATTTTGAGTGAAATGTTTTCTTGATGCTATTTCCATTATCTTTTACCTTACAAAAAAAAAGATGATTTCAAGAAATTATACTTTATAAAATGTACAATTGTACACAAGTCTGACAGACATTTTTGGGGAAAATTGGAAAAAATAGAAGTTCCTTTTGAAATACAGTTGGTGAAAGTATTTTCTAACTAAACATTTGAATAGATGTTAACAGAATTTCATCAAAATGTCTCACATTTTATCTTTCTTATCTTATATAATACAGACATTACTTCAAAAAAGAAGCCGATTACGTCCTACGCGTCATGCATATTAACCAATGACCTAAATTCTGCCAAGTCACTGGTTTTCCTGGCTAGCTCAGGCAACCCATTCCATGCTCTAATAGCACTAGGGAAGAAGGAGCATTTGTACAAATTTGTCCTAGCATATGGAACGAGGAATGTGCCTTTATTTTTGTGTCTTTCTGAGTATTTTATTAAATTTTGTTTTTGTATTTGAAGATTAGGGTTCAGTGTTTTATGTATAATTGCTACTTTACTTTTGAGTCATCTATCATGAAGGCTTTCTAAATTTAGTAATTTTACTAAAGGTGTTACTCTAGTCAAATGTGAATATTTGTTTGTTATGAATCTCAATGCTCTATTTTGTGCCTTTTCCAGTTTCTTAATGTTTTCTTGAGTTGAGGGGTCCCAAACAGAGGATGCATATTCTATTATTGGCCTAAACAAGGTTAAATAACATTTTAATTTTATGTTTTTATTTGATTTATAGAAATTTCTTTTAATAAACCCTAATGCTTTGTTTGCTTTTAGTTAGAAATCAGTTTTATTAACTCATACTTGTATCTGGACAATCACCACATTTTTGTTTAACAAGGTTTGTATTGTTTTTAGTGGGGTAGTGAAAAGATAAATAAATTTATGGTCAATGGCTATTAAAGTGTATAGAGGGTGTATAGACCTTCAAAATAAAAAATAAAAAGTAATTCCTGTTTCACTGGGAAAGTCTTCAAAACACCAACATTACAAATATTACTGTAATCTATACTAAATGACAGACCTGTGTTCATTTTCCAGTTGCAGCAATAGATCCCATAACGTTGTGCTGGGTTTAAAGGTGCCCTGAAGTCTCTGACCTGAGTCTAGCTATAATAAATAGATTTTTATAGATTCATTTTACCCATCTTGTAATAAAAATTAGTATAATCATAGAAACAAGAAAAATGTTTTAAAATAATTTTTTTTTTTAAAGACCATACCTCCATTATACAACTTTAAATATAATAAAATATATTTAAAAAATTAAATATTTGGTTCAAACAGGATATCGAACCTGTGATTTTGACAACGCCCGATGCGTGAACATATTTTGATGCATATTTATCAATTCAGCTACCGGGACTTATTTCTCATTTATTTTTTTAACTATTAGTTTCTTCATTTATTCTGGATAGAGTGCAATGGTTTTTTTATGAGTTTGTTCTTCCACTCTTGGCGAGTGTGTCAGCCTTCTCATTTCCTTCTAGTTCTATATGTGGCTAGACTTCTAATTCAGAACTCTCTTTGTAGATCTAAAATCTAGATGTAATCTATATTAGATTTATGTTAAAAAATATTAGTAAAGCTTAGATATTCTTTCAATAAAATAAAATAAAGCAACTTTAAATTTATTCAGCTATCATATAATTTCGGAACACTATGGACACATTTTTTTTTTTGTCTAAGCCTATTCAAGCCAAATTTAAATTTATTATTTTTACTTTGAAAAATTATAATGGTCAAACGAGTTTTCCCCCCTATGGCCAATGAGCTAGTAATTCTTTTCTCAGCAATATACATCAACTGTTAAATTTCTAGGAAAATCATAAGAGGCAGTCAATTTAGATCAGCTGTCCAGATTCCTGGATCCAGGTTTCTGCTGGATCCAGGTTCCATGAAAGTCTGACTTGAATAGAGGTATTGTAAAAAAGCTAAATAAATCCATGTCACCTGTAAAGCTATTTTGACATCTTGTTCAACTCTTGCAGAAGCTGCTTTTGCCAGTTCAAGTTTAGCATTATTTGGAAGACTTGAGAATCTCACACTCAAGGACAAATCCAATTCCTTTTTGCCCTGCCTTAAAATGAATAATGCATAAAGTTTTATAAAATATACATATACATCCATAGAAACAAACATAAATATGTTAATATGTAAAGGAATAGTCAATGTTAGATTGTTCTTGATAGTGAGGAAGTTAACTTTGAAAGAATAAGGTGCAGCATATCATGAATACAACTCAATAAAATGAAACTTACAGATCAATTCAATTGCAGAAACAAACAAAAAGTATATTAAAAGAGTTTAGGATTAAAACCACAAGCTTGGTATATCACTATTAATTTATTTGAATTGAAGAACATTAAAATTTTAATTGGAGTTTGATCAAAGAATGGCTATGTAGACCGCTACCAAATAATAGACAGTTTTTAATGGCTTTCACATGGAGAGCTCCATAAAAGAAAATTCTAGCTTACTACTATTTGTCTTAAAACAAATTCAAGTTTAAAGTAAAATATTTATGCATACTAAATACATCATGAAGAAAAAAATTGCATTTAAACTAGAATTAATCAAATAATCTCTTAAGTCTTAAAACATCTTCAAATCTACATCCTAGATTGTTTTGATTATATTTAACTGATGACATTGTTACAATGGTTGAGGCATTTAGATTGGTTATCACACTAAACAAGTCATGTAGGCTGTCTAGCATGAATAATGACCCACTGGTTAAATGGAACTTGTTAGCATACTTACACCAAAATATAGTTTTCAGGGGGGACAAATCCTTGACGCTGGCAAACTTCTTCAAGAATCTGAAAAAGATGTAATGTAAATTAATAAATTAAACTGATCATTATTATTTCATAATAAATTAGTTAAATTTTTTTTTAAATGCCAGATGTTGCAAAAGGAGTTCTAGTCTATTCATTTCAAATTATCATTGTCATTATAATGATTGTATTGCCGTAGTTGTAGATCTAGTTCTAGATGATAGGTCTAGATGATTTCTATGAAGACTGAATTAAATTAAGACTAAGAAGTTAATTGAAACTTAGTAAAACTGTAAACTTAAAGATCTAGTTAAGTATATTCTAGATTTTCACTATAGCCTGGCAGAGCCTTCGGCGCCACTGATCCAAAACTGTATCAGTATCGGATATTCTGTTCCTTTGGACCATCAGCTGTGTGGAGAGTGGGGGGGGGGGGGGGGGGGGGGGGGGGGGGGGACTGCTGTGTTGCAAAATCATTCTGATCATAAACAATGAGCAGGCTTTCATGTTACTTGTTCGAGATGAATCATACTCACTTTTTTTTAAATATTATAGACTTGAGATAATAGTATAGACATAGTCTAGTTTATGTAATAGTAAGTATAGACAGACGCTAAGACAGTTGAGTATGAGTAAGTGGGTAAGGCTGTAAGGTAAGCTGAATGACACTGAGTCATGAGTAACCTAACTAAGCCTAAAGCTAAGTAGATAACAATACAATTCAATAATTATCATAATAGTAATATTATATATACTTAATACTATTTATAAATAAAATTATATACTAATTATATAGGCTTACTAAACCATCTATAGTCTATAGTATAGACTATAAGTTTAATAGACTATAGAACAGTTATAAGTTATACTATTATAGAATAGACTGACTCAATAAATCTACCAGAATCTACCTAGAGTAGATCTATTCTAGATCTCAATTCATCTATCATATAGAATAATAATTAATAATTCAATAAAAATCTAGATTAGTAGATACTAAATAGTCACAGTCGACAGTGACTGAGTTTTACTGACAAAGTGACAATCTATTAAATACGGCCAACAATAAAAGATACTTAAAATTTCAAAAGAGAATGTATTGGGAGTAGATTATCATTATTTATATCTTTAGGTCTAGATTAATACCTGAAGAAGTTTCGTGTTTGGGTTGATCTTTACGTTTTGTCGTCTTCCATTTGGGCATAAAACTTGTACGGAGGCAGCCATTTCATGAATGGGACATCACTCTTAAAATGATTGTGCTGTTTACATTTTAAAATCACATACCTATATATATATATATGCTAAACTAGTCCCATGGTTGAAGTTGAACCAAGTGTTTCTCAAACTTTATAATCGTGACGCCCTCCCCCCCCCCCCCCCCCCCCCCCCCCACCACCAAAAAAGAATGTTCGCGGCCCCTTCTTGTCTGCTTAGTAATTTTCTGCGTCCCTCTACAACGCATTTTTTTTACATCAGAAAAACGCAAGTCATTTAACTTAAGAACATTTTTTTACAAATACTCCTTCTTCCCTAGTGCTATTAGAGCATGGAATGAGTTGCCTGAGCTAGCCAGGAAAACAAGTGACTTGGCAGAATTTAAGTCATTGGTTAATATGCATGACTGAATGCATGACGCGTAGGACGTAATCATCTTCTTTTTTTGAAGTAACGTCTGTATTATATAAGATAAGATAAGAATAGGGGTGGAACGGAAAGATAATCAACAGATCTAGTCTAACGAATTGTGTAAGATATTCAAGGCTGTATAGAGCATGTCGGTTTGTTATGGGTTTGATCACCAGATGTCCTTTTGTGAACTGGTTTGTCTTGTTGAAGAAGTCTATCGCGAAAACTGCCTGGTCGTGCGATTTTGTGCGCTGAACTGTCGTTTAAATTTATCGATGGTCCCGGGTTCAGACCCTGCCCGCTCCCATCCCGTCGTCCTGCGAGAGGTTTGGACTAGGAAGTAAACTATCTTCAACTCTGAAGGAACATCCGACACATCTAAAACATTTTATGAATTAAACGACATCACTTAGCTTAATAAAAGAAATTAAACTCGAATGTGAAGCTGTAAATAGATCTACTATCCAAAAACTAAAATAGTTCGTTCTTTAAAAAAAACAAAAAAACTTCTAAAGCCGCCTTTGTCAGCACGTTGCACCCTCCCTTTTTATTTTCCTAACCAAGGGCAAGGGTGTTGCTACATTTTGAGAAACGTTGAATAAACCTAAATTTAAATATATCTAAGACATTTCTATTTTTAAAAAAGCATTTAAGATAAAATAGATCTAAGTCAACACGTTGTTAAGTTGTTAAGATCTACGACTAAACTAAAACAATTGAATTCTAAAATATAATTGTAAACACACCCTCCCCTAAATATAACGACAGTCACTTCCGGTTTGGTTGCTTTTCTTGACAACCGTTTTCATTGGTTAATTTAGAGAGCCAATAAAAAGAAAACAAAACGCAAATATTGAAGAACTAACTACCCGAGTGAAACTAGATCTAGAGATTATTTTTATATTTAATCATTAATGCCTATCACAACTAAAGTTCGATTGAGAAAGATATCATCGAGATCTTAAATTATTGCTGCTAAGGTAGCAACTTTCTAGATCTTGGATACAAAACACATCTGGACTCGTCTGGAGTACTTACCAACCAAACGACCAACTCCAAAAGAAAGCTTGCAGTTGTTAGTTGATCATGATGTTGCTAATTTCTTTCCCTTTTTATTTTTTTTTTCTGTTCAGGGAAGAGGAGTTAAACGTGTATAGACATGGCTTTGCTTTAGTCTATTAGATCTATGTATATGCTGTACTAATATAGATCTATCTCTATATATAATATAGATTGGACTTTCATTTATCATATTCATAGAATTACAATAAAATTTTGGGATTGAAAATGTAACTAGATCTAAATGTGATTATATATTATTAATAAATTAATATGAATATAGATCTGTATAAAGTATATATTATATATATTTTATATTATTATATTCAATCTAGAACTAGATCTAGACTACTTTTAACTGAAATTTAGATCTTGATCTAATACAATCTAGAATAATTCTTTTTCTTTTTAAAAATAATTCATATGAGAATTGCAATAATGTTATTTATTGTGTGTTGGAGGTTTGACACAGAAGATTATAAACAAAGTCAAAGGTGTGTTGGCTGATTTCAAAATCTTCAATTCTGTATTACAGACTAAAGACCTGAGTGAATATGGCAAATAAAATTGGAAATAAATAGTTATTACTAAATTATTACTATTTGTAAACACAACATATAATCTCAAGTTAAAGAAATTATGTTTACAAACTTATCATATCTCTGAAATAAGAACATAAGAAAACTATGAAACAATAAAACACTAATCAGATAATATGTAATTCTCTTTAGAAATCAATTAATTAACTGTACTGACAGTTTCGTAGTTTCAAGTGCCTACTTTTAAAACTGATAACCATAATAACCTCAAGTTAACCCAACTACTATTTTACATGATGGTTACAAAATAATTTCTCAAAATGAACAATAAATATCATATATATATTTCCTACTCCTACTTTATGAAATAATTTATTTTTTTTCATAATAACTTATAAGAATGGGGGTTCAGTTACATCTATTAATTCTATGAAAAAAAAGCCTCTAAATTAGACTGGTAAGTTTGGCTTGTAGGTTTCAGACATATATATTTGTTCAGAAATGAACATTATTATGTCCAAACCCAAACCAAATAGTCATAGAAAGTATGCCCTAAATGTGAAAAGGTAAATAAATCTAGAACAATTCTATACATTTGGCTCATTTACTTCCTCATGAAAATTTGAACCATTTTTTTATTTTCTTAGAACTAAGGATTATATTCACTTTTATTCAAAAGACAAGGTCTTCTTTGAACATCATCAGTGTATCTGTATTATGTAATTGCATTTTCTAGATTAAATTTTTTTTTCTGAATATGTAGTAAAACATTATCTTCTTTTTAGAAAAAAAACCTTATAAATGTGTATAATTTTATAGGAAAATTTCAGAGATTATAAAATGCCTATTTTTTCTTTCTTCTATTCTTTTTTTTTTTAATTGTAAACAATAAACTTTACTTTATTTAATGATAAAATATATTTTTTTTCTTTTGTTTAAGATGGCTTGCTTGGAGTCTTTTGGTCCAACTTCAGATTTACCAACTCCTAGAGGTGAAGGTTTAAAAATTTTAAAATAAGTAAAAAAATTGATGGACTGCATTAAGTGCATTGCATTTCAATGCCATTTTTTAAAATTTATATTTATTTATTTATTTATCAATTTACATAAAGATAAAATAGTTCAAACAGCAAAAGAACTGAAAAAGAATTTAGTTTAATCCTTTTTTTTCCCCAGGTGTTGTAAACTTGGCTAACCATCTGCTTGCTGAGTTTAATATTCCTACAAGACTAGAAGATGTGTCTGATATAAGTGCAGCTCTGTTTGTTGTTCTGTATGAGAGTCTTTTTAGTGACAGACTTCCAGGTAGTGATTTTTAATGAATATCTTCAGACTTTTTTAGCCTAGACAATTTTAAATTATAAGCTAATTCTGTTTAACCTGGTTTAATCATATATAAATTTTTTAAATAGATTTTAATGTTTCAGCAATTATTATATGTTGGCCCTACATTAAAGTGTGATGTAACAGATTTGCTCTCTTTGTTTTCAGCAAGCCTCTGAAAGATAAAACTTGTGTAAAATAGTTAGAAACTGTATAAACAAAATATTTATTTGTATTTTTTATAGGCAAACTATTCTTTCTTGACAACCATCTCCACTGGATATTTATTAAATTTTTACTACCTTTACTATTTTAACTGTGAATGAACCTTGGTTTTAATGGCTTAACTATATAAAATTCAGCTCTTGTGGTATGAAGGGAGAGTAACCCTTGATGGATTACGGGCACGATATGGCCTAAATTGTGCAGATGTGCCAAAAACTCAAACTCATATTTTGGTGAAACTACCATGGAAATCTTTCATAAAAGTTTTATGTGGTTTTGACTAGTTCACTATATCTTTCCATGTTCTGTAGAACTTAACACATGTGAAAACATTAGAGTAAAAAATATTGATTGCTCGTTAATTTCTGTTGAAACTTGTACAAAAATATAGCTGATTTTGCTATTGGAGATATTTATCAATGACTGGAAACTAAAAATAGCTGCTAGTTATTTGGTGTTTCCAGTGTCAAGAGTATAGGAAGTGTTGTTTATGTAATTTAAAAGCTATACAAAACATTGTGTTCATGGTAGCACTGAAAAAAAAACTCTAATTTCTAAACTCTGTCACTTGTAGCACAAATTTGTATTTTATTTAGTTGGCAGTATTGATCTTCCAACTGTATCCTGAAAGTCCTTAATTAGTCTCACTAGTTTAAACACACACACAAATAGTTTAAATAGAATCCTTTTCTGGCTATGGCTCATATTATAGCCCTACACACACACACAACAGATATTTTGGCCCATTGCTCTCTAAAAGTAGTCCTTCAAATTGAAACATCTTTTCTTCTGTTTTCCCTTGGATCAGGCTGAAGACTTTCCATTCCACAAATGTTGTCTTCCACCCTTATATGTGCATTCTGTTGTTTTTTTTTGGCTTGTCAGTTGTATCCAGTATAGATAAAAAAAATCTACTTTGTCTCCTCTGGTCTGGTCTTCCACAATTTAGATCCTACACTTCCACTTCTTTGTTCCATCATCTGTTGCCCTAAATAATAAAATCAGTTCTTTATCTAAATCTAATACTTACAAAATACTTTTGCTTTGCATTCTCTAACGAAATAGATATTTTCTATTCTACACTTAAATTTTTTAACGTACACATATACAGGCAGGTTTGTACAAAGTCATTCAGTCAATGCTTTTGAATTTTACATAAACATTTAATATGACATAATTACATTTGTACATATTAGAAATATTTGAATGTTTTTTTTTTTAGACACAAGTTTTAAAAAAGTATTCAAATGATACTATGTCTGTTTAGGTATAGTTCGACAACCATTCAGCAAAGAGGATGAAATACACAATTGTCAGACAGTGATTGATGTACTGTCCTCTGATGTTGTTCATGATAACCTCAGTCATATACGTGGTGTGGATGTCATAGCAGGAAACCTGACCTCTATTTCTAACCTTTTGGACATATTTCAGTATCTGCTAGAATACGTGGTCAATAAGATAGACAGTGATCTGGACAACAACTGTAAGTCATAGGGATGCAATTGTTAATGGTAAAATTATTCAGGAATTTTACATTTTTAACTTAAAACTGAACAAAAACAAAATCTAATGCATTGTGGCAAATGTTTTATATATCATATTTTCAAAGGTTATTTTGAAAATGTTTGTTTGTGGGAAACTCTTTAACTGTAAGAATTTAATTTTAAGGTTTTACTTTACATCAAATATGTTTCTGTTGTGATGTAAATCTTTTTTAAAAAATTAGATTGTAAGACATTTGCTGTAGTCAAGATTGTGGTAGCATTATATATTCTGGACATGAAGATCTAGACCACGATCACACACATGGAGTAGCACTTCTACTGTCAAGAGAGTCATCAAAGGCTTTGTTGGGATAGGAGCCAGTTTCCTCAAGACTAACGTCAGCCAGGTTTAATGCAAAGGGAAGGAAAACAACCATCATCCAGTGCTAGGCACCAACAAATGCAGCACCAGTAGAAGAGAAAGAAGAATTTTATAACGCTCTACATCTTGTACTAGAAAAAACACCTAAAAATGATATCAAGCTTATTATGGGTGACCTGAACGCAAAAGTAGGTACAAACAACTCTGGAAAGGAGCTCTACATGGGTAAACATGGTACAGGCACATGCAATGAAAAAGGGGACTTATTTGCTGATTTCTGCGCATTCAATGATCTTATCATAGGAGGAACCATTTTTCCACACAAAACTATACACAAGACAACATGGACTTCCCCAGATGGTAAAACAGAAAACCCAATTGACCATTTTGCAATCTCTCGGAAATGGAGGAGAAATCTACTTGATGTTAGGGTGAGATGAGGAGCAGATGTAACTTCTGACCATCATCTGCTAATAGCAACAGCGAGGATCAAACTTAAATCTTTTAAGGATTTTTCAGACAGACCACACTACAAATTCAACACCCAGTACTTGAAGAGTGAGAAAAACAAGGTACTCTTCAACTGTGAGGTTAAAAATAAATTTGAAGTACTTGCTGGACTAGTGGCAGGTGAAACCCTTGAGCAGCACTGCCTCACTCTCCAAGAGATATGGAAAAGCACATGTACAGACGTCTTAGGCAGAAAAACGAAACAACACAAGGAATGGTTGTCTGTGGAAACATGGGCCAAAATCCAGGAACGGAAAGAACTAAAAGAAAAGATCAACCAATGCCAGAATGAAGAGCAAAAAGCTAATCTTAGAACCCAGTATGGTGCAGTAAACAAGTCTGTAAGAAAGAATGCAAGAGAGGATAGAAAACGCTTCCTTCATGAAATGACAGTCGATGCAGAAAAGGCAGCAGAGCAAAGAGACATGAAAAGGTTGTATGACATAACAAGAACCTAAGCGGGAAGAAATACCAACACCAGCAAGCCAGTGAAAGACAAATAAGGAAAGATTATCACCAATGATGTTGGTCATAAAGGATAGATGGGCCGAACACTTCCAGGAAATTTTTGAACCGACATCCTCCTGAATCGATTCCGGACATACCCCCAGCAACAGAAGAAATGGATGTTAACACAGGTCCTCCTACTAAAGGGGAAATCATCAAAGCCATCAAGAATGCAAAAGAGGGAAAGGCGCCATGCCCAGATGGTATACCAGTAGAGGCACTAAAAGTAGACCCCAAAATATCAGCTGAAATGCTGCATCCACTGCTATGCAAGATTTGGGAACAAGAACAAGTCTCTAAAATCTGGAAACTAGGTTATCTAATTAAATTACCCAAAAAAGGTGACCTTACACAATGCAACAACTGTCGAGGAATCATGTTACTGTCAACTCTTAGCAGGTCTTAACTAGGATAATATTGGAACACCTAAAAGATGCCCTAGAAAAAAGACTAAGACCAGAACAGGCTGGATTTCATAAGGAAAAATCATGCACTGACCACATTGCTACACTACGTATTATCATAGAACAATCTATCGAGTGGCAATCTCCTTTGTACATGACCTTTGTTGATTTTGAGAAAGCCTTCGACAGTATTGACAGAGACACAATCTGGAGACTGATGAATCACTACGGAATTCCAACAAAATTCCCCAATATCATTTAACAGTCATACGATGGCTCATCATGTCAAGGAATACACAATGGTAAGCTGACCAACCCTTTTCAAGTAAAAACAGGAGTAAGACAAGGATGTATGCTTTTGCCCTTGATATTTTTGCTGGTGATTGATTGGGTTATGAGACAGACAGTCTTAGATAATAAAAGTGGCATACAATGGACACTAACACAACATTTAGAGGACCTGGATTTCAACAATGACAGCTGTCTCCTTTCTCATACACAACAAAATGCTCGTACCAAACTCACCAGACTCTCAGAAATAGCGAAAAAGACTGGACTTCTAATCAACAAAAAGAAAACAGAAGTTATGAGGATCAACAACAGACAAGAGAACCCAATCATGCTACAGGGAGAGAACATCCTTTATATGGACCACTTCACTTATCTGGGAAGTAGAGTTAGTAAAGACGGCAGAGCTGATGATGATATACTAATTCTGATCAATAAAGCTAGGTCTGCCTTTTCAACTCTTCAAACAATCTGGCGCTCTAAGGCACTATCTACATAACAAAATACGAATCTATAATACAAACGTTAAGTCTGTCCTTCTATACGGTTCAGAAACTTGGAGAGTCACTAAAACAAATATGGAACAGCTCTAGACTTTTGTTAACAGATGCCTACGCTGGATATTAGGAATTAGGTGGCCAGAAAAGATAACTACTATCAATTTGCGGGAGTGAACTAGACATAAACCCATAGCCCAAGACATCACAAAACAAAAATGGAGCTCGATAGGACACACCCTGCGAAAACCAGCTACCAATGTTGCAAGGCGGGCACTTGACTGGAACCCACAAGGAAATAGGAAAGTGGGCAGACCCAAGCAAACCTGGAAGAGGTCAGTCATCAGTGAAGCTGAGGGTACTGTAATGACATGGGAGCAGATGAAGAAACATGCTCAGAACCGAGTTCGTTGGAGAGGTGTGGTTGCGGCCCTATGCTCCCCTGGGAGTACACAGGATTAAGTAAGTAATAATTGTGGTATATAGTGTTTGTGGATGTGTACATGTAGATCCACTTCTTATAGTTGTAGTCATGATTGTGGTATATAGATTGCTCCTCATGGCATGAAGCTGTGAGTCTCAGAGTCTCAAGATTTGAAGCAAGAAGAGTGGCCAGGGTGAAAGAGCTCCGAACCAACAAAAAGCTGAGAGAAGAAGCAGGCCTATCTGCAACTGACCTAACCCACCCATGCCACATTTGCGGCCGGCTTTTTAAAGCGAGGATCTGACTTTACAGCCATCTTTGAGTCCATAGGAAATGAGAAATGTGCTCATCTTCAATCACGAAGGAGGAGCTCTATGTATATAGTATTTGTGGATGTTGATCCACTTCTTCTTGTGCTGGGAGATGTTGGCCTTGAGGTGCTAGGAAACACTCACACACACACACACTAAGTAATGAAGCCAAAGGTGAAGCGTAGATTAGACTATATAGTTTAATAGACTAGAAAACTAAACCAGCTTTCACAAACCAATGAATTATGACATGATTGTTTTAATAATCATATTTGAAATTATTGCTGATAGTAATAATTCTTTCCCTTCAGAATGAAACTGATTTGGCTTAAAACATTTTGTCCTTGATAATTTTTTCATTGTCAATTTTTGTTTGATGCAAAATTAAATTAATTCATTATGTAATAAACATTAGTTGGTATTATATAAAAGGGCATACATTTCCCAATATTTTATACAAAATGAAACCTTTTCTTTAAAAAATAAAGGTTATACAAGTTTAATGAAATGGTCAAAATTAATAATTATGTTAACTATTCAATTAAATATTACATGAGAAAACAAAAACTTTGAAAGCTTCCATGAATTACTTTTGTCCTTCTTTTTTTCTATACTTGGCACAGTGCTACATTTCATTAGTAATTGATGTTTCTTTTCAGTATTGTTTTATTTATCATGTAAATGTGTTATTTTTTTTATTTTAGTCTCAAGAATCAGTGCTGAATCTGACCAATCAAAGTCTGGCAAACAAGATCAAAACTCCTTGGAAACGTCATCAGAAATGTCAGACAAGACAAAGAAAAAACAAACAACGAGCAGGTACACATTTCAATTAAGTGTAGAAAAAATTAAGCATATAAAATAATTGTTTGTTTGTTTTTTTAATACTATTCAGTTTACATTTTTGACATGACTCAAGCTTGAATTTTTTTTTTTACAGGAGTAACAAAGATAGCAAAACATCTTTGTACAAGTCCAATCAACATGATGGAGTACAACCAGCAAGCCTAAATAAAAATGGTAAACTTTGTTAAGTTTTCTTTAGTGAATATGAGAAATAAACTTTTTTTTCATTTAGGATTAAGGTTTTATTGAATTAGGATTTTCATTTTCTTTTCTTTCTTTGCAGTTTTGAATCAGTAGGCATTGTTTAAATCGCCTATTTTTTAAATATTTATTTTGAATCATTTTTTTTTTTTAATTATGTTTATGCTAATAAGAATTTCTAGTCTGTCAATAAGTTGGTCACCTTTTTAGAAGTTTTTGATATTTCTTTTAGAAAGATTATTACTTCCTCCTTGCTCATGAAGCAATGCAGTGTTGGAACTTGGCAAAGCTATTATCAACTAATCATTCAGTTTACCATTAACGTTCAGCATGTGACAAAAAAAAGCCTGAGAACAGTTAGCAAAGACCTTTTTTTTTTCAATTTAAACATCATTAGACCTAACCATGAAGTTTATTGATCAAGCGGATCATTTTAATGCAAAGTTTATCTTAAATGATGTTTTGTTGTGGTTGTTTTTTTTTAAATAAAATTAAGCTTAACAATTACAAATTAGAAAAAAAAAAATCTGACAATTTTGTTTTTCTTTTTATGTCATATCTGAACAAGTTTTCATCTGTCTCTAGAAAATAGAAAAGCTTTTGATGAACATCCAGTCATCACCCATGAAGAATTCTTTGCTATGACCTACAAAAAAGCTCCATCTTATCATTTAGTTCGTCCACCTTCACCAATCAAGGCTGATCAGTCAGAGTCACTCCTTGGACGTAAGCTAACAGAATTAAATGAAACTTAAAAAATAATGTTGAAAACTTTTTATAATTAATTATAATTGGCACCAGTGACGTATAATGACAATCAGACTATATTTGTATCTTTTCAAAAGTTGATTAAAAGTTAATGTATCAAATATCATATTCATCCACATGAATGGAAATGTTAACCATGAAATATTTTGTTTCTTGCCCAAAGAAAAAACGGTGGATTCAGAATTTGATGATACAGAAAAAATTCATCAATCTCTTAATTCTTTCAAAGTAAGTTTCACCATAGTGTTAGATTTTTTTTTTTAAATGTACAAAAAGAAAAGAATTAATGTAATCTTTGTATATAGTCATACAATAAAGGAAAAACAAAATAAAAGGTCAATTATTGCTTACCTCTATTTTGTTTTATTAATGAACAACAGCGACCAACATCTCCACAAATAGATCAGTTTCTGATGAAGGATTATCATACAGACATGTATTCTGATTTAGTGAGTCATCAAGTTCCAGATAAACCTTTTGCTGGTAAGAAAGTCAGAGTAACAGCTTGTTGCTTACTTACTTTGTTGTTTTAATTTACTTCTGGTTGAGGGAGTTTTGTTTTCTTTATTATTATTATTTTTAAAAATTAATTTCTTATAAATTGTTTTAGCTTCATTAACACTGAACAGACCTGAATTGAAGAGAGATTCACCTGAATTGAAATCGGTTAAACACACATATGCCTCAATTCCTGCTAAAACAACATATGATCCTGGTTTCACTAAATCAGCTTATGATCCTATATCCAGTAAAACTACTTTCAATCAAGTATCTACTAAAAGTTCATATGATCCATTAGCTACACAAATGAACAATGCTATATCAACTAAAATGACGTATGATGCAGTTTCAGACAAAGCCACCTATGAGCATATTTCATCTAAAACAATGTTTGATCCAGTATTATCCACTAAAGCAACTTGTGATCCTGTAGCATCCACTAAAACTGCTAGTGCTTCAACATATGAACCAATGTCATCTAAAAATCTGTCTGATCCATTTCCCTCCAAAACTGCACCTGATTTAGTTTCTACTAAATCTTCATCTGATCCAGTGCCCACTAAAGTTTTATATGATCCAGTTTCTAGTTCTTCTTATAAACCAGAGTCATTGTCTGGTCATTACCAACCTTCAGCTGTCAATGTGGAAATTTCTTCCGCTGAAAGGTAAATACTTTAATTAGGGCTAGTATTAAGTGTATTACCAATTACCTTAGTTTGTAAAGACATTATCTTATAAATTACAGACAGAATTTTTATCTTGTAAATTACAGAAGTTCCATTAAAAAAAAATTACATCCATTTATTAACTAGTTGTTCATGTTAATTAAATTCAGGAAGCCTATTCCATACTTTAATGTCATTTGGAAAGAAAGAGCATTTACTTGGCTTTGTCACTATTTCCATGACACTCTTGCTCTTCTTCAGATGTCTGCTTACGCTTCCAATATTTATCTATAATCTAATGGTTGGATAGGTGTGTGAAAAACAATTTAAGAAAAATGAATTGTCAATGTATAACTTAATAATCAATCATAAAGTGGGGAAGATTTATAACTGACTAATGTGGGTGTTTCATGGAGTCTCAAGGTTGTAGCTTGGAAAATTTAAAACCAAGCTTGGCCTACTTCTATAAATGGCATGATAAAGTAGAGAAATGGAAAGACCCATGTTGTTTAGTTTGTAAAATGTCAATTTGATATTCATGTGCAAAATATAATTCTATCACAGGACTGTTATTAATCATTGTTGTTTTGCAAAGCTGCATCAAGAAATAGTCATATAATAGTTGGTTATAGACATATTAAACAGTAGTCAGGGAACAGGTTGGTTATTATTCAAATTATCAGATCAGATTAAACTCGATTATAGTGAAGAAGTTACTGTATTTGTTTACAATTTTCATCTTTCTGTAGACTCACTATTACCCCTCTCTTCCTCCTTGCCCCTTTCTTAGTTGCTTATCTTGGTCTACATATTGTCCCCATAAAGATTCCTAGAGTAAAATCTCTTAGAGCTCATAGGTTGTTAAACACTGACACATGGCAGAATGTATGCAATCTAGCATTTATAACGCTGATTTCTGTTGACAGAAACTTTTAACAACATTTTTTTCAGAGATTCAACATCAAAACAACATAATTATTCCTATGATGACTTGCGCCAGATGGTAGAGAAGACCACTGTACTGACCAGAATAGCCTTAATGACTAGTCCCATAAGGTCTAAAGAATTAGATACCTTTGATAAGATCAAGTGAGTAGAAAAAAAAGTGCATAATTGCCTTATAAAAAAACAACTGTTCTCTTTCTCTTTGCTGAATGTGATTCTATTTTGTATTTATTTTGATGTACATTTTAAGAGACAGTAAAGTAAGCAGTCACATGCTATCTTGTTTTTTGAGAGGCTTTTATATTTTTACTTGCCCAGGCTTATGAAACAGCCAATATAAAAAAATACAATATTTGATGTATTTTTAATAAATACCAAAAACTAGACATACAGTTTATAAAGTATAATTATACTTGTATTGTGTTGTCTTTATTTGAGAAAAGAGCCCTTGTAATCACAACAATTTCCATATGGATCAATATAGCAGTCTTAGTCTTAGATTAGATAAGAAATTGTATTTTCTTTTATAATATTTCATTTCCATTCCATTTGAAAGTAGCATAGATCAGCATGTTTTTGAAAGTAGCATCCATCAACATGTGTTTGAAAGTAGCATCCATCAACATGTGTTTAAAAGTAGCATCCATCAACATGTGTTTGAAAGTAGCATCCACCAACATATGTTTGAAAGGAGCATAGATCAGCATGTGTTTGAAAGTAGCATCCATCAACATGTGTTTGAAAGTAGTATTCATCAACATGCATTTGAAAGTAGCATAGATCAACATGTGTTTGAAAGTAGCATCCATCAACATGTGTTTGAAAGTAGTATTCATCAACATGTGTTTGAAAGTAGCATAGATCAGCATGTGTTTGAAAGTAGCATCCATCAACATGTGTTTAAAAGTAGCATCCATCAACATGTGTTTGAAAGTAGCATCCATTAACATGTTTTTGAAAGTAGCATAGATCAGCATGTGTTTGAAAGTAGCATAGATCAGCATGTGTTTGAAAGTAGCATAGATCAGCATGTGTTTGAAAGTAGCATAGATCAGCATGTGTTTGAAAGTAGCATCCATCAACATGTGTTTAAAAGTAGCATCCATCAACATGTGTTTGAAAGTAGCATCCATCAACATGTGTTTGAAAGTAGCATCCATCAACATGTGTTTGAAAGTAGCATCCATCAACATGTGTTTCAAAGTAGCATAGATCAGCATGTGTTTGAAAGTAGCATCCATCAACATGTGTTTGAAAGTAGCATCCATTAACATGTTTTTGAAAGTAGCATAGATCAGCATGTGTTTGAAAGTAGCATAGATCAGCATGTGTTTGAAAGTAGCATAGATCAGCATGTGTTTGAAAGTAGCATCCATCAACATGTGTTTGAAAGTAGCATAGATCAGCATGTGTTTGAAAGTAGCATAGATCAGCATGTGTTTGAAAGTAGCATAGATCAGCATGTGTTTGAAAGTAGCATAGATCAGCATATGTTTGAAAGTAGCATCCATCAACATGTGTTTGAAAGTAGCATCCATCAACATGTGTTTGAAAGTAGCATAGATCAGCATGTGTTTGAAAGTAGCATCCATCAACATATGTTTTAATAAAATAACATGTTTGCATTTGATTTTTGGTTTAGGCCAACTTTCCCGTGTTCAGATGAACCATTATTTTCACCCAACTTGAAAAGAGATGAGGTAGGAGCAGGAAAGATTTATTTAAAAAATAGTCAGTAGCGTAATTTTTTTTTTTGAAATAAATACAATCTATGAAACATTTTAAATTCCTTCCTCAGAGTAAACATGTAGCATTTGCTTCTTATCAGTCAGACACTGATAGAGAGAAAAAGTAAGTTTCACTTAATGTATGCCAAATCATGATTGCTGAAACTGTGTGTTTACACTTTTCTGAGATAAAGCAAAATTAGTATGTATAACCTATGTATATGTGATGTACCTGTCAAGTTCTCAAAAAGATGTGAAGTTTTTTTTGTTAAAGATGTGTTTCAATTTAAAAACCTATAAAAGTAGATAGGCCTACACACTTATATCAGGGTACTTCAGTTAATAAGTTTGAAGCTTCATGTTAAATACTTTAGAGAATGTATTATTGAAATTAATTTTCTAATTGAAGTGTTAAAGTGTTTTATTTCATGAACAGGATTTCTTTTCACCTAAACCAATACAGTGGTAACTTTGGGTCATCAATTTTAGATCTTAACTTCTGAAAATACCCTGTTTTTTTAATTGTAACAATAAATAACAATGTATTGTTTGTTCTCAGATTGGTCTGTGAACCTTTTCACCACAATAAAAGACCTCACAGTGGACTGAGCACAGCCAAGCAAACAAACAAAAGGTAACGTTTTGGTGTTTTTATGTAGGTAGAGCTGGTCAGCTTAATTTTAAATCACATCATGATATTGGTTGTATTTTTTAAGCAGGTATAGCAGTAGAGTGTCATCGTCACAGAAATGTAAACAAGGTGTGACAAAGTCAACCAAGAAACAACAAGCAAATAATTTTTCATCTAATAGAGTCTATGAAGCAACTCGTCAAACTCTTTTAAAAGAAGACATGGCTTTCAAAGAAAAACAGGATGTATGTTTGATTTAAGACAATTTTCATTATATCAGTTGACGTAACTTGCCGTTTTAACTCAGTTTTATTAAAGATACTGATGGAATAAGACTTCTAAATATTTATTAATGGTCACCAATCATATCCATCATTGTAGATCTTACAAAGATTTTATGCAAAGGACCATGAAGAGTTCACTGAAGAGGTAGATGATCTGATTGGAAGAGAAAAACAGGAAGTTCATAAAAAGGTCAGTTCTGCTTTTATACAGCATTTAATTAAAAGTGTGCTTGAGCATTAGAAGAAGAAAACTGCAATACCTTTAAATAATTGAATGTTAAAAGAAAAATACAAAATATCTTCTTTTCATCACTTTTAGTATTTGCTGAAATTATAAAAAGTTGTTATTTATATTAAATAGAAGAATGAAGTTAAAAAAAAAAGTAATGAACAAAACATCAACTTTTGTTTTAGTTGTTAAACCAAATGTATTTTTGTAATTAGGAGGGAGAATTGTTAAAGCAATTCCTTAAAAATCATCAAAAGAAAAGACCTGAAGGAAAAAAAGGTAACATATTTGTCTTTTTTTTTTTGTTACAGTATAATATATGGTCTATTTAAATGTTTAAACATTATTTTTACAAAGCTTATATCAATTCACTCTGTTTATACACATTATTTCTCCACCATTTCTCTGACTCCCACAGACACCCAATCTCAGATCAAGCTAAAATTTTGCACTTATTTCTTTTACCTGACAACACAAAAATAATAAAAAAAAAGAAATTAACCAATTAGTTAATTAACTTTTGGTAATTAATTGTTTTGTTTGGTATCTCGAACAAGGGAAAGAAATTGTACTTGACTGAAGTAGAGGTATAATCTGAATTATTCCCCTAACCCTTATTCCCCTATAGGTCGCCACTTAATTGTAGGTTTGAAACAAACAATACATTCTTCTATTTTTATAAGCACCTAACTAGCAGAGTGGTTAATATGTAAACTTGAGCCATGAGTTAGAATTCAGGTTGTTCCCCTATTTTTTTTTATAAAAATAAAATTCACCCATATATCCCTTTCTTTCTTTCTTCTTTTTTTTTAAGTATTTTTTTTTTTTGTTTTTCTTATTGTTACTGTAAAGTATATGGTCTATGTAAATATTTTAACATTAATTTTTTCTTTCTTGAGTGATGGACTAGTTTGAGTATAAACAAAGGTTATGGCATTACCCACACTGCTCTGATGCACTATAACCCTTTAAGATTGTTTCTATTTTATTTTTTTAAGCCATTTTGATCTAAGAGATCTTTGGAAACCACTTTGTATTTGTGGACACACAAATTAGGAAGTGCTTATAGAATGTTATTTGGCTTAGAGACACTCTGCTGTGTAAGACATTGATCAGAATCAATACAAATACAAATATTTGTTTCTGCCTTGAGATCAATACAAATACAATGAATAATACATTTTAGCATTTGGCCTCATTCCAGTTGACAAAGTGTATACATTTTATTTTTTTAATTGGAATGTCAATAAAATATTTACAAATCGAACAATAACTTTAATTTCCCTAATGCTGCACAGTTTTTAATGACTTCTTCTAGTTCCAAGAATCATAAAAAATGTAATTGATTGATCTAGTGGGGTGCTCAACATTTAGTCTGGACTCTCCAACTATCTAGTACTAAGTAGCTGTAATGATAAATTGTATTTGTTGTGCAATCACTTCAGTTACATCAGTCTCAAGTAAACAAGCCAAGATGAAAACAAAGCCCAGAAAGCCACAGAGTCAGTCCCTCAAACAAGATTCAGTAGAGCCTGTTTGTATGTCATTTTTTCCTTTAACCTGCCAGTAAAAAAAAACATTTGCGCTGATTTTGTTTTACTAACAAAATTATTTTCATTTTTTACTTGATCTAATTTTTGCTCAGTTTTATCAATGTATTGGTCATATTGTTTCAACGTTTTTACTATGAATTTAGAAAATATTTTCATTTTTAACTTAAGAAATAATGTATAAATACATTTATGTTGTTTTTTTCTCTTTAACTGTTTCACATGTTTATGTATGTGTGTGTGTTTGTTTATTACTGAAATTTATCACTAAATAAACACTTTGATAACAGTCAATGCTGAAACAAAGGAAGATCTGTTACCTGCCTTACTAGAAGAGTTTCCATACCTCCATTTGAGTGACCACACCTGGCATGAACTATGGAGACGTGGGCTGCAACAGATTGAAGCTCTGACTCGTTCTTATCAGGAAAATCTGAGGAAAAGGACCAGCGCTCAGAACCAGGTGTGTAAGTTTTTGCATGTCAGGAAGCATTCTTACTAAACAATAAGTTTCAGTGTGAATTGTTACTGAGTTGAATGCAATCCCAAAAATAAGTTTAGCAATTAGCCACATTATATTTTTGATGAAATTTGTTTGAACTGATTTGAAGTCACTATTTAAAAGATACATTTATGTGTGTTTCAGTTGGAAGATGCTGCTGATAGGCATCAGTTGTTGGGAGATTTAATGAGGAAACAATTGGAACACACTCAAAGAATGGTGAGAAAGAAGTTAGTTTAGAATTGGACAATGTTACAAATTCTAGAGCTGGACACTTTTCACTTGTAATATTTTATTTCTTGAAATTTACATTTTTAAGGAAATGTATTTTAAATTTTTTCTGTGCTTAATTGTCAAAACTACATAAAAATGAAATTTCTGTGGTAATTAAAACTTTAATACATATTCTTCTGTATTTTGTATTTCAAACTTCTTGTGTGTTACTTGTGTTTCAAACTTCTTGTGTGTTACTTGTGTTTCAAACTTCTTGTGTGTTACTTGTGTTTCAAACTTCTTGTGTGTTACTTGTGTTTCAAACTTCTTGTGTGTTACTTGTGTTTCAAACTTCTTGTGTGTTTCTTGTGTTTCAAACTTCTTGTGTGTTACTTGTGTTTCAAATTTCTTGCTTGACTTTGCAGCATGAACTCAAAGAACAAAAGTTACAACAGATCAAAGTAAAAAATAAAATGCATGAAAAGAGGATGCAGTCTGCACGTGCCAGACGTTACTACAATGAATATCAAGTCCGTGCAAGGTCGAAACAATTAAAAAAGAGAACAAAAGAAGAAATGGTAAAGTAGATTTTTATGTCATTGAAATTTTACTAATTATTTCTGAAATTGTAGTAGTATATCTGGCTGGCCATGTCATTTATATGTTCTCTCTGGCTAGTCATGTAGTTTTGTACTTGATTTGTTGATGTAACCATCATACACACACATTCTAGTTGCCTCTGCAGAAAGGATCAACAAAAAGCATTTTCCTTTTGATACAGCTTGCTACAGGGTCATTACTGTTAAACTTGTACCTAGCATCTGATCAAGTTACTTTCCCCCAAGTTCACTACATTCTTCTTGCACATCACATTATTTCCACTTCTAAAGTTTTTCTGTCTTTATTAGCAGTAAAAGTTAAGTACAGTTTCTCTTTCAGACCTTGTGATTTGAAGGACAGGGGATGTAAAGGTCATCTTTTTCTTTCCTATAATTTTTCTTTCCTATAACTTTTCTATTGCATTCATGCTGCTGAACTTTGCGTCACAGATTCATGAAGGTTTAGCAATGCAGCATTTTGGACGAACATAAAATTCTTCTTATGTTCTTAACATTTGTAATACACTTTTGATTCAACAAATCAATCTCAATTTTAATTTAAATATAAGATAATCTGGTATTTTTAGTGAATAACTTATTTTTGTATTTGTAGGTTTTCCGCGATTTGTTCAAAACTGCATTAAATATCCAGAAAGAAAGATTGAAAGATATTCGTCATTATGCCAATGATTGTCGAAAACGTCAGGAAATTCAGCGCCAAAATGAAATAGAATCATTAGAAAATTTGTATCCTTTTTGTTTATTGGTTATAATAGCTGCAAGAAAATACAGCCCAGATAGTTATCATTGTTGACAAAATTTATAATATATATATATTTATTCGCCTGTCAGCATTGTAGAACTATTTTCTTTAACTGTGTACAAGTTACCAAGACCAATTCCAGATGCTGGCAGAAAGATTAGATAAAGAACGATTAGACACTGGAGTAAGAGAAATGGCTCAACAGCAGGTGAATTTTGAATTCCATTCCCATTACTACTTAATATTCGTAGTTTATTTTTTGACCGTAAAAGAAAATGTAATAATTAAATAAAATTCTATTTTAGATGCTAGAGTGTGTGAAACGAGAACTTCGAAAGAAAATGGAAGCAGAGATAAAGCTTTACCAAGAACAGATGTTTCAAGATGATGATAATGTTCACTTTAGACAAAAGGATGCAGATCGGGTTAAGCAACATTTGCATCTAGCTCGCTACACTGGCAAAGTTTGAGTGACATCCTCATAAAGTAGTACAAGAAATCTCTACAAAAAATGTCTACATTTGCTTTTAAAAACTTGAACAGACATAAATTATAAAAAAAAAGAAATTCCATTAATTTGTGTACACAATTGATCAATATTACTGCCCAAGTGAGTTTTATTTCTTCTCTTATGAGATTGGCTTAGAAACAATGTAAATGAGTCCAAGTTGAATATTCTGTCCAGATCTTGTTAAGACTTATGAAGTTGTATGTTGTAGATGATATATATATGTGCCCAAAAAACTAATTAATTTCGCTTTTCTGTAGATCACAAATATTCTCTGTATGAGTCAAAACTTTATTATAAGTAGTTTTTATTTTATTTTATATCTTACTTATGAACTGCTCTACTTTGTTATGTATTGACCAGGGAACTTATTTTACCATTGTACATACATAATAATTATTGCTAAAACATTTGATTTTTCACCATGTACACATTTATATACACAATAAATTAACATCTTTTCATGAAAAGTTAACATCTTGGTTCTGTTTATACCATGCCAAATAAAAATGTTTTGTTTTAGTAAATGACACAAATTTGTTTGTATGACATTTGATTAAATATTACCTTATAAACTTTTAGTAAACTGGTATAATTAAAATGACATTTAATGTTGTTTTTTTTTATATTTATCAATAAATTAAATACAGCTTTAAAATCTGATTATTTCAGTAAATTAAAGGTAGGTTGATATTTAGTAGTATAAAAACTGTAATTTTAGTCAAATTAATGTATACCTTCCTAACTTGTAATGGATGTGCTTAACAGAAGTGATTTGAATTAAGTCCGACACCATAGCGTATCTGTACTTCAAAACAAGAACATGTCCTATATAGTAAGTAATATGAAATGCTCAGAGAGTTTCAATGATCAAATATAAACAATTGTTACAATAGAGGAAAAAAAAATAAAAAATCCTGAAATTGGGGATATTAACTTGACTAAGGATTTTTTCATTTGGAGTCATCTTCAAAATTTGTTCATAAAGAGAATGTTTTTATAATAATAATAATAATAATAATCTTTATTGTCAGTATGGAAATTTGTCTTACAATTTGTGCATTACACCAAACAAAAAACACATAACTATAAGAAACCAAAGTGTACATTCACACCAGACTCACTCATAATTTACATGTGACAAAGTTTATATCAGATTGTTCTTATGTAATGATTATGTTTAAGTTTTGCCAATTTTGTTTGTGCCAAAAGACTTAACAAAAGTTCATTAAAACCACACCAGGTAAACTGTCATATAGTTAGTTATCACAGAAAGAAACATAAGAAAGTCCCTATTTAACTCAGAAACAAATGAAAAGAGATGTGTATGTCACAACATACATTGTCGCTGTCTCTGTGTTGACTTAAAAAGTGTCAGATTATCAAGGGTCAATAGTGTATGTATATTTTATTTAGCAATTTGAAAACAGAGAATATATAACAAAATCCAGTCATATAAAAAAAAAACTTGCTCAATAATCTTTTTTTTTTTTTTTGGCTTGATCTCAAAATTCCTCAAGCAACAAAAGTTACAGAAAGAGGTCATTTATTGGGTCACAAATTCTGATTTTTAACATTTCTGTTATTATTTTAGTCCATCTGCATTTTCTTCGCAAGTGTACTGACAAAGCATTGAAATAAAAAGTAGTTAAAAACAAACAGTATAATGCATATTAAAATGCAAATTGTGTATCACAATGAAAGATATAAATATGGTAAGTTCCTCTTTCAGCTCAGGTGGTCCATTGATCAGATGTCTCTGTGTACACTGGATGGCTGCCTGGTCGTGCGGTTTGCGCGCTGGACTGTCGTTCGGATTTATCGACGGTTGAGGGTTCAAACCCTGCCCACTCCCATCCCCCGTTGTCCTGCAGGAGGTTTGGACTGGGAAGTAAACTATCTTCAACTCTGAAGGAACATCCGAAACATTTTACTAAACAAACCAGAAGTTGAAACTCACATTCTTTGATGGCATTCGTACTTTTTGGCCCCTCAGTTTGGAAACCAAGCACTTTAACTGCTTGACCACCTCACCTGATTTTGAAGAACTACAACAAACTCAAATATCATAAAGTCTTTCATGTTTCTAGATGATTTTTATTACATACAAGTTACACAAATACATTGAATCCTGTGTTAACATAGAAGGAAATACTACAGTAAGCTTTCTAGGGAGTAGCTTCCCTTGAACTAACACAATAATAATGTGTGGATAAAGAAACTGTACAATTGAATTTGTAAATGAAATGTAAGAATCTGAGAGTCAAGCAAAGATGTTCTAGAATAGACTAAGCAAAGAAGACAAATGGAAATTTGTCCCAAGGTATCACAGTATGACACTAGCTATACAATAGTTTTCTGTTGAGTACAAACACAACACAAAGTGACCCTGAAGTATTGCACATGTGTGAAGAGTCAATGTCCATCAGTCTGTCCAGGCCATCATCAGACAGCCCTATGTTAAGATGTAGTGCCACAGCCAAAACTGCATTGTAAAGTGACAATAACTGGTGATGGTATCACAAACCGTTTTTATTGTAAAGCTCTTTCTCTTAACCCCCTTTAAGTTTTCTAAAGCAGAGCTAAGTGAAACAAAGAGGAGCTCAGTTCCTCTATAAGCTAGATAAGAGACTGAAATAAATTGTACTGCATAAGCCTTTCTTAGAATTGTGACATTGTAGTTAATACTAAGACAAATAGTTAAGTACCAGGTATACACATGGAACATTTGATTTACCTTTTGTCTAGATTAGACTGATATGAACAAATAAATGATTTTTAAGAATCAAGGCTAAGATGAAAACAGAATGAAATAATATTATTCTATAGTTCAGCAATGACTGCCTGGGAGTTGTGCCTAAGCAGATTTGAAACCTATTTTTAGAAACATCAATAATTTAAAATTTTAAAAAAGCATTTCTTCAAATAGATGACATGAAATCTGGAATGAAATGTTTATTTAAAATGGAATGATCCAAAATATGGAGAAACAGAAAACAACATCTGAATAAAATAAAAATACTTGTAGAATTTTTCAATGTCTGGACATTTTGATTCAAGTGTTTAGAAATATTACCAACTGATTTTGCTTTTTTATTATGTTGAATAAACAATTCCTTCATTGGGGTCTCAATACAAAAAATAAAGAGATTACAACCAATTTAGAAACATTTTTTTCTTGTATTAAATCATTTACCTGTTCCTAGGAACAGTATGCAGCATACATCAATTTACAAAACTAAAAGTCTAAACTGAACAAAATACTTACACTAGTTTCTCTAGAGAGAAAACAAAATACATGTACTTCAGAATGTTGAGCACATTCAAGTGTTCACTACAACAGAACAATGTTCAACAATGTCTGCCTTGACAATATAAATATATGCTATGAAATAAATAACAACATATAGATCATCTATCAGCAACAACAGAAAGATCATATCTTGCTACTAACATAAAAGTACCACATAAGGGTGGTCTAACTCTATAAGTGCCTTGTTCCACATAGATTAGACAAAAGTAATGTTTGGTCTAGCTTAATTAACATTAAACAAATGCAAATAAATGGATAAAATCACTAGGGGTCTCTTTTCAAAATAGTTACAATTACTCCATTCTAGATACAAGTAAACCTTAAAAATTGGAGAACTTACTGACTGCCTCAAATTATTTTAAATTGTTCTCTTTATCTAGTTAAATATGTAGAAAGACATTATGGGTTAAAATTGTAAAGACACACTCTAGACACAAGAATTTCACAAAGTATTGTTATAAATAGTTCTAGTTACAAATTATGAACAAAAACACAATATTCTATTATGTCAATGAAGGACGTAACAACTGAAAATAAATTGAACGTTAGCAAATAAACAAAAATAAATTGAACATATTTTTAAATATAGATTTATTTATTCCAATTTAAATCATTTGGGACTTTGATAGCATTCTGAGAACATCAGTCAAGACTAAAGACTGAGTGAATCTCATTAGGTTTCAACAGTACAGTATCTGACACAACTGAAATGATCCAACATAAACTGCATATGTACATAAATAACAGTTCTATTTCCCAGTGATAAGCTTGAAAATAATACTTTGCTTTACACTAACAAATAATAATGAGATAATACATGATATTAAGAGAGAAGTGATGGGGAAGGCTGAAATCCTATTCAATTCAAAGTGACTGGTATCCTATAGGTAGACTTAGTTGTATAATGGCTGCACCAGGAATAGAATGCTACTTGGTCAACTAGATCAAACTAGATTTCAATGACTAGAGATTAGATAATGTCAGAGACGGTTTCTCTAATGATCAGTCCAAAAAGAAAGCTACTGTATTGCACAAGTTCAAAAGGACAGGAAAAGTGTCTGCATGCAAAGCTAGTAACAAATTGTTCTTGCTGTGTTTCTTCTATTTGCCAGTAAGATTTTCTGAGGCTTGTTGGGCTTTGACAATATTATAGCAGGCCTGGCAGACTCTGACTGGCTTCAATATTCTTAACCTTCTTATCTCGGTCTCAAAACAACTGCACCTGAAATCACACATACACACTACTTTATGCTTCCATTAAGACATTTTTAAAAAATGCAAGAATACAACTAAAACTTGTCATACAATCAAATGTTTTAAAGAAAGAGCTTGAACTAATATAGTGATTAATGTTCCTGTGGACCACTCAAAAGTAAAGAGCATTTTCTGCACTTCAAGGGCAAATGAATATAAATGAATACTGAAGAAAGAAAAATTATATAGAAGTCTTCACTCAAAATTAAATTTTAAATTAAAAAAATTAATAATAATAATAATAATAAAAGGGGGCAGAAACGTTGATTCCTTATAGTTTATTGCAAAGGAAGATGGGGCAGGAATATCTTGCTTGTTTTGTTTTTAATTTGACTTTATCAAATACATACAGTGCAAAAGAAACATTATAAGAACCTAGCAGAGCACTAATAGGACATGTTTGTCCAAATTACAAAATAAATAAAAAGACTTAATGATTTGCATTATTTATATTAATGAACCTTCTGTTTTGATGAGCTTAAAAACTTGATACTCCACAAGCTGAACCACTTCAAGTGTCTAGTGGTGACATGTAAGAAGAACAATAAGAACCAATTCAAGTACAAGACTTCTTTGTGTCTTACCTGGAACAAAAAACATAGCCACAATTTCGACAGTGATGGCGTCTTTCTGCAAAGGAAAACTTCACTCCACATGTTGGGCATGCTTCAGCTCCATCATCTTTGATCCAATGGTCAGCAACAACACGCCCAGGTTGATTGGTCACAGTCCAGCTCCATAGTCTTCCCTTAACATCCCCCACATAAACTGTTTTGTGGTCTCTGGTCAACAGGGAAAGAAAACCCAACAATAATATCAGTGAATCTCACAATTATTTAAAGCACAAAGAGATAGAGGGTAGGAAATACAATTTGATGAGATAATCAAGGAGTGGAAAAGAACAGGGTTCAACTGAACTAATGAAATGGAGATTCTAAAGGATATGAAGATAGGGTTCAACTGAACTAATGAAATGGAGATTCTAAAGGATATGAAGATAGGGTTCAACTGAACTAATGAAATGGAGATTCTAAAGGATATGAACATAGGGTTCAACTGAACTAATGAAATGGAGATTCTAAAGGATATGAACATAGGGTTCAACTGAACTAATGAAATGGAGATTCTAAAGGATATGAACATAGGGTTCAACTGAACTAATGAAATGGAGATTCTAAAGGATATGAACATAGGGTTCAACTGAACTAATGAAATGGAGATCCTAAAGGATAGGAAGCATTATTCTTAGAAAAAAAAAAGTTTTGCTTGTTCAATGATACTCTCCGGTAAAATACTATGAAACTACTATGAATATTTAATGCAAAATATACCTAAGAGATAAACAATTAAAATTATGATGATAAATAACTACCCCTTCCTTTCCCCCCATTTTTCGATGACATATTTTTTTTTTGGTTCATTGATTTTCATGAAACACAATTGTAACTGTTTTGCTTTAATTACCAAAGAAACAAAAAAAGCAATAGTAAACTTGCTTACAGATAGATATGGCTGTGACTGCAGTGACTAGTAAACTTGCTTAGAGATAGACATGGCTATGACTGCAGTGACTAGTAAACTTACTTAGAGATAGATATGGCTGTGACTGCAATGACTAGTGAACTTACTTAACTTAGAGATAGATATGGCTGTGACTGCAATGACTAGTAAACTTACTTGAAAATACATATGGCTGTGGCTGCAGTGACTAGTAAACTTACTTAGAAATAGATATGGCTGTGACTGCTGCTGGCTCCTTGTTATCCTTGCGCTCATAGGCAGTGTGCATGGTGAGCTTGCTTCTAAACACAAGTTGTCTCTGCCAACAGAAACCTGAAAGAGGGGACACATGCATCTAGTTAAACACAGATTCAATTGTATATGTTTAACCTTTTTTTTTTTAAATGGCAACATTTTATTATAAATTTAAACACAATCAACTTTTAAAAAATTACTGTAAACATATGAGTTGAGATAACTACACTACATGTCATCTCAATTCAATTTTCAAATATAAAAGTTACTGTAAACCTTCCTAACCTTTAAGTTGAGATAACTACACAAATACATGGTTTTAAAATACTAAGAACACAACCTTCTCTCAAAGTATGTTTCCCAAGAGGTTTGTATTTCTTTAAAACATCATCAGCTAATTTCTTCTTGGAGTCTGACAAATCCTGCTCGCTAAGGACTTCAAATTCTGAGGACTCACTTCCAACAAGTTCTGAGACACTTTCATTTGGAACCTTTAAAACAAATATCTTACACAGGTACAACCAAATCTTCATAACAAAAACACACTTATTAGTTTACTACACTGAAATAAAAAAAATGAAATAGAATCTTTTCAATTACATAATTATTGATTGCCTAACGTAAATGAGCACAACACAGGTATTGTCTTGAAATTATTGTCTACAGCACTCGTTTTTCACTTATACCCTTACACTAAACTGCCTGATTGTGCCACCCCCCGTCGTCCTGCTAAAGGTTTGGACTAGGAAGTAGATTATCTTCAACTCTGAAGCAACGCCGGAAACATGTCAACACCCCTGTTCCCCACATTATATTTATTTTAGAACTCTCTTCTATAAAATGAAATGTTATTTGGCTTTTAGTCATTTTTATTAGTTGTAATTGATAATATGACCCCTTTTAATGTAGAGAAAAAAAAAGTGCTTCAGAGAATAGTCTTATCTGCAAAATCACATATGCAAATTTTATCATTTCGGACTGTCTCTCTCTCTAGAAAAAAAAAAAAGAAATAGACTTTAGATCTATCTTTCTGATGCCATTAGGTTAAGTTGTTTTTTTCGTTGTTTTTTTTTTGTTTGTTTATACAATATCTATAAGGAAGTGAAAATAAATACATAATGACTTACAGCAAATAAAAAAAGAAAGAAAATATCAATTAAAATACAGAATACTTTTTTTAGTGCTATTTCTTTTTATGCTTTATATATAGAATGTGGCCTTTTGTGGAAATAAAGTACAAAAGTTTAATAGAAAGCTTGCAGTTTTTCATGAATAGTGACATTCAAATTGCAAATGTCAAAACCTGCCTTAGCAAGCACCTAAGAGGTTAAAGGGAAACTCTGATGGTTTTGACAATTTTTGATATGTGTTTTGATTTACAGATAATGAATATATGATTCTTTTTTTTTTTCTTTGCAATAATTAACTTAGTATTTGATGTTTTTCCGACGTAATTTTCCTGCACATCCAAAATAGTCAGACTTTCACCGGGTTTCTATGTGACGTCACACATGTGTTTTAATCTATTGACTTATTGTATAACAGGAGACCATAAAGCAAAGTTTACATTCTCGTAAAAGAAATATATCTTCGTCTATGCAGTTAGATCTAGATCTTGTAAGCAAAGAAAAAATGCGTATTAAAAGTAGATTTACCTTGCTTGACTAACCACAGCAGTGTGTATATTCTTGCCAGACCACTCAACACACAACAAACATTATCGCTTGGTTGTCTTGTCATGACCGACTACACGTAGTCTCGACTAGCCTTACACTGACCAGTTTGTTCGAATCAGTCAGACACACGATCTATTTACTTCTTGGGACAGAGAGAGGCCTAGATGAAAATGTTTCTCTTTTTCTCGAGTTGATTACCCTAATGCTTTTAGATTTATCTATACATGTCTCTCTCTCTCTCTCTATATATATATATATATATATAACTGTATCATAGCTCTGGACTAGGCCGTCACTAAGCCTAACAGCTACTGTAAGAATGAAGCGATACGATTGGTCAAATCTAGTTTCTCTTTAAGGGAAGTGACGTAAGAACTAGCTTAAAACAAAATATCATAGAACCCGTTTTTTTTTTAGATGTCAAGAATTTACTGACTAATTTATTAAATATAAATGTTTCTAAGCATTTAAATAAAAAATGATAATATGTTTTCTATTACAACTTTTTATGCAGAATTTAAATATGTCAATAACTCAAATTTGAAAAACCATCGGAGTTTCCCTTTAAAGAAACTTGTGTTTGAGATTTCATATGAATCCATATAGCAGTTGGTGAGTTCTTGTCCTAATACATTAGACACAGAATTAATTTGTACTGTAGTAATAAGCATCTCTATTTTCCTATTCATCACCTTACAGCTAGTATTCTAAAATACAACTGATAACTAAAAAATATTGGACAGATGAAGCTAGCCAGAAGGAAATAGAGGAGTAACCTTTACCTCTGACTGAGAATCTCTCTCCTGAGCAATATTTTCACTTGTGTTAGATACAGTTTCTACAGCTGCCTCACTACCTAACATCACCAAAGCATCAGCTGCTGTGTCTAAAGTTTGCTTTAAGTAAGAGTTGTCAACACTTTCAACACCCTGGTGAACTTTGATATCTGAAACTTTCTCACTGGTACTGCTGGTACTCATAGTGGTGGAGCCAAACTGACTCAACCTTTTGTTTTCCCAGGAGGATTCTCTGTCCTCTTCTCTCAACCGTTTAGAGAACGGGCTGTCCTGCTCTTCAGAGGAGCCAAGGTCGCATTCGATGGCAGCAAGAAAGTCAGGGTCCTTGAAATCTTTCAGCATGTCCACAGCCGGCTTACCATCACTGTAACTGTCACAGGACTCGTGGCGAGACAACTTCCTCCTTCCTGTGTAGCTGTCACTGGAGTTGTGATGAGTCAATTTGTGATTAGAGCCGATGGGAAGTGGAGCAGAAGATTTGGGTGAGGAGTTGCCTTCCTTAGTACTTTCTTTGTTGACAGAATTGGATTCTTTAGGAACTTGAACATACTCTATGCTCCACATCTATTCAAAAGATGAACAAAGAAATATAAAAGATGATTAAAAGCTTATTTAAGAATTTTAGTCCTAGATGGCAATTATATTTAATAGTCTTAGAAACTGGAATGAGAGGATTAGTGAGTTTCTACTCAAAAACCTTATGAGATATTGACAATGTGGCAGATGTATTGACCTCAAAGACATGTACTAATTGAAAAAAAAAATACATAGATCAGTGATAGAAGATGAACTAGTAAGGTAGGAAAGAGTAAAGCTGTCAATCAAATTTCTTGGTTCCAAATTCACTAACTGGCCTTGATTTAAAGTCCCAAAAATAACCCATTTTCAAAAAGGTTATGGCATAACCCAGTTGCATCACTCGAGTCCGTGTCACCCTGTGCGGTTAGCTCAGGTTGTCCCCCTCCCTCCTCCCTATCAACTTTATCCACTTTTCCTAAAAGAAATTCATTTTGTTGAGGCAATACATAAGCTGACTACCTATTTTCATCGATTTTTGCACAAAATGTAAAATTAGTCAGTTCTATTGGAAAATCCCATAGTTTATGGTATTTGTTTCAATAGTTTTGCATATTTTACAATGTATATTTATTAAAATCACCTAAACATGTTTCCTTTGTTAGACTTTTAGATGGAAATTACGCTGTTTTATTCAAACTTTTACTACCATTTAAAGGGGAAAATGTAAGTTTGCCACTACCTTGGTCGTCTATTGGTCTCGGGGAGTGCTTAAAGATCACCTATCGAGGTCTGGGGTGAAGCCCTGGGCATCAAGTATTTTTAAGCATTTCTGAGCATCAGAAACTCATTTTCCTTAAGTCTATCGTACAATTTCTACTAGAAAGAAGTTTGCAGGTCATATAAAATTCAATTAAGATAAGGTTCAAGGCAAATGAGCAGTGTTTCTCAAACTTTTACTGTTGGCACCCCATCCAGCTAAACATTTTTTTTTTTTTTCAAAAATAGTGAAATGTACATAATTTTAAACTCTTTTGTATAACTGAAAAAGTTCTTTCTGGAGATAGTATTAGGCATCAGGTTCCCTATCCATCCAGCTAGGTGGTCTGTTGAAGTGCCATTAGCGCCTCAAAGTGTTTTTCTTCGTTCTCAGCTTGTGTCGTCTTCAATGTATTTTTCTTAACATAGTAAGAAGAGCCTATGTCAATGTTAAATTATAACGGAGTGGGACGTTCTGATAAAGAAATATTTTCTTGAAATCTGAGCACACTTTTTATACTAGTTAAAAATAGTTGCTAAAATTAAGTCTATTAAAGAAGGAGGCAGCATTGGCCAATACTATTATACAAGGGATGTTTGAGGTACATATAGCGTACGTATGTCTACTTTCATTTTTGTTTCCAATTTTAAGCAGCCCTATAGGACCATGTGATAAAAAAAATTTCTCCCTAAGAAAAGCAATTTCAGTATTTAAATTTAATCATGGCTGCCTGGTTGTGCTGTATGCATCTCAATGGTCCTAGGTTCATACCCTGCTCCCAGCGATTCCACCCTCATCCTGAGGAGGTTTGGACTAGGAAGTAGATTAACTTCCACTCTGAAGGAACATCCAAAACATGTAAAACATTTTACTAACTTTTTATGATGTCTCAGTAATAATTCAAACTTTGCAATGATTATAGGATATGACAATGACAATGATTTGTTCTGTTTCTGATCTTTTTGAGTTTTTTTTTTAAAAAGTGAACAACTTACTCGAACAACGCCATCAGTACTTCCGGTTAAAATAACATTCTGGTTGTCCCATTCATTCATCTGTTGAGACAAGATGGAATTAAAGTCCACACAAAATTATCTATACAAAAAATAGACCACTGCATTTTAATTGAATTCATGTACAAAGTTTATTAGTCATATATTATTATTTTTTCCATTGAGATGTAAATGACAAAGACTACTAATCTCTACTTCACTAGCTAGTGTCTGCAAGAAACTTGAGAGTGGAAACAATGTTGTGATGAAGAACCAACCTGTGAGATACAGACACAGAGAATCTGCTGGTTACGTCCTGTGGAGGTGTTCACACTGGCTATCATTTCCCCATTCACATTCCACACGTGGAGAAATGTTCCAGCACAAGTTGCTATGTCTCCCTAGAATTAGATGAGATCAAGTTAAAATAAATTCTACACCTATAGTTTACAATATCAGTTAGTGATGTTCAAGACAGAAATAGTCACTGACCGTAAGATCATTGATAGCAACAGCTGCCACAGGTGCTACATGTCCTCTTAGCTGGTTAACATAGATCAGGCGACTCATGTCCCACAATATGCAAGTTCTATCTCTGGAGCCACTTACAATTAAACTGTAGGCAGCAGAAGATGTCAGGCAAGTAACAGGCTCTGTGTGGCCATACAATGGCTGTTTGAGAACTGCTTTCTTTTCCTTATTGTTGTACTCCCACACATTGACAACCTAAACATCAAAAAGTACAATCTATTTATTATAACAATTTACTGCTGCAGAAAATGGTTTATTCTGTCACAATGATTTATTTGTAGGTTACAATTGAATCAAGATAGCCATGTAAAATGCTGCACACTTCAAATAAATTCATAAGTTTTAAAAATAAGTACTCAATTTAATAATATCTAAGTATAATGAAATTACTAGAAAACCACTATCTTGGCTTTATTCAACAAGATTACGCTAAAGTAAACAGTCAACAAATATAAACAGGTCTCACATGACACTGTTGAAGTATTATGAACACACATACACATAAATGGACCTTCTGACACGCTGGACACACAATGAAAACGAACAACTCAGTAACACTACACTAAGATTCCCTAAGTGTTGAGATGTATAAATGAAAATGATCCTTTAAATAATTCAGAAAAAAAATATTTAGTAGACTATCAATAATATTTGCATATCTCCTAATGTTCTAGTTTAATTCTATCTTATTGTTAATAAATTAACTAAAAAGTCTAAGTTCTTACACAGCAAGTTCCCCCTGTGATAAAAATTTTATCATTGGGACATGAAGCACATAGAATTTCTCCACTATCCAAACCTTCAAACACTAGTGAAGCCTAGATAAGGATAAAAGCAATATGATCATATAATTTTGAAAGAGATATCATAAGCTATCAAACAATCTATCTGGTCACCTTATCAAACCAACATTTTGTACTGATACCTAGTTAATGGCTCTAAACATATTGAAATGTATGTCCATTTAGTTACCTTATCAGATTCATATGCGCCTATTCTTATACTCAAGTCAGAAAAGCCCCAAGCCAGGTAACGTGTGTGTCCTGGTGGAATTAAGACTTTGTTTTGCTCCACAGCCAGCAGGTATTTGTCCAAGTGATGAATCTGACCAACTGCAGCTTTCAATTCTGATGATAATAAAAGTAACTAACAAAGTTGTTCATTAGTATTATTTATTTAGAGAAATCCATTTTTTTACATGATGATAGACTACATCCTATGTAAAGATGATTTAGTTTAAAGATTAATAATTCTGTCTTTTTGAAGGCATTAGGTCTAAATCCAGGTATATAGATACAATATTACTTTATATCAGAACACTAAAAAACTTTAGTGTTCCAAATACCAAACGTATGTGGAAATTAAAAACAAGTTCCTGTGATGGTCCGTGATCACAAAAAAGAGTTAATCCTAATTTCTCTAATGGCAGATTTAAGTCAAATCATTTAGCCCAACTTTAATCCCAGTCAAATCAAATATTGTTTCAGGTCAGTAACGTGAGTTTTAACTGTACCATTTGAACCAATACAAACCTTTGATTGGCTGCATGGAAGGCTTTAAGTTATCTACATGGTGGAAAAAGAAAGCATTGATAGGAATGTTGAGTTTTTTCTGTGGATGAGGTCGCTTGAACAACTGCAAGTAGAGAAATAACCTGTCAGTCAAATATGTGAAACACAGATTGAGTGAAGTGGCTTTTTGTGATTTCCAGTTTTAAAGTTTCAAAACACCACATTCCCATTTTTCTAGCCTTTAATCATGTTGATTATTTTCTGACTAGATTTACATCTGCTAGGGCATTTAGAAAAAAACAAATAAAAAAACCATCTAGTCTAGATAAATATAGGTCAGTGGGATACACTTTTTAATGCATTGTTATGGCCTTATACTTTCAAAAGTTTAAATGAATCTAGAATTAAGCCCCGTGTTGTCATTATGTACTACAAATTCCATTGATACAAGTTCAATGAATATAGATAGACAATTAAGCCCATCTGTGCATCATTACATAAACTAAAAGTTTAAGAACAGGTTCTTTTTTGCCTACCTGTTTAGGAATTTGCCCAAAGTTATTAATAAACCCAATGGTTGCATTTTTCTTGAGTGGGTCATCAATGCTGTAAATATCCACATTGCCCTCATAAAACAAATGATGAAAGACATTGACAGCTTCCACAGCAGCTGGACCACACTGTTTGTAGCCAAATATCAGATCAATCCATTCATGGAGGTGGCAGCTCACATAGTCACATTCTAGGGCCTGACAAAATCAGAGGTTTTAATACACTTCAATGTGAACACGAAAACTAGGGTTCAATTTACTATCTAGTGTATATATATATTGTTACGTATTTCTGAATCTTCTAGCTAAATGTATTAGTAGGCACACAAATAAAAACACTGCAAAGAATTTGACGACTAAACTTTCAGTTTCATATAACTTTAATGACTATTAACTCTAACAATTCGTTACTGTAACATGTAGCGCAGAAGACTGTACAATATCTGTCAGTTTACAGTTAGCTATACTTTGTTGCAATTCATCTCTTCGCTTCGTTGCAATTCATCTCTTCTCAACTTGCATCGAGCCGTATTCCACAGAACAGACCAACGACACACTTCCCAGTGTCGCTCCAGGTCTCCCAAAGCTGAACCAAGTCGTACTCAAGTCTACCGAATCAGAGCCGCACACGTCTTACATCGACTGTATCAACTGTAACGGCTCAAGTCCACTGTAGTTCGCTGTATAGACCTTAACGACAGTAGTCCACTCCAGTTAACTCTACCCTAGTTAACTTGCATCGAGTCGTACACATTTCTCTTCCACTAGAGCCGCACACGTCTTACATTATCTGTATCGACTGTAACGGCTCACTCAAGACTGACTTTCACATTAACTCTCTGGCTTATATAGAGTCCTTAATCACTCCTCCAAAGTTGCAAAAACACTGCTAGTATCTTCTGGAATAACATGTGAGGAAACGTCACATCCTGTCTTTGTTTATACATGTAGATTCCAGAAAACATCGGCTACAGTGTCATCTTGCCAGGGTCCCAAGTTGTGACCTCTATCTGTCAATGGACATTACTAGTACCTTCTGGAATAACACGTAAGGACACGTCACATCCTGTCTCTGTTTATACATGTACATTCCAGAGAACACCCGCTGCTGTGTTATCTCATCGGGGTCACACGTTAACCTCTTCCTGTCACTGGTCATTTGTAACAATATATATCTGTTTATTAAAGAGTAGACCTAATCATGTGAAACACACCTGTCTATGTACACGTATAAATTCTCTAGGGTCACCTTTAGCCCAGGGAGGTAGCAGCACATCATTTAGTGAGACTCCATTTTGTTTAGCACCTGAACACAACAAAAACAAAATTAATAGAATCAAGAAATGATAATGCCGTTCCTCTGGATAAATATTTAAGAAAGAAATGAAAAAATATAGGAAAATATTTCTAAAAAGGTAGCCAACTATTTGCATACAATTTCAAATAAAGTAAACTTAGTATTTCAGTGCCTTTGTATTAAAAAGGATAAGTTATGTATGTTCCAAGTAAATACTAACATAATATTTTGTATTTCCACCATTAAGAAAATGTAATTCTGGACTCTCATTATCCATAAAAATAATTTTTTTAAAAAAGTTTTCTATTTACCAAGGTCAAAATTATTTTTATTTAGAAGAAAATCAGGCAAGTAAAAAAACTCAGGAATTAATTCCTTCACATCAGCCATGTTGTTTTTAGAAGCAGACATCCAGTTCTCTTTAATGCTATGAAACATTCTGTCTGCCAGGTCAAAATGGCCTCCCTGTTGAATAAAGTCAACTGTATGAGCGTGAAAAGTCATGATTGAGGCTCCTAAAAATGAAAGTATGAGACAACAGAACTAAGTCACATGGCTGTTGTTCTACTGTACCTGAAGTTTCAGGAAATGCTGTGTGAAAGGTTCCATGCGGACAAGATAGGAGGCAACAATCATGGCAGAAGAGTAGTGAGTTCCATAATGATAGGGTGGGGTTTCCCCTGCAAGTATTCAAATACAAATGTTCTAACAATCTAACTTACATTTGAAAGGTATCATTTTCTTGCCTTCAATCAAACTTAGAAAAACACTTAGTCCACATAAAAAAAAAAACAGTTCAGTGTCACTTATAGATTGGCCTGCTTTTATTCTTCCTCTAATAGCAAAGTGATTATTGAATATATGTATAAGCATGTCTTTAGGTTACTGATTTAAAAGCTTATGATATTTTTTTTAATTACTTTTGCATAGTGCATCTCTCAAGCTATAGCATGCTCAGTGCACTTTGGATCAATCCTATTTGTGGACCTGTAGGGAACAGAAGTATCTACTGTGCTGTATTTATGTGCTCAGCAAACAAGTGAGGATTCAAACTCTCTTTTAGAGATAAGGTAGCCAAGCTGTTTATACCACTCAGCCCATTTTATATTGGGCCAATAAAAAAAACTTGTAAAAATGATGGTTGTATATTTTACTTCTTTAAATTTATGCGATGCAATCAATACATCAAACTAACCTTGTGGATCATCCCATTCATTGTAGCGTTTCTGAAACTGTTGTAATCTGACTGGAGTCTGAACACCCATGGGCTTGGAAAGGTCTCGGAAGTTAGAGGCTTTACTTAAGTCTAATTCCTTTCAAAAAAAGAAATGTAAATATTTCTATTGATCCAAACAGACAAAAAAAAAAGACAAAAAAAAACTATAGTACAATATGGATGGCTGCCTGGTATGTGCTGCCCACATCAACCCTTCCCATCCTCATAAGATTTTCTTAGAATGTAATCATTTTCATTTCAAAAGAAACACCCAAAACTTATGAAACAAAAAAAGAGGACTAAGAAAATTCTAATTTTCAAAATTGCAATAATTTCCAATGTTGAATGGAAACAAAAATATTACAATGGTATCTAGAATGTACTTTGTGGAGAGTTTTTCCATTAGAAGTTACTATTTTTTTGTTATAGGATGATAGATTTTGTAGACAACTGAATCATAATTATTTCAAACATTTTAATTTTCACAGCATAAATATTTTTAAGTTTTATAATTAAATTTATGTATATAACATAATGTTACACCTTAGCGGAATCAAAGATATTTAGAAGATTTATGAAACTGAAAAGTAATTTCACTTATAATTAATAATATAGCATTGTTAAATAATACTCATTATGGACTTTTTTACGATTTTTTAATGACGTGATTTCCTTTAATAATAAAATTAGGAAAACCCTAATGCATCATTTGCAACAAAGTCTGCAAAATCTATGAAGCCAAACAAACTGAAATGTCATATTGATAGAAAGCATCCAGCCCTTGCCAACAAGGATACCAAGTAATTGAGAGGTTAAGGGTAAGGTAAATAAATTATGGCAATTTTGAAAATGAGTTTCTCTTTTGCAAACCTCCAGCAATGACTAGGCCTACTACATCAAAAAAAAATCAAATGTGACATGCTTCAATTTGTCTGAAAAAAATATGATCTTTCCAAATGAAACTTCAGCTCTGGCAGAAAATTGATAGAAAATAATATTTACATGTTGCCAAAGATTTTCTATGAGGAAATGAAACCTGAAAAACGGGTAAAATGATATTTCTGTGAAAGAACATTTGCATAGGCTTGCAGATTAAACATCATACTTTCTAAATCTACATGACATTTTGTTTGCACTTGGTAGAAATCCATTCACATCAAAGTTGAAGACTTTCCAGGGACATCACAGAAAGAACTAATGAAATTAATAGAGATGCAGCAAAATTATTTCTCTTCATCAGTTACACAAATCTGTACATGTGTTTGCAGCTATATCCTTTTTTTTAATGTGATGCACATTCTTCTTTCATGTCTTGTAACATATTTTTGCTATACTTAGTTTTTCATCCAGTTAGTTTTCAAGCCTAAATACAGAAGTAGACTTGATGAAGAATATAAGTGTTACGTATCTAGGCGTTGTTTTTTTTTCTTTCTTTGACCTGTTGCGGTCGAGAGACGGGTAGGTTGTCCGCCCCTTGTGTAATAAGTTTTTTTTTATTCGTCAAGCCACACATACAGTGACCGGTCCTTGACCTGTGTGTGTACCTCTGGTTGAAAGGAGGGTGTTTTTTTTTCTTCTGTCTCTTTGAAGAGCGTTCTAGATCTGGGAAATTGATGACGTATTTGGTTCGAGAAATTCCTAGATTTGTCTTGAGATCGACGCGCGGTAGATTATATAAAGACCGCCCGCGTGACGTTGACGGACAGACATACGGAGACAGCCGTGAGACAGAATAGCGGAGACATTGCGCGACCCGTGCGTGGTATACCACTTGATCGTGTAAGTTAATATTTTGTTTCTTTTTTCCAAGGCCTTGCTTGCTTGTATTTGTAATTATATTTTCAAACTCTTGTATTGTAATATTTTTACATGCCATTTTTGTAAAAGGGTTTTGGTCAACACATCAATTCTGTATTGAGTAAATGTTTATTTTTCTTTCTTGTAACTTTATATTTGATTAAACATTAAGTTGATATTTTACCTTCCGATTTCTGGTGTCATTTTTTTTTTTGTTAATCATTGTAAGTCTTTGATTAAACTCAGACTTCTTATAAGTGACACAACTGCTATTCTATTGTCACGTTCCCCTAGGCAAGCCATTTAAAAGTAGAATTCAATTCGTAATACGTGACAAAAGAAGTTTGGGGGCTTTCGTCCCGGATATTTTTCTGAACCTATTTTCGTCTTACTTGAGTAATTTTGTAAAGGCGAAGTTGACTTTAACAAAACATTTTTTGTGTCAAAGAGTCGGAAGTAAAGTATCAATAGTATTGACCAAACTCTCTTTTGTTGTACTGATTTTGTACTGTATATTTACGTTGTATACATTTTTTTTGCTTGTAATAGTTGTTAGTTAGTCATGGATATTCAGGTTTTTCTTGCAAATCCCTCTGTGGAAGAGCTTGATGCTTTTACTAGGAAGGAACTGGTCCTTATTTCTAAACATTTAGGGTTAAAAATAAAATCAAATGCCCTTAAACAAGAAATCAGAGATAACATTGTAATCCATTATGTAGACGAGGAAGTGTTTTCTGAAGACCTTTTAGAAACCCTTAGACCCGATGAGGGTAAATCAGATTTAGAACTTCAGATAAAATTAAAACAAATGGAAATAGAAGCCCAGACGGCTAGAGAGCAGAGAGAAATTAAACAAAAAGAATTGGAGCTTGCAGCGGCTAGAGAGCAGAAAGAAATGGAAATAGAAGCCCAGAAGGAAATTAAACAAAAAGAATTAGAGCAGAAAGAAATGGAAATGAAATTACAAATAGAGTTTAAAAAATTAGAGTTAGCTGCTAATGTAAGACCAGATTCTTCCCCTGCCAGTCATACTGTTGAAGCAACAAAATTTTTGAAAATAATTCCACGCTTTAATGAAGCCACAATTGACAATTATTTTCCACAATTTGAACTTGCTGTGAAAAATTTTAATGTACCTGAAACTTTGTGGCCCACTTTGCTGCAAACAGTTTTGACTGGTAGAGCTGCAGAGGTATTTTGTTCTCTGACCATTGAACAACAAAAAGATTATAATGTTGTTAAGGCCTTAATTCTTAAGGCATATGAACTTGTTCCGGAAGCTTACCGAAAGCAGTTCAGGGATTGTCGCAAATCAGATGGCCAAACCCATGTAGAATTCCTGCGGGAAAAGGAGCGACGCTTTGAGAAATGGCTCACTTCCAGGGAAATCGGCACCGACTTTGCAAAATTCAAGAACCTAATGCTGATGGAAGAGTTCAAGAGTTGTGTGCGGCTGGACGTCCGTACGCATATAGCTGATCGTGGCGAGGAAGATGTGCACAAGGCTGCAGTGTTGGCAGACGATTATATAATATCACATCAATTTGCCAAGTATACGACGGATGTCAAGCCAAAACAAGTCAAACAGCCTGAGTCCATTGCTAGCAACTCCATCAAGAACAGCAGTACAAATGACAGAAAACCTACTACAAGTAAAGCTACTTGTTCCTACTGCAAACGAGAAGGCCATAAAATTGACGATTGCTGGAAATTGAGGAAGAGAAACGAAAAAGCTCCTTCAAAAGTCAGCGCTTGCACAGTACAGTGGTCGGCGAGGTTTACTCCCTCATCATCAAGTCATATCAAGAATACCTCGACACCACCTGTTTCAAATGTATTGACTGTACAAGACTCTCCGAAAATGTCTCCACGATGTTCAAATGACTCAACAGTGAGTTCTTCAAATTCATCTTTACGATGTTCTAATGACTCAAACAAGAGTTTTTCAAATACATCAAGCCGATGTTCCAATGACTCAAACAAGAGTTTTTCAAGTACATCAAGCCGATGTTCCAATGACTCAAACAAGAGTTTTTCAAATACATCAAGCCGATGTTCCAATGACTCAAACAAGAGTTTACCTAGTACATCACACCGATGTTCCAATGACTCTATCCAGAGTTTCCATAATACATCACCCCGATGTTCCAATGACTCTATCCAGAGTTCCCATAATACATCATCCCGATGTTCCCATGACTCTATCAAGAGTTCCCATAAGACATCCCCCCGATGTTCCAATGACTCCATCAAGAGTTCTCCAAATACATCCAAAAGATGTTCTACTGACTCAAGAAAGAGTTTCTCCACTGCGTCTCCTAGAGATGTCAATGACTCCAGCGAGAGTTCGACCCAAGTCCAGTCTGCATCAACCAAAATTGATGTTTTATTAGAGGATTTTAAGCCTTTCATTTCGGAAGGATTTGTATCACTACCCGGTGATTCTACAAGTCTACGACCTATCACCATTTTGAGAGACACAGGTGCCTCACAATCGTTACTTTTAGAGGGTATCTTGCCCTTGTCAAAATCATCATCGACTGGGAAGAGCATCCTGTTACGAGGCGTAGAGCTTGGATGTATAGATGTGCCTCTACATCTAATCGACATAAAGTCAAATCTCATTACTGGACCGGTTGTTGTAGGTGTCCGACCAACATTACCATTGGAAGGCATCTCGTTGCTGTTAGGCAATGACTTAGCAGGTGGAAAGGTGATAGCCGAACCCATCGTCACTCAAACACCCGACTTATCTGCCACACCCGAGGAAGACCTAGAGTTATATCCAGCGTGTGCAGTAACAAGGGCAATGAGGTTGAAAGCATCTCAAGAAGAGAACGTCATCAAAGCCAACAGTAACCAAGATGATGTGGACTTGAGCACCACATTCTTTGCTTCTCTTGAAGAAGAACCAACGCCAAATTCTGAAAAGCCGGCATCAACTCGAAAACAGTTGATTGAGGACCAAAAGAAGGATCCAGAGCTCGCCAAACTCCGAGAAACCGCAATGACATCACAAGAGGCAGAGCTAGCATCAACGTGCTACTACATCCAAGATGATATGCTCTTCAGGAAATGGAAACCTCCAGACGCATCCAACGAAGAAGAATGGAGAATATGCCATCAAATCGTGTTACCAGAAAGATACCGAGCGTACATCATGAATCTGGCTCATGATACACCAATGTCAGGTCATCTCGGCATCCACAAGACATACCACAAGATTATGTCACACTTCTTCTGGCCACGTTTGAAGAAAGATGTCATCCAGTACTGCCGATCGTGTCATGCCTGTCAGATGGTTGGCAAGCCAAATCAAAAGATCCCTGTTGCTCCTCTGAAGCCGATTCCAGCCTTTGAAGAACCTTTCAGCAGAGTACTTATTGACTGTGTTGGTCCTCTCCCAAGGACAAAAGCTGGCAACCAATACCTGTTGACCATTATGTGTGCTTCAACTCGTTTTCCTGAGGCTATTCCTCTAAGGAACATAAAAGCATCGAACATTGTAAAGGCCTTAATCAAGTTCTTTACTCTATTTGGTCTACCAAAGTCCATCCAATCGGACCAAGGAACGAATTTCACGGCCAATCTTTTCAAGCAAGTCATGACTCAGTTGGGCATCAAACACTGCATGTCGAGTGCGTATCATGCCGAGTCGCAAGGCGCTCTTGAGCGATTCCATCAGACTCTCAAGAACATGATCCGAACCTATTGCTTTGAGCACGAAAAAGACTGGGACGAAGGAATCCACATGCTGCTGTTTGCAACCCGTGAATCCGTCCAGGAATCCTTGGGATTCAGCCCTTTTGACTTAGTCTTTGGCCATTCGGTGCGCGGTCCCTTAAAATGTATAAAAGAGATTTTGTTGTCACCAACAGCCACTGAAGGACTTTTAGACTATGTAAGTAAGTTTAAAACTAGACTTTATGATGCTTGTGTTCTGGCCAAAAATAACTTACAAAACACCCAATCCAGCATGAAACGCTGGTATGATAGAAAGGCCCGTGTTAGAGAATTTTCTCCCGGGGATAAGATGCTTGTGTTTTTGCCCATACCAGGTCAACCCTTGCAAGCCAGATATTTTGGTCCATATGAAATTGAGACCAAAATTAGTGACCTCAATTACACAATCAAAACTCCTGACCGTAGGAAAAAGACTCAGCTATGTCATATAAACATGCTGAAGCCTTATGTATCTCGGCCAGATCACTCAGAGAAGAGTAATTGTGCTTTAAATACAGTCAAAAGTTGTTCAAATAGCCATGTTTCTCCTATTGATGATGATATTGTAAAGGAGAAATTTGGACAATACAAAATACCTAATTCTTTTGTATTACAGAATTTGGATGTAAAACTGTCTCATCTGTCTTCGACAGAAAGGCCAGTTATCATGAAACTCATTAATGAATTTAATGACATTTTTTCTGATGTACCAAAACAGACTAATGTTATAATGCATGATGTAGATGTTGGCGAGGCTACTCCAGTCAAGCAGCATCCTTACAGGGTTAACCCTGAAAAACTTGCCATACTTAGGTCAGAAATCAAGTATATGCTTGAAAATGACCTCATTGAACCAAGTTCCAGTAGCTGGAGCTCCCCATGTGTCTTGATACCTAAACAGGACAAGACTTATCGTTTTTGTACAGACTACCGTAAGGTAAATGCTGTCACAAAGACCGATTCGTTTCCTATCCCTAGGATAGACGATCTCATAGATCGTATTGGTGACGCTAAGTACATCACCAAAATAGACCTACTTTCAGGTTATTGGCAGGTTCCCCTGACTGATAGGGCAAAGGAAATCTCCGCCTTTGTCACCCCTGATGGTCTGTACCAATACAAAGTGATGCCATTTGGCATGAAGAATGCTCCTGCCACTTTCCAGAGAATGATAAATGCCCTGCTTGCTGACATGGAGAATTGCCACGCATACATAGACGATGTAGTAATTTTTAGCCAAGATTTTTCTAGCCATTGTAAACAACTGCATTGTCTTTTTACTAAACTTTTACATGCAAAAATTACTGTAAACCTGAGTAAGAGTGATTTTTGCCAGGCTTCCATCCAATACTTAGGCCATATTGTAGGACAAGGCCAGGTGAAACCTGTAATGGCCAAAGTAGAAGCTATCCAAGCTTTCCCTATTCCTGCTGATCGGAAACAACTCCGAAGATTTTTGGGAATGTCTGGATATTATAGAAAATTTTGCGAAAATTTTTCTGTCATTGCCAGTCCTTTAACAAACCTCCTGAGAAAGAACGTCCAATTTACTTGGACGGATGAATGTCAGAAAGCCTTTAACCAAATTAAGCAGATATTATCTAGCTCCCCCATTTTGATGGCTCCTGACTTCGGAAAACCTTTTAGGTTAGCTATTGACGCCAGTGACACAGGTGTTGGGTCAGTCCTTTACCAAGAAGATAATTTCCAAGTAGAGCACCCTATTTGTTTCTTTTCCAAGAAATTTAATAGACATCAAAGAAATTATTCTACTGTGGAAAAAGAATGTCTTGGGTTGATTCTTTCTATACAACACTTTGATTTTTATATCAGTGGGTCCAGATGGCCACTGGTTGTATTTACTGACCACAATCCCCTTACATTTATCCACAAAATGTCTGGCAAGAATCAACGACTTCTCAGGTGGAGTTTATTTTTACAAGAGTACAACCTAGATCTTAAACACATAAAAGGCAGCGAAAATGTTATCGCTGATGCCTTATCTAGATTGTAAAAAGTATTTTGATGTATATTTTTTTTTTATATATATCATGATAAATACATTCTGTAATGTAAATATTTTTTTTTTAGTTCTAAAAAGATTTCCATTTCGTGGAAATGTAAACTTTTTATTTTTAGGAGGGAGGTGTTACGTATCTAGGCGTTGTTTTTTTTTCTTTCTTTGACCTGTTGCGGTCGAGAGACGGGTAGGTTGTCCGCCCCTTGTGTAATAAGTTTTTTTTTATTCGTCAAGCCACACATACAGTGACCGGTCCTTGACCTGTGTGTGTACCTCTGGTTGAAAGGAGGGTGTTTTTTTTTCTTCTGTCTCTTTGAAGAGCGTTCTAGATCTGGGAAATTGATGACGTATTTGGTTCGAGAAATTCCTAGATTTGTCTTGAGATCGACGCGCGGTAGATTATATAAAGACCGCCCGCGTGACGTTGACGGACAGACATACGGAGACAGCCGTGAGACAGAATAGCGGAGACATTGCGCGACCCGTGCGTGGTATACCACTTGATCGTGTAAGTTAATATTTTGTTTCTTTTTTCCAAGGCCTTGCTTGCTTGTATTTGTAATTATATTTTCAAACTCTTGTATTGTAATATTTTTACATGCCATTTTTGTAAAAGGGTTTTGGTCAACACATCAATTCTGTATTGAGTAAATGTTTATTTTTCTTTCTTGTAACTTTATATTTGATTAAACATTAAGTTGATATTTTACCTTCCGATTTCTGGTGTCATTTTTTTTTTTGTTAATCATTGTAAGTCTTTGATTAAACTCAGACTTCTTATAAGTGACACAACTGCTATTCTATTGTCACGTTCCCCTAGGCAAGCCATTTAAAAGTAGAATTCAATTCGTAATACGTGACATAAGATTCGATGTGATCATGAAAGACTGCCCCAAGAAAAAGGTATCTGGTGAAACAGAAACATGTCTTCCCACTGTTTACATAGTACATTGTTTCGCAGCAATATTGTACTATTGTCCCGACCACTATCTATGCTCCGAAATACTTTTTTAAGTGCCAAGTATTAAATATGAGTATGGCCATTAAGCAATAGAAAAGCATCTATAGTCATGAAGATAAATTTAATTTATTTGTAATTTAATTATAAGCAGAAATACATTAGACTAAACATAATTAAATATTGTTTAATGATTAAACATAATGCTTTTACAATGCATATTAGATATTTGCATTATGATTATCATTTCATAACATTAACAATAACACAAATAATTTAACTAACTTTTACAATTACATAGTGAAAAATTGTCAAAAGGGGTCGCGATGCTAAAAAAGTTGAGAACTGCTGATATAGATATATGTGATATATATCAATATATTCAAGGGGTTAATATTTCTTAGTAAATTTAATTATAATTTTAATGCTATATAAAACTAAGAAATGTGTACTGAGCTGGTACCTCAGAATCATAGTTGGCAATGATCCAAGGAAAGACAGGGTATTGCATGAGATCATTATAAGACCTGCCCGCTAATGTGTTGAGGTACATCAAGTATTGAAAGTTGCTGAGCTCTCCTTTCTGAAATATAAACAAGTATCTAGATTGACTATAGACTAGGAATTAGTTCATTTATTTACAAATTCTTGAAAAGTATACTTAATAATTTACTTGTTACAATTACTACCAATGTACTGGACATTCTTTTAAGTAGGTGTTTCTTAAGTGAGAAAAGGACTTAACAAAATGGGAACAGTTTAGCAGCAACTTTAAAATGCCCTTTTTTAAAAGTAAAATCAAAAAAGTTACAATTTAAATTTATATACTTTTTGTTTCAAATTAATTCACATTTTCTTGTATGTTAAAAAAAAAAGACTACAATCATAGGGCTACAAGAAATTCCACCAATCAAAGAGTTTCCAAGAGAAGACATTACTTACCTCCCACCTCTGTGTCACTGACTTTTCTCCTATCAGGTTACTGATTATGCCTCCGCTGTAAATATGATCAAATAATTGTCAAATTATTGAATACGAAACAATTATAAAATCATTTTACAAACAAGCAAAAAAAAAAAAAAACAAATAAAAATCAAATGATGTTTAAAAGTTCTGAAATATAAAAGAGCAATGAAAATGGAAATGTAAAAGAAGAACTACTCACTTAAATCAAAACTAATAACATCACTAATTTCAATATTATGAACAAGTCATGAAGAGTAGACAAACTGACTTACCCAGTTTCTACTTTAGCATTCTGGCGTTGACCAGACACTGAGTGCTGAGCATTATCTGTCATTGCTGTAGCCACAGACAAAAACCTTGCAGGAGAGAAATTCATAATACTAGACTTCTCACCTCTATTTACTTATGGTTCTGCTACTCTACAAAATCTTGTATAATGCTCAACAGCAATAGTGAACAGCAATATTTTTTTTTTGTTAAAATGTGCAATGAATTGTATGTTACAAAATCCTGATGCTAAAAATTGACTAAGCTGAATATAATCATACATACAAATATTTGAACGGGACTTAAGGTTTGATTAAAAACAGATGAATGTGGAAGAACACTAATGCAAAACTATTTGTATGACTGACACTGATATATGAATATTCTTGTTTTTCATTCATAAGGGTTACAGTAATATCAATTTATTTTTCTCTAGGAAAATTGGAAGAGGATTAAAGAGATCACAAAATAACAAAAAGAAAAAATATATATATACAAAGTATAATTATTAGAAAGTTAAAGAACAATATTTAAAAACCTGGTAATTAATAGAATTAGAAATCAGCTTCTCCCAATAACATTCCAAGATGACCAACTTACTTTGTGAGAACCTTGTTCCGTATTTTCCGAGGAAAAGCTAAAAGATGGTTGCGTCCATCTCCTGAAAACACTTCTATTGCTATAGGCTGTAGTAAATATCTTCTCTTGTGAACTTCCCGAATATCATCATATGCAAATCTGCTGTTCCTAAAGATGATACAATAAAACCTTTAAGGAAAGAATTTTTCTTCATTTGTAAAAAATTTATCAAATGTGAACAAGAAAAAAAAGTAATAAATTTAAAGATGTATTTTAATGGCTAAGATTTTTAGTTTTAAAATCTGCATGTATTACATTGTGAGATTGTTTTAAAATCTGCATGTATCACATTGTGAGATTGTTTTAAAATCTGCATGTATTACATTGTGAGATTGTTTTAAAATCTGCATGTATTACATTGTGAGATTGTTTTAAAATCTGCATGTATTACATTGTGAGATTGTTTTAAAATCTGCATGTATTACATTGTGAGATTGTTTTAAAATCTGCATGTATTACATTATGAGATTGTTTTAAAATCTGCATGTATCACATTGTGAGATTGTTTTAAAATCTGCATGTATTACATTGTGAGATTGTTTTAAAATCTGCATGTATTACATTATGAGATTGTTTTAAAATCTGCATGTATTACATTGTGAGATTGTTTTAAAATCTGCATGTATCACATTGTGAGATTGTTTTAAAATCTGCATGTATCACATTGTGAGATTGTTTTAAAATCTGCATGTATTACATTGTGAGATTGTTTTAAAATCTGCATGTATTACATTGTGAGATTGTTTTAAAATCTGCATGTATTACATTATGAGATTGTTTTAAAATCTGCATGTATTACATTGTGAGATTGTTTTAAAATCTGCATGTATTACATTGTGAGATTGTTTTAAAATCTGCATGTATCACATTGTGAGATTGTTTTAAAATCTGCATGTATTACATTGTGAGATTGTTTTAAAATCTGCATGTATCACATTGTGAGATTGTTTTAAAATCTGCATGTATTACATTGTGAGATTGTTTTAAAATCTGCATGTATTACATTATGAGATTGTTTTAAAATCTGCATGTATCACATTGTGAGATTGTTTTAAAATCTGCATGTATTACATTGTGAGATTGTTTTAAAATCTGCATGTATCACATTGTGAGATTGTTTTAAAATCTGCATGTATCACATTGTGAGATTGTTTTAAAATCTGCATGTATTACATTGTGAGATTGTTTTAAAATCTGCATGTATTACATTGTGAGATTGTTTTAAAATCTGCATGTATTACATTGTGAGATTGTTTTAAAATCTGCATGTATTACATTGTGAGATTGTTTTAAAATCTGCATGTATCACATTGTGAGATTGTTTTAAAATCTGCATGTATCACATTGTGAGATTGTTTTAAAATCTGCATGTATTACATTGTGAGATTGTTTTAAAATCTGCATGTATTACATTGTGAGATTGTTTTAAAATCTGCATGTATTACATTGTGAGATTGTTTTAAAATCTGCATGTATCACATTGTGAGATTGTTTTAAAATCTGCATGTATCACATTGTGAGATTGTTTTAAAATCTGCATGTATTACATTGTGAGATTGTTTTAAAATCTGCATGTATTACATTGTGAGATTGTTTTAAAATCTGCATGTATTACATTATGAGATTGTTTTAAAATCTGCATGTATTACATTGTGAGATTGTTTTAAAATCTGCATGTATTACATTGTGAGATTGTTTTAAAATCTGCATGTATCACATTGTGAGATTGTTTTAAAATCTGCATGTATTACATTGTGAGATTGTTTTAAAATCTGCATGTATCACATTGTGAGATTGTTTTAAAATCTGCATGTATTACATTGTGAGATTGTTTTAAAATCTGCATGTATTACATTGTGAGATTGTTTTAAAATCTGCATGTATCGCATTGTGAGATTGTTTTAAAATCTGCATGTATTACATTGTGAGATTGTTTTAAAATCTGCATGTATCACATTGTGAGATTGTTTTAAAATCTGCATGTATTACATTGTGAGATTGTTTTAAAATCTGCATGTATTACATTGTGAGATTGTTTTAAAATCTGCATGTATCACATTGTGAGATTGTTTTAAAATCTGCATGTATTACATTGTGAGATTGTTTTAAAATCTGCATGTATTACATTGTGAGATTGTTTTAAAATCTGCATGTATCACATTGTGAGATTGTTTTAAAATCTGCATGTATTACATTGTGAGATTGTTTTAAAATCTGCATGTATCACATTGTGAGATTGTTTTAAAATCTGCATGTATTACATTGTGAGATTGTTTTAAAATCTGCATGTATTACATTGTGAGATTGTTTTAAAATCTGCATGTATCACATTGTGAGATTGTTTTAAAATCTGCATGTATTACATTGTGAGATTGTTTTAAAATCTGCATGTATCACATTGTGAGATTGTTTTAAAATCTGCATGTATTACATTGTGAGATTGTTTTAAAATCTGCATGTATTACATTGTGAGATTGTTTTAAAATCTGCATGTATCACATTGTGAGATTGTTTTAAAATCTGCATGTATTACATTGTGAGATTGTTTTAAAATCTGCATGTATTACATTGTGAGATTGTTTTAAAATCTGCATGTATCACATTGTGAGATTGTTTTAAAATCTGCATGTATTACATTGTGAGATTGTTTTAAAATCTGCATGTATTACATTGTGAGATTGTTTTAAAATCTGCATGTATCACATTGTGAGATTGTTTTAAAATCTGCATGTATTACATTGTGAGATTGTTTTAAAATCTGCATGTATTACATTGTGAGATTGTTTTAAAATCTGCATGTATTACATTGTGAGATTGTTTTAAAATCTGCATGTATTACATTGTGAGATTGTTTTAAAATCTGCATGTATTACATTGTGAGATTGTTTTAAAATCTGCATGTATTACATTGTGAGATTGTTTTAAAATCTGCATGTATTACATTGTGAGATTGTTTTAAAATCTGCATGTATTACATTGTGAGATTGTTTTAAAATCTGCATGTATTACATTGTGAGATTGTTTTAAAATCTGCATGTATCACATTATGAGATTGTTATCAAAAACTTACAAGCGTTTTAAGTAGCAGCCAGCTCCCATGGAGGAAGACTTTGGAATAATTGGATCATGGATTCTAAACAAACAAAATATAAACAATTAATTTCAAGCAATCTGAAAAATATCCAATTCTATTCTGGAACATCATTTCATGGAGTTGTTTTTTTTAATGGGACATTAAAGTAGGCATAGTGCATGCCCAGACAAGCATCATTTAAATATAATAAATTAATAGTTGCAAGTAGTGTTATAAATATTTCTACATCTACTGTTACTAACATTTTTGCTAACATTCTAATATTGCTAAATATAACATCTATGTATTTCTACTAGTATTGTTAGACAAACTATCTGGCTACTTGTGCTACTATTGTTTGATAAATTATCTAATTATTGATTTTACTACTGATAATAATATTGTCTAACTACTGGTAGTAAACTATTTCAAGTCAGTTTTAAAAGGGAGGATTGGTTCCTCTCAAGTATTAACTAAAATGATGTTATATTGTGAAGCTGATGTAAAGATCTTAGTTTTGTGTGCTCTAGATTCAAAATCAGGCAGAACATGAAAGCAGAAAAAGAAAAAAGCGAAAGCACCAGTTGGGAAGACGCTGTGAAAGTCGCCTACAACCAATCACTATGGAGAGAGCTTGCCACACTATATGCCAAACAGTGCCAGAGGACCTTAGTCTAAGCAAGTTCCAGATTCAAGGTACTCAAATATTTTCAGGTTTTTAAATTCTGTCCTTTATTAATCAGCATTGAATAATGCCCAAACACACACTTACTCCTGTGGTAAAGAGTCAATATCTTTAATCTCCTTAGTCCTGAGTAAAGTGAAGCCATCCATCACATAGACATGTTCTTTACCAAACAAGAGAAGACCTTCTGAGGTGTCCAGACCTTGAATCCTGGCACATCGGAACATGTGACTGATCTAATAGATAAATAAAAGTTTCTCTTAGTGTTTGTCCTATTTACAATGAGTCGTCATATGAAAATATTTGATCGTACAGAGAAGTATACATAGACTTATGCTCCTTTTAAATAATGTGTAAAATGAGACATTGATTGTACAGAGAAGTATACATAGACTTAGGCTCCTTTTAAACAATGTGTACAGTGAGACTGATCCCCCTTGGAACAAAAATCTTTGATTATATACACTACATACAGCATCTACTAGTATACATTGAGATGGTACAACATAGACTCATACACAAAGTGACTAATAAATCATTCCTACAGACAATTAAGTTCAAGATATGTTCATTCATTAAGTGTGTATTTAATGATAGATGTAAAATCTAATTATAAGTATTTTAGGATTACATGATAATTTTCAAGTTAGGATGAGCATAATTAGTATGCAAGTTCCTTAACAATGCTGATAAGAATATAATTATGATTGAATCTCACAAGCCAGGAAGAAATATAGGCTTTCCTTGCGCTAGTAGTATAGTTTATGATTCCTCCCACTTGCTTTAAGAACTGTATTCAAGTTTATCTGCAGTAGAATTACCTTTTCTTTCTCTCCAATAAAATGTAAAATTGTTTGATTGTCTGTTTTAGTGCTAGGTGAGGAGGGCACATCCAAAGTCGGGTCATTCTGGCTGTCCCCATCAGGTTTGTCCATGAGACTCTCTGACCTCTCCATGGTACTGTCTGACTTGTCCACTTCCCCAGGTTGTAGTTCTAAGTTACTGTCATCATTGTCATCATCATCACCACTGGACTTGCTGCTGCTGGCTCTGGGAAGAAGCTTCTTTAAATTGTTCACATCTACAGGAAAAAAACATTGAATTTTTAATATGCTTAATAACAATAAAAATCAACATTCTTAAACTTAAAAATCTCATTGTAAAAAAAATCTTTTGAAAAAGGCATGAATGAGAGCTATTGTTTTTGTATAACAAGTAAGTAATATAAATATTTAAAAGCAAAAATTGCTCAAGGCCACTACTAGACTTGCGCAAACAGGATATTAAAGTAAAATAGTAGAATATTTAGTCAAGAGTTTCGTTTAATACAAGTGTCAGAATATTACGAACCATCAGGAGATCCCGAAGTTACTTCTGTAAAGTTGTTGATCAAATCAACATCTGATGTTTTCTGTATTGGTGCTGCCTCCATACAGAGTATACCCTGGGGCCAAAAGTGGTCATAATACTCCTTGCTGTCGAGACTAATGGCAACTTTGTACCTTAGAGGCTGTGGGTACAACAAATGTGTTAATACAATATTCAAGTAGAACAAATGTGTAAATACAATATACAATGACTTTCAGTGGAGTGACAAATAGAAGCTAGAGATTACATGAAATAAAACACTTCAAAATGTTATCAGTAAATGAAGCTAGAACATCTCATCATAGTTAAATAGTTTAATGTTAACCGGAATGTGTCATCATACTTACATAAAACATACCACAAAGAATTGCATTGAGTAATGGCCTAAACATTCTTACGTACATTGTAAATTACAAATAATATAAATTTCTCTACATATTTTAAGCATTACTGAGGATCCTAACCTTTATACACAAAAAAAAAGATATGTACATACACTTTCTTCCAGATTTGGTCTATATGGGTAATGGTTGTAGAACATGTCATTTTTCATCATTTTTTTTCTCATACGAAATGGGCCTAAAAGTAAGCAATCAAAAATATTTTTTGTTCACAGAATTGAAACATTATGTTAAATACTGGAATTAGTTTAAAGATAAAACTGAAACATCAGAAAATAAAATAATTTAAAAAATTGAATTTTCCCTCTGAGAAACACTTTTACACTATGTCATTATGTAGTTTCATTAACAATATAAGTCTACTTCATTGGGCACATATTTTCAGAGCTGATTCTCAGAGATACAAGTCAAATGGTGCTTAGTGTCAGGTGAGTTTGCTGTTATTGTTAAAGTTAAATTTGTAAGGCTACTAATCTTAGCTCATATTATATGATACAGACGTTACTTCAAAAAAGAAGATGATTACGTCCTACGCGTCATGCATTTAGTCATGCATATTAACCAATGAGCCTAATTCTGCCAAGTCACTGGTTTTCCTGGCTAGCTCAGGCAACCCATTCCATGCTCTAATAGCGCTAGGGAAGAAAGAGCATTTGTACAAATTTTTCCTAGCATATGGAACAAGGAATGTGCCTTTATCTATGTGTCTTTCTGAGTATTTTATTAAATTTTGTTTCTGTATTTGAAGATTAGGGTTCAGTGTTTTATGTATAATTGCTACTTTACTTTTAAGTCTTCTATCCTGAAGGCTTTCTAAATTTACTGATTTTACTAAAGGAGTTACTCTAGTCAAATGTGGATATTCATTTGTTATGAATCTCACTGCTCTATTTTGTGTCTGTTCCAGTTTCTTAATGTTTTCTTGAGTTGAGAGGGTCCCAAACGGAGGGCATCAATATGGGGATTCCATGACAGTCTTTCATTTATTATAACACCTATGTATTTTGCATTTTTAGTCTGTGTTACTGGTTTACCATGAATAAGATAAGTGGAATTAATTTGTTTTAGTTTTTTTTTGTTGCTCTTAATAACTGACCTTTTTCTGGGTGGAAAGACATACTCTAATTTGACTCCCATTTCTGTAATTCATCTAATTCTCTTTGTAAAATTTCTGTATCTTGTGTTGTATTTATTGTTCTATATATTATGCAAATCGTCTGCAAATAATCTGACTTTTGTTCCTGAACTAATGCAATGTGGTAAATCATTTATGTAAATTAAAAATAGTAGTGGACCTAAGACTGTTCGTTGAGGTACAGCTGAGTTTACTGTAATAGGTGTTGATTTAGAGCCATTTATTATTACAGTTTGTTCTCTCCCTATCAGAAAATCTTTAATCCACTGTTGCAATGGACCATCAATGCCAAAATATTTTAATTTTTTAAGCAAACTATAGTGGTGAACTTTGTCAAAAGCCTTGGACAAATCTAGTAAGATAGCATCTATTTGCTCACTATCATTTAAGCCTTTTGAAAAATCATCAATTAGTCCTATTAGTTGTGTTTCACATGATCTATATTTCCTAAAGACATGTTGGTATGGAGTAAGGACATAATGTTTGTCTAAGTTGTTTAAGTTGCTACATATTATGTGTTCTAGGATTTTAGATGTGATGCTGGTAAGTGATACTGGTCTGTAGTTTCCTAGGTCAGATTTTTCTCCTTTTTTAAATAGAGGGGTGATATTAGCTTCTTTCCAGACCCTTGGTACTCTGCCCTGGTTAAGAGATGCCTGAAAAAGTATTTTGAACACTGGTGCTAGCTCATTGCTTAGTTCTTTGAGTAATCTAGCTGGAATACCATCAGGTCCAGATGCTTTATTAGGTTTGATGTTGGCTAAAAGTTTTTGGATTCCCTTTTCTTGTACTTCTATATCTCCTACGTTGTCTACTTTGTTCAAATGAAGTAATATGTCTTTGTCTCCTGGGGCTGAGAATGCTGATGCAAAGTATTTATTTAGGATGTTAGCTTTAGTTTCATTATCATTATGTGTTACGTTATCATCTTATCTTCTTCTAATCAGAGTAAGAGTGCCAATTCTTAACATAGTTTCTAAGGAGCCAGTTTCAGGATAATCATTGTGTACACAGTTTAGCAGCCAGCCATGTGAAATCAGCTTGGTAAGGACATGATGTATTTAGTATCAGTATTCAAATTGTGGCAAATAAATTAAAGCTCAACTGTTTCTATGGTCTTCAGTTAACTAGGGTGTCATGTGGCCACTGCAACTTTAGTTTCCCCAACTAATATCAGGAGTTTCCTAAAAATCATTGTCTTCACCATCTTTGCCTCTCCTTTTATTTGTTTTCAATGAAAGATTTGGTCACTTCCCAAATATACTTTTGAAATGTAATTTGTAGTATCTTACATTCAATTAGAATGATCCAATTTATATCGCTCCACCTCCACACATCTATTTTAGCTATTGGCCAATCTATTATTAACTTTCTCACACCCTTCCGCTTATGGATATGTTTAATTGGTGCAACATTTAGTAGGCGCTCTACACTGTCAACTCAAAGGTCCATGGATTGATGCCTGCCCATTGTCATCTTTTTGGAGCCATATTATTTCATTAATCTTTCCAGGACTATCTGTTTATCTATTATCTTTTATTATTATAAATTACAAACTTTCCTTTTAACAGAGGTAGTCATAATAAAATGATGCTAAAGACTTCTTGGTTAAAGAAAAAAAATAGAGTTAATATGTAGAATTAAAATTAGGCCTATAAGCTGGAACTAACTTTTTAAGCTATTAAAAAAAGGAAGTACAAATTTTATATTAAGTCGAAACAGCAAATAAAAAATCGTATATGGTAAATCCAAAACGCTGTGGTTTCAATCATAAACATATCTTACTTGTCCCAGACCAAAGTTATGTGTAACAGGTTAAATTTTTATATTATCTTTGTCTATGGCATGTGGGAGAATTAGTGATTAATGAATCAGGGCCCTAGTAAATAATTTCATTATGTCATTTTGTGTGGGAACTACAACTATCTATAACTTGCCACCAGTAAATACTTATTTTTGCATTAAATGCTATTTCCATGAACCACACTTGTCAGTTAGTTATTGAACAGTACTGTCTGAGTGAGAGTTAACGAATCAGGGTGTCCAGGTAACTATAACAATATCCTGCCTGACCTAACACTAATATACTGTTTCATATTTAACTGACCTTCTGTTACATCCAGCATAACCTTGTCCAACCTTGAGCCAGTCTGAGGTCCCCACAAACTACGAACTCGGAGCAACTCTTTCTCCACTTGGTTCCAGTCATCCATTAAATATTTTTCCAGATATTGTTGGGCCTGATAAGAACAAAGAGAAACAAAGATACTCCTTGAGTGTTAGACATTACAACTTTCATTGTGTGTTAGATATTTCAACTTTTATTGTATTTTAGACATTACAACTTTCATTGTTTGTAAGACATTACAACTTTCATTGTTTGTAAGACATTACAACTTTCATTGTTTGTAAGACATTACAACTTTTATTGTTTGTTAGACATTACAACTTTCAATGTGTGTTAGACATTACAACTTTCATTGATTGTAAGACATTACAACTTTTATTGTTTGTTAGACATTACAACTTTCATTGATTGTAAGACATTACAACTTTTATTGTTTGTTAGACATTACAACTTTCATTGTTTGTTAGATATTACAACTTTCAATGTGTGTCAGACATAACAACTTTCATTGTTTGTAAGACATTACAATTTTCATTGTTTGTCAGACATTACAACTTTCATTGTTTGTAAGACATTACAGCTTTCATTGTTTGTAAGACATTACAACTTTCATTGTTTGTTAGATATTACAACTTTCAATGTGTGTCAGACATTACAACTTTCATTGTTTGTAAGACATTACAACTTTTATTGTGTGTTAGACATTACAACTTTCATTAGGGGACATTTGAATACAATGATATACAAGTGCATGTGTAACAAATGCATAAAAGACCAACCTTACCTGTAAGTATTGTTCATGCTGGTACTGGACTACATTCTTTAACAAAGCAATATGATTCAATGTGGCTTGGTGGAAATCCTGAAATAATGTATTTCATAAAGTACCTCATACCTCAAATCTAGTTTACAAAGTGTGTTGAATCAAGTCTACAGTGTCTCAAATCAATTTTATCAAGATACACAAATCAATTAGACAAAATGCCTCATTTTACAAAGAGTCTCAAATTAATTACACTTTCTTTTCACCCTGGAATAGATTTTTCAATTGGAAGTAAATTCTCTTAATTTTTATTCTAACAATATACATATAAAAAGTTTTTCTTCTTCAGAAGTGTTAACCCCAAACTATTTGAAAATCTTTGAATTACATTAATCCATAGCACAAAGGATGTAAAATCAAGCTCTTCCACTAACAGTCATTCCATTCTATTATGCATTTCTTTCATTGCTACAAAGTTAATATTTCTTATGGAAGTTTTTCAATACTCATATACAAAGACATTTTTTAGCTATTTTATTGGAAACTGTTAATGTAATTGAGATGGTGTACAATCTATTATCTTATTATAAAGAAAATCTCACATTGATGTGTACATTAGACAGAGGAGATGACTTCAAGGGCAGATCTTTTTTATTCCTTCTGGAGGCCATACGTAGAACACCAGTGACTCCACTGCCAACTTTCTGAAGTTTCTGAACACACAAAAAACATGATAATGTTCTAGTCAATTGTTTTAGTTTTTTTTTTTTTATTTAACTATACAATTACTTCCAGTTGACTTACAAATAGCAATCCTACACTTACTGAACTCTACATTATATTGATGTTCAATTTATTGATTATCAATGATTTATAAATGCACCAAGACTCACAGATTGTATCTGGTTCTGTAGTTTATCAAATTGAAGAAAAGAAGTTTTACGCTCATTTTCTGCATATGAAACCCAAATTTTGGAGGCTGCTTCTTGAATGATCAACCTGAATATTTAAATTTTCTTTTAGTTTTCTCTATCAAATGAATATCACATCGAGTAGCTAAATAAGATTAAAATAGCATAAGCAAACAAATATTTACCTGACAACATTGATATCAGGTCCAGTTAACTGTATTTTGAACAATTCCTCTATTGCCTGCAATCAGATTTACAGAATCCAAAAATTTGTTATTTAAACATTAAGTAGAATTTTTTAAAATAATTTTAGAATTATAAAAACATTGATGGAACAATCAAACAAAATGATATGGAATTGTAAGAATTAGGATGGAAAATAAAATGATGGGAAAAGAATTCAGAAATGAAGAGAAAAGAGAAACCAAAAAAAAAAAAAAAAAAAAAAAAAAAGCCCAATGTAGAACTTTATATTTCTAGTTCAACACTTAATTCATATCCCTTGTTGTTGTTTTTAAATATCTAAATGAAGCATACTGAACTTGCCAATGACTATCAAAATCATTATTTATTCCCCCTACCACCCCATAAAATTGTCATAAAGTCTAGTAGATGATCTCCCCTTCTTTTAGAGTAGAAAAAAAAGGGAGTGGGAGAGGAAGACCACATCCAAAAGAAATATTGATTAGAAATTCATCTCACATGTTTTTTAGAAATGTACAGGCCATCCCAGACTCTTTTAGCAGCTGTAGAAACCAGCTGCATACTTTGTTTGAGGTTTGGATTTACCACCTGATCATTAGATCTAAAGTCTGTTTGGTTGTCTGTACATGATGCAATTTCTGGAGCAACATGCCAGGTTGTGGCCCTTGGTTTGGCTTCATTCAAGTTGGCACCACTGTGGAATAAAAAAAAAAAAGGAAAGAATAATCCAAAAAAAAATAGAAAATACAAACATGTCAAATTTTAATATGGCAATGTAAGCAAAAAGAACAAGGTTACAAAGACAGTTTGTGTGGAAACACAAACTCAAAATCAGCCCCCCAAAGTGGTCCACCCAGGCAGGTAAAAAGGCAGGTTTCAATATTTTCAGAAAGAATATCAGATTAAAATTCTATCAAAGGCAATGACAGGGAGGAATGGAGAAAGAATGTTGACAGCTCTTGTGTGGTGCCCCAATGGTCCAGCAGACTAAGGGATAGGTGAAAGTGAAGGTGAAGTTGGATGTGAACCTGGCCTAACTGATGTCATATAATGATTATCTAATTGATCTAATTGTTTTGTAAAGGGTCAATCTCTCATTCAAAGCCTCAAGAAAAAAAAACATTTCAGTAAAAAAAATTTTAAAAAAATGGTTAAGATTGTCAGCCCATAGACAGTCTCTATTATATTTGTTTCAACTCAGGTAATCTGACCTCAAGGACCATCTTACTACAACCCAATTTTTTATAACTCTATCACAAACTTTTGGAAAAAAAAAAAGTTGTTTTAGAAATGTAATAAAAACTCTCTATTTGCCAAAGAGAAAAAAAATTGATTTATATATATGGTGAGAAATCTGTAGTGTAGAATGAATTAGCAAAGAGGCTAGCATGTAAAAACATATTTGTTGAATAGTTTACAGAATGTATGACAAATACCTTGACTCAGGATCCACAGTTAACTGAAGGAGACAATAACAAAGACAACCAAGGAACTCAGAGTCTTGATTGCCTGGACCAAACACAAGATTTCTGTTGCTGGTTAGAACGTGAAGTGCCTCCAAGACTCCAGCCTGACTTGCCACTGAGTCAATGGGCCGAGACAATTGAAACAAAATGGTTCTATTTAAGCATTTGTAGATTGGATCTAAAGAAATCCCAGTGGCTATATTTATAAAATGAAAAAAAACAACAACACATAAATGTAAAAACTATCATGCCTTATAGAATGCAAAATAAAATTCAAGTATATGCTGGTAAATATCATCTCCTTACAACTAAAACAGATTTAGAGGTATACCAAAATAGATGCACAATTATTCTTTAGATATTAATAAATTTACTCATTTCTTACAATTTTTTAATGAAGTTAAAACAAAGTTCTAGATGAAACTGTTTTCATTTTATTAACTTATTTTATTATGTGTACTTACATTTACTCTTGGCCTGAGCTATCAGGTTGCTGAGAAAGTCAAAAACTTCTTTAGGCTCCCTAGTAAACACACCTGAATTTTAAAAAAACAAATAGTTACCACAAAAGATGAAATAGTCATCCTAATCTAATACATTAAACATAAAGAAAAGGCTGCTAACCGTGCCACATTTTGTCCACAATACGACTTGCAAAATAGAAGACACTTGTGGCAATGTGACTGTAGCTGCTTCCTGTCATGATGGGAAGGGCAGCCTGCTCACCCAACAAAACATCAGCGGCCAGGAGATGATCCATTAATATCTTCAGCATTTCTGTCTGAAACTCTTTCTGTTGGGCTCGGCTGGCATGATCTGGAGATGCCTGGGAAACAGAGGAGGGTTCAGTTTCAAATATATTTCTGCCCTAACTGGCAAGTTTTGTTGGGATACATCCTAGGAGAGTTTAGTCTTAACTAAACAACATTCTACATTCATATTTCAAAACAAGTATAATACAAAACTAAACAACATTCTAAATTCACTTTTAAAAATTAATTTAATATGAAACATCAAAAAAATTTATTAGTGTCATTTTCTCATTCATTTTATTGAGCAATCTATCCAATACTACAAGACTCACATCCAGCATGATATCAAGGACTGTGGTTGCTTTACTGTTAGACATTTGGGACATGCTGTCTATAACAATATTTCTGATGAAATCAACAATGAACCTCCGAGCTCGATGTCCAGTCAACAGACCTAAACAATTGAAGTAAAAAGGATTACATCAATCACAGAAACTTCATTAGAGTAGTGCAGGGATGCCCAAAATATGGCCAGCCGGTCACATCCACACAAAAAATTTTAACCAGCCACCAAAAGGGCAGCACAAAGTGTAAAAAAATGCTGAAAAAATGTATTTTACCTACATTAGGACTCTCACACTTTCTTTTATCGATTTCAATCTAAACTATGGTATTCTAATATTCCTTTTTTTTTTCTTGCAAAAAGAATCATAGCTGCTAGCTGTGTTATTGAATGTGATACTGCACACCTCTTGGTATTTATTCAAAGTACAAACAGCACTTTTGAGATAACAGCTATGATGAGCATGCATGGGACCACCACTGGCGAAGACCTGTTCTAAGAAACTTCAACCATCATAAATGATCTTTCTTTTCCTTGTGATAGATAAGTTGGAGTAACTACTGATGGTGCCAGGAATAAGGTTAGATATAACAGCGGACTGACAGCAAAAGTTATTGAGTCAAACAGAACCGAACCTTTGTGGTGTCAATGCATTATTCACAAACAAAATCTCTGTTGCAAGGTGTTGAATCTGGATCATGTGATGATAATTGTGTTCAAATCACAAAGTTTGAGCAAAGCAGACAATTAATTTCTACGCTGTTTGCAGAAACTTTTCCATATCTCCGAAAACAAATGTTAAGGTAGTTTGCAATGTTAAAAAGAACTTATTTGTATGAACAGTAATGGGAGATGGGGATGATCAGATAACAGATGAACATCTAGATTCAGTGCTCTGAATTGGTGTCTTATTTATGCATCCAAATTGTTTTAGATGAATTTCAAACATCCCATTAATTAATTAAATAGGTCTACCAATTGCATAGGTTTTTAATTAAACTACTAAAAATTGTTTATTATCTATTTCATTCTATAAAAACTTTTCCATGATATGGCCTGTGACACCATTGTTGAAAATTAAAATGGCCTGAAATGCCAAATAAAATTGGGCATCACTGGAGTAGCGCAACGGAATTCAAACTCCATCAAAATGATTTCCTTTACTCTAGAAAATTTTTTTTATACTAGAGTGAATTGCATGCCACCATAGGTAAAACTAATCTCCTCTGTATTGGTTCAATTTCAATATGTCAAGTTGTAGGGATGTACACTAATAACTAATAACAATCATTATATATTATGCTCAAAACACGCTACTGTTATGTAGTTACTTTATAGTGACCAGATTAAAACACTACTGCTATATATTTACCTAAACTGTCCTTATTGTGACCAGATTAAAACACTACTGCTATGTGTTTACCTAAACTGTCCTTATAGTGACCAGATTAAAGCACTACTGCTATGTATTTACCTAAACTGTCCTTATAGTGACCAGATTAAAACACTACTGCTGTGTATTTACCTACACTGTCCTTATAGTGACCAGATTAAAACACTACTGCTATGTATCTACCTAATCTGTTATGTAATTACTTTATAGTGACCAGATTAAAACACTACTGCTATGTATTTACCTAAACTGTCCTTATTGTGACCAGACTAAAACACTACTGCTATGTATTTACCTATGCTCTCCTTCTCTGGTAACTTGACCATGACCAAACCTTCAGCCTCTGGAAATGGCTTGGTAAAAGAAAAATCCAAAAGTTAATCAGAAAATCAATATTTAACTAAAGATATCAATATAGTAAAAGGCAATTCGAGCATATCTACAACAGTAATAGCATCACCAGCAATGTAACAGCCCTACTCATGTCTAAATGTTGACTAAATCTATACCTTAAACTCTTCATTAGGTGTAGTGACATCACTGCTGGACTCGCAAGCTGGGTATGGGAACAAGGTGGCCACGAGAGCTGTGATGAAATCTGAACTTGTACACACTGACTGGAAATCAGACAGGTTATGATACAAGAACATTAGAAACTGGATCACGGTCACTGGGTACTCAGCTTCTGGGCTGTTCTGGACACTAGTCAAATCAGTCTAAGACAAACACAAAAAAAGATTGAAAAAGAATTTTATAATATGAAGTTCTCAGTCATACACTTTACAATACATTTCTTATATACATATGTAAAAGTACCATGTAGGTAACCTTGTGGGAATCTCTTAAACCTTTATTCAGAACTAACTTTACTAAGTGTTTAAGCAATTACCAAAATTGTGATTTTGTTTTTCTTTGACAAGAACACACTTCCATGTCTTTACAGTTTAATATATATGAACAAAATCGTGTACACAATTTCTGAAACATGTTAATATCTGAATGAACCTGTTAATGGTGTCTGTTCATTGCTGAAATATTTTGCATCTTAACATTTAACTTTACCATCCCTTAGCCCCTGAAGAGTGACCACAATGTCCTGAGCTCCTAAGGGACACCTCCTATCCTCTTTACTTATTATCTTTCAAACTATATAGTTCATGAAAATGATGATTTTTTTCCATATCAATCTCTCAATGTATCTTTCAATGGAGGGAAAAACATTATTCTTAATAAAATTTGGAATCAACAGAAATATCGATCAACAAGCCTTTTACAAGCATAGTCTATCTTTTATGTGCCTGGTTCATGTTTATTGCAAACTTTCAAGACATTTTCAAGTGAAACCACACCAATTCATTGTAAACACATGGGCACAGCCATTTCCAAAGCTAAACCTATAGTTTAATTATGAGTGGTTGGATATTTTTTGATTCTGACTTTTTATGAAAAATGCAAGTACCAAAAAGCAGTCCTCCTGCATGGCAGCCATTTTGAAAATTACAGAAAAAGTCATCCACCTGTCTGGTAGTGTTAAAACCTACCTCATTGATCATCTGCCTAATCATTGCTAAAAGGACTAATGCTGCATCAGGACACAGATCAATTGTCTCTCTAGACAGCAGATGCATTGGTTTACAGGCAGGCACTCCAAATATGACAGTCCAAACCGAATCAACATTTAGTGGCTGAAAGACAAACATACACACTGACATTAGATAATAATACAAATATACAATCTTAAGTATGGATATTCCTAGAAAAATTATTGTGTACAACCATAAAAATGAAGCAAAAATATTTATGTAAAGATCAGTCCAAAAACTAAATGTTCTTCTAACCTGTCCTTCAGTAATAATTGGTTTGTTCTGTTGTCCCAGCAATAAAGCCATGAGCAAGAAGAAGATGTCTGGTACATGTATATGTTTGGACAGAAGCCATTGCAAGGCCTGGAAACCAGGCACATGGGAGACTTCTGAGCTTATCTCTCTGTCTGGTCGAGTTTGTGAGCTTGTATCAAAACCTGACAAGAATTATTATTATTATTCAATCTCAACATTTTTACTCACAACCGTTCAATTTCTGAAAGTTTTTTTTTTACAAGTCAAATATAAAAAAATTTACCCAGCATAATAGACATTTGGTTTTTCAAAAGAACTTCAGTACCACCCATCCAGCCACCACCATAGCTTCCATCACGAAACCTCCGCACATTTTCAACATTACGAAACATTACCAAGAGAACTCTTAGTGTCAAAACAACTGTGGTTGGATGAAGATTACTTTGAAGGAACAGAAGCAGCCAATCAAATCCCAACAGTTTAGCTATTTCATCACATGCTCTGTTTAAAAAAAGGAAAAAAAAATACAAATTGAAGAATTTTCTAAATAAGAATAGTTTAAAAGTATGTAGAAAAACGGAAATTATAATCTATGCAAGAATCAAAAGGTCTCTTGGCTGTATTTGAAATGACTATAATATTACAATTTCATTGTAGAGAATTTATTAATTATTTTTTTTAACTAAGAGCTGTCTTTCACAATTACAAGAAACACATATAGCATACAAGTCAAACGCAGAAACTTTACTCACTGTTGATTGACTCCTGTATTTCCTGTTTTCACAAGTTTCATGATCACATCCAGCAATATGTTGCGCATTTTGATATTATGTACCAGTTGGGAAAGACTGCAATCACCTGAGAAAAGAAACATCTTTGATGTCAATTTTAGACATTTTTTATGTTTGCTTCTCATCATAACCTCCAGATTAAGCAGAGGGAGATGGTCAGTCCACTCCCCAGGTGAATAAAAGCATACTTTATATAATAATGCTCAATGTAATGCATTAAAAAGGAAAGCCCACTCTTTCAGAATTTTTAAGCAAGACATTTACCCGCAAAGCAATGTAAAAAAAAATTTACAAAAATATGAGCCCATAAGTGGAAAGGAGATTACAGTGTTAAAAAAACAAATAAAAAATAGCATCTAAAAAATAGCATCTATTCTACTAACTCAAGCCAATTGAAACATCAGTCTCTCCAACATTGTCTGTTTTAATGTCAATATTCTTCTCCAAACATGTGGACACTGTTATTGTAGAGACTAAATGTTGACCAAATCTAGAGAAACAAGAAACACAAGAAATTTTAGTTCAAGAAATTGGAAACACACTCATTTATATGAAAAGCATTGAGTTAATGCACTATTTTCCAAATGAAAATTAATGTGTTTTTACAGAATTCTCCATACAATGAAGTCCATTTTTATTAAATGTGAACCATTTGACTTTGCAACTATAAAATACATTTTTTTTAAAAGTAAAATTGAAGAGAGTAGATTAAACAAGCTTGAAACAACAAAAACCAATTGAAATTCACTAGAAAAAAAGCAGCTTTAGATCATTCAAGCAAGGACAAAAAACATCCATAGTTTAATTCCAACTAAATGAAGACAAATATAAGCTAATCCACAGGAACAAGTAAACAATTATAAACTAATAAGAATACTTGTGGAGTGTATAGCTGTTAAATTACAGTTTTATGTTATATATAAAGCACTTTGTACAAAAATATTGATGTACTTAAAAAATAAAAATAATAATTTTAATGATTTTAATGATTTAATTATTTTAATTAATGATTTTTTTAAGGAAGGAAATTATAAGCCAATGCAGTAAGTTATTTAATGATTACAGTAAGTTATTTAATGATTACAGTAAGTTATTTAATGATGTCTAATTTGCTTGAATCTGTATTACTGTCTGACATAATGGGGGTAAAACTGGAGAGCCAATGGAAATAAAAACTAAGTTGACACAAGTCAGATTTTCAAAGTTGTGAATGGAAAAAAAAACATGGGAGATGATCTTGGATGCAAGCTCTGGCAATTTGGTTCCATTATTCTAAAAATAAAAAATAACCTAGTAAAACTAGATGAATGGTTCTAAATAAAAGTGGAAAAATAATGTCATTGTTAACATTCAGAATTGCCCACATATGACCCCTTGTCAAAAAACAAACTGAAATGACTTATTTAGAGCGTCAATAAAAACAAAGTGATCTCTTTTCAATAAGCTTCTCACCTCAAAAGTCCAGCATGATCAGAGGAACCAGATAAAAGCTCTCCTAAAACATTGGCTATTGACTGGACAGTGGTTAAGGGTAGCTTTGGGTCTTTCAGGATATGAAGCAATTTGGTGGATAGTCCAATGTTTTTCATAATACTGTAGTTTGACTTTTGCTCACTGTAACACAAGAGCATATAGTTCAAAGTCTATTCCAATAATTGTTTCACACAAACAAAACTAGAAGAAATGACAGCATTTTGTTTACTACATTAAATGCAAACAAACCTGGAGTCAGTCAGCAGCTCATAGAAATGGTCATAAAGAGATCTTTGTAATTCACCCGGGGCTTCATGCCAAATCTGAGCAATCAAATAGACATTATGACTATTGACACAAAGAAAAAGTTACTTATGTAATTATAATTATTAGTTATAATTAATTAATTGAGACAAACTGCCTTAAACAAATTATCAAAAAATATATATTTTGTTTATGTGACCAGAAAGATTACATATTCATGGACTGCAATGTCCAAAGTTATTACTCTTTTTTGAAAACAAAGATATTATTATGGTCATTTATATACTATCTATAGTGAAATATTGTATTTACAATTTTTCAAAAGTAAGGTTATCAAATAAACTAAGTAGCAATAGGTATCTTTTAAAACTACAAAGCACAACACTTTTTGCAGAAACTGTCATCCATTTTATTTGTAATTGCATTCTTGTGTGAAGAAATAATTAGAACATAAATAAGAGCTACTAGTGCTGTACTTCTAGATCACAGAGCAGATCTTGGAATGCTGTAACATTAGGAATGACTGAGCTCTCTCGTCCACTGTCCAGAGTACCAACCAATGAAAAGGTCAGGTGTAAGATGTGACTGTTCAGGAGCTGACGTTTCTTTTTGTATAACATTGCCAACAGCTAAACATAGGAGGAGAGAAAATTCAAAGGTTACAGTCAGTGATGAAAAAGGGGGAGAAAAGATTGTATAGTACCAAATAAAACTAACATCTTGCATTTTGTTGACCACAGTTTGTTGACCACAGTTACACAAGGGCATTAGAAACATTGAACAATCACAATAAACTTTGGGAACTACATATTAGCAAGGTTTAAGTAATTCCCATAAGTTTGTGTTTAAATGGACGTTCAAATCACTAAGCAGACAAATTGTAACACACTGACAACTTGGAACAAAATATTCTAATGATGGAACTTTTATTGACAGAATTTAAATTTAAAATGTTTAAAGAGTTGTCTGATACTATAAGTAATGTTATAAAGATTTATAAGTACAATTCAGTTCTGACCCAAATCAAAAGCAAGGGTTAACATGTACCTGATAGCCTTGTATTCTATCCATGTCCCACTTTGATGAATTATTGCTTTTTACAACACAAACCAAAGCCTTGACTGCAGCATAAAGACTTTCCACATCTTTGGCCATAGCAATCAAACCCAACAAAGATGAAGTACCACCAACATTTTCTAGCATCCTAGCAACAGGGCGAGGACAAAAAGTCCGCACACCTTAGATAAATAAATAAATAAGATAAATAAATTTTAATAATAAATACTGATTTAAAAAATATATTTAAAAACAAAATGCAGGAAATACTTTTTAGTTTTATGTTTTCAAAAATATTCTTGAAAAAAAATATATATATAAAAATTACACTGGGCAACAGCCAAAAAATCGTCGGGGGTTTCTCAGCTGATTTAGACTAATTTTGGTGTCCTGAGTCCGAATATCACATTGGTTTTGCTCAATCAGGTCAAATTTTTGAGCTATCTGACAATCTACACAATGGTAATAAACGCACAACAAAACACCATCGATATCCACCATCGATATCTTACCAACATAGAAATTAATTTAGATCAATAGAACCGATATTAAAATAACATAAAATGATACAAAGACTACTGATTTACAAATATGTATATATAGGGCTTACTCTGCTGCTATTTCATTTACTAAAAAATAACTATCTAACTAATATCTAAAATGGCTTCAGCAAGACGTTCATGCACGAATAACCCTGACGTTTTCTGCTACATTTGCGGAGAGTACACACTGTCAGCTGATAGGATGAACATCACAAAATTTGTGAAACATGCCTACCAGGCTTACTTTGAAATCAAGCTGGGTGACCAAGACAAGTCTTGTGCACCGCACACGGTGTGCAAAACATGCGTGGAATACCTCCGGCGGTGGACGAAAGGCGAGAAAACATTACTAAAGTTTGGAATTCCGATGGTATGGAGGGAGCCATTTGACCACGCATCGGATTGTTATTTCTGTGCCATCAATACTGCAGGCATCAACCGAAAAAATCGGCGCAGCCTCCAGTACCCCGACCTTCCATCTGCTCGTCGTCCAGTTCCTCATTGCGAAGAAATACCCGTGCCAACGTTCCGAGAGATTCCAGGCAGCGACGACGAGGCCACCACTTCAGACGAGAAATGTGGTACAGAAGAGGAGTATGAAGCACAATATGGTCCGCAGCCCTTCACACAATGTGAGCTCAATGATCTAGTTCGGGACCTAAGCCTGACGAAGAATTCCTCCGAGCTGTTGGCTTCCAGGCTCAAAGAGAAAAACCTTCTTCACAAGGACGTGCGTATTACCTTCTTTCGTAGAAGGCATGAGGAGTACATGGACTACTTCTGCCAGGAGGAAAACCTTGTGTACTGCCGAGATGTCGCCGGTCTTCTTGATAAACTGGGCGGTCCTCAATACAATGCGAGAAATTGGCGACTCTTTATTGACAGTTGCAAGTGTTCTTTGAAGTGTGTACTCCTCCACAATGGGAACCAGTTTGCCTCAATCCCGCTTGCGCACTCCACGACTCTCAAAGAGAAATATGAAGCAGTGAAGTATGTGCTCGAAAAAATCCAATATCAGCAACACCAATGGATCATCTGCGTCGACTTGAAAATGGTGAACTTTTTACTTGGTCAGCAGTCTGGGTTCACGAAGTACCCATGCTATATGTGTATGTGGGACAGTCGAGACAGAGCCCAGCACTATGTAAAGAAAGAGTGGCCGGCGCGAGAGCAGTTAGTACCTGGGGCGAGAAACATCATAAACGAACCTCTTGTTGACCGGGAGAAGATATTGATCCCACCACTACACTTGAAGTTGGGTTTAATGAAACAGTTCACGCGCGCTCTGGACAAGGATGGGAGGTGCTTCAACTACATGTGCCGAGCATTTCCTCAACTAACTATTGAGAAGCTGAAGGCCGGCATTTTCGACGGCCCACAGATACGGCAGCTCATAAACGATGCAGAGTTCTGTAGCTCCATGAACTCACTTGAGTGCGCCACCTGGGAATCCTTTGTGCAGGTGATGAACAACTTCCTGGGGAACACTAAGGCAGCAAACCACGCACGGCTCATCAGCACCATGATTGAGGATTTTCAAGAACTCGGGTGTTTGATGAGCATAAAGATGCATTTCTTGTTTTCGCACATGGATAAGTTTCCGGAAAACCTTGGGGCGATGAGCGATGAGCAGGGAGAAAGATTCCATCAGGACATGCACCAAATGGAGGAAAGGTACCAGGGGAGGTGGGATGCAGTCATGCTGGCGGACTACTGCTGGTCGCTGAAGAGAGACAACCCAGCAGCTGCTCACACACGGGAATCTAAGAAACGCAGATTTATGCCCTAAACTTTTTCTTCATATTATGTCAATTATGCTAATAAAATTTGATAAACTAAACAAAAACTGAATTAATTGAATTGTGTTGACTTTAATTATTGAGGAATACCGAAAAAATCGGCAGGGGTTTATCAACTGGTGAGCCGCAAAAATTTTGTTTTTTACAAAAAACGATATTTTAAAAGTTTCTGTAGCAAAACATTCTGACCTGATTGAGCGAAACCAAGCTCATTTTCGGACTCAGGGCATCAACATTAGTCTAATTCAGCTGAAAAACCCTGGACAATTTTCCAAAAAATTTTTTTTGTTGCCCAGTGTTATTTATACTGGCTAATGGGACTTTTCAAAAGATAAAATATTTGAACCATGAAAACAATTGATTTTGCTACCAAAGTGTACCAATGAAAAAAAGTCTTATGCATCTGAATACCCCTACCAGTATGCCAGTGGAACATGGAGGAAAATAGTATTCCATATCCCATAAAAAGCATTTCAGAAAAATTTTTAAGTTGTCACATTTAGATGTTAGGTCATAAAATAATAATGTGACCATGGTTGACTTTACAAAATAAGGTTTAGAGAACAGATAAGGATTTACAAATGCAGCGAAACAGAAATCCCAAGGTTGTTTTTTACTGGAAAGCTAAAAATGTTAGAAAGCTGGAAGATACAAGATTTGCAAACATTGCCAACAACTAATATTGACATAGATAATGTTGAAAGCATTGCATCAGAGAATCTTGTAGAATGAAGAGTTAACAACACATCATTTGGCATCTAAAAACTAAAAAACTCTTATTTAACAAATAAATAATAAAAGTATAGCATACCTAAGTAACCCATTAGGACAGCCCCTAGACTTCTGGCAGGACCAGCTAGATGTGCTGCTGAGTTATGCAGTATTCTAATTGGTGTGGCATTTTCATGAGCTGACATGGCCAACTGTAGGAAGGGAAATACTTTGACTTAATTGAACATATGTGTTAATGATCTCTAATGAAACACTTCATTCAAATCAGAAATGTGTCCATCAAGTATAAACTGATATAAATTATTAGATATAGATTAGATATAGATGATATAGATATAGATGATATAGCTATAGCTATAGATAGCTATAGATAGATTAGAAAGATTAGAAAGATTAGATAGATTAGATAGATTAGAAAGATTAGATAGATTATATAGATAGATAGATTAGAAAGATTAGATAGATTAGATAGATAGATGGAAAGATAGATAGATAGATAGATAGATAGATAGATAGATAGATAGATAGATAGATAGATAGATAGATAGATAGATAGATAGATAGATATAATTTTAAAGAGATGAAATATATATATCAAGTGTAAATAGTTGCAAGCAAGTAGTCAAATCGGGGGTCCTGGGTTCAAATCCTGGTAAAGACTGGGATTTTTATTTCAGGATCCTTGGGCGCTTCTGAGTCCACCCAGCTCTAATGGGCACCTGACATTAGTTGGGGAAAAGTAAAGGCGGTTGGTCGTTGTGCTGGCCACATGACACTCTCGTTAACCGTAGGCCACAGAATCAGATGAACTTTACATCATCTGCCCTATAGACCACAAGGTCTGAAAGGGGAACTTTACTTTTTTACTTTAAGTAGTCATAACAAAAAACAAACAAGAAAAACATTCAAAATATTTTTTAAAAACGACTATACCTTCTTTATGTAACTTATCGAGCGATTGTTTTTCTTGTAACATCAATGAATGCGATTGAATTCATGTAATATAAATGTGCAAATGTTCAATGATATTAACCTGTTTGGCGATTGATTTACTGTCCACTTTGTTGTAGACTTTTCTAATTTTGGCAATTGTCATTTGTGACATGGCATGTGCAAAGACGCCAAACATAACTTTCTCTTCACTGATGTAAGGACCACTTATATCACCATCAGCTAGAGAAGAAATCAACAAATGCACAAACTTAATTTAATTCTCAACAGCAATAGTATTTTATGTCTCAATTCAATAAATCTTCCACTTAATATTTACCTTATGCAATAACTCATCCCCATGTATGGAATATGCCCCTTTTCACTTAAATGTACACACCACTATTCTAAAATGTACCCAGCTATTCAAAGTTAAATATTGAAAAGTGTTTGATGGTAGCATGGCTAGTGTGTTTTTAAATAGTTACAATACAAGATGAAAGAATCCATTTTGTGGGTGGTACAGTTTCACTTTAGTTAGCAGAAATGTAAGAAAAAAATTTCAAAAATTTTCACCATAAATATTTTAAAAAAATACTAGAATAGAAAAGGAACATTTCAAATTGGGATAGTGCTGCAGGATGTCCGTTGAATGGAGATTATAGTGAGCATATTGAAATATTGAAGTGTTTGTGTGCAAAGTGTGTGTTTTGAGAGAGGGTGTTAGAAAAGAAAGAAAAATGTATCCCCTGTTACTTGACTGACAGACAGCTCAGTAGATAGACAAATGTAATCAGGTGAGCCTGGCTATGAAGGTCTGCTTGTAAAGCAAGGAAAGAAAGCTAAGCTTCAACCATTTCATCAACTTATCACCAACTCCTAGAAGTCACAGTCAGACTAACCTCCAAGTGGTGCTTGTAAACTGCCCACGTATGTTGGTCCTAGAGCATAGATGCTCTTCACCACATTAGATGTAAGTATGTCCTCCAGCATTAGACATGGACCCTGTCTCCACAGCAACCTTGACTGACGCCTAAGCTGTGGCGGTGTACCAATATATGCAAATACTGAGGTGAAAGCTGTTGGGCTGGCAGTGCCTCCTCCTCCCAGATTTGGAGAGAGATAATGAAGCTGTGGAAGAAAGGTAAAGGGGATCTATTTTTGTACAACTTTCAGCTATACATCTTAGATTTAAATTTATTTCTTTGTTAGAGCTGTTCATTGATACTTTAATGGGTTTTAAAAACAATAGGCATTGTTACCTCTTATGAGATATGGCAATAGCAAAAGAGCCATTACAAAAGATTAAAATAAATTAATCGAGAAATAGATATTTCTTGAAATGTATATGTTACTAGGAGCTGCAGAAATTGGACAGCATACAATTTTGATTTCACTAGTAATGTGTCAATCAATGTACATGAAGTTATTTAGTGTTTAGTCCTATATTGTGGTTCAAGTAATTTAAGTTCAAGTTATTAATGAGTTGAAGAGTTTTGCTTTCAGAAACTCACAAGTCACATTCACTGGGAATAGATAAGGTGCATATTTGACATTTCCACTGAAGTCGCAGGTTTATATATATGCAACCTTTTTTTTTATGTGTGCATAGGTTTCATATGAAGTCTCAGATATATAGATATTTCAACATAAAGAAACAAGCTATAAAAAACGATGAATATTGTTGGTCAATAGTAGTTGTAAAAATGTAAATAATTATTGACTAGATATTAGATATTATGTATTTTGTTAAGTCATATGCATATACAAAACATCAAAACTCAATAACTGTTCCAACCTTTTGTTGTGGCATCATCTCTCCATCAACATACAGACTTATGTTGCTGTTCTTCATAATACCAGCTCTGTGTAAGACCAGCACCAGGTGGTGCCACTGACCCTCTTGGGTTAACTCAGGACACCAGAACCTGACAGTGTTATCATTTAGTGGAGGCTCCTGCTCAATCTCACAGCCATTACCTGTTGATTGTCATATATGATCAAAGCAGTCAATCACCAACACATCATTATTCACTATCATATTTAACTAGACTATCATGATTTTTTTTCTAACAAAAAGTTCTAAACAGAAATAAATGAATGCTTCTGTTTCTTTATCCATCCAGTTTTTTAGCTTCAGAGCTGTATGCTCTGTTGTGGTCTGGTCTTGAACATGGAAATGTATGCTTTTCTTTTCAGCTGCTACACTGCACTGCCTAGTGTTGTTATACTCAGTTCAGATAATAGGCTATGTCTGAAGTGAAATGGGTTGAGACAGTCAGTACAATGTACACAATTGTACACATTCCTAAGTGAAGATCTAAGATTTAGTCTTGACCCATCCAAGAGAACAATTAAGTTTTTTTTATGAGATCAAGTTTGGGTAGGTAATATTTGATCACCTATTACAATTTATTACCAAATCTTAGAAAAACAAAGCAACAATACAAGAAATAGAACATTTCAAAGTTAAAAAATAATATGGGAATGCTGACCTGCATTAGGCATGTAATTTTCTTGTGTTGTTATAATCAGTGCTCTATCCTTGGACATAATCAGTACACTCAAACAGATTAGATTTTCTTCCCGACCCTGCAAATTTCGAACTATGGTAAGCAGCCTGACTGGGTGAGCGTCCATACCAAAAGAACTAAATTTGTCCACACAGAACCAGGTGGAGTATGTTAGGCCAGACTGTGGTGGAAATACACGTTCACCTGCAGAGAGAAAATAGAAAGCAATACTCTAGCATATTTAATCCTAGGTCTTAAAGTTAAGTTTTCACAGACTTGTCAAACAAACCTTACCTGCTCCTATTCCACCAATAACAACAGGTTCTGAGGTTCCCACAACACCACCCACTACTGAAGGTGTTGGTGGACCCTGAGGTGCAATACTTGGTAGGTACAAGCAGGAGAAACCCTCTGCACTCATGTCGAGCTCCACAAATGCTGGTGTGACAGAAGATCCATGCATTCTGCTGTCACGTGGAGTAGTCATGGAAACAAGACACTTGACACGTGTCAGTGGCACAGTAGCACCTGAGTTAACAATTTTATGAAAATAATAAATTAGATAAAATGTAAGTTTCAATTTACAATTCAAAGTAAAGTAAAAAGTGAAGTAAAAAGTAAAGTAAAAAGTGAAGTAAAAAAGTGAAGTAAAAAGTAAAGTAAAGTAAAGTAAAGTGAAGTAAAGTAAATGTATTCTTCAGACCTTGCACACAAAGGTGCATTAGAAAAAAAATTTAAAGAAGTAATAATAATTACATTTATAAAAGCACTTTTACAAACAAGTGATCAAGACATCTTTTGAATGTAAAGATCAAATTATGAACAAAGATCAGATTGCTGCGATAAACTATTATGAAATCCCCTTAAAAAGATTTTTAACATTGTCACATCTTATTCTATTTGACAAGTTTCAATGGAAGATGTGGATCTACTTTCCCATTGAGCTCCACCACACTATCCCCTTTTCCACTTCCTTACTCTTTTCATCCAATTAAAGGAGAGGCAGGTGAATGTAATTTATCAAGAAATAGTGTTTGATGTCAGGATTTAAAGTTTAAGTACCTGCTGAGTTCAGTTTCTTCTCAGTTTCCATGGTAACTGGTTTCTCTTCCATTTCCAGAGATGATGCCATGTTGTCTGGATCTGTGACTGCCACAGAATCATCATCATAATATTTTTCTTCCACAGATCTACAGCTCAGAGGTGATCCAAGTCTCAGAAAATCTCTGGCAAATTGTGCAACAATTCAATGAATAGTTCAAGTATAAACAGTGCAAATCTAAACAAGCCTATAAAAGCTGCAGTTATAAATCTGATGATTTCCACAAATACTTACCTCAAATCTCTAGGTGTCAGAGACTGTGAAGCTAGTCTTTCAAACATATACTGAAGGAATGTATGAAGTGGATGTGACTCGTCTGCTAGTGCAGCACTCCCATGACTTAGTAGCTCATGGGGAAATCTGGAATAGAGATAATCTAAGTGAGTAGTCTTTGGGATAAAACAAAAAATTTTAAGTAAATTAAAGAATAAAAAAATGTAAAAAGAGATTCTATAAATCTCTATTAGCAAAACTGAGAACAGAAAGCTTTAACATCAGAGGGTTAAAGTTTTACAATTGGGGACATAAAGACATAAACAAGTGACATCTAACCATTACTTAAGTCTTGGCATTAAGTAGAAAGATTGCTTGCCTGGCATCACACATGATCTGCTGATTCCTCTCATTCCTCAACATAGACTTCAAGAGGTCAGCAATGAATATCTTAAGATCCCATGAAGCCTGGTCAACAGATGAAAAAGTTGGTTAATTGTCTGGCATGAGCTATACATTTGTAACCTTTCAAACTTCACCAGAAGCCTTTATATTGTTCAAAATTGTGACCTTTGTAGAAGAGTAACACATTAATAACTCTTTTTTAAAAAGCTGAATACTATGGAAATATTTGAAGAGAAAAATAAATACTCAGCTTTCAAGTAGTTACAAGAAAATTAATAACTTATAACTTTCTTAAGAAAGGAATGACATACGGAGAACATTGATTTTTCACAAGTCTAAAATGTGAATGTGTCAAGATGAACTAAATGTAGATACCTGAAAGTTATCTGGGTCTTCTATGGCTGGCAGTAAGTGAAATATGGACAAGATGGCTCCAGAATGAACAATGATGGGATCAGCTCCTCCACTCAGACTTATAGACATGCTGCCAGTACTACCACTCTTAGGTCTCATGCTGGAACTTGCTGGAGGAGATGAGGGCTGGCTGTCTTCTATGACAGAGGTGTACTTCTTTAAACATGGAGAATCTGAGGACTTAATTTGGTTTGGCCTGTACACATAAGAAATATATTATTAGTCAAACAGCTGTCTAAAAGAAGCCGAAATGAAATTCTATCTCATCATTTCGAATGAGATTAAAAAATATTTGTAAAATGTCTGATCAAACAAGAGATGTGAAATGACTCACTTATCAAAAGCATCTAGAGCCATGTCATAGAGATACCTCAGTATAATACAAGCTGACAAGAGTGTTTTTTGAACAGACGATGGTGCTCTGTTGAGAAACAAACTCATATTTTATAACCACCATGGTGATCAAAAAACAAAATATTTGTTGAACTTTTGTTCCTTCCCTTACATCAACAAGAGCCCATCAAAGAGAGAGCCACCAACCTTTCTTCTTGGCAATGCACAAAGACTGCACCAAAATGTTCAAGAGACTCTGAAGGCACAATGCCATCTGATGCTGCTGGAATGTCTACAGTATTGGAAAAACAACCCAGTAGTCTGACAGCTTCAGTTAGACTATCATAGCGTACCTATGGATGCAGAGAAACAAGGTGTTTAGTGTAATACTATTTGAATCTTTTTCAGCTAAAACATATAGACTTTATTATTTGATCAAACTCTTATAATTACAAATAAATTCTAAAAATACATTCAATGAAATCCTAAAGAAATGAAGAGGTCTGTATGCCAAACCTGAAAAACTTGTTTGGATTCATTTCTTAGTCTTAAAATGAGTCCATTTTATTTACTCAATAAAATGAGTCAATTTTATTTATTGAATAATTAATGCAATTTGAGATGTATACATTAAATTACATCACTATATTTGTTCATATATTTAATGGTCATACCATTTAGAATTTATAAGCTTTAAATTGAGGCGATTGAACAAAAAAAAGTATTTTCCACTTCATTAAATTGTAATTAAGACACTTCTGCTTTTCAGACTAAATTAGAAGCACAAAACTCCAATTTTTAAGTGTCATACTACTTAGATTTCAGATTCTCTTCTAAGGAAATCCATGACATCAACAGTGAAAAAAATGTGTATTCTTTTCACTTTCCTGCAACCCAAATGGAAATATGTTACACAAGTCACAATTCCTTTTAGAGAAATGATGCGTCTATAAGAGTTATACAGGTTTATTCTAAACAAAATTGTTTCATCATCTAACGACATCTCAAGTAATACTAATACTAGTCAGTTTCTCTGTTTTAACTTGTATGCTTGTTGGCAGAATTTAGGTCATTGGATAATATGCATGACGAGTAGGACGTAATCATCTTCTTTTTTAAAGTAACGTCTGTACCATATAAGATAAGATAAAACATTTTTTTTAATAATCAACTATGATTACTTGATAATGATATACCTCTGTAGCAAAAAACTTGGCATTGGCTGGCTCATATCTCATGGCTACTGTCAAAGTACTGAACACAGTTTTTAGCATCAACAGAATATCTTTTTTCTCCACTGAAATTAACAAATGCTTTGCAATATAAATATCAATGTTACTATAAAGTAATCTTAGAATAGTTTTGATACATTTATTGTGTAAGTCTTAAAATAGATCTCATAACACAGTTTTTAGCATCAACAGAATATCTTTTTTCTCCACTGAAATTAACAAATGCTTTGCAATATAAATATCAATGTTACTATAAAGTAATCTTAGAATAGTTTTGATACATTTATTGTGTAAGTCTTAAAATAGATCTTATAATTTCTTTTCTAATATTTAATAAAAAAGTGTCTATATCATGTGATAATTGTATGTACTGTTTTGCCTTTTTTTCGGCCACATTCTGAAAATATGCAGTAAAACCAAAATGTCAGTACATACCAGTGTTCCAAGGAAATTTTGGTGGGCTAGATAGACAACCTTCCATGGATACAAGTACTGACATGACATAAACAAATCCCCCAACTTTTCTAAAAACTGTTCTGGTCCTGTGACTTTCTCTCAATACACTCAACAAAGACTGTAGTATGGAAAGAGAACAAATGCTTGGCCATGAGTAAAAAACTAAGCTAAACAATTACTATATAAATTCATCTTACATTCCTTCTCACTATCAAATGGAACACAAGTATGACCAACCTTTAGTATATGTGTCTTTAGCTCCAGATCTGTAAGGGCTGCTGTAGGAATGAGACCCAGAAGTGTTCCCATGTCATCATCACCTCCAGGAGATAAGACAAGCTGCTGAACTATATGGAGGGCTTGTTGCCTGCACTCTGGGAAGGGCACCATGTTGTGAGCACAACGGGCACCACCACATTCTCTAAACACACCTACAAGAGCATGAAAACAGCTGGTACTCTGTTAGTTTCTACTTCAGATAGTGACTAAAAAAAACAGGTAACAAAAAAAAAATACTATTTCTTATAGTACCTACAGTAGAATGGTTCTTAACTTTAAAACTTTATTTTGAAACAATCAGATTCCACTCTCTATTTTCTTTCTGCTAAATATCTCCCACTCTAAATTTTTTTTTTTATTTCAAAAGAAATATATGAAAAATATTCAATCAGGTGTCATGAGGGAAGTGAGAATTTTTTTTCTCCCTGGTTAAGAGTCCTTTCTACAGCAGGTACATGTGTTTCAACAGTGAGTACTGACCTGCATTAGAACTATTACCAGTCAATAAAACAGAGAGAGCTTCCATCACCAACAAGCCTAACTCCTGTTGTTCCTCTGAGACAACAGTTGAATCTGCAGATATATACATATTTAATTCAATGATTCTTGGTTGCCTCAAGTAATAATAGTCATTGTAACAAAATGACAAACTTTTTCTAGAGTTTGGGATGTTGATCAAAGAATAAAAACAGTTTAGAATAATTCCTACCAACTCACCTGCCAGACTATTGACCTCCTTCAACTGAGCTGCATATCTGTGTAAACAAGTGACCATAACCTCCAACATTCCAACTTCCCTGAATACATCTCTGTAAACACTGTGGTAGCGCAAGATGCGTAACAATGACCTCATGCTCAGTATACTACAGTCTAAGGAACTAAGAGAAAACAACAAGTTTTTTCATTTATTTTTTGGATTTATGGAACAAAGTGACTAAGTTGAAGAGAGGGATTTTAATGAAGCATTATTTGTTTTCAATATGCTATGGCAATCATAAAATAAGTACACTTTATTTCCAAGTTCCATTTTAGCATTAAATGGGTGGAATCAGATAGGACAATAAAATAATTCAAACTTATTGACAAAAAGAATCACTTAAATCTATGGCAATAAGTAAAAACACAAATATTTCTTTTCAAAAAGAACAAAAATTTAAAAAATTTTTGGGGTCTTAAAATTTAATTCTCAAACAAGTTCTCAAATGGTCTTATTTTTTGCTGAGTCCACAGAGCTCTAATAAACATCAATGGACTAATAATTGTGACATATGAAACTTTGGTTTAAAACATGATTTCAATATAAAAAATGAGGAATTTTTTTACTTTTTATTTTATTATTTCTAATTAAATTGAGATTTACCAATGTTTCAAGAGAACACATTGAGCCAGGCCCATTACAAGCTTTTTTGTTGATTAGATTATCTATCATGTGAATAGAAGAAGTGTGTATAGAACTGTTTTAAGTGTAGTGTCTCATTGTGATCTCAAATGGACATTTAAAATAATTTTGAAATGTTTTTGTTTCATCACAAATAAATATATGGTTAAGTTCATTAGTCTAATTGTTTCTACTCTATCTGAATGTTTGTAAGGAATACTCCTCAAATTTCAGTCATCTTATCTAAGACAACACAAAGCATTTTATTATTAAATTTAGGCTATAGTTACATTATTTTCATTTTTTATCTCTATTATGATAGTTCTATAATGTATTTAAGTGAGCTGAGTTTTTCTTTACAATCTATTGCACTGTAATGTTAAAAAAAATAAAATTAACAAATAGTAACAAAATTTTGAATTTTTCATGAATAACTTTATTACTGTAGATGACAAATGTAACAATAAAGAATTGTAATGATGATTGATAATGTTTTTTTGTTGTCTTTTCTTTGCACCTAAACATATTGCAATACAATTAAAGAGTTACCATTGGAAAAAAAAAAAAAAAAGCAAGATTTTTTATTGCTCTGTTTTCAGAATATAAGGGGAAAAAGATAGGGGGAAGAATATAACCTAAAATTGTGATAAACATATATTTTATCTAAACATTTCAAACCAATCTTCAAGTTAAAGTAAACCACATGCTCTGATGACTTCAACAATACAGACATTTAATGTGTACATAAATTATTACAATTCTTTAAGAAAAAAAAAAAAAGATAATGTGTACATAAATTATTACAATTCTTTAAGAAAAAAAAAAAAGACATTTTTTCTCTTAAGAATAAATTATATGTAGTTATATGTTTACACAAACTTTATTACCAATTTTTCAACACAAAGATAATAAGCATTCATCATTATCATCATCATCATCTGTCCCTTGACTTTCATCATAGGGTTGCATTACAATTACCAATAAGATTCTAATACAATAATACTAATGTGCTTAAAGTAAGAGCACTCTTTATCAGGCTATAAAATGTTGTACTTAAGAAATAAAAAATCTCTTGCAGTCACTGGGATTTACAACATTTCAATTTCTTTAAGCAAGAGGCTGTATTGAACCATTTGTTTACACCATTTTAACTCTTGAGTCATTCAGACATTTTGTAAAAGAAAGGAAAGTTAGAAGAACAGGAAGAGAATATTCAGTCAACAGTCCCAGTGAAGCCAGATGTTTAAATATTCATCTATCACAAAATTAGAACATGCAATTAATCTGACTAAATAGTTTTTTTATTTGTTTTTTCTAATCCTTGGCCTCCTTGAAAACTCTTTAGACTCCAGATTAATTCTCCCTAAGATGATTTCAAAGGGTGATTTGGATGGATTAAAAATGCCATTAATATATATTTTGTTTCTGGTAAGAGAGGAAGTGCTGGTGCTGAGTGGTAAAGCACTTGGCTTCTGAACCAGTGGTCCCAGGTTTGAGTCCTGGTGAAAACTGGCATTTTTAATTCCAGGATCTTTAGGGTGCCTATTAGTCTACCCAGCTCTAATGGGTACCTCAGGTTAATTGGGGAAAAGTAATGGTGATTGGTCGTCGTGCTGCCCTCCTGACACCCTCGTTAACCATGGGCTACAAGAATAGATGACCTTTGCATCAACTACCCTGTAGATCATCAGGTCTGAAAGGGGAACTTTACTTCTGGTTAGAGAAATACATTTCCAAAAAAAATTTGCTAAAAAACAATGCTCAGGATCTTTTATTTCCATATGATTAGATGGAGAATACTAAAAATTGTCTGATCTCTGAAATAAAACAAACGGGGCATGTTCTTCTTCATCTAGCCAGTTAATAGCAGCAGTGTGGTCTAAAAGTTTGCTGACATTTTAAGAAGTTTTGAAGAAAGTTAATCTAAACATTAGAATATTAGTTTAGAATATAAGTTATTTGAATGTTTACAATGAAGCATGGGCACTCATTTTTAGCAAAATCTGGATGTGTATAGTTTTTTGTTGTTTTTTTTTTGAGAAATTTTCAAACGAAAGTGCCCATGCTGCAGTTTATAAGGCTTCCTGGAAAATTGAGTATTTTTTAAGCTTGAAGATATTAAAAGAATATATTTGTTTAAACTAGACATGATGCTCTATTTTAGTAAAGTTGTTTATTTATTTATTACTATTAGATCTAAATTTTTTTCAAAGAATTTTTTTTTATTATTATTATCATCTGGTAGAACATTTTTTTCTAGAGGAGTCTTGGAATAGCTTTGTTTTTTGTTCTTTTCTTGTTTGAATTCATACAAATGTGAATGTAGACATGAAAGTCATAAGAATGTTAACTTTAGATTTAAGATGTGTAGAGGAGAGTTAAAAAAACAAGAAAATGTACAGACCCATTTCTTTTGTACTTTCATTAATCTTAATGAATTACTTCTACTGGAAATATTGTATTTGTTTTGAGTCAAAACTGTACATCAATTAATGATCCCCTATAAGCTACGTTTTCTCCACAGAATCTTTTTCTCAACTGCTGCTTGGCTACTGAAGTTGAAAGAAAATAATCTGTGGTCACTGTAATACCTTTAGTATTAAAACCTTGATCTTTGGGAAGGTCATTGCTTGAATTATATCTTGAACAATGTTTATAATTTGGCATCCTTTAAAAAAAAAAAAGGGAAAATAAAGCATATTACCAAGTAAACAGCAAGATAACTAAAAGCATAGGCTTAAACAATCTTAAATCTTATTGATCAATTCAACTGAAAATTAAATATTATGTATACTTACTTTTTTATTTTATAAGCTGTCTGACAACTTATCTGTATCAGTCTTTAAACCATAAACAACTTTTCAGACTAAATGTGCACTAGCTTAGAAAAAAAAGATTTATGATCAAAAAAAAATCCTGATGTATTTAATACAAAAAGAATTAGTTAGTTAAATAGTGACAATAGTTTACAAATCGCTACCTTAATAAATATGTCAATGATTTTCTGACTTTGGAAATTTCATTTCTTACTTATTTGACCAAAGTGGTGTACTTCAAAATTTAGATTCTATTAAAATATACTTTTCGTGTAATATTTTTTTTTGTTTTGCTGGATTTGTTAGGTTACCAATACAGACACACAACATATATAATTTATTGAGAAAAATCTTATGATACTTACCTATATAAAGCTGGGCACAGGCTTTAATCGATTAAAGACAAATGTGCATGTCTTTATGCAGCAATTTAAAAAAATAATAATTTATTAGCGGTTAAAACATGAAAGTAATTTTTAAATCCTTTGGACCAGTGCACCCTACCACAAGTTGTTTTTTTCTATTACAAGTTGCTTAATAATCCAATAATAAGTCAGGCTCACTGAGAAGGAACCTTTTTGTTTATTAACTTCTCTTTGCAGACACACTAACTACAATCAAAGGTTGATATTTGTTAATTTATTTTTACATGACAACATTTAATGGAAGTCACTTAAAATCTTAACATTCGAAGTATAAAAAGACTGTTCAAAAGTGGCTAATGTTGTTCCTTTCCAATGATATATAAAAAGTTAGTTCAAGGTGTTAGTAAACAGACTGCTAGACAACAACTAATTGAGTTAGCAGTAACAATATTTCAATTGGAACCATCTACACTAGTAAAGCTCGTTTACTGCAATGAAATGTCAAGAAAACATTGCCTGCTGGTGGCTGAACAGATTTAGTTATTAACAGTATTTAGTCACAATCTGTTATATTTGTTAATTACTTAACACAAACAAATGAATGACAGGATGACACAAAAGAAAGCAATTTTAGAATGTTATAAATTTTATCTCAAATGTAACCTAACACAACTACACCAAGCTGCATTAAACTTTCAACAAACATTCTTATTAGAAAAAGACATTAACCAACCAGTCGATGACCTCTGGAATTTCATCAAAAACCATCTTAAAAGCATTATAGAAAATCGTATACCAACTAGATACACATTAAACAAAATAAATAAATGCTGGTTAAATAATAGACTAAAGAAGCTTTGTAAACAGAAGGAAAACCTATATAGAAAATTTAAAGAAACCAAGGCAGAAAGAGTTCACAAAAAGTATATAAAAATTAAACACCTAACCCAAAAAGTAAGCAGACAGCTGCAGAGTGAATACATAAACAATGTAATATCTAAAGATAACAACAAAAACCTATGGTCATACATTAAGTCTAAGAAAATGGAAACAACAGGCATAGCGCCATTAAAAGATGAACATAACATAATACATAATGACAATGAAACTAAAGAAAACATCATAAACAAATACTTTGCATCAGCATTCTCAGCCCCAGGAGACAAAGACATATTTCTTAATTTGAACCAAGTAGACAACATAGAAGATTTAGTAGTACAAGAAAATGGAATTCAAAAACTATTATCCAACACCAAACCAAATAAAGCATCTGGACCTGATGGTATTCCAGCTAGATTACTCAAAGAACTAAGCAATGAGCTAGCCCCAGTGTTCAAAATACTCTTTCAGGCATCGCTTAACCAGGGCAGAGTACCAAAGGACTGGAAAGAAGCTAATGTCACCCCCCCCCCCCCCCTATTTAAAAAAGGGGAAAAATCTGATCCAGGAAACTACAGACCAGTATCACTTACCAGCATCACATGTAAAATCCTAGAACACATAATATGTAGCAACATCATAAACCACTTAGACAAACATAATGTTCTCACCCCATACCAACATGGCTTTAGGAAATATAGATCATGTGAAACACAACTAATAGGACTAATTGATGATTTTTCAAAAGGTTTAGATAATAGTGAACAAATAGATGCTATTTTACTAGATTTTTCCAAGGCTTTTGACAAAGTTCACCACCATAGTTTGCTTAAAAAATTAAAATATTTCGGCATTAATGGTCCACTGCATCAGTGGATTAAAGATTTTCTGATAGGGAGAGAACAAACTATAATAATAAATGGCTCTAAATCAACACCAATAACAGTAAACTCAGGTGTACCTCAAGGAACAATCTTGGGTCCACTACTATTTTTAATTTACATAAATGATTTACCAAATTGCATTAGTTCAGGAACAAAAGTCAGATTATTGGCAGATGATTGCATAATATATAGAACAATAAAAACAACACAAGACACAGAGATATTTTACAAAGAGAATTAGATAAATTACAGAAATGGGAATCAAATTGGAGCATGTCTTTCCACCCAGAAAAATGTCAGTTGTTAAGAGTAACAAAAAAACTAAAACAAATTAATTTCACTTATCTTATTCATGGCAAACCAGTAACACAGACTAAAAACGCAAAATACCTAGGTGTTATAATAAATGAAAAACTGTCATGGAATCCACATATTGATGAAACTACAAAAAAATCCAACAAAGCATTAGGGTTTATTAAAAGAAATTTCTATAAATCAAATAAGAACATAAAACTAAAATGTTATTTAACCTTGGTTAGGCCAATAATAGAATATGCATCCTCCGTTTGGGACCCCTCAACTCAAGAAAACATTAAGAAACTGGAACAAACACAAAATAGAGCAGTGAGATTCATAACAAACGAATATTCACATTTGACTAGAGTAACACCATTAGTAAAATCAATAAATTTAGAAAGCCTTCAGGACAGAAGACTCAAAAGTAAAGTAGCAATTATACATAAAACACTGAACCATAATCTTCAAATACAAAAACAAAACTTAATAAAATACTCTGAAAGACACAAAAATAAAGGCACATTCCTTGTCCCCTAAGCTAGGACAAATTTGTACAAATACTCCTTCTTCCCTAGTGCTATTAGAGCATGGAATGGGTTGCCTGAGCTAGCCAGAAAAACCAGTGACTTGGCAGAATTTAAGTCATTGGTTAATATGCATGACTAAATGCATGACGCGTAGGACGTAATCATATTCTTTTTTGAAGTAACGTCTGTATTATATAAGATAAGACAGGAATTTCTTAGTGTTTACAATGGAAAGAAATAGTTAAAGCCATAAGAAGTAGATAATGAAAACTTAAAAGTACATACTGCTGAGACTTGATGAGAATACTGAGACTAATCAACTCTTTACATGGAACAAAGTTCAAATTGAACACTAGGAACTCCAACAGCTCCAAAAACTTGATCTGCAAAAAAACAGAGAACAAACAAAATGGTTTGTAATATATTTATATTTAAAGTACTTTGCAAGCATACATTTGTAATGTTTTTTTTCTCTTTTATTTCAATTTGTATTGTCTTATAATAATGATATTTAGTTGTTTCTGTAGTTTCAAAAAACTTCTCCTAGATGTGAAGAAATAACATTATTTTTGTATTATGTCAATCTCAAAAACTAAAAGCACTTTAAAAAATGAGATTTCCCCATATTTTGAAGCCTGCTAAAAATTAGTTACAACTACTACTTTTATGTCATTCTAAAAGAAAGACTATTTGTTTTTCAAATTAAAATGCAATTCATTTTTTTATATACACACACCTTTTCTAAACCAATACATTGTATACATTGTACTAAAAATAATACTGCAAAGGTCAACAAGAAAAAAAAAAATTTTCAATATTTAGTAACATTAATATATATAAAGTTTTATTATTTGTCAAAATAGTGTTATGAAAATATACATTTATTTTATTTATAAGTAGGAGTTAGTGTTTTATTATCTTGTTACTTCTAATTGTTTAATTTTCAATTAGTTAAAAGACAAAAGATATCTTTTCTACAAATGGTTCCTGACCTATGGGTTAAGATCACTGGGAATCCCCTAGTTTTATTTGTAGCCAGACTTGCCTTATCATTTTTTTATAAGGTACAGGGTTTGCAGGTCCATCTTAATAGTTTCAACATGGCTCCGACTCAATAAAAAGTTTTGAAACCATTGTAACACAATTCTTTGCATTTCCCTTATTTCTAAATGTCTCGTTTACTAGATTCTAATATCTAAATAACAGATTTGGTTTGTCTTTAACCTAAATAAGAAAAGACAAATGTACCTGAATGTCTTTAGGCTTGAGGAAAATTTTTTCTGCAAACTGTGGCAGGGTATGCTGGGACTCTAGGATGAAGTAATTTGCATTATCCTGGTGATAGATACTGCTGATGACATCCAGGATGGTACTACATAAATGACTGGTGCTGGACTGGAGGAACAAGAGCAAAATGTCACACTAATCATTTCTAGTGGAAGTACAAACTTTTATGTTTTGACACAACTTACTTTCAGGAAGACTGACTGGAGAACTTGAAAAGCTTGAATGTTTCTCACGCTAACACCTGAGGGAGAGATCAACAGAAACATTGAACGTAAGACTGTCATGACAATTGCACCAACAAACACAAATGAAAAAACAAATGCTAGAAAACTAAAAAAAAAAAAAAAAAAAATGTAGAATCTCATAAAGTATAAATCAAATTTATGAACCAAAACTTGTAACATATATATATATATATTATATTTCTGATAATCTGTTTTTTTTTATGCAATATAAAATTTAAAGTAATTTTTTTAGAAAAAAACAACTGTCCTACTGAACTTGTATTGACTAGAAGAGAAGCCATCACAGAGGAATGGAGAGAAATGGTTGGGAGATCAACGGCCCTAGTTGGATAATAACTAATTAACTTCTATTTATTAGATTAAACCCAGTAACTCTATTATGTTGTTCTATTTACATCTATTATTCTCTGGCTGATAAAATAATCACCACCCTACTAATGAGAATTTTTAAAATAGAAACATATTAAACAAAGTATATATTTAATTATTTAGTAGTTTTTTTGACTAAGTATTTCGAAATATAAGAAATACATAGTCCTTCCTTTCATATTATTAATTTGTATTAATACTTCTATTTAAATGTTATAATTATAAGTTTTGAGGCACTACATGCTAAGTAAAAGAACCATTTCTTTAATTCAAACCAAAAAAATGCAGAACCATTTAACTATTGTTCAAAATGCAGCATGAAACTCACAAAAAAAAAGGAAAAAAAAATATTTTTCTTTTTAATGGCAACCAAGTTGAGTGCATGATTAATTATAAGAAAAGTTTCTTTAAAACACCAAAAAAATTTTAAAGTTTTTCTGTATAAAAAAAAACTAATATAATGTTGTAGCACAACTAGATCTACAACTGTATCTGACAACTAGAATTGAAAAGTAAGACATAGAAAACTAGAAACAAGAAAAGTGATCATTTAAACTTGTTAGTAAAATAAGATGGTCATCAGCAAGCCCATTATTACTTTTTTCCCAACAAACCCAAAATTAGTTTCTCAGCAAGCCAAAAGTTGGAACATATTATAAACAAACAAACAAAATATGATAAAGAGAAAAAAAAAATCTTAGTGCAGCAAATTAACACAAAGTGAAATGTAGAGCTGTGGTTAAATACCAATGGCATTGCAATGAGAGAAAGTAAAGGCACTATTCACCTTCACTTACAAGGTATATTCTACTGGGACCAGCAACTATTTTGTTTAGCTACACCAGTGTAATAAGTTCTTAGAACTCTTAAGATAGAAATGAGAATAGCATTTTGGTCTCTTACAATGCCAACCCACGCACTGCCATTGATAATATGTGAATAGTTCACGATAAATAGCAATAATTAGACCATTTAGATATAAGGCAACTCTGCACAAACTTGAACAAAAGTTAGTTTTTTTTTAAAAATGCAACATTGTTAACAAGAAAAGCTGTTTGTATTTGTAATGAGACTTTCTGAAAATCAAAATATACTACACCTTGATCTGAATATTTTTTAGTTTTATTTTTAATTGCCTTCTCTGTAGACCAAAGGACAAGTTCAATGAATATTTTCAAACTCTATGTCTAGAAGTTGATTAAGAACTTCATTTATTGTCTGGTTCTTAATGTTAAAGTTACCAACACACAATACAACAGATAAAATATAAACTAGATAAACAAAAACAAAATCATTAATAAACAAAAAAACATAACAAACAACATTTATTGCAGATACATCAAAATATAATTGAACAACATTCATTCTGGGTCAATTGTCATCAGAGAAATACATAGAGGCTAATTCATAAAGAGCTGGTCATGTGTGTGTGTGTGTGTTTCATATGTAAATGTTGTTCATGTTTGCAACTATATTGTCATTGTTATAGTAGTAATGCTGAGGTGGATAATTGTAGTCAATCTGACTTTCAAAGTCAAAGTTAGGCCATAGCTGTGAGAAATATGAGACAGCAGGATAGTGGCCTATTCGGCACTATGCTGTAAAAGCTTGATCAGACCTCCACTACAGGGAAGTGCAGTGTTCTCCCAGACTGTGCAGGTTTTTTGGGACTTGTCCTAGCACTCAAACCACTTTTCATTTAGAAACAATTATGAGAGCATTGAAAATATCACATCATCAAAAACATCAAAAAAAAATATATATATATATATATATTAATCGTTTTATATCAAAAAACAACCAATATGGACAACAAAAAAAAAAAGGGGGGGGGGGGGGCTTTTTCTCTATTTATTTGGAGAGATGTGTCAATCGTCTATTACTCATGCTTTAATAAAAACTCATTTTTTAAATTGTTTGAGAATAATTTTCTTTGTAAAGAAAAACAAAAAAGTATTTTTACACCACTGAGATAATGAAAACATTTAAAGATCAAGACAAAATGTGTGAGACAGAGAGAAAAGAGACTGTTAGTAACAGTATTGATGTTACTGTGATGTCTAAAAAATACTTGTACATCTTTTTCAACCCAAAACTTAGTGGAAGACACAATACCCACAACATATTACAAAAATATAGGAACTAAAATATAACAATATTACAACATACAACATAATAATAAATTCTTAGAATCAAAATAATTGAACTGTTTCAATGAACCATTTTACTATTTAAAAGCTCATTTATAAAATGGCATTTCAGATTAATTAATCAAGTGATAAAGTAAGCATACTGTCTAAAAGTTATGTTTGATTTTGTTGGTACTGTATGTTACTATATAGCTTCAGCCAGCTGTATCAAGCTGATAAAGTAATTTAAAATGAATATATATTTACATTAGTGACCTTTTTAATGCTAGCTATTTACCAGTACTGGAAGAATAAACACATTTAAAGCTTTCTGATCTTATTTTTTGTCAGTTCTGTATGTTAATAAAGCAAGCCATAGTTCATAATGCAAATATGTTGCAGGAAGCATTAACCTATCTTCACTGACTGACACTTCTAAGCATTGCCCAACTGACTGAAAATCTTGTATGCACTGTGCTCTAGAAAGGATAACGAGCGTATCTTTCTCTACTTCTGCCATTTTTAGTTTTATAGTCAAAAGTAATCAAATGATGTATTCTTTCATTTAAAGGACATGTACAATACATCTAACAACTATTAGCTTAGTTTGATGCTGCCTAGGCATAATAAAACTATCAAAAAGGCATTATTGTATCTTCAAATGTTGAACAGTAAGGACAAATTTAATATTAGCTATTGTTTAGCTTCATCAGTTATCTTTGATGTTAAAACAATATTAGAATCACCACTTGTAAGCTTCAAACAAAATAACAGGTACACAAAACACAATACCTAAGCACATAGAACTAGAAATCACCTTTTCCAGAGGGACTAGGAACTGCAAAACCAGGCATTTGAAAGAGTGAGCCTGTGTTGCTATGACTGGGTTTCATTTCAGAAAAACCACAAGTGGTTAGTGAGCCTACTAAGAGGACTAAATTTCTAAGAGCCTGTATTGATTCCTCAGCGCTTTCTTGGTCAAGTCTAAAAAATAAATGGGTTTTATAAGAAATGAGAAGTGGGGTATTGTTACTTAATAACATTGTTGTTGTTTTGTTTTAAAAAATTTTTTTTTAAATAAATAAATAAAACAATATCTCTAGAACAAACATAAAATAGTATTAATTTTTCATTTGAAGACATAATGTTACAATAGCAAACAAAACACACAAACATAATGGATTGAAATAAGTGCATGTTTTTCTCAAAAACTCACTTGAGAAGAAACTCTGAGAGAAATACATAGCCCTGACATGTTCGAAAATCATCCAACAAGAGTTGTGATACATCACTGGAATCTTTCAGGAAACAGAAAACTGTAACAAACATTTCGACTAATTCTAAAGGAGAGAGATCTTGAGCACGTTGCATGTTCTCAATACAATGTCGCACACAACCTTTTTCTAAAGAGAAAACAAATGTATAAAATCTTCTTTATGTTCATGCCACAATAAATATAATTGTTACCTTGCAGAATGATGTGATAAATCTGCAAAAAATTCTTTGATACAACATTTAAAACCATGTTTTAAATAAGAATTCAGGAAATCTTGTTTACCTCTAGATAATGAAATTTTTGTATTCCTTAAAAAGGCAAATTCTTTTTTTTTAATTTTATAATTTTTTTCTTATTAATAAATAATAATAATAAAACTCAAAAATTAAGTTTTAATTAATGATTAGATTTGATTTCGTTGTTGCTATTTTAGTTTAAAAAAAAAAAAAAAAACAAGTTTATAAGTTTTGTTGAGCTAGTTCACATATCATAACTAGAAAATGTTTCGACAACCCTAATACCATGTATATAATACAACATGTTACAAGCCCATGTTTAATGAAGGTAGTTCTTGCTCAAACCAACTTTTTGCAGCTGAGCAGTTGAATCCCTACACTCCATGCCATGTTACCATAAAGTGTGATTTTTAAACTTGACTGATGAGCTATGGAATAATTTGTAACTCAAAATGGAAATGATTTGTGTATTATTAAGAATATCTCCAATACTCTAAATGAATATATGAATGAAGTGTGTGTCTCTTTACATTGGTCCTTGAATTGGTTTACATTTGTTATTCCAGTACTTTTTACTGTGAGTAGAGTATTAGGTGCATCACAGATCTGATAATCAGTTGATGATCATTTTTTTTGTTTTGTTTCCCTATGTTAGAAAATGCTTGGAGGAGCTGCATTCTAAGTTGTAATATGGTGTTAGTGACAAACTTATTTTTTAAAAAATGTTTTTTGTTGGGATCCTTAATGCTTTTCAGTAAGGGTTTTGATTTGTTTTATCTTTACTTTGCAGGGGGGTTCAATGTTTATGATTATATTTCCCAAAATCACACATGCTGCAATTTGCTCTCAGTTTATTCTAGACTATAGGATCTTGAACCAATGACTCTTGTCAATTTTGTGTAGATTTTTTTTTTCGTTAGCTAACTTTAATGGCCATTCAACACTCATTGTGGAGGTATTAGGGTTTAATTGTCTTGCTGTACCAGGTGTTCAAAAGATTTATGTTGTATGTTTCATATTTGGCTCAGATTACCAATGTTGGTTTTGTTTGTTTTATGTATCTTTACTCTGGTTACTCAATCAGCTTCTTCAAAGTTACAGATTTATTGATTTTTTTTTTGCTTTCATTCAGAGCATTGTAAAGAAGCGTTGTTCTGTGTCCATATGCCCATTAAGAGTGTGATTGTGTGTACTAGTGTAGGGTGGAGGTCATTATGATCAAGAAGAAATTTAGAGAGGTAAGGGTTAATTAACTTTTTTAAAGTTTAGGATTTGCTGTATTACTTGAATCCTCCTCGCTGCTGTTGTTGAAGAAGGGTAAATTAAAGCCAACTGACATCGTTGCTTTGAATATTGCCAAAGTAGCATATTTATTTTCTGTGGTAAATCTAAAAGACAGTAGTCTTCTTAAAAATTCAATTAGTTTATTTGTAAAAGAAAAGAATTCAAATCTGTGTAAAAACTCTCAGGTATTCAGGGGACTTGCACTTGTACTGTGAACATCATGCATGTGAAGTGGAGTCATATTTAATTTAGTATGTGTATCATCTTTTGTTTGTTCTACAAGCCTAGAATGCTGAGTTGGAGTTTGTTCTAATTTACTTTTTTTTTGTTTGTTTCCACTAGCTGATTTATGAGCCAAATGGTTTTCTTTTAATTTCCCTAGTTATTGTATTATCTCCATGTTTCAATTAGTGAGCTCATATTTAGGTTTAAAAAAACTTCAATATTCATAGGTTAGTGTGGGTTTAAGGTATGGTCCATTCTGCACCAGCCACAAGTCAATTTTTTTTTCAAAAAGGAAAAAGATGTGTGATTTGCATACTATTAGAATCTACATATTTTGGATTCAGCCTAATTTCTTTTCACCAATTTTAACTTTAATGAGTTTCCTTTAAAAAAGGAAGAATAAAGTAGCATATAATTGTATGAAGAAACTAATCCAGAACTCCCAAACAGCATCTATAGAATTGAGGGGGGGATGAGCATAGAATATAAGCATAGAAAAAAAAAAAAAAGGAAGAAAACTATTCAACTATGCCCATGTACTGTATAAGCAGTTAACAATACAATTCTAGTCATTGTTACAAAACTAAGAACAAAGTTTTCAAAAGACAAATACCATGAATGTAGTTGACAACATGGTGTGTCAGCCCATGACGTGACAGTGTTACCAAGACTTCACCTGCACTCTGTCTCCACATAATATTGCATTTTGGGCACCAGCTAGTTATAGCACTGAACAGAAGGCTTAGGTCGTCTTTACGAGCAAGCTCTTCTGCAGGAGATGTGTGATTACATAATCTGACCAGCACCTAGAAGAATAATAATGGAATGCTTATCAACACAACAAAATGCACAAATAAATAAAAAAGCTGATAATTTAATAACACTTCACTAGGATATTATTTTCACATTATCGAATCATTTTTGTTTATATCTGTGACAGGTTAGCGAATGTGATGTGTGTTTGGTGCGTTTAATGCCTAGGGGATGATTATTTTTGCAGTTGTCACACACCAACCCGTCAGCATATAAATCGGGAGCAGGCACACAATGAGACAAGCAATGAAAGAAAGATACAAAGTAAAAAAAATGAAGAATATTTATTTACATAAATATTTACATAGAAGAATAAAAAGGGGGAGGGTTTGCATCTATCTCTAACCAATAATATGTCTAATCATCATTCTGGCACTTAATAAGAGAGTATGTCACTTTGTCTTCTGAACTTAGCTGGTTGTCCTGTTGATGGCGCAGCTGGCTGTGATCCTGGCTTGAGGTTCGGCAGCGGGAGGTGGCGTTCTAGCAGGTAGAGGATTAGTCCAGTGAGTTACGAAGTACAGGCGGAGCTATGACGTCTCGCGCAGATCTGGGTCTATTGGGACGTCGTACCTAATAAGTTGACAGGTGGGCTGTCGAATAGGCAGGCAAGTAGAGCCGATAGCGCCAAGTAGTAGAGTTTAGTAGTGCCACGTAGGCAGTAGATGATACTCAATAGCAAATAGGCAGTTGACTAGGCAGACAATTCCAAATAAATAGGCAGGTGAGTGATCCGCTAAATAGCAAATAGGCAGACAAGTGAGGGAGGCTGCAGATAAATAAAGACAAGTTAGGACATGTCTCTCATGCATCTTATTGATGCCCTCGACTGAGGTGCATTCGTCAGATTGGAAAGTTGCTTTTGAGTACAATGAGGAGATGATGACAAATGGGATTTGGAAAATAGATGGCTGATAGTAGCAAAATAAAATGTACATAAAAGGGGAAATAATAATCTCAAATAAACAACACAAGTGGAAAGAGAAAAGGGGGGGGGGGGGGGGGAAATGGGCAATGGTCAGTGACCATAACGGTTTGTTTACATATGACCGTCGGTCGAGGACAATGGAGCGCGCTTGAATGGAGAGGGTGTCCAGTCAAGGGGCGCAACTCTCGTTAGAGTAAAATGAGTAAAGGGGAGATACTTCATATATCTTTTTTAAGCGCAGTATTAGTGCGCTAGTAAGATTATCAAGGCGGTCAGCCGAGATAAAGTAAATCAAATAAGATGTACAAATACATACGTGGTTGCATCAGCGATCTATTGAGCAACGTAGCATAAATAGATTAATGCAATACATATGCCATGTTTATGTTTTCTACTTACGACAGTGAGAAATACACAATGCACTAATTAATTATAAATGAAATAATAAAATACACATGATAATATCCAGTGAGAAATATGCACAATGTAATTAAGATGGAACTTGTGATTAAGTTCGGCTTACCACCAGGTATTCCTCTAGGAGTAAGAAAAAATGAAGAAGTCCAGACTCGATTGACAGCGATAGAGAAATAAGCAGGTCTGGTTAATATACTTTATAAAGGCCTGGGAGAGACAAGCAGAAACAGGAAATGTCCTAGGCTAAGAATTATCTTACACGTGGGTGAATCCGACAAGAGTCGCACCTTGGAGTGTCACATGTTGACCCGAGTAATCTCTTTGATCAAAGAGAGACGTTGGCGGGGGGGGGGGGGGGGGGGGGGGGGGGGGGAATTGGTTGCATTGTCAACTGCGGCTGTCAGACCAAAGAGATTGTGTGTTTACCTTTCTCCGATCAAGGGCAGATAAATGAAAGGACGCCAAGGTGGTGGACCAAGTCTAGCCTGAAGAGGAAAAGGTGGGGCGGGTGGAGAAATTGAGGATAGAGCGGAGAAATAATTAAAATAAAATAAATAAATAATAGTAAATAATGATTAATGATAATTAATACTGTGATAAAATTGAGTGACTCTGACAGCAAGCTTTTGACTTGTCACAATATCAATGGTGTATTTTAGATTAGATTTCAACAAATGTCTTATACTTGAAGACTAAAGTCCATAATAGGGGATGCTTACCCTTTATCCACTTCTCCAACTGGTTATCCCCCTCTACTATAAAGCCATACCCACCCCCAATCCTAGAATAACACAATGGCAAAGTCAAGCAGATATCTGATGAACCAAGTGACAGCAAGATAACAGCACAGGTTACCAAAGCAATCCTGAGTGATATGACTGAATTTCCTTATTTCCTTTCCTTTGTACATCTTTATTAACATGCATTTGATTAATATTTTCACAAAATTTTTATTTATTGTTTTTTATTAGTCTGCATTGTGCCTTTTGAATTCATATCAGCCATGTATCTTTTATTTTTCCGTCCATTTTGTTATCAACACTTGCATTAATGGTTCTAACAACACTAAGAAATAAGATCCAGCTTAACTGAATTAAAATAAACTAGTTGACCGGCGGCATAGCAAATGCCACTATTTTGCAGGCCTGGCCTTAGGCCACTACAATCTATGCGACCGCAGTGGGCCCCACACTTTCATAGGACCCACACTAATTCAAGGTGTAAAAATTATTAAATTAAACCATTTTATAACTTAAAACAGATTTCCAGCTCCCTCCTGTCAATAGGTGTATCCGTTTGCATAGGGCTCCACAAGGGTTAAGTCCAGCCCTGCTATATAGTGAACGGTAAATATACATAGTAGATTACTTGTTCTCTTTCCATGACTTCTTGGTCACAATGGTTAAGTCCGGCTCTGCTATTTAGTGTTTGTAAAATGCTTGCTTGTAAAATGTTTTACGTTTTGGATGTTCCTTCAGAGTTGACGATAGTTAACTTCCTAGTCCAAACCTCCACAGGACGAAGGGGGATGAGAGCGGGAAGGGTTTGACAGTCCAGTGCGCAGCCATCCATATCGACGTGTGAATACCCACTTGTTCTTTTTTGTGGGATGACTAACCACAGAAATAAGAGAGTGATCTTTCCTTTACTTCTTCTTCTCGTCCAAACTCTTGAGGAAGAGGAGAATTATATATATAGATTTGTTATATGAAAATTTGAAATAATGTGAAAAAAAAAAAAATTTATTGCTCAGTGATGCATGTATTTGCAAATATATACACCTCAGTCCAATGCTTCGGATCAATCCATGCCCATTATATTTGAATAACATGACATGACATGGGACAATGTCACACATTCTAAGCTCGCAAATAATTTGAAATAGAAGTCAATGTTACCTGTACAAAAACTTTCTGTAATAAAATTCTTCTTTCCTTAGGTGTAAACTGACATCCTGGTTGTAGTTGGTCCTCATTTTCAATAGGAGGTAAGTCAAAGAACAAATAAAGACATTTAACTAATGTGGATGGTAGAGATGCAGCAGTCATGCAATCAATCAGAGTGTTTCCTCCTAGGGACAAAAGGTTTACAGCAGTCAATAATGTCCATCCGTTTCCATTTTCCACTGGTGACTCCATCTCAAGAAGCTGAACGATGGCACAGCTTGCTGCTTCTGTTATAAAAAGAGTTTCAAAAATTAAATAATTAAATCTAATATATTTCACAACAAAAGTAATAAAAAGAGAAATCTTAAAAGAGTGAAAAATTGGAATTATTCTTGACATCTATTAAATAGTTTTTACAGAAAAAACCTGATTAAAACCTATTTTGAAATGTATTTTTATAGTCCACAAAATTTTTTTTCAAAACGCTGTTTGATTTGTTGTTTTTTTTTCTCCATATCTTTCATTAGTGTTTTTACTAACCTGTGGATTGATTAGAAGCTCTTCTTCTAATCTCTGTCACCATAAGCTTTGACACATGACTACAGAACTGGAGTATATCATTCCATTTTTCTGTCATTTCATTAGCATGTGTATTTTCAAATACCTAAAATTAAATTTGGCTCTTGGCTCTTAATGACTATATGTAAAGACATGCAAAATACAAAAAAAAAATACTTTATAAAAAAAAAAAAATAAAGCTTATATTACATGTATCAATTAGTTTGGATCAGTCATGTAATTAAATAATAGATCTTGACTAACAATGATAAATCTGTATTATTAGAAATATTTTTTATCAATTGTTTTTGTTTAGTGCAATTTTATGCTGTTAGCTTTCTTAACATGCTATGATCCTATCACTTGTCTGGACCAGTTGGAAAGGGGTAGGGAGGAAAGAACGGGGGTATCTGGGTGATCACTTTTCAAATAATTTTTTAAAAAAAGGAACAACATCAATTCGAACCTGTGGGCTAAAGTCTTCTCAGCCAACGCGGAAACCATTCTACTAGCGAAGAGTCTAAGAACATGGAAGATTGTAAGGTTATCTATTGTTTCTATTTCATGTTTGTGTTCACTAAGCCTGAGACGACAATCTATAAAGGGAACTAATTCAGCTAGTACAACCAATTTCTTTCTCTTATTTGAAATACCAAAACTAAAGAATTTATTACCATTAGTTAACTAATTGGTTAATTTTTTAAATTTATTCTTGTCAGGTAAAAGAAATAATTGTGCAAAATTTCAGCTTAATATGTGAGTGGGTGGTTGAGAAATAATGCGTACAAACTTTTGGACACACAGACAGACAGAAAGAATGAGTTAATATAAGCTTTGTAAAAAAAAAACTATTTTATTTTAAACACTTTGGGCTATTAAAAGCTAAAATCAAATAAAAACTGGAAGAATACACCTAAGAAACTAATGCTAAATCTTCTGGTTCTGAGAAATAGTGAACCAAAAATATAATACTTATAGCAAACAAAACAGGATATTAAAAGCACTACACATAATATTATTTTCTATTTTTTAACTAAAAATTTAATAAAGTCTTTGAAAAACTAGTTTTAACCTTGATGAAAAGAGGTAGCATGCTGTATAGCTTGTCTTCTTGATTTTTTGGGGTTGGTTTTGATGGAGGGTTGCGAAATTCAGCAAACAGTTTTCTTAAATGCATAAGACCAAGGCCATGATCTTGTGACTGAGCTGCTTGTGTTACATCACCCATGCCTCGTTGATTGAGCATTTTCTTGACAAAGCTCATTTTCTATTCTAGTGAAGAAAAGTAAATATATATATATATATATACACTCAGAGAGTAATATTCCAAGTTGTATTCTTACACAGCAATTTGATACTTATAGATAAAGAAAAAGATTTTGTCTTCTATTACAGTACAAATCTTTATCTGATTAGATAAATGCATGCATGTATTTTAATGAACTGATAATGTTTAAATAACTTTGTCTTTGAAGAATCTATCAAGTTTCATCAGACTACAGAAAAAAAAAAAAGATTTATAAATAAAGTCTATTCTCTAGTTAAATTCTGGCATTGAGCCTTGCTTGAAACTTTGTCTGATGACACCATTAATGCCCATATTGATAACATTGATTAAAAAATACTTAGACCATCACTAAGTGGATTTTTAAAGTTGGTGATTTTTAAAGCATGGATATTTATGTCACAGTATATATATATATAATATATATTGAATGAATAGTATTGTGTAGTAGCCCTAGATTTAAATATTCAGTAGAATTCAGCATTCAAATATTGCCACTAGGTTAGCTGGATATGGTAAGCTGAGTTTAGATATCTCTAGACTTACTTGCTAGAATCGGAGAAGCTAAAAACAGACATCATTTGAGGCAACAGAAATAATGTTTTATTTTATTATTTATTGATTATTGTCAATGTAACGGTTTAGTTCACTGAGGTGATTGAAAGAGACATAGATCTAGACTCTATATAATAATAATTAATAACAGTATATGTACATATAATATATATATATCAGTGTTTTCCAAACTCTAGACCTAAAAATAATAAACTAGTAGACCACCATGTAAATTAATCTCTCTAAAAAATAAGGAAAGTATTCTGCTAAATATTTAGAATTTGCAAAAGTGTTCCATTAGTTAATGAAAGAGTTTGGAAACACTGATATACACTAAATCATAAATTTACTTACCACTTAGACCACAATCACAATTATTGAATATCAGCATGAGTATCCTTACTCTTAAAATTTAAGCATTCTGAATGGCTTATTCATCTAATTTAAATAATAAATGGTTTAATTCACAATCTGTTAATTGTCATTTAAAATCTAGATCTAGAATCTAGATATAGATCTAGAGTTCTAAATTTAGCTAGATCTAGATAAAATATGATCATCTTCAAGATCTTACAGCTTGGTAGAGAACTAGATCTAGAATTGTTATAAATGCTTAGAATTAGATCTATAGATCAAGTTCTAGATCTAGTAAAGTAGTACTCGTGATGAGTAGAACTCTTTAAGTCTTAGATTAGATCTAGTAGGTTGAGTAAAAACTGCAAAGGCAAGCAGCTTCCAAAATCATTCATAACCCATGGATCTAGATTCTAGATCTACTGTATTGATTCTGAAGAAAGGATTATTTTTAATCAAGCGTGATTGTCATTGTGACTGGCAGAGGGTGACAGTCACAGGCTTGAGAGTGACAGAGCAGAGCCTTTTACTTTTAACAGAGCCAGAGGCAGATCCAGACTAGTCACTAGGTAGTCTAACTAGAGTCAGAGTAAAGTACATTTCACTACGACACTAGAGTCTAGATATATAGAGTTCACTATACTAATAATAGACTGTCACTGTAGTACACTATGATAGAATAGTAATAGTATAATTATAATATAATAATAATAGACCAGCGACTGCAGTCAGTGCAGAGACTCGGCTTCCTTGATTACTTTCTTGACTGTAGATTTAATTAGAAAAAGTCTAGAGCTAATCTTAATGTGACATTAGTTGAATTAATATTATTTCAATGCAAACATGTTCCTTTTTAATTTATTATTGTCATCTATTTAAATTATCTATGCTAATTATCCATAAAATGATGGTACTATGAGCTTTGTTTAGAAATCGACAGTCAATCTCCGTAGTCCATGATTCACTTCCGTAACTTCAGGTTATGCCAGGTTATTTGTTGTTTTTTGTTCTGTTTGTTCATAAAAGGCCAAATCTAGTGTTATAATGATTAAAAAAAACAACATTAGATCTAGATTTTTATTTTTATTTTTTTAATAATTAGCAAAAGGGTCAAATGAAATGATTACGAAAACGAAAGAAAATATATCTACACTGTCTGCGTGTCATTTGAACTAGATCTATATAGATCTATTGTCAAACTCAAACTGGATTCATAACTAGAGATATTTTTACTGCACTTGCTCTTACACTTTTAGCAACCCCCTAAAGGTAGAAGCCGCTAGATCTATTTGTTTTATTCGTCTGACCGTCCTTCCGTCAGTCAAAAAGTATAAACTATTGAAAATTCGATTTCATGGTACGTTGTGGCTTGTTAAATTTGGGTGTAACGGCTACTTTTGGTCTTTTATGTAAGCGAAAACTTTTTTTTTATTATTAAACAGGAAGGCGACCGAGCCTTTAAAATAATATATATATATATATATATATATATATATATATATATATATATATATATATATATATATATATATATATAGTAATAGAATAGAGTAGGATACAAAATATTAATGTTGTATGGTGTATATACTTGTGATAGTATGTGTATGTGTTTTGTTGAGGTCTCTAGGGTCTAGACAAATCCTTGCTTTTCTACAATAACTAGTGAGTTGACCCATGTGTGATGGTAAGTGTATGTGTTTTGAGCGGCCGGTAGTGCAATGTGTGTCTGTGTATGAAATGACCAGTTGACCTTCATTGTACATGGTTAAGTGAACAGCATGGAAAGTGTGTAATTCAGGACTGTGTGTAAAAGTGGGTCAGATTCATAACAAGATGATGGAGTGAAGAGACGTACAAGAGACTAATAAAATCTATGTGTTAATTGAGACTCTTGTAGCTTTAGTGTGTCTATTACATGGTGTCAGAAGTGGTCTATTACATGGTGTCAGAAGTGGTCTATAACATGGTGTCAGAAGTGGGATCTGAACCCACGCCGACATTCGTAATAGACACACCATTGGCCTAAGGCCGGCCCTGCAAAATAACGGCGTATGCTACGCCGTGGGTCGACTAGGAATGTTGTTTTTAAACACTTTTTTTTTTTACTTTTCATTTAACCTTTTAGTCTTTGAATTTTATAGAGGGCTTGGAACATTAAAATAAATGTATTGTTATAACCCCGCTATGCACACCGCCATCCATGATAGTGCAGAAGGTGCGCACTATTAGTGACTAGACTAGGAAGGAAGTTGACATTATAGAAGAGAACGATTTCCGCCCAAGTCTAGAACCGATATGAAGATGCTGTGCTCACGGTTGAGATGAGTTCAAAAGTCAGATAATCTTTTCCTAGTCGACTTTTTCCAACATTTACTCTATCTCATATTTTTCTAGTTAAATAAATTTATGACTATAACTCACAATTTATGCTTGAATTTTATTGAATACTAGCAAAATACCCGCACTTTGCAGCGGGAGGATTATTGCATTAACATTTCAAATTTGCTTTAATGTGGGCCGTGAATCATGGTTGATTTCACTATTTCGTGGAGGGCAGGGTCAGTCTGTGGATCAGGAATCTCAGCACGGATCACGTGGTCGATGTCAGCAGGCTGAATCCTATCCTTCAGCCACAACAGAATGTGAGCATGGGGAATACCTCTCTTTTGCCACTCGATGGTGTACATGTAGCAAGTTGTAGGGCCGAAAATGTCACTCTTCGTCAGCAAGTCCATCATTTTGCGAATTTTGAGATGGAATACGCGACTGATGAGGTCGTGGCGGTCTTGAGGTTTCTGACGCGGCAGGAGAAGTTCAGAGATGTCGGTCCACTTAGGATTGCACGTGAATGTGATGAATAAGTCGGGGCGGCCATGATGACGAACGTAGGTCATCGCGTCTTGTGTACGCTCGTGCATGTAGCGAGGTCCTCCAGTGAACGACGATGGTAATATCACAGCCTGACCAAGCTCCGTGACATTAGTGTCGTTTTTATCAAGAGCATCTTTCAAGTGGACGTAATTCTCAGCGCGCAGTTTCTTCTGATTCAGTCTGATAAAAGTCAGTCTCTCTGATTCAATTTTGGCGTAAATGTCAACTAAAAACTGATTCAATAGAGTTCGGAAGAAAAGGATAGTGTTTTCATGAGGCTCTCTGATCATAAGACGATACGAATAGAAGTTGGCTGCGGAGACTGTTTTCTGCATCAATACCTTAGTGGCAGGATGAACTTGAGGCACTGAAACAGAGTAGCCGTCGTCACCATGGCAGAACATGAGGGGATATTGAAGAGCATCGTAGGATCTGTGGGTCTCCTTGATGCGTTGCAGTCTCTGCTTTTCAAGACGATATCTCTATTCTCGAACGTTTGCCCAACGATGACAACACCAACCTCACGTACTGCAGGCTTGTTGTATCTGCCTTTGTGTGCATTTGATGGTTTTTTGTCGGCGTGAATGACAACGTGAAAGTCCTTGTCTTCCTCTGAAATGCTGTCGATTGCGTAGTGGAAGTCTTTGATATAAGTGTTGCAATCGTGCAGCATTGTCTGCAATTGGTGCACCAGGGGCGTGTTCAGTCCAGAAACATTAGCACACCGTAGTTGTGCTTCCTTCTCATCGTTCCCGACGAAGTAAATTTGCAGGAATTTGTGTTGTTCAGTCGGCAGAGGTAAGAGACTGCCAATCAAGTGATACACTTGTCCCTGGACTTTGAATGAAGGCATGAAGTGTCCCTCAACGACCTGAGTAGCACCAAATGAAGTCATTTGAAATGCGCTGTTGTATTTGCGAATGTTGTTCAAAAAATGCTCACTTTGAGGATGTTCTCCATGCACCAGACCATGAAGAAGGTCAGGAAGCTCAGGTGAAGAAGTGAGAAGGACTTTACCACCGTTGCAGCACAAACCAGGAGACTCGCATTTCCACCTTTTAGCTTGACAATACTCGCAGACAACGTCCATGAATCCAATGTCCACTGTTTTCTCATATTCGTAATCTATGTCTGGATCGTACTCAAATCCACAATCGGCTTTCTTCAGCCAAACCTGTTGTTTTCGCATGAGACGCTTTTCGTTAGTTGGATCGTACCTACAAACAGAAGATCTGTGAACATCAGGATGCGATTTTTGATATTTCGCGACAGCGTCTGTATTAACTTCAGGATGTGCCTGAGAGTATTTCGCGACAGCGTCTCTATGAACTTCAGGATGTGCCTGAGAGTATTTGGCGACAGCGTGTCTATGAACATGTGGATTTTTCTGGTTGTATTTGGCTGCAGCGTCACGAAGTTGTTTCCGTCTTGCTGCATTAGAGAATGTACCACGACGCCTGACACGCGTCCTTTTTACTGTTTCGTGGTTTGCCTCAATACTTGCAGGACTTGTGTTTAAGTGACATTCGGGATTTGCCAAGCGTTGTAAGCGTACAACCGGTGTCATCGACAACTTCTCATCCAGGTTTTGAGAGTTTAAACACTCGTAGACATCAAAATGTCCACTGCTCAAATTGTCACCTGAGAATCGAAGATGTTTGAGAGGCATTGGCGGTTGTCCGAAGGTGTAGAATATTTGGCCATCTCGATATACTTGAAAACGGCAAGAAAACAACTCAGAGGCAGCCATCAACTCACAGGCAGAACCATAAGTTGAGGGCTTAAGCATTTCACTGTGATAGTGCTCCTGTGTTGTGTAATTGTCTCCCGTACCATCATCTGTCCACACCTTGAACCTGTCCCAGTTGTTGAGCACATACAACACAATGTCCCTTCGGACATCAGCAGTGAGTCTGATGTCGCCGTGCAATGTGTAGCACAGAGAATGGAAAAGGAAGGATCCATCAGGGGGCATGGAAACCACCCGGTAAGCCACAGTCCTTTGATCGATGGTGACCATCTCGAGAGACATGTTCAGTGGGGGTACGCTTGGACCGATAAATGAAACGTGAGTGTAAAATACCAGCAGTCGAATGAATGAGTCGGGATATAACAACGCCAATCGTGGACGCTACCTTGCTGTAGCAGACTACAAAGAAGACCTCGATGCGCACACAGAAAGGTGACGCCGTCCCTTGTAACGAAGATGCAACAAAAGCCAAGCGAAAAGAGTAAACCGCCGTACCAAGAAGCGAAGCCAGTAACAATCGTCGACAGAAAATTAAGAATGAGCCTCCCACATTTTTGCCCTCCTACGTATAAAAACACTAAAATAAGCAGGGAAGCCGCGTACCAAGTTTCGTGAAGATGGCTCCATAAATACGAAAGTTCAACATGGCGGACGTTGTCGACCGTTACGACCATTAAATAAGTACGTACATCGGTTTCGGTTAGCGCAGGGAAGCCGCGTACCAAGTTTCGTAAAGATGGCTCCATAAATACGAACGTTCAACATGGCGGACGTTGTCGACCGTTACGACCGTTACGCGTACGATTGGGAAACGAAACCTGCTGCACTTTTGTAAGTAAGCTGTAGGGAATGCGCCTGCCAAATTTCACCCTTGTACCTACACGGGAAGTTGCAGAATTAGTGATGAGTCAGTGAGTCAGGGCTTTGCCTTTTATTAGTATAGATTAGTTATCGAATTTTTTTTTCATCGGCGATCCACATCTAAATATGTGTGGTATCTTATCTTTTCAAAGAACAAATCGGTTGTATTTGCAATGTATTAAGGGACTATAAATTCATATTAGGATAATTTTCAACATTTTTCAAAAGGTCCTTTATAATACAATGAATAATGAGCTGTAGGTCAGGAGAATGCGTTACCGCAGTGATAAATAATGAGCTGTAGATGTCAGGAGATTGCGTTTCATCCGTGAAAAATGAAAGAAAACGCTTTTGGCGTCGGTCCCCCCAAACCCCACTGATAAATAATGAGCTGTTGATGTCAGGAGAATGCGTTTCAGCCGTGAAAAATTCAAGAAAACGCTTTTGGCGTCGGTCGCCCCGAACCCCACTGATAAATAATGAGCTGTAGATGTCAGGAGAATGCGTTTCAGCCGTAAAAAATGCAAGAAAACGCTTTTGGCGTCGGGGCGAAATAATTAAGTAATGAGCTGTAGATATCAGGAGAATGCGTATCAGCCGTGAAAAAATGCAAGAAAACGCTTTTGGCGTCGGGGCTTCGCCCCGAACCCCACTAATGAGTATTGAGCTGTAGATGTCAGGAGAATGCGTTTCAGCCGTGAAAAATGCAAGAAAACGCTTTTGGCGTCGGGGCTACGCCTCGAACTCCACTGGAGAAGCTTACAGCGCTCTCCCAGACCCCCAAGCTTGCAAGAGAAAGGCCTCAACATGACTGTTTTTTTTTTCGCCGAAGATTGAGAAACAGTCTTATTTTATTCTCATATATCGAATATATATATATATATATATATATATATATATATATATATATATATATATATATACTGTACGCACGTATATGCATAGGGTTAGGGTTTACTGGGCGTTAGAGTTAGGGTTTGGAAAAAAATCGCCCCCCCCCCCACTCCAAAGTTCTGGATCCGCCAGTGAGACCTACCTATTTGAAATTGAGCCGGAGATTGTTGAGATCATTGGCAAGATACATGAAGGTATTGATGCAATGTGTGAACAAATTAACAGTATGTGCAACAAAATGGTGTCTCAAGCGAAAGAAGGAATAGATTCGTTGGTGAAGGAGTAGTTGCCTGTAGACTCGTTGGTGAAGAAGTTGCATGGTCAGGACTGTGGCTGCACAAACAGTGGTAACGGAAACGCTTGGGATTTGAGCGCCGTCTGTGTCTGTCTTGTGGGCATGACTTTCTAGACGAGAAACGTGACAACGATTGCTGCAACGGTCTCAACGGGATGTACCGAATTGAAAGGAAAGAGAAATGAAGAAACTGAATTCTGTTATGTGCCTGAAGCGTTTGTTCCTGTTGTACCTGTTACCACTAGCAGATCCAGAACTTTGGAGTGGGGGGGGGGGGGCGATTTTTTTCCAAACCCTAACCCTAACGCCCAGTAAACCCTAACTTTATGCATAAATGTGCGTATATATATATATATATATATATGTGTGTGTGTGTGTGTGTGAGAATAAAAAAAAAGCAACATTTCTCAACCTTCGGCGAAAAACAAAACAACTGGGACAGTGCAATAAGGTTACCTAGTGGGGTTCGGGGCGAAGCCCCGATGACAAACGCGTTTTCTTGCTTTTTTCACTGCAGAAACGCATTCTCCTGACATCTACAGCTCATTATTCATCAGTGGGGTTCCGACGCCAAAAGCGTTTTCTTGCATTCTTCACTACAGAAACGCATTCTCCTGACAAGTACAGCTCATTATTCATCAATGGAGTTCGGGGCGACGCCCCGACGTCAAAAGCATAATAAATTCGTACACAAATAGTGTGAATTCTATACTAAAATTCGTCCGCCTCCCCCCGGGGGTGGGGTCAGCCGATTTAGGGGGGGGGGGGGTCGCCCCTACTGCCCCCCCCCCCTGGATCCGCCAGTGCCTGTTACGAGTAAGCCTACCTCAATGAGCTGGACAGATCAAGACAACGAGGGTCTGCGTCCAAGCCTGTTGCTATGGACCTTAAAGACCTCTGCCTATCTGCCGGTGCTCACGAGGGAAATTCAAAGCTTGACAACTGAATCCAGAAGTTTAGCATGAGCTGTACATGCGGCGCATCACACATAGAATTTAGATGCCAAGAAAACCACCAACAGGACATGTGTACTTCTGCCATCATCATCAACTTTGGCATAGACGAATGTCCATCAATCCAGACTAAATCTGTGCTGTCTAGAAGAAGACCTCTTCAACTTGAGCTTGGGCGTGAGACTGTTAGCTGATGATGACCGCGGCGCATTGGACTTTGTTTTCAACGTGGCTGAAAGTGAAACTTCAGCTCCATTGAGAGGCGTCTGTCGGGAGGATCTGCTGAAACAGCGTGCTCGATCAACAGCTGTATTGACGAAAACAGTGCTCAAAACTATCTCTCTTTGTGTCAAACGATCACGTTATCGTTTCAAGAACAGACTGGCCAACTGGAAGAAGAGAAAGCGACTGCCGCAGAGAACAGTGCAGATGACTTCGTGGAAACACGCTTCCTGCCGTGTGTGGCTCCCACCGATCGACCTCATCTTGAACTGTCAAACGTACACTGTTTCTTTTCGAGACGAAAAGTGCTAAGAAGGGGGCAATGTTATAACCCCGTCATGCAAGATAGTTCAGAAGGTGCGCACTATTAGTGACTAGACTAGGTAGGATGTTGACATTGGAGGGGAGAGAACGATTTCCGCCCAAATCTAGATCTAGAGCCGAAGTGAAAAGACTGTGCTAAAAATAGATGGTGTTATAATGTGATGTCTGATATTAAATACCCTTTATCTTCTTATCTTATATAATACAGACGTTACTTCAAAAAAGAATATGATTACGTCCTACGCGTCATGCATTTAGTCATGCATATTAACCAATGACTTAAATTCTGCCAAGTCACTGGTTTTTCTGGCTAGCTCAGGCAACCCATTCCATGCTCTAATAGCACTAGGGAAGAAGGAGTATTTGTACAAATTTGTCCTAGCTTAGGGGACAAGGAATGTGCCTTTATTTTTGTGTCTTTCAGAGTATTTTATTAAGTTTTGTTTTTGTATTTGAAGATTATGGTTCAGTGTTTTATGTATAATTGCTACTTTACTTTTGAGTCTTCTGTCCTGAAGGCTTTCTAAATTTATTGATTTTACTAATGGTGTTACTCTAGTCAAATGTGAATATTCTTTTGTTATGAATCTCACTGCTCTATTTTGTGTTTGTTCCAGTTTCTTAATGTTTTCTTGAGTTGAGGGGTCCCAAACGGAGGATGCATATTCTATTATTGGCCTAACCAAGGTTAAATAACATTTTAGTTTTATGTTCTTATTTGATTTATAGAAATTTCTTTTAATAAACCCTAATGCTTTGTTGGATTTTTTTGTAGTTTCATCAATATGTGGATTCCATGACAGTTTTTCATTTATTATAACACCTAGGTATTTTGCGTTTTTAGTCTGTGTTACTGGTTTGCCATGAATAAGATAAGTGAAATTAATTTGTTTTAGTTTTTTTGTTACTCTTAACAACGGACATTTTTCTGGGTGGCAAGACATGCTCCAATTTGATTCCCATTTCTGTAATTCATCTAATTCTCTTTGTAAAATATCTCTGTCTTGTGTTGTTTTTATTGTTCTATATATTATGCAATCATCTGCCAATAATCTGACTTTTGTTCCTGAACTAATGCAATTTGGTAAATCATTTATGTAAATTAAAAATAGTAGTGGACCCAAGACTGTTCCTTGAGGTACACCTGAGTTTACTGTTATTGGTGTTGATTTAGAGCCATTTATTATTATAGTTTGTTCTCTCCCTATCAGAAAATCTTTAATCCACTGATGCAGTGGACCATTAATGCCGAAATATTTTAATTTTTTAAGCAAACTATGGTGGTGAACTTTGTCAAAAGCCTTGGAAAAATCTAGTAAAATAGCATCTATTTGTTCACTATTATCTAAACCTTTTGAAAAATCATCAATTAGTCCTATTAGTTGTGTTTCACATGATCTATATTTCCTAAAGCCATGTTGGTATGGGGTGAGAACATTATGTTTGTCTAAGTGGTTTATGATGTTGCTACATATTATGTGTTCTAGGATTTTACATGTGATGCTGGTAAGTGATACTGGTCTGTAGTTTCCTGGATCAGATTTTTCCCCTTTTTTAAATAGGGGGGGGGGGTGACATTAGCTTCTTTCCAGTCCTTTGGTACTCTGCCCTGGTTAAGCGATGCCTGAAAGAGTATTTTGAACACTGGGGCTAGCTCATTGCTTAGTTCTTTGAGTAATCTAGCTGGAATACCATCAGGTCCAGATGCTTTATTTGGTTTGGTGTTGGATAATAGTTTTTGAATTCCATTTTCTTGTACTACTAAATCTTCTATGTTGTCTACTTGGTTCAAATTAAGAAATATGTCTTTGTCTCCTGGGGCTGAGAATGCTGATGCAAAGTATTTGTTTATGATGTTTGCTTTAGTTTCATTGTCATTATGTATTATGTTATGTTCATCTTTTAATGGCGCTATGCCTGTTGTTTCCATTTTCTTAGACTTAATGTATGACCATAGGTTTTTGTTGCCTTTTTGAGTTGCCTCCCTTAAGTTATTACACTTTTTTTTTTTCGTAGAAAGAAAATAAATAGTAAACAAAATGGTGATTGATTGTTATGAGATGCGGAGTGCAAATTTACGTATTTCTGGTACCTGTAGAAGGGTAACGACATCTGAAAAGGGTTATTAAAACTATGGTATGCTTATTTACACAAATGTATTAGAAAGGTGTTTTTTTTTTGTTAAACATTGATTCATTCACTTTTTGGATAATTGATAAACTAATTAGTTGATTTTTAAAATTGATTTGTGTGTTGTCATTGATAACGAGCATGTATGTAAAATTAAATGATTGGACGAGTTGAAGTGGTAAAAAAATCAATGAAAGTCTATGAAAGATACAAGAGTGAGTATATAAAGCATTGTACAAAAAAAAGGGGGGGGGGAGAAAGGAGAGAACGTTTCAGCCCTAATAAACAATATAAAACGTGAGCAATAAATCAACGGGCTGGTGTGCAGTGCTAGAGTAGAGACCGTATATGTAGAGAAGTAAAAAAAAAAAAAAAAAACTAACACATGCACCGTCTCAAACTTTCACTACAAGTACCAGTACTTTCATCAATAACACATGTACCGTCTAAAACTTTCACAAGTACCAGTACTTTCACCAATATAACATGCACAGTCTCAAACTTTCACTACAAGTGCCAGTACTTTCATCAATAACACACGCACCGTCTCAGACTTTCACTATAAGTACCAGTACTTTCACCAATCAGTCATTCTCTTCCATCCACTCGTCTACCACAGTCCTTCTTAATGTTGCGTGAAATCTTGTCTAGATTAGGTTACCACCGAGGACACTGACAGTAAGCTAGCGGTACTTAAAAAGTATCATTATCTGTGTTCAACATCATTAGGTATCACATCTACTTCCATGTTTTGCATACAATGACTGCAGCTTTTTGTAATTTGAATGAACTTGCACTAGCTAGCATGTTGCTAATAATTTGTTTTATCTTTATTTAACAAAGTTTCAATTTCAAGTATTTTTATTAATAATAATAATGTAATTTATAGAGCACTGTTGATGTTAACAAAATGTAGTCTCAAGGCGCTGTGATAACATTACAAGAGAACTAAAATGACTAAACTAACCTAACTAACAAACTAACCTAAAATTATTTTTTTAAATGTTTTTGAATGTAGTGCAGCATGTTGTCTGAGACCAATGGGGAGTGAGCCTTGTTACTTTCTTTTACCATTTCTTTATTTCATTGGAAGCGTTGTCGAGAGGCAAAGTGCGCTTGAACTCGGATTGGCTACCTAGAAGGGGGCTCGAGGTTCGACACCCGACTCGGGCAGAGTTGTGTTTACTGAGCGCATAAAGGCAGAGCACGGAACTCCTAGGTCCCCCCACTGGTATCATGAGATAGGACCAAAAGCGCTCTGAGCAAACTATAAGCATGAAATTAGCTCTATATAAAAGCTATAATAATAATTTAATAAAATTGAATAGAACCCCAACTTTGAATCTAACCGAACAAGAGCTATACTTGTTATCCAAATGGACCAAAACTTTGTAAAATAGGTTCAATTCCATCTACATAATAGACTTTGAACAATTACCTTCTAATTAAGGTACTTCTTTTTCTAGTACAGGTGTATTCTTAGCCTTCTTTACCTTATGTCAATGGCAAGACTTAAATATGTAAAAGATTGTGTTGTAACCTAAAGACAAAATGTCCTCATATTTCTTAGATTTTATTACCACTAAAAATCAGCACATTTCTAATTTTCACAGACAAACAAAAAGAAAAAAAAAAATTACAATATGTCATTTTTTTTATTAAACTTAGACAAATTTAGAGCTAAGTAATTATAATGTACTCATTGTAATCAAATTAAATTTTTCTTAAAAAATATAAAAACATAGCAATTCAAATGTTTATATTACATTCAGTTTTATACACATTTTATACATAAAAAAAATCCTGGTAAGGGTAGTGGAAAACAAGATTTCTTATCTAAATTATTTGAAAAGCCTAATTATAACATAGGCAATGGACTAAAAAATGAATTGACATGAACTTAGTATATCTGTAATAATGTCACTTATACAAAGACTTCCTGCTATTGAACAGTGTTAAAAATGAACACTAAAAAAATAGCTGGCATCTATTTCAAAGAAAAAAAAATAAACATCCACATTTTTTAAGAGCACTAAGAAAAAAAATAATTCTTGACTAGTTCAGATTTATTGAGAATCAAAATTGATCAATAGTGAGTGGTGCTTAAGCTATTCATTTAAGTTGAGCCTATTATAACAAAGACAAAATCTGAGTATACACAAAAGCTAAATTAAAAAGCATGGTTCTTGTAGATTAACAGTTTTTATGCCACACAGATTGATTAAAAAAAAATACACATGTATAAAAATGTATAAAACATTTCCTAATGCTACAAATATTATGACATTATAAAAAAATGTTAAAAATATTGTTTAAAGCAGGAATGTTCAACAAATATATAATGTACATCCAGTACAATGTAAAAGTCTGATTAGAACTAACTGGGATTAATGGAGATTCAATGCATTCAGAGATTCTGAACAAAAATGCTCTCAGTTCATTCAGTGACCAAAAAAAAAAATTTTTTTTTTAAATATACACAAACTAAAAATAAATGCATCTGAATTTGTAAGGAAAAAAAAAACTAATTTACAAAACAAAATTGTTTTTATTTCATAAAACTAGTCTTAGCCCTAACAGGCTTAATAAAGCAACTATTATTGTAAAAGTTGTAAAAATTCTATTGGCAGTGTTACACAATTCACCTTTGCACTGGCAATACCAAGATTTGTAACGAAAGGTTCCAGTTCTCTCTAAACATTCCCCAACTTCTCCACTGGTGGCACACTGTCTTAAAATTCTGGTATTGTCCTCTTTATTATAATAAACTGAGAAAATAAAAATGTTAATAAAATTGCTTGTCTTCAATTTGAAAAATGTGTTATCAATTGTACAATGTCATTGTGCAGCCTTCTGCACATAAACAATTTATCCTTTTTTTTAGTTTTAGTATATTATTAGGTTATCCCTTCGCATATGTCTGTTATAGTTTAGTGTTTTATATACTATTGGTACTTAAGGTAAGTTTTCTTAATGGTAAAATTCATTAAGGGGTTCGTTTTAGTTTGTTATCTGGTATTGGAGATGTTCAAGAGTAAATGAAGTTAAGGCATACATTTAACTTCACTGTTGCCAACTAAATAAGAAAACCACCGTGCTTGACTTTTAATAAGTGGCAGTTCATCTTAATATCAAAGCTTTATTATGGTATCAAAAGTTAGTTCACCATTTCTTTTAAAATTTGTTTTTAAGTCATGAGGTGAAAGTCTAATGCTTACTCAATATTGAAAATTTGTACTACAAATGGATGTGTTTTGAAAATTTGATTATGTAGTGCTAGAAAGAAAAGAAATTTTGTTTAAAAACTTCCTTACTTTAAACACCTAATACACCATACATGAAAATTTCCAATTGTCTTGTACCCCCCCTTACCAAAAAGATTATGCAAACTAAATTTGTCTAACTAATATTTAAAAAAAGCATTTTACTTTTATGTTCTCAGACTTGTACAATTTATATTAAAGCCTGATGTTTTAAATTTGAAACATATTTCAGCAATTTTGGCAAAGTCTGCTATGCTGGAGTTTTTAAAGTTAAAATGTTTCTGTTGCAGGACTTCTTAAATAAATAAACCCTCACTCTTTCTTATACAATTGTTATTAATGCTTAGTAAAATTGTGTCTTAGTATAATGCTACTATCTATCATATTTGCAAAATCTTCATAATTCTATGATATGCCCACAAATGATAACCTTTTGTACAACTTTATTAACTATAAAGGTTTCTTGTTTTTGAAAATTTCTAAATATAATTGAATGTTATTGCCAACTCACTTTGTTGTTCTATCTTCCTGCACATTGTCTGATTGCCACTACATTCAACTGTAGGTGTTGTTGGTCCAGGAGTAAGACAGCTTGTATTTGCTATTTCACTGCTGCATGAATAGCACTTCAAAGTGATTCCTGAAAGAAAAAAAAAAATAGTTATCAGAAAAAGATTTCATAAAAGTGACCATAAATGAACTATGAGACCATTTGTATGTTTAAAAGACTCTGTAGAAGAAAAATTAGGGTTAGGGTTGTAGACGTTATAATTGTGTAGATGTTGTTGATAATTTAGAACCCATACAGCTAATTCAAAACACTGATTTTTCCTTCTTGTTTGAACAAACGTTTATTAGCATGTTCATAAAATGGAAGGAAGCCATCATTTCTCCTAAATTGAAAGTGACACTATTTGTAATGGAAGCACATGCAATCAGTAAATTTCATTTAATTTTTTAATTTATAACACCAAGCATAAAACCAAGTACAATAATATTTAATAATAAAATAATACATTTCCATATATACATGTCCCAGCTTACATCTTTTCCATTTATTTAATGCACAAATTTATTTATTTTTTCAATTCATTTTTAAATAAATAAAACATTGCATACAACACAATAAAAAATATTTTAATGATTTATTTTTTCTATTGTCAAGTTTGTTACATTTTCACCTAAAGAGAGAGGAGGACATTCTCTAATGTCCGGGAACAGATTTTGTCATCCTCAATTCAGCATGAAGCTATACATGTTGGCATTATAGCTAGCAACTTATTGAACTAGTAGGATGAATTTTTTTCCCATTTGCCAAAGCAATATTTTGTGTACCGGTATATTTGTAAAAGATATTTAAGTTACAGGTTGCATTTCTTTAAAAAAAAAATTTGTTAAAAAACTTCACCACAGATTATTAGAAGTTCTCAGCTAATTCTGTAAAATTAGTGTACTTGGATCAAGGGTACAGTCAATGAATTTTTCTTAGAAATAAAATTTAAATAAAAATTAGTAAGGGAAGATTTGAATATCTAAAACCATGTATTGATCTTTTTTATGTCTTTGTATTTAAAGTCAGTTCTTGGGTCTGCTAACTAGTAGATTTTTTAAAGTGCTGAGTATTACAAGTTTTATAGAAAGGATTATTTCAAAATGGTGTTACCATATTTCGAATATACAACCCACGGCTTATACAACTTTTTACAAATGAATGTCACCTGTGCAGGGTATAAAAAGCAGCAGGGTTTTCACAATTTTTTTTTTTACTTAAACATAGCAAGTTAATGCTTTCTGTGGAAACAACATACTACAGATACGACCGTAAGCTTGTATTTCATACCCGTGTTGCAATATATGTATCTCTTATTGGAAAAACAACTGGAGCATGATTGCGTCTTGAGGGACATATACGACTGATGAGCAACAACTTTATGTACTGGTACGTTGCCTATGTATATAAGGGTGTGGGTTGTACGATTATGTTTTTACTTATTGAAATTTGTGCTGGCTATACACATACGCAGGGTTAATGTGCAAAAATATGGTAGTGACAAAACAGTGCTGGTCAATGCTCCTCAGCTTGAAGAGAAAAAGGATAAACTCAAGATTGTTTAATTCAAAATAATTTTAAGGTCAACGAGGTATGGTTTATCACATTAATTCTTATATTTTAAATTGTATCATTAATAAAGTAAATAAATTTAGCCTTATTTCACATCAGCTCAAAAAACAATTTCAGATATGAATATATTTTGCTACTACCTCTAAAAAAAAAGTTCTAACAGTCTTTTTTTTGGCTTCTCAATATTTAACAGACCACCCTAACCCCGCTTTCACATTTATTTTTTTACTATATTGACAACCAAACCTCTTTAAGCATTGTCCAATGGATCAACCCCCTTCACACATTCACACATTAGGATGGCTGCCTGGTCGTGCGGTTTGCGCGCTGGACTGTCGTTCATATTTATCGATGGTCCAGGGTTCAAACCCTGCCCGCTCCCATCCCCCGGCGTCCTGCGGGAGGTTTGGACTAGGAAGTAATTATCTTCAACTCTGAAGGAGCATCCGAAACATGTAAAACATTTTACATTCACATACTTTTCTGCTCTCGATTTCTAAATATAGCCCCTTTGGTTAGTTTTACTTTTTTTTTTTTATTATCCTACAATCAAAGTTTGTGATAAGGTAAGCCATGTATGGTATTAAGACAGACTTAAGATCAATAAAGTTAGTTAATCTAAGAGTAGATATTTAATATTAGTAATAATGATCTAGTCGATTCTAGAGTGACTAGAATAAGTTCAATAAGACTAGTTTCTAGATAGATAGATCTAATAGATCAATGACATCTAAACAATAATAAATCTAGTAGATCTAGATAAGCCTTCAATAGTCAAGATTCTAGATTTGGTAAAAGTTACTTCAGTACGTTAGGAGAGAGCCTACTAAGTTCCTAAATCATCTAAACTTTTCTAAACCAACAGATCTAACACTGAGAAATCCAGCCATGCTACAGTCACTAAGACATTAGAATCTAGATTAGATGATAATCAGTGTGTTTTTAAACATAGATGATCATCTACAGTCTACAGTGTCAGGCAACAAGCAATGGTACATGTGAAAGAGTATAATCATAATCAAGTCATGATATATGATTTTTTAAATCATTAATGATTAAAGGGAAACTCCTATGGTTTTTCAAATTTGAGTTATTGACATATTTGAATTCTGCTAAAAAAGTTGTATTAGTAAACATTTTACCATTTTGTATTTAAATGCTTAGAAACATATTTAATAAATTAGACAAAGGGGGGATGGGTGATAAGGCATTCAATTTTATTTTTTAGGGACAAGGAAATGTATTTTCATTGTAGTTATACATCCATGTTCACGCTGACATCTCCAAAAAAAAACAGGGTTCTTTGAGATTTTGTTTTTAGGTTAGGCATATGTCACTTCCCTCAATAATACTGAAAGAGAAACTACATTTAACCAATTGTATCACTTCATTCTTACAGTAGCTGTTAGGCTTAGTGAAGGCCTAGTCCAGAGCTATGGTACAGTTACATATATATAGAGAGAGATCTAAAAGCATTAGGATAAGAAAAAGGAAAAACGTAACATTTTCATCTAAGCCCCTCCCTGTCCTAAATAGTAAATAGATCATGTGTCTGATTGATTCTAACAAAGTGGTCAGTGTAAGGCTAGTCTAGACTACGTGTAGTCCGTCATGACAAGACAACCAAGCAATAGTGTTTGTGTGTGTTGAGTGGTCAGGCGAGAAAATACACACTACCTTGGTTAGTCAAGCATGTAAATCTACTTTCAACATGCATTTTTTTCTTTGCTTACAAGATCTAGAATTCTAGATCTAACTGCATAGACAAAGAATGAAAGATATATTTCTTTTAAGAGAATGGAGATTTAACTGCTGCATGGTCTCCGTTATACCTTAAGTCAACAGATTAAATTAATAGGTTAGTGTGACGTCACATCTGATAGTTTTGGATGGAAAAAATAGTGATAGTTTTGGATGGGCATAAAAAAAATCAATTACTAAGTTATTATTGCAAATTTCAAAAAAAGAATATATAATTATATTCATTATCTGTAAATCAAAACATATTCAATATTAGATCTATATAAGAAATGGTCAAAACCATCGGGGTTTCCATTTAATAATAATCATACTCTAGCTATCACTAGCTAGATCTATCTCTAGACACTCTTAGTCACTCTAGACTAGCTAGAGTTTAGAGTAGACACTAAGACAGAGTTAGAGTCTTAGTCTAGATTACTAGATATCTACTCTTAACTTATAACTAGTCTAGATCAGTCTTCTTATAACTAGTCTAGACTCTAGATCAGTCTTTTGAGATTGAGTGACGAGTCTAGATATCTAGGTAACAGTTTTATTTAATTTATATGTATCTCATAACCAAATGTTTCATCATGCATAAAAATAATTAACTTGAATCTACAAACATATAAAACAAACTTTACCTTCTTTGATAAGAAGAAAAATGAGGAAAAAAAGGGGTATCAGCTGCTGAGAAACCATTTTCACACAGTAATCTCTCTACGAGTCAGCAGCGAGGGTAGAAAGTGCAGTGTGTTATTGACCGACAACACGGGGTCACCTTCAATTTCCTTTTAAGAGATGTTTTTCCTTAACAGCGCCATCTACATTTCGGTACACCTATAGTCTGTTTCTGATAAGGGCTTGTTACTAAATATGATCTAATCAGCGTTTCTCAAACTAAGCACGGAAAGGGGAGATGGGTGATAAGGCGTTCAATTTTATTTTTTAGCGACAAGGAAATGTATTTTCATTGTAGTTATACATCCATGTTCACGCTGACCAAATTAAGACATCATGCATTTAATTACGTATACACCTTGTCGCATGGGCCTAGCCAGGATTTTTTTCGGGGGGGGGGATTTTTTTCTCCCCACTTGCCACATATATATTGTTATGACTTTGCCATGCGCACCGCCATCCAGGTTAGTGCAGACATGCACACCTCTAGTAACCAGACTAGAAAAGGATGTTGACATTAGGAGAACACGATTTCCGCCCTAGGAGAGAGCCAATAGGGAGTTGCTGTGCTTAAGGCAGATGCCCCTTCGTGTTTTTCATGTCTCCGTGTAAATAAACGTCTATGTCTCGTTAAGTTTCCTCACTTCAGTTATTACAATTGGTGTCAGAAGTGGGATTATAGGCGACTCAAAGAGAGGAGGTAGGATTCTAGCACAATGGCATCTTTGAAACAACTAAACCAACTCTTAGTTAAAGAGCTAAGGCAGGAACTTCGTTGCAGACGCCTGAAGCTTGGTGGTAGCAGTATGGGGAACAAGGTAAATAAAATGGTGTCTCAAATGAAAGAAGGAGTAGACTCGTTGGTAAAGGAGCAGTTGCCTGTAGACTCGTTGGTAAAGAAGTTGCGTGGTCAAGACTGTGGCTGAACAAACAGTGGTGACGGAGACGCTGGGGATTTGAGCGCCGTTTGTGTCTGTGTTGTGGGCAAGTCTTGTGGTTGTGACTTTCAAGACGAGAAACGTGACAATGATTGCTGTGATGATCTCAACGAGGTGTACCAAATCGAAGGGAAAGAGACAATGAAGAAACTGAAGACTGTTACGTGCCTGAAGCGTTTGTTCCTGTTGTACCTGTTACCAGTACCTTAACTGAAGTCTGCTATGTGCCTGAAGCGTTTGTTCCTGTTGTATCTGTTACCAGTACCTTAATGAGCTGGACAGATCAAGACAACGTTGGGTCTGCGTTCAAGCCTGTTGCTATGGACCTTAAAGACCTCTGCCTATCTGCCGGTGCTCACGAGGGAAATTCGAAGCTTGACAACTGCATCCAGAAGTTTACCATGAACTGTACGTGCGGCGCATCACACATAGAATTTAGATGCCAAGAAAACCACCAACAGGGCATATGTACTTCTACCATCATCATCGACATTGACATAGATGAATGTCAATCAAACCACTCTAAATCTGAGACATTTTCCACTTGAACCTGAAGAGACCTATCTTCTGGACGTGAGACTGTTATCTGAGGATGACTGCGGTGCATTGGACTTTGTTTGCAACGTGGCTGCATGTGAACCTGCAGCTCCTTTGAGAGGCGTCTTTCGGGAAGGTCTTCTGAGACAGCGTGTCTGATCAACGGCTGTGCTGAAGAAAACAGTGCTCGACACTATCTCTTTGTGTGTCAAACGGCCACGTCATCGTCGCAACAACAGCCTGGTCAACTGGAGAAAGAGAAAGCGGCACTGGAGGAAAACAATGCGGATGGCTTCGTGGGGAACACGCTCCCTGCCGCCTGTGGCTCTCACTGATCGACCTCCACCTGAACTGACAAACCTCAGCTGCAGTGTTTCTTTTCGGGACGAAAAGTGCTAAGACGGGGGCAATGTTATGACTTTGCCATGCGCACCGCCATCCAGGTTAGTGCAGAGATGCGCACCTCTAGTAACCAGACTAGAAAAGGATGTTGACATTAGGAGAACACGATTTCCGCCCAAGGAGAGAGCCAATATGGAGATTCTGTGCTCAATGCAGATGCCCCTTTGTGTTTGTCACGTCTTCGTGTAAATAAACGTCTATGTCTCGTTGAGTTGCCCCCCTTCAGTTATTACAATATATGTGTGTGTTTGTTTACATAATTAATTTTTATTACATTCTGACCCTTCATTCTTTCGGAAGACGTTTATTGTACCATAGATTAGGTTCTTCCTTGAGTTTGTGAATAGATTGTAGATATCCCTCCTTTGCCATCCAGGGGGCCTGGGGGAGCGATGCACTTTTTCCAGTATCTAAAACAAAAAAAATGCACATTTTGAGGTATACAATCACTTTCTTCTTGCTTTTTGACTGATAAAAATGTACTAGAGGCCTGGAAACCATTGTACATCAGTAGGCTTATATTACAGTAAATAAAAAGGTAATCTTCTTAAATTTGACTTTAATTCGAACTCTGTGATTTGCTATAACAATGAGGATTGCGGATGTTTCTTTCCATTTAGCATTGGGAGCTTTAGGGTCATGAGTCTATCATTGATTACTTTAGGATGGCTTACTAGTTTGCATGCTAAAGTTATTTTTATGGCAAAGTCGATTCCAGATTCACGGAGTACTATAGATTGCTTCCTAGGTTTATCTGACCGCTATATTCCTCTGAAACATACAAATTTATAACAAAGCCCTTAGCCCCCTTTCCTCCGATTACAGAAGTGGTCTATTATTGGATGAACTATGGAGACAGAAGGCAGAAAAACTGACAGGCAGACCGATAGATAGATAGATAGATAGATAGATAGATAGATAGATAGATAGATAGATAGATAGATAGACAGACAGACAGACAGATAGATAGATAGATAGTAATGATTAACACACGATCTGTAGGGGAGAACGTATACTAATTGTATATATAAAAAAAATAATATAAGCCATATTAAGTCTAAAGCCCAGTGACACGTGACAATGTCATTGAGTAGAAAATTGTTAGCGCAAAACATATGATTCGAGCAAATAATATTTATATATCAATAAAACATAGCCAACAATCGTTTGCTTAGAATGCGACAAAATATTTTAGAATGTATTTTTGTTTTACTTTTAGATAAATTTTTAATTTAAAAAAAAATCTGTCAATGGACAATGATTAGTTTTGGCTTCCTCTAAATTTGTGAATAGACCACTCCCCAAGAGTAGCAGCTTTCACTTTTACGTAAAAGCACTCCAAGTGCAAAACATATTGGTGGTTTCGAAATTTAAAAAAAGCACCCCATCATTACTTTCATCTCAAACCTTCAGTGAATGAAATGAAGAGAGCACATTTCATGGCTTGTTATACACAAATCACTCTCTATATATAGTTTTCTTCATAGCTCAAGAGTTTGGATACCAAGTAATGGAAAGATCACTCTTTTATTTCTGTAAGTCAGACGGACTAGAGTTCCACTAACGCTATGAGCAGAATTGAATGGGCTTAAAAAAATGTATTCGAATTTTAAAAGTAAAATAAAACCTTTCACAAAGTGAGACCTGGACGAAGTGAACATTTTCCCTCCCATTGCCTAGATGGACCTGCCCAATCGTGGACGCGAACCGCTGCTGTGTGACACGCTGTCTTCGCTTACCAGTTGCCTAACTTAGTTAAACTCTACGTCTTGGGCCTTCAAGCAGTAGCCCGTCACGGTGGAATCGACCTGGCCTATGCTCACTCATGCCGAACAGGTCTTTTTGTTACAAATCCTTGCTTTTCGCTCGCTAAGTAGTTAATTTTGTCAAAGGCTATTGTTTAAACCCGGACAATGCAAATAGGCTATGGCTCAAGGAAATGAAGCCCCTAATGTTTGTTAGGCCCTCATCCGTCTCTAGGTTTGGCTGTCATTGTCTGTACCGGAAAACCGGCATTATTAAAATAATTACATTTTTTACCTCGTCACTACTCTTAGAGAAAAGCTTTTTACACCTCTCTCTGTCTCCCTCTCTCTCTCTCTGTCTCTCTCTCTGTGTGTGTGTGTGTGTGTATATATATATATATATATATATATATATATATATATATATACAAATATACAATAATAACGAAGTGCAAGACCCCTCAACTGAAGAAAACAATAAAATTATTTGAGTGCAGCCAAGACAATTGGGGGTTTTGAGTTTAAATCCCTCTCCTACAGATGGCCTTTTTAAAAGTTTAAAACCCCTCCAGATGGTTATGAGTTTAAAATCTCCCTACATGGCGTTTTGAGGTGGAAAACCTCTATCTTCAATATTATTCTAAAGCAAACTACAGTTACTAAATTCTATTTCGTAGCTAAATGGGGTTTTGAATTTAAAAAAAAAAAGAATAACTCCAGAGATTTTTTAGTTTAAAACCCACAACAGATGATTTTGACGATAAGACTTCACTTTTTTTTCAATATAAAATCTAAAGCAAGCGTATTCAATAGAGGCTACACATTTCTACCAGTTGCGGGTCTCAATAAATAAAGTGCAGTGAATAGTCATCTGCCGAAATTGAAAAACACTAAATGTGGCTCAACAAAGATGGCTAGAACAGATTTTAGAAGTCAGTTATAGAGATCGGGTGTAGATCAAGGAAATCCTATGCCAAACTGGGAGTCGACCCCTTAGTAAGATTGTGACAGAGCGTCGCATGAGGTTTGCGGGACATGTTCTCCGACAAAATGAATTAGGCATAAGAAGAGTTGCGATGACATCCTAGTACAACACATTCATGGAGGTCCTCAGAGCAGGTGGGAAGAGGCTTCAGACAGATTTTTGTGGAAACACTTGACGGCAAATGCGCCGAACGGCGTAAGAGTCAGTAAGAATAGCACATTAGATTTTTGAAATAAAACTTTTTAATAGCAGGAAAATGCACTGTAGATACCTCAGAATATGCATTTTGTTGGCTTTCAATATCAGAAATAGTGCTTGGCGGCGGGGCTAGCGTTCCCCCAGACCCCCTTGCTGGCAATGGCGGGAGTCTACAATTTTCCCACTAACTCCAGGAAGAACCTATTCTAGGGCTAAATAAGCGTCTTCCTAAAGAATGATGGGTCAGAATGTAATAAAGATTATGTACATACACACACGCGGAGGGGGGGGGAGAGGAATTTTTTGCCCCCCTCCCCCGAAAAAAAATCCTGGCTACGCCCATTTCGATGAGAAGGAAAGCTGTAAAGAAAGTAGTTTAATTTCTTGTTTAAGTGAGGGGAGTTAAGCGGCCTTGCTAAACAAAACAGTCTTCTAGAACGACCACGTTGGACAAGTTGACCTGCAAGTTCAAGTTTGTTCTTTAGAGTCTGGATTCGTAGTTATAGGTTTTCCTGTCGAGAACGAGGTCACACGAGTTGTCTTTTTTACGCTTCGATGACTTCTAAAACAATTTTAATTTTGTTGTGCGTCATCACTGCATGTTTAAGGAGACAAAAGTATTGTAAAAGTAGAGCTAGATTTAACTAGAAAGGGCAGCCCACAGGCAGGCTGGCTTTAGGCCACTGCAAACTATGCGGCCAATACTTCATAGCCCCTCCCCCCCCCCCCACACACACACTAATTCTAGGTTGAAAGACTCGAAGAGCCAATACAAAAAAAAAAGTAATGGGAATCTCCTGGTCTAGTAGAACTACTGGCAAGGTTTAATCCAGTAATGGTGGAACATATTTGACGATGTTATCAATGCAGACATTCATGATCATCACCTGCAAAAGAAGATTTAAAAAAAACGAACTCAATCTTGTAGTAGCTGTGGCTGTTGGGAATGCTAACCTTTGAGACATCAAGAATGTAAAGTATTTTTCAGTGATATTGGATTGTACTGACGACATAAGCCACAAAGAGCAGATGTCGTAAACTCTTCGGTATGTATCAGATGGGGTTAATCACTCAGTTCATGTGAACGAGTTTGTGGTTGTACATAAACGTTTAAAGTTTCTTCCTGTGGAAAGTACAACTGGACAGGACTATTACGATGTCCTAGTGAATGAGCTGGAGAAGTACAACTGGACAGGACTTATACGATGTCCTAGTGAATGAGCTGGAGAAGTACAACTGGACAGGACTTATACGATGTCCTAGTGAATGAGCTGGAGAAGTACAACTGGACAGGACTTATACGATGTACTAGTGAATGAGCTGGAGAAGTACAACTGGACAGGACTTATACGATGTCCCAGTGAATGAGCTGGAGAAGTACAACTGGACAGGACTTATACGATGTACTACTGAATGAGCTGGAGAAGCTTGAATTAATTAAATGATGAAAATATTCGTGGACAAGGTTATGATAGTTGTGCAAACATGAAAGTCGTCCCTTCAAAATCGGCTTTTAAATATTAACAGCAGATCATATTTTACTCCATGTGTGTGTTCTAATTACAATCTGATGGTAGCAGACATAATCAAAACATGACCTGATGCTTTAACCTTTTTGGAACTAAACTAGTCTGTACACAATCTTTTTAGCATCTACAAAGAGATGGTCATTATCTAGAAAACATGTTCCCAATCTGTTTATAAAACCTCAGTGCACACGAAGGATTTCTCTTTTTACATTTTCGGCATGTCTGTCCAAATGCTGGGCAATTGTATTTTCCGTGAGATCTACCACAAGATCTGCAATCTTTAATGTTACTTGTTACATGATTATTTACCACTTTTTTTGTGAGCTTTTGACTGGCTTTCTATATTCTGTCTTCTTTAGTTTATTAGCAGCATCTACATGTAGTCCTTTCATATTTATCATTTGGTTCTGGGTATGCTCGTCAGCACGAATTATGCTTGCTGCTTTCTCTAAAATTAAGTCTACATCTCTCAGAAATCTCTCTCTCACTCGATCCGACTGTATTCCACATACCAATCGATCTCTAATGAGTTCATCTCGAAGGTTGTCAAACTTGCATTCTTTTGCCAAATTCATCAAATCAGTATACTACGTTTCACCGTCCTTCTGATTTCTTGTGAAGAATTTAAATCTGTCATACATAGTGTTGGACTTGGGCAAAAAGTGAGTCTTAAACCTTTCAATTACTTTGTCTACAGTCTCATTTTCACATACTTGAAAAGTACTGTAGATGTCTCGAGCGGGTTCACCGATCAGGTGTAACAATAAAGCTTTCTTCACTGTCTTGAGCTTCGTATTCTTTTCAGTGGCGACCATAAACAGTTCAAAACTTCGTCTCCATTTTTTCCATCTTTCAGATAGATTACCGTCTAGTGACAACGGTTTAGGAGGATCGATTAATTCCATTATTCGTATAGATTCTAGATTCTATGTCTAGGTCTAGATCTAAAACAAAATGAACTAACGACACCACTTGATACAAATAAAATGTATTGTTAGCAATTTAGATTGTCACTACCTTTTACCAGCGCTTTAAAGCAAATTGACATTAGAACAATGATGTAATATAATATATAAGTTCGGATGTCGCACAGATTGAGAAACACTGATATTAAGAAGAAAAACTGTATTGCAAAATTTAAAACAAGATCGCAATCTTATTTGAAACAATTAGAAAAGAGCGAGTCAGTGCTCTCAGCAAATTATCTAGTGGTGCAAACGTTTTCCACCGGAGAAAACCAATAGCACAACGCAGTTAAGTATGATGAAGATAGGCAAGTGTTATTTCCAAAATGAGACGCTGACTAGAGATATTCTGTTTTAGGTTGGAACTAAAAATATACCTCCATAAGGTAACCTAATGTCAAATTAGAAGCCAGGCGAGGCCTGACACTCGTAACATTTGGAACAGGTGAAGGCGGCATGTGTCGCAAGGTCACATTCATGCTGTCCTTGTATATCTATATATTTAAAAGCAGGGCTGAATTTAGGTATGAGAAATCCCAGGGGCAGATTTTGTGTGGAAGCATGTCTCAGAAGTACCAGTGGTAAGTATCGGAAATGACATCCTTACGGTGGTACAGGAATGTACCTATCTGGCATCAACTATTGTCAGCAGTCTAAATTTAGACTTTAAAGTGACAAAGAAAAAAATGGAAAAGCTTCTGTAGCAATGATCGTAAATTCGTAATCAATCGTAAGAGTTAAAGCATTGTTGTTTTTATCAAATGCGGGCAAATAATTTCGAATTAAAAGTAAAAGTTGATAAACCGTCTAAATTTTGAAACTTTAAAAATTTCTTTCGTGGAGGCCCATTTGTTTTGTGGAGTCCCAGTGCTGTAGCCCCACCTACACTTCCTTAAATCTGGCCCTGTTTAAAGGTACTTTGTAGATGGACGTCACGGCTTCGAGTTCCTACAAGCAATGGCAATACTAGGGTCGGTGTCACCCGGTGTTCCAATAAATACAAACATTAGTTTGTTCTTTGTATTGAACAAATAAAAGTGAACTGATTACTTACTTTCATTGATTGTTACACAAACGTAAAATGAGTATCAATTCTATTATACAATCACATTGTTTGACATTTATTCTATAGTTATCGCATATTATATAATGTAAGTTTATTAAAATTAGAAACAGGCTTAACATCACCTGAATATGTTTCCTCTGTTAGACTTTAGACGGAAAGTATCTATATATATAATTCTTTTCTTCCCTTTAGAGTTTGGACGAGAAGCAAGGGTTAAGGAAAGATCACTCTCTTATTTCTGCGGATAGTCCACGAGAGTGGGGAAGAACTTCGTCCTGCGGGAGATTTGGACTAGGAAGTAAACTATCGTCAACTCCGAAGGAACATCCGAAACATATAGAACATTTTACAAACAAACATTTTACAAACACTAAATAGCAGCGCCGGGCTTAATCATTGTGACCAAGAAGTCATGGAAAGAGAACAAGTAATCACTATGTATATTTAAAGGTCACTAAATAGCAGGGCTGAACTTAACAATTGTGGGACCCTATGCGATACGGATTTCGCGGGGCCAAGTTTGGGTAGGGAAGCGGATAATAAGTGAAATTTAAGAGTTTGTATTAGAAAATAAATTCGTCTATGCATTTTATTCATTCTTTACTACGTACAGAATTACTTTACGAGCCTTGCGTGTAGCAAAGTCATAGAGTATATCATAATAATTTTGTTTCCTACATAGATCACGCTCAATAGCAAAAATTACCAAATGTTTTTGAGAATATCTTTGAGAATTGTTGACCTCAAGTAATTCTTCATTAGTTTGAGGCGCGAGAAGCTTCTGTCACCAGATTACACAATTACGGCTATTGCATAATGCCGTTTTTATATATGGCGCATATTATTGGCGTTTTTCATATTGAATGAAATCGCAAAATGACAATTTTTGTCTAAATGTTTCCGTATTTTAAGGACTTTTTCGTATCTTTTGCAATTTCGGGAGATTTCCAGGAGCTCCTGGTAAATCGACAGGAGGGCGCGGGAAATCTTTTTTAAGTTATTATATGGTTTAATTTAATAATTTATACACCTAGAATTAGCGCGGGTCCTATGAAAGTGCGGTCGCATAGGTTGCAGTGTTCTAAGTCCGGCCCTGCAAAAGAGCGGCGTATGCTACGCCGCCGGTCGACTAGTATAATATAATGCTGTTTATTTAATCTTCGACTACCATCTAGACCAGAAAATGCACGTTTGTCGCCCAAGAGTCAGCAATTGGTCTTAGGAAGCGCTTAAACTCCCACAACAAAGTCCTGGCGGAGCGCCAAGCGCTTTCAGCATTTCCGAGCTTCAAAAACTCAATTCTCTTTAAGTCTGGTGTGACAGGTTGGGGAAAGTGACGTGTGTTTGGTGCGTTTAATGTCTAGGGGATGATTATTATTAAAGCTATCACACGCCAACCCGTCAGCATATAAATAGGGAGCAGACACGCAACGAGACAAGCAATGAAAGATAGATACAAAGTTAAAAATGAAGAATATTTATTTACATAAATATTTACATAGAAGAATAAAAAGGGGGAGGGTTTGCATCTATCTCTAAGCAATATTATGTTTAATCATCACTCTTGCACTTAATAAGAGAGTATGTCACTTTGTCTTCTGAACTTAGCTGGTTGTCCTGCTTGGGTCTCAGCTGGTTGTGTCCTGGCTTGAGGTTCTGCAGCTGGAAGTAGCGCTCTAGCGGGTAGAGGGACGCCGGTGATACAGTTCTTGTGGAGTCTCAATCCAAAGTTCTGATATCTGTAGTGGGCACAGTAGGGCGGGTGGCCGGGTACCGTGGGCACAAGGTTACTGCAGGCAGAGCGGATCTACCGTGGGCAGCGTAGCTAACAGGATAAGTCCAGTGAGTTTCAGAGGGTTTGGCGTAGCTATGACGTCTCGCACAGATCTGGGTCTATAGGGACGTCGCACCCAATAAGTTGACAGGTGGGCTGTCGAATAGGTGGGCAAGTAGATCCGATAGCGCCAAGTGGTAGAGTTGAGTAGATCCACGTAGGTAGTAGCAAGTGGGCAAGTGATCCGATAAATAGGCAGATAATGGCAAATAAATAGGCAGGTAAATAGGCAGACACCTGAGGGAGGCTGCGGATAGATAAAGACAAGTTAGGACATGTCTCTCATGCATCTTATCGATGCCCTCGACTGAGGTGCATTCGTCAGATTGGTAAAATTGCTTTTGAGCACAAACGGGAGATGTTGACAAATGGAATTTGGAAAACAGATGGCTGATAGTAGCAATATAAAAATGTACATAAAAGGGAAAGTAATAATATAAAAATGTACATACAAGGGGAAATAATAATCTCAAATAAACAACACAAGTTGAAAGAGAAAAGGGGGGGGGGGAATGGGCGATGGTCAGCGACCATGACGGTTTGTTTACATACGACCGTCGCCGAGAACAATGAAGCGAGCTTGAATGGGGAGAGCGTCCGTTCAAGGGGCGCAACTCTCATTATAGTAAAATGAGTAAAAGGGAGATAATTCATATATCTTTTCTAAGCGCAGTATCAGTGCGCTAGTAAAATTATCAAGGCGATCCGCCGAGATAAAGGAAATAAAATAAGATGGGAAAATGGGAGGGTCTGGCTTGATTTAATCTACCTTATATATAGGCCTGGGAAATGTGGGCGGAAACAGGAAATGTCCTAGGGTAAGAATTGTCTTACACGTGGGTGAAGTCCGACAAAAGTCGCACCTTGGAAAGGTCAATAGGCGTGTTGGTTCGAGTGATCTCCTAGATCAAAGAGAGACGTGGGAAAAGGGGGGGGGGGGAGAAAGATTGATTGCATTCCACCCAAGGTGGTGTCAACCGCGGCTGTCAGACATCCGGCGGGTAAGACGAAAGATATTGTGTTTATCTTTACCCCGGTCAAGGGAAGACAAGGTGGTGGGCTCAGTCTAGCCTGGAGAGGAAACGGTGGGGCGGGTGAAGAAATTGGGGATAGGACGGGGAAATAATTAAAATAAAATACAGACATGATAGTAAATAATGATTAATGCTGTGATAAATTTGAGTGACTCTGACAGCAAGCTTTTGACTTGTCACATCTGGCTTGTACTATTTCTCCTAGAAAGAAGATTGCAAGACACATAAAATTAAATTAAGAAAGCGTGGGACTGACCATGAAAAAAGCGTGACATCCGACTTCATCCAAGATAAATGAGCAGTGTTTCTTAAACTTTTACCGTTGGTGCCCAGTTAAAGTAGAGTCTTTTTCTTTACAGGAATTGTGATTTGTAAATAATTTAAAAGAGTTTTGTATAACACCGAAAAGTTTTTTTCTGGAAATAGTACTAAAGAGGCATCGGGCTCCTTCTCCATCCAGCGATGTAGTCTGGATAAGCGACATTAGCTCCGCCAAGCGCTTCCTGCGTTCTGAGTTTCATAAATTCTTTCTCTGTCATCTGCCACGCATTTTTCTACTCGCAGTAAGAAGAGCACATTTCAATGTTAAAGTATAACGGAGTCGGACGTTCCGATAATGAAATATTTTCTTAGAATTGGAGCTTACTATTTATCCTAGGAAAAAAAAGTCGCTCAAAGTCACAATAAAATTCCTCTCTCGACCTTGCCATGATGTGATCCAAATCAACGCTTTGCACTACATTTCACACCAACTCAGTTGCAGTAGCCGCAGGGAATATTATAGTTAATACTCCCAAAGTCCTGATTTTTCCTCGAGGTTATCTCCTGAAGTCTTAATAATGTGAAGCAGCGTGGGCTTGGAGTCATATATATATATACAGGGCCGCCGCGAGGGTTGTGGCCGGCTGCGTGCGAAATTTTAAAATGCCGCCCCTTCCCTTTATTTTTTCTAAAAAAATTTCATTAAGACTGAACTGGACACTGTACCAAAAGCGCTCTTTAATTTAATTTAAAACCTTTTTTTTTTTTTGTAGACCATTTGTTTTCTGTTTTCTTTCATATTAGCATCGTTGTCGTATCCCTGATGCCCTCTTAAAAGTTTTAATTCCTATTTTAACTTTGCATTTTTGTTTATTACGAAGTCACAAAGTCTTTCTCCGGTTATTTCAGTAATTGGGCAAAACCCAAGAAAATGTTTATGTATTTCTACATGAGGTGTATAAGAAATAGAAGCAATAATAATAATAGCGTTGCCTATATTTTAAGTTTTGTCAAAAGTTCTTTCGTGGAGATAAAATTGAAGATGCGGCAAGTTCCCGCTCAAGTCCGCAAGGGGTTTAATTTCGGGACAGGAACTCGGCGCATTTCGGCGTTTTCAGTTTCAGACAATTTTTCTCCTGGCGTCTACAACGCCTTTTTTTCTTGTAAGAATGTCAAAAAGGCCAATAATGAGGTGTTTTCTTTCAGAACGCACTATTCGTATTAGTAAAAACAAGGTTACAAAAGACAGTTTGTGTGGAAACACAAACTCAAAATCGGCCCCCGAAGTGGTCCACCCAGGCAGGCTTCAATATTTTCAGAAAGAACATCCAAATGAAATTATTTCAAAGACAAATGAGAGATAAGAATGGAGAAAGAAGGTTAACAGATCTTGTGTAGTGCCCCAACGGTCCCACGGATAAAAGAATAGGTGAAAGTGAATGTAAATTTAGATGTGAACCTGGCCTAACCAGTTCCCCTTTTAGACCTTGTGGCAGATGATGTAAAGTTCATCTGTTTTTGTGGCCTACAGTTAACGAGGGTGTCATGTAGCCAGCACAACGGCCAAACGCTTTTACTTTTCCATAACTAATGTCAGGTACCCATTAGAGCTGAGTGGACTCAGAGGCTCCCAAAGATTCCAAAGTTGAAAATCCCAGTCTTCACCAGGATTCGAACCGAGGACCCCCGGTTAGGAAGCCAAGCGCTTTACCGCTCAGCCACCGCAACTCCCCTGGCCTAACTGATGTCTTATAATTGATCTATTGTTTTGAAAAGGCTCAATCTCTTATTCGAATCCTCTGCATAGTGCATATGAATTCCGCAATAAAAAAATGAAGTTTACAAGATTACTATTTGTTTTAAATTAGGTCTAACTTATAATGCATACTAATTAGCTTGCATAACTGATTTTAAAAATTAGATTTTTCGCTTTCAGAAAAAAAAAGTAGCCGTTGCATCAGAACTTTGAATGGTCTAAAATATTGTTACGAATCTCCCTATCCAGGCTCTCTGCAAACTGCACCAGACACCACCAACTTAAAGAGCTTGACAACTCTGGGCTTCAAAATAACGTAATAGTTTAATGTCAATAAGTAACAGCCAATACTGTACAAAGAGAAGCAAGTCACACAAGACTGTACGAATATCTCTCCGCCGTATCAACTCTTGCACTGGTCTCTCTGTCTCGACTCGGACTTGTACTGAGCCGTTGTAACGAACTGTAGATCAGGAAGTTGTGACTCACTGGTCTCTGATACCTTCGCTTTTTATATAGGGTCCCTGCTGGCCTTCTAGAACCGGACAGAACGTCGCTCAACCATTCTGGGTGGTCAGATGACTACATCCCTCGTGACAATCCTGAGCTCTGTTCACGGCGTCGATCCTTCCCGAACCATCATGTTGACACTCGTCTCGGCCGATCGTCGTAACTCGTCACGGTTGACCGCTCGTCTAGCGCTGGCCTGGGGCGATTTGCGTCGGCTGACTACACACACACACCACTACCCCCATCTGTGCCACCACCAGGTTTATAACAATATTGTGATGTCGGATTTTCAATATCTTTTCTAGTTTACGAGATCTAAACAGGACGGACGGACAGACAAACAAAACTAATAGCGTCTTTTCCCCTTTCGGGGACCGTTAATAAAAAGACCAGGGCCATATTAATTCTAATAATAAAAAGGTAGCGCTGGCCAGTAGTAATATGCGAGGGACATTCTAGGTACATAGTACATAGAGCACCACTGGCGGATCCAGGGGGGGTGGTAGGGGCTAACTCCCCCCCCCCCCACTCGGAGGCCCCGCCCCCCCGAAGAGAGAAGGGGGGGGATGGACGACTTTTAGTATAGAATTCACACAATTTGTATACGAATTTATTACTTATGTTAATAATATATACTAATTATTTATATTTCAACCTATTTTAGATTATTTCGCCCCCCTTCTAGTATTTTGGCCGATTTGGTAGGGTCGGGAGGGGGCAATGGCATCAATCCGCTCTCCCCCCCCCCCCACCATAAACTTTCGAGTGGGAGGGGCGGTCCTATTTATTTGTAGAAATCACAGATTGCTAACAGAATCAATAAAATATCTATATGATTAAAACTTGTTATTGGTACTTTAACCGGTCCTTATATTATGTCGTTCACCTGTTGGCCGATTGGAAGGAGAGGAGCGAATACCTATACTGCCCTTCCCATCTAAACCCTTTGCGTGTGTGGGGGGGGGGGCGGTCCTACTTTTATGGAGAAATCATAGTATGTGAGCAAAATTAGTCGAATATCTATATAATATAAACAAGTGGAAGCAGGGCCGCTGCGAGGGTTGTGGCCGCCTGCGTGCGAAGTTAAAGAATGCCGCCGCCCCCCACCCCCATTTCAATTACCTACATGTAGCTAATAAAAGCAATACCTGATTTATTAAAGTTTCAGCCACAACCAACACAAGTCAGGCTAGACTACAATAAACATAGGCTAGATCTAGATAATAGTGGATAAGACTAAACAAGTCGCCATGACAGCGATGCTTAGGCGCAGCCATCTTTTACATTAAAAAGTATGACAAAATGCCAACTTAAATAGAGTGGTTATCCTAACGATAAAATATTCATAAAAATACATAGGAAACATAAAATAATAAAATATTTACACATAGACATATAGGAAAGCAAAAAGCATGAAGGCTGGCGCAATTGGGTGACGCTACCCAAGTCTACAGAACTTCCGGTTGCATCAGAGGTAATCATGGCTAATTAACTAGCCAGTGACGCCACTACACTAATCAGTCTGCATCTAGACTATAGCAATAGATGCAGAAACAAACAATACAAATACAAACGAAAGAAAGCAAAAATAAAAACATTTTCCAACTTACAGGCGGTCCCAGCTGAAATTACACTACACAAAAATAACTTTATACAGGCACCACTGTCAGCACTTACCACTGGTCAAGACAAAAGAGAGCTCAACGTGGTTCCGGAGCTAGCTATAACTGGTCAGCGCGAACATATCGGAGAGCATGACGTCACGCTAATTATCTAAAACTAAACTGGACTACCGATTTCCCTAATCTGTACCTAGCCATACACAACAATAAAATCTAGCAAATTACTAAAGACACGGACTACACAACATTATATACCAAACTAAACAGCATTAAAAAGAGAATCTTAAAATTTAAATCCTACAAAAATACAAAAAGCAAGATAAAAAGTTATTTCTATTCTAAACTCTTATGGGGGCTCTATACCGTTTACAGACCTGCACATAAACTGATATTAAAAAATAACAACCAATCCAACGCTAATGCTAAAGACAAAAATAAGCAGAACTAACCAGGGACAAAAAATAGGAAATAACATCCACAGCTCTAAGGCTAGTTAACTATTTTAAAAACTACTTTTCCTCTACGAGTAAAACACAAATAACTGAAAAAGACTAAAACTAGAAGAAAGTTATAAATAGCGGAAACTACAAAATACTCAGCACTGAACTATAAAAATTAAAAAGGACACTTAATTACAAACATCATAGCCCTGGCCTATATAAATAATATAAATTAGATAAAATTAGGTCAAAAATTAGATCTAGGAGCGCCAGCTCACAGAAAGTTCGGGGGAAGTCATCAGTGGCGGACTGGCTATATGGGCATTAGGGCAAAGGCCCGGTGGGCTGATACCTAAATGGGCCGGTAGGCCACCGAAAGGGCCGCATGGATGCCACTATGTATTAAATTGTCAAAGGTTTTATAATATTTTCTTATAAAAGCGGCATCGTGTTGAACAGAAATCTCTCTACAGTGTAATACTAATTTGATCTAACACATTTTTCGAAATAATGTTATAGCCTACATCATAGACAGTGTTACTAGTAGGCTTCATCCTACACACTTAGCGATTAAAATCAACATAAGGCCTATATTTCTGATAAAAATATAGAGCTTATTGTCTGCATGTGTACAGTTATCGATACTCAAACTCAACATACCGATTTTGAGGACATGCATGCCTATAATTGGATGTCCACCATATTATATGCAATTTATGGGCCTGATTGAATAGAAATGCCCGTGCCGATTTTGACACCCAGTCAGACCCTGGAAGTCATGTTCCAGAAGTCACCCAATTTAACCTACTCAACCCAAAGATCATCGCGCATAGGAATCCCTTAACCTGGTAGATAAATTCACATATCTGGGAAGTATAGTACCAAATGACGCATTGCTTCAAAGGGAGGTTGATATGTGATCAGGGATAGTCGTGCTTTTGAAAGCCTCCAAGCGAGAGTGTGGCGAAATAAATCGCTCCGCCTGTCTACAAAAATCAGTGTCGACCAAGCAGTGGTTCTCTCAACCCCTCTGTGGATCTGAGACAAGAGTACTTTATAGAAAGCAACTAAGACTTCTTGAGCGCCTTCACCAAATATATTTGCACACCATCATGGACATACGGTGGCAAGACCGCGCTACAAACAGCGATATTCTTGCGAAATGGTATGAACTTCTTATAGTCCGACAGTCACCCTGGATAGGGCACTTTTTTAGCGGCCCCCGTAAGGGGAAAAAGCCGCTAATAGGTTTGTGCAAAATGTCCGTCTGTCACACTCAGATCTCGAATACAAGAAGAGATATGAAAAATATTATTTCATCATTAAATGCGGCTTGAAAAGTTTAGGTGCAACGGCTACTTTTGGTTTTCTAAAAGGAAACCGTTTAATTTAGAAAAATTAATTATGCAAATCGATTTTTTCATAAAAATACACCAATTCTAAAACAATTACGTAAATGTAAGGGAGGCAATGTTACAATATGCTAACAGAGATGTACAGTTTTGGTGTATTTTCAGTATCACTAAGTCAAATATATTTATAAAATGTACAGGAAATGTTTACAACAAATATAAATAATAGTTAAAGACGTTTTTTCTGGTCAACTAGCTGCTAAAATTAAAAGAAAACATTTCTGTTTGTTTATAAAGGCTAATAATGCACTTTGTATGTAAATATCACGCACATTTTTTAAAATGGACTTTTTATGCAGCGACTTTCGTGCAGTAGCGTAACGTCGCAACATGCCACAATACCAAATCAATTCCTTAAACTTTTTTAAAAAATCAGATTTTATTTATTTTTTGTTTAGTGCCCCCATCCGCATAAAGAAGCTTTATTTTTTTGTCTGTTGGTCGGTCTGTCCGTCACAATTAGATTAGAAAATAACACTAAAGGCTATTGTAAATCTGATTTAAACTTTAATTTTTCATTCAGAAATATTGCAATAGTTTTAAGTATCTATAATAGGTTGTTCCAGATGTTTTGTGAAAAACAAATCAATGCCAATGAATTTTTGTTTGCTCTTCTAACTTATATTAGATTTTATTTCCATGCTTAAACGTTGCAAGAAACACATGATCTTTAATATAATGTTCCGTTTTTTTTTAATGTAAATAGCATATAAATGCTAAATAAAAATATCTATACTGATTTATATTTCATTAACTATAAAGCTGTTCGGATATTGTTTTATAAAAAATAATTATATCAAATGATTGTTTGAAATCGAATAATTGACTAATATTACACTTATATTTTTTGACACTACGTCACTATAGTTTATTTATCAATATCAATTGTTCCGAATTTTTAACTTAAAACAAATTTATGTCAAATAATTTTTTTTTTCAAAAATATCGACAATAGGTTTTTTAGGATTTTAAAATAAGAAAGTAATTTACTAGAAACGATTATTGAAAATCACTTTTTAGACTTATTTTACAGTTAATTTTCTTGCTGAAACATAATAAAAAATTTTAATCGGTAAACAATGTTCCGGATTTTAATTCGAAAAATAAATCGACCTACATTACCTTAATTTTCTTACAAATCGTCGCCAAAAATGATCCGAATTGTATATGAAAAATCTAATAACGCTAATAAATGTTTGAAATCCCTCTTCTAATAAATAAAACAAAGAATTTTTTCATTTACAAAAATTGGTTGTTCCGGATGTTTTATGAAAAATATTTTAACTCTATTTATGTAAAATCGCACTTCTCTCTTACACTACCTTTAATTTTATAGCTAAAACGTTAGAAAATATAATTATCGTTAATATTATGCTCCGATTTTTAAGGAAAACAACTTCCTAACACCAAAGTATGGTTTGAAAATCTCCCCATAAGGTACATCTAATTTCCAAATTTCCATAACAGACCATCTCACAAATTTAATTAACGGTATTTGATTAATCTTGAATTCTTATTTTCTCTCACTATAAATATATAAACATCCGGAACGATCTATTATGGAAACTTAAAACTAATGCGATCAGGGCCGTATTAAGAACTCTTGGTGCCCTAGGCACAAAGTTCCACAAACCCACACGGGTACCCCCTCTGCCCGAGCCCGGCCCGATCCTCCTCCTCCACTGATCGCTGGTAGGCCTATGTTCAATATTATCATTATTATGCAAAATACTAACAAAGAAAAACAGTTGTTAATACAAATGTTTGTGTAATTATAAATTATATAATTGGTATTACATTACTATCACTCATATTAAGCCACAATAAGGTATTTCAGTATTAAAGTTATTAGTTAATTAATTTTGTAATAATAATAGACAAAATACTGAAATTTTTTTAATAGATAAGAAGATGATTAAGATCATAAGAAAGTCGAAGAAAGGACACATTTACATTTTGAAGTTCTTTTTTCTAGATTTACGTCTGGCAAAGTTTTTGAGTACTTCATCAAAGTTAATTTTGCGCAACAAGTCTGCCTCAATCATCAGCAGAGATAAGGAATCAAGCCTTTCTTGTTTCATTATCGATCTATTTGGATTTTTTATACGTTTCAACTGAGAAAAAGAACGCTCAGATGAACAGTTCGTAACCATTAATGTTGAAAATATGCCCAAGGCGATATCTACATTTGGAAAGGCACACTCGATGTTCTCTGTAACTATTAGTTGGTATAATTCTGCTGAACGTGTTGTTTTCAGATTTTGATGCACGAAACTTGTGGCGAATATATGAGTGGAACTGTTGTAGTTCAATATATAAGTTATTGTTCAGATCTTTAGGATAAGCATTTATTAGTCCTTCACAACACTGAGATGTGTATGTTTGTGATACATCGACCAAACAAGAAAATCGAACTGCTATATCATTATATACCTGTCCTCGTCTACTCATCTCTGTCTCAAGTTTGTCAACAATGGCGTAGAAAGCAGATATACGAAATTTGTCTCTGGCATTCAGAGATACCTCCGGGGCATCACCATCATTGACCACTGTCTTTCGTTTACGATTACGGGTCAAAGTTGACTTATAATCCACATCTGGTGTTATTTCTTTTGCAGCTTCTTCAAATCTTTCAAATTCATTCCTAGATTCATGCAAGTGATCTGCTAGTGAAGAATACAAATCAGCACATGTTTTCAAGTTCACGTGCTCATTTTGTAGAGCTTGACTAACCCTGAAAATGTTGTAACACTTCTTCCCAAAAGACAAGCATGAAACCAAATTCTAATTCTTGCATCTTCTTTGCAATATTTTCTGCTTCTCTTCTGGTGTCCCCCTTCTGTGACTGGTCTTCTTGTAAACATTCTAACGCTTCTATAATCTGAGGATGAGACTTTAGAATAGCTTCAGTTGCAACAGCATGTGCTTCCCATCTGGTATCGGAAAGAGACTTTACCACCGTTTCATGCACAAGGCATCCTTTCAGAATCTTCCATCTGTTGGTTGAAGCTGAGAAAAAAGTATAGACCAGTTGCACTGTATGGAAGAAGTTTACTGCCTCTAAACAAGAGTCAACGGCACTTCTGCCTACCAGATTTAGAGAATGGGCAGCACAGGGTACGTAGACAGCAAACTCATTTTCCTCTAGAATTTTTTTCTGCATGCCCTTGTAGCACCCAAACATATTAGCTGCGTTATCATAGGACTGACCTCTGCATTTCGAAAAATTGTTTTCACTAGTATAGCAGACTAAAACGGAAGCAATGAACGTAAATAGCCGCGCAGAGGCAAGAAGGAAGTGTCTTATTGTGGCCTATGTAACACCAATGAGTGTGGCGCCACTTCGCGGCCACTAACGAACGGGGAGTAAACCTTCCATTAAGCCAATGGAAGACAACCTATATTTCTTTTTAGAAAATTAGTTTCGTTCGTAACTTAATCGACCGATTTTTTTCTAGGACTTGTGGTGCCCCCAAAGCGCTTGGTGCCCTAGGCACGTGCCTTGATTGCCTAATGGTTAATCTAGGCCTGAATGCGATGTTTCGGAAGGGAAATTAAATTTTAATCAGATTTTCAATAGCTTTTAGTCTTTTTTTTCTTCTCGCTATTAACATGATGGACAGACAGACAGACAAAACAAAACAAAACAAAAAAGAGCGTCTTAAATCCTTTTATATAGTCTAACTAGCCCATCAAATGAAATGCTAAAAGAAATCACTCGATGCATCAATGTCTATGAACCCTCAATAAGCTGCTCGTATAGATGATATGTTTTAGTCTAACTAGGCCGTGTGACGTAGTGGATTTTTTTCCTTTAACGTCATATGGAATAAATTCTTTAAATGAAATTCTAAAACAACGGTATGGTATTGTTTATTAAACCTCATAATGTGACTTGCATTTAAAAAAGACATAAAAAAAATAAAAAGACATAGCTAGATTTAGATCTAATCTAGATTTTTTCTTACACTAGAGCTAGATTTTTAAAACTAGATTTAGATTTAAGTTCTAATTAAAATCATTGTAGAATCTAGATCTAGAATTTCTTGGTCTAGTTTAGAATGTTTGTTGTTTTACATGTTTCGGATGTTTCTTCAGAGTTGTAGTCCAAACCTCCCACAGGATGACGGGGGATGGGAGTGGGCAGGGTTTGAATCTGAGACCATCGATGAATCCAAACGACAGTCCAGCGCGCAAACCGCACTACCAGACAGCCATGCTTTAGACTAGATCAAGATCTATAATTTTAATTTCTAGACTGAAAGTGTAGATTTTTATTTCTAAAGTCTCGATTGTCAATGTCAATATTGCAATGTTATACAAATACTAAAACTAATCCACTATTTTAATATTTCAAATTCAATTAGTCTATTAATTGATTATCTAGTTGTTTTTTTTTATATAAATCTTATCTGAATTACATCTACATTATCCCAAATATATATTTTAGATCTAGATCTAGTAGATATAGATATTGAGAGTGCTAAATTAGTAGTTTAATTTAGGTAGATCTACATCTTCATTCTAGTTCCATATATATTTAAATGAAAATGCTCAATTACAAAAGATTAGGCGATCTAAAATCGCTCTTCTGACATATTGTACATATCCGGTAGTTGTCATTCCGTAATGTGTAGGTATATTATCAATAATAGGCTATTAGTTTGTAACCAGTTTGTCATTAGATTAAGAGCAATGCCTGGTCGTGCGGTTGGCGCGCAGGACAGATTATTTCTAAGGTCTCGGTTTCATACCCTGCTCGATGCCATCCTCAGTCGACCAGCAAATATGCGGATCCGACAGAAATCCGTCTCCCACGGGGGCCGCCTCTGACTTTGTGTGGCAACACAAACTCTCTTTGTAATCTTGTTTTTTAGTGAGCTGAAAGGGGGTCGGCGTAACAGATGCCCCACAATAACGCTTCTTTGGAATACTAACGCGATGTTTTTAAGTCTCTTAGGAAAAAATGCGCTACCTGTATTTTACTTTGTTACAAGGTGCACGTTTTACCCTATATTGCACTATACCGTAGAGATTTTGCATCACTTGATGCTTCGAACTAAAGCGATATAAGAATATACTAATTGCAATATTAAATGTCAGAATGTAACCATTTTAGAAGTTACAATGCAAAGACTTTCTTCCAAGCCAATAATAACCCAATAGTTTTATTACAACGCAAAAGATGCATTGTAAAATGACACGACGTGAGTTGTGGTTTGTCTAGAGTCTAGACTGTAGGAGGACTTTTCGTAATAACAATATTCTCAAAAGGACTTCGGGTATATATCCTTCCTTAACAAATTATTCATCCGAGCGAGGCTCGGTCACCTGGTACTAGTAATTAAAAAGTCAATGTTAAAACATTTTCACCTTTATTTCAAATGGCTGTTAATTAAGAAAGTTAAATCTCTGTATAGTGTAATAATAGTTTTATTGAGTTTTAGTTCACAAGAGAAATTTCTTAAAGTTATTTAAAGATTATTTATTAAAAATATAATACCCCTACAGCTGTATTAGCTGTTTGGAGCTACAAGCCATCGACCAATCAAAAAAGGGAAAGGGGAGGGGGCGGCATCGTACCTATAAATTTATGTCTGCTACATTATTAAAATTACATAATTACCAATGTTTTTAAATTAAAATATCTTAAGTAAGAGACGTTTCATATTCTAAGACCTTGTCAAATTTAAAATTAAACCATTTTCGCGAGAGGTGTACGCAACGCTATAGGTCAAAACATTTCCAAACGTCTCCGCTACTAGTGTGATTCGACTGGATTTTCTTGTCTCAGAATGGTCGCATCTCTTCCGACTATTGCACTTTCATTTAGTGATGACTTGTGTGTGGAAAAAAAAATGGTCCGTGGCAGATGTACTTTACACGAAGTCTTTAAAAATATCACGCCCAGTACAGACGTCCGTGCGCAATACGTACTTCAGATTGTCCCTCGCATAATAGGCCTACTATTGACCAGGGTTGCCTATTTATTATTCAACTTAATATGGCCCTCACTTTTTTTTTTTTTTTACTAGGATGATTAGTGCGTTCTGAAGGAAAACATCTACATTGGCGTTTTCGACATTATCTCTTCTTACTACAAGAAAAAAAAAAGCAATGTAGACGTCCAGGAGAATTTCTAAGATGAAAACACCGGAATGCACTAGTCCCAAAAACAGACCTCTTGCCGACTTTAGCAGAAACTCTCCGCATCTTCAATTCTATTTCCAGGAAGAAATTTATTATGCATTTTATGGTCCTTATAATACTGCGACAACTGGAGAAGGACTTTGTGACATCGTAGAAGAAAAAAAAAACTAAGTTAAAATAGGAAATTGAACATCTATGAGGAGGGCTGCGACAACGGTGCGATTATGAAACGGCTATAAATCAAAGGGCGCTTTTGGTACTGTGTCCAGCTCAGTCTTTATTTAAAAAAAAAAAAAAAAAAAAAGGGGGGGGGGGGGAACGGGGGTGGGGCGGCATTTTAAAATGTCGCACGCAGCCCAGACTGTATGGTATTTAAATAGTGTAGGATTTATCAAAAAAAATTTTTTCTGGCCAAACAAACCGTTTGCCTAAACTGTTAATTTATTGATTTGCCCCAACTATTTTTCTTTTGGAAGATAACCTGAACCAAATTTCACAATAATCAATCTAAATATTGCCATTTTTAAATCATCCTAAAAGTACATCTTTAATTTTCTTAAGTTTAATTCCTTGATTTGTTTTATACTTAAACACTTAATTGGTTAATACTATTGGTAGCTTTTTTTTTGTATATTTTTCAATCTCTCAACATTACAGGAAAAGGTATTAAGAAAATTCTAAGCAAAAGAAATGTGATTTTAATAAATTTTTTGTTAACACAAAATGTACAATTATGGATACATGCATGAAATACAACAATGTTGACAATTGACAAATTGATGGAAAAGTCAAAATTTATGTAACAATTATTGAGAGAAAAAAAAAAAAAAACTATACAAGGCCAATATTACATTGTGGTGCATTAACTACAATAAATCTGTACATAAAGCAGGTGCTTCCATGGTTTGTTGACTTGAGAAAATAGCTTGGGGGACATTCATTCTCTCTAGCATACAGGTGTTTCTTATGGATAAGAAAGACTTGAATGGAGTGGAAGCTGTCTTATATTTACCAGCTCCAATAATTGTTATGTTCTACATGGTACTAAATCAACAAACACCCTAGGTACAGATGGAACAAATTTAGCTCAGTTATATGGCTGTGTTCTTTAGTTTCCTTTGCTTCTGTTTCATTTATTTATCACAGTTGATGTATCAGTCTACGATGAATAAATGTAGCCATACATAACATAGGAGTGGAAACATTCAAGTCAAATCAAACAAATGTGCACTTGAAGAAAACTAGGAAACACTCTTAGTAAACTCACTGATTACAATCATCATCAGAGAGGTCAATACTCTTCAGTTGTAGAAATACTGACTAAACTGTCAAGGTCAAGCATGGAATAGTACATCATAATTAGGTTAGCCTGCTCTTCCCAGTGTGCTCAACACAACTCAAACAATAGTATCTTCAGTTGTGCATTCACAATTTCACTTAAGTCATTCATTTTTCTCTTAATTGCTCATATCAAAATAAACATAGGAAAAAAGGGAATGTAATATACCAATTGAAATAAATACCACAGAGTAGATTAATTGCACTCATATTTAGAACTAGTCAACAATTTGTCAACTGTCCTTAACAGGGTGGAGAAAAGCAACGTAGCAATTCACAATTCTATTTGAATTATTTATTCGACCAGCCTAGGTTATGTCCATCCTTCCCCAAACTCAACTATGTTTCATGATACTCAATCTATTTCTTAATCCACATACAATAATATGAGTTTTAAGCAGCCCAATTAAAATAGCTTTCAGCACAGGGTGCATATTCCTATGTTTGTTGTCTACAAAAAAAAGTCAAAAGTAATAAAGATGAACAAATGCCTGATACGATTTTATCTGTGGTTCAACTTGTTGACTAATATGGATGAACCAGTTAACATTTGCTTTAATGACTGATTCTAAAACAAATCTCTGCTACTACTAGTACTAGCTGTGATAACATTCTGCAACTATTTCATATCACTGCTCTTGGTATATAGTTACAAGAATAAAAATTAATTTTAGTGGCTTCAAATAGGAACATGTACACCAATCTTGATATAAATATTTGTATAGTAACAAAAAAAAATTCTCATTAGCAGAAACTGATGTAAACAAAGATGAATGATTAGAAAATGTATTTATTAAAATTACTTTTATGCTTCAGTGTTAGGAAATTTTAAGAAAATGGTCAAAATTATAAAACACATAAATTTAAAATATAAAGTTTTGACATATTTAGAGAAGCATATACTGCCATGAATATATAAATATATGCAACATAAATTAAGGGTTGTATCGAGTAAAATAAATAAGGATAAAAGTACAGGGGCAGGCAGTGTACATGTAGACAAGAAGGTAGGGGAAAAAAAAATTTCAATGTGTCTGCCCAGTGTTGAGAAGGTGACTCAAAGTAGGATGAAAGAAAAAAAAAAAAAAAAAAAAAAACACGACATGAGGTATATCACAATTGTAGACACTATCAAAGATTATGCATTAGCAATTCTTTAAGATTGCAACATGAAAAAAAAAAAAAAAAAAGCATTTGTGTAATAAGAAAACTTGACCATACATAAAACCAATGTTCTCACTCTTATGTTTTGATATAAATATCTTACACATGGACAGGTGAGGAGAGACAACAGGAGTGCATAATTTGAAAAAGAGGGGGAAACTCAAAATATCACATCAGAATGACTTGACTGCTCAACCATTACATAAACAGCCTTCAAAAAGTTCAGTTCTAAAACAAAGAGACACTTTCTAGCAAATCACATCTAAAGGGTTGTTAGAATAAATCCACTTAACCATTCATTTCAAAGTGTTAAAAAAAACATTCATATTTAACACAAGCACCAAATAATACAAATAAAAAGCACCATAAAAATACAAATGCAATCAAGCAAAAATGTTTCGAAACATCTCATTAAAGGAAAAATAAATATATGTATATTATATGTAACAAAGTCTTTGAAATGTGTTCAATGTTGTTTTTTTTTTAAAAATGATACTTAACTGATTGGAGGGAAGTAATTAAGGTAACAATTAATTCTCATGCCCCCAAGATTTAAAAAAGTTGAAGAATTTAAATTTAACATTTACAGAATCATTAAATAAATAAAGGATAAGTAAAAAGGGCGTTATAAGAATGACATCAAAGGTATATTACACATTTGTGAGACTAAGAAGATCCAATTGAATAGTTGTCCTAATGGCTTCCACAAGCATGATAACTTATTTACATCTTTTACAAAAGGGGAAATATCAAGACTAATTTCTGTTTAAACAACAGATAACAAATTTTAATGTAAAAATGTCATGTTTCTATTTTAAAAAAGTTCAACATGCAAACAAAATTAAAAAAAAAAAAAACTTTTGTGCATTCACAGCCACTGATATTTTTTAAGTCCATTTAGTGCTAATGCTTTTAATTAAAATAATATGACAGTCTAGTAATTTAGAAAAACAAATTTTAAATTTTTTAGAAAAGAAAATTTGGGTACATAAATATTAATTCAATATTTAACCCCCAGATATACAACAAGAATTGTGGTTTATAAACAAAATACAACATAAATTTTTTCCTCTGAAAATAAAATGTTAAAGACTTTAAAATATTATTTATGGCACAACAAAGCCTTTAATAAAATAAAAACAAAAGAAAAACAACATATCTTTAAAACTTAAGAATACCTTTACAAACAGAATATAATTTAACTTTTCAAAAGACTTGATACTTTAAAACAAAACTGAAGCCTCCGATTGAGAATGTGTACAACAGCAATGAACAGTTCACAATTGAAGAATATTAGCTTCAAACCTTAGTGCCCTTAAACATCAATATAATTTTTGGTATTTTGTGTTAAAAGATTTTGTTAAATAGAGATAAAATATCTGTTATACACCACACAGCCTTTATTAATTTTATCAAGTATAAAAAAAAATTATCTAATATATCTGAAGGTAAATTCTACTAATATTTATTTCAGTCAACACCCAACACTTTTACCTAAACAATATCAAAATTTCAGCCAGTCATTCATTCATATATCAAAATGAAAATGATTTTAATGTGACAATAATAATCATTAGAAAAGTTTGCGTCATCTTTCCTAGTTAGGATTTTGAATGTTCTTTATTGTTAGAACTCATAGCATCTTTCCTAGGGGGCATTCTCTCATTCATTTTGTCCAAACATTTAGCTTCTTCAAAGCCACTGATTTTATGATTTGGAGAAAATCCACTCAGTGCTGGTGAAAGACAAACAAAAATTTAAAGTTCAGATATTTTTTTCCCCAGCAAAATTATATATTAAACAAAAAATAAAAACTTTTAAGATTAGAATAATGTAAACACAAAAGAAGTGCAAATTTATAACTTTGAAATGGCTATTATCAGACATTTAACATAGTGACTTTTCTTACTTAAGTTTACAAATTATGTATGGGTAGTTTATTTATTTATTTACACACTGTCTACACCAGCTGATTTGTTATCAGGTTAGTAATGTTTGTATGGCCAGAAGATCTGCCCCCATCCTTTTGGCACCTTTGGTTAGTTTTTTTTCCATTTGATGTACACAAATTTTCAAGAGGGGTAGAGTTACTAAAACTAACATAATTTTTTAATTTTATTAAGTAATCTAGCATATTTGATTTAATTTTCAAGGAAAATGAATGGGCTACAAAATTATAATAAATAAAATAAATCATTCAAGAAATTTTTTTCCCTTAATTTTAAACTGAGCACGGAAAAAGGAAACATATTGAAAAATCCCAATACTAAACACATTTAATCACTTCAATTTTTTCATAGAAGATGAACCAATGCACTAAAAAATTGTATTGTTTACATTTTTCGGGCCCCGGGAAACTTTAGTACTAAAAAGAGGAACCATTAACACAATGTTGTCTTTGTAAAAAAAACAAAAAACTTGTTGGTACTGCATCGAATTTACCACCAAAACAAAGAACAATCCCTCCCACATCCGGAATATGAAAAAAAAAAAAAAGAAATAAAAAAGTTCAACATAAAAAGATAAAATAAAAATAAATAAATATTAAAAAATTATAAACCAAGTTACACGCTGAGAGTATATATGCACGAAATTATTATCATTCCTTGTTCTCTTTGGGGAAAAAAAAAAGGAGTATAGATCTTTAAGATATTATTAAGCTAAGATTTATTTTTGTTTATACAGAGTATTTTGTTTATACAGAGTCCATAAGGAAGCAGAAATGAAATTACAGTATGAAATGAGGCAAATTAAAAATAAGCTGACTTGAGAAAAAGAAAGAAAAAAAAAACTTTAAAAATATGAAACGGATGTGCTATTTCTATTCAATAGAAAGCTTGCATGTTTTAGCAAACAATTGCGTTCTTACAAGCACCTAGACAGACAGTTGTGATCTAAAAATTTATATTTTTAACCAGTCAATTATTTTGGGCTTGTAATACAGATGACCCAAATTTAAAAGCTAATGGTTTAAAGAAAAATGATACAAAAACAAACATTTTTCAAAATCTAGCTTACCACTACTAAGAGTATCTTTACCACCAGAGAGTGCTCCCAGAGGTAGTAGTCCATTTGGTGTAAGACCTTTTAGCTGTAGCACACTTTCACTCTCTTCTCTGCAATTATAATAATAAAAATTCAGGAATTTTGTAATCTTTTAATTTTGTTTCAAAAATTGTAAAGCAAATAGAACATTGTAAAATAATTCCATATCTATTTCAGATCACTAATAAAATTCCTATTTTGCAATAAGCACAATCCCTTTTCTCAGATTCAGGTACTCATAGCTGAAAATGAAAATTTTAAATCCTGGCACTGATCAGAAATCTCATTTTGGAAAAAAGAGGATTTTAAAAATACTACACTTTACCAAGAGGCCTGAACAATACACTGGTCCCAAAAACACTTTTATAGAAAGAAAACTATACAGAGAGCTCTCTGATTTGGAAACCACTGTACAGTTCATCTCATATATTGGTCTAGTCATCTGAACACTCCAACATAATGAGAACAAGGAAGAAGAAACAATACTAATTGAATTTGAGAAAGTATTGTTTTAACCTTGCCAAGCACACCACCATTCAAGATAGTGCAGAAGGTGCGCACTATTTGAGACTAGACTAAGAAGGATGTAGACACTAGAGAGAAGATAATTACCACAAGATGTTCTGTGTTGGTAATGTCCCCATGTAAATAAACATCTATATTGTTGAGTAGTCTCTCCTCTTACCTTATTACAGTATGTTCAAGAAAATTGTTTAAATTATTTTGGAATAAGAGCATTTTTACAATACTATTTAAATTTGGGAAAGTATGTAAAAGAAACTTTTTTAATAGGCTTTATTTTGTATTCTTGAGGACACGCTAAAAGTTTTATTTTAAAATAAGAGTCATCACTTTATCAATAAGTACATTACAAAAACAGTAGGTCACAAAGTTAGACAATGTGAAAATAGAAAATGGAGTATTTAGCAGACAATTTAACTAACTGTTTACAGTATTCAAGAGAAATATCAAGAATTAATTTCTATAACTTGTTAGCCTCATCAGTTCATTTAAATACATGTGTGTGTTTAAGATGTAAAACTTTAGGTCAAATAACACAAAATCATACAAGAATAATTAATGTTGTTTAAGCTATTAAATGTAGGTTACATTTAGTATCTGTATTGTTTATAAAAGCATATTTGTTACATATTTCAGCTTTTGAAAATTAGTTTTGTAAAGTAACATTTATTTTCATTAAAACTTTATTACCTTAACACAGTGAAAACTCTAGCCATTTTTCCTATAGCTCTAATCTTGTTGCGGATAACTTCTTTTCTTGCAGCTACTGAAATGACAACAAAAAAAATTTAAAGTAAAAATACAATCTTAAGCAAATTATGTATCTTTTTTCTAACCAGCTAATTAAAAAAAAAACAAACGAGAATCTTGAATTAGAAAAGAATTTTTTAGAGAACTTAATGTAGAAAAAGATATTTCCAATACTTGAGGCTGATAAAATTGAGTATGTTAGAATCGTTGGAATACATAAATCATATCATTACAGTATTTTCCTATTACTGATTATTGTAAGTAGTTATGACTGTTGAATAAGAACAAAAATTGCTACAGCATTTTAGGAGTAATTTTAATTAATTTAACAATGTTTTTTTTTTTTTTTTTTTAAGATTAGTCAAAATATACAAATGAATATGCTATTTAGTAATTTCTCAATACATATTAGTATAAAATGTATGAGAAAGCAGACATCATGAAATTAACTGATTTTTATTTAAATTAAGAAATCCAACAGGTTTATGTTTTAAATAATAAAACATGCTAATTAAAATTGGATCTTCTGGTACTTGACCATGCTTAAAAAAATGATTTTTATTTAGAATTAGTTACTAAACCTTTTTGTTGAATTGTGTATGCTCTATTGTATCAATCAATTAATGTATTTTGTGTGTGTAAAAAGTAGGTAATCCATGCGAAATAAATAAATAAAAAAAAGAGCTTAAAAATGTAGGAAGCAATAAATGATTATTTACTAGTCTAAACATTTTAAAAGTATTTGTATGTATGTATGTGTGTCAGATTACATAATGAATCTATTCTAAAAAAAAAAAATGCACATTTACAAACAATTTGGACTATAGAAATCAACATATTTTGTTCCTAATTATACCATTAAAAAAAAATAAATTTGACAAAATTATTATTGCAATTAAAAGCTTATAGGAAATGTGCATGCCTATTAAAATAACAAATTCAAATATTTCTAAATCATTGACCAAAATAATTAATGGCATTTAAGCCCCCCCCCCCCCCCCCCCCATTTTAAAGTGCTGTATATTTTGTGTATTTTTAGTATGGACAATGTATTCTGGTGGCTAAATTTTGCTCCCTCAATAAAGTGAACATAGAATCTCAAGACAAATGATAATTAGCCAATGTGCACCCATTAAAAAAAAATATTATGAAATTTAACTTTGAGGGATTTTGTTGAAAAATTTTAGGGAATGGTAAGTTAATATTTAGAGCCCTAAATATTTATTCAGAGAGAATTCAATATTTTCTAACAGTTCATATTGTAACAGAATTGTTCAATTAAATATAACTAGGAAGAAATGTTCTTAATAATAATAAAAGGTATAGCCATTCTACACCCAAGGGGGAAAAAAAATTATGCTAAGTTTACTAAAGGAGCTAGGAAAGTTCCTTACAAAAATATCATTAATGATATTTCATTACTAAAATAATTTTTAAAACAAGTTATTGATACAATATATATGTATAAATAAGAAACATTTGAAAAGAAGTCTAGAGTAATAATGTTACAGAGGTTTAAGTTTTGTTTAGACTTATCCCCTTTATCAAATAATGACGCAAACAGTATCAATGCTGGATCGATGTTATTAAAACTAAAGGAGGTGCTTAAGCATGCGTTTGACAATAATAGGATCAAACAAATCGGAATATTAAATTACTGTTTCATAAATATAAAAAAGATGTTAAAAAAAAAGTTTTTAAAGCTTTAAGAGCTGGACAGAGATCCTCCTTTGGAAAATTTAACCATTAATGAGAGACAATTCTTAACATTTATGTTGAAACATGGGAAGCTAATTACAAAGTCAAATAACAATGTTGTTCATCATATAAACAAAAACGCACAAAGTAATTCTTTTATGCCTCTAATAAAGTAAAAATAAAAGAATTCAATCAAAACTAAAGTGCTACCAAATTAAGGGACCAAAAAGCCAGGCACATAATGTCTAAAAATTTCTGCAAAACCCTATAAAAGAAATATTAAACAATATTCCAGCTGATATCACTGTTATTATTCAGCATAATATGCAACCAAAATACAACAAACAGGTCAAGATGCTGGGGCAGCAGAAAAAAATGTAGTTAGTATGTATAGTATACTATAAATAAAAACAGATGTTTAGAAGCTATTTTTTTTTTTTAAAAAAAGCACACTACTGAATAATGGAATAAATGAAAACAGCAAAAACACACTACTTTTTTAATGACATAATTATGTTTATGATACAGGGAATAGACATCAAGGCCAACCACACAACATCTTAAAATGAATGTCATGAGTTAACACCGGAAATCTAACAGTTACTTTAATTATTAAGAATCAAGTAGGAGCTGGTACAGTCACAAGAGGCGTGCACCAACAAATTTTGCTTACTAAGGTCAAAATTTGCCTGAGATTTGCTCTTGTTTGCACCGTCACCTTTGGAAGCAATAAAAAAAAAATGGGATGGGAGGAAAGTGTGTATCAGTGAAAGCCTAGCATTAAAGAAAACAACTCTTAGTTCCAATGGGACATGTCATTTAATTGCAGACCCTCAGTTCCAAGAGCTATTTTCTCTCAAAGTGCATTCAAACAATATGGGCATAAAAAACATGTGACACTTTGAAAAGGTATTTAAATATTTTAAGAAGGTGAACATGACAATTTTAACTCCCAATATGTAACACAATGCTTGAATCAAATTATTTACATTATAAAAATTAAATTATATAGAGTTGCTGATAGCTTATACTTCGCACTATTAAAAAAAAAAAGGTATTGAATTTTATAAATCCTCTACCCAGTTCTTAAAAAGGTGTTCACAGTAGCTATTACCACAACATAATTGCAAACTAAAAACTTAACAATGTATTAATCAGAATTTTTCTCAGAACTTCTAGAAATGATGATTATTAGTGTGGAGAGTATAATGAAGAACATTCATCTTTCAATTATCATAGTCACCTGTTAGCAGAGTACGTGTTAAAGACACACAATGTTTTTGTTTTAAAAACAGTAATTCCATCTTATGGTGCAGCTAATTTTTCATGCTGTGTATTCTTGTCCATAAGTTTAATAATCAAAAGTGAACAATATCATTGTGAAAATAAGTTAGAACTCCATCACCAAATATTTAACATTGCCAATCTGAATCATCGAACTGTCTGTTCAGACACACACAAAGTTTGTTCTAGAAAATAATGTTACCACTTTGGATAATTGTATAACTTAGGAATAGGAAAATAGATGTTTCACTTAGGTTTTCCTTTTAGCTTCTTCAGATGACATTATTCAAGTATTAGTAAAAAAATATAATAGACTTGAGTTGTTTCTACTTGGTACAGCAATTATTGAACCACAGCCCCATGTGCAACTTTTACTACTAGCTAATAAAAGCATATTACAATTCAAAATATTCTAGTGTTTCCAAAATTCAGTAGTATTAAACATAACTACTAAACAGACTTTTATAAAAAAAATGGATTAAACTAAAAAATAGCACCAATTGAAGTAAGTAAATTGTGTTTTATAGGCTCTAAAAAAATTATTTTTTGATGTACAAAATGGACTAAAAAAAATGTAATATTACAACAAACAAAAGAACAAATTAATAGTTGCTATTAAAAAAAAAAAAAAAAAAAAAAAAAAAAAAAAAAAAAAGGCAACTAATTTCTAAGCAGTGCAGTTGTCAATATTTATCATGCAGCTACATCTATGACATCTATTGGTATAAAATAATCAGCAGCACACATATTTCAAGTTTTCCCTTTAGCTCACTACAGGTAATAATATATAGATATACTGGTTACGCATTTGAAAAAAAAATCTATTACTGAGCCATTTAAAATAATACGTCTGCTAATATTTTATTGTAGACACTAAAAATAAAAAATAAATAAAAAATAACTATAAGGGTTATGAAATGTAAACTGAAAACATTTATAGCAAATAAAGGAATTTACCTTTCCATAGTTTTTAAACATTTTTATGTTAAAAAAGAAATTTGTTACCAAACTAGAAAGCTAGACATCATAAAATACATAAAAGAAATACAAATAGAACAAAAAGAATATTTTTTTTTTCAATTAAACAAGAAAGCTATATTAAATCATTTTTTATTTTAAATCAAAGAGGAATGTGACAGCACACTAATAAAAATTAAAATATCTGACCAACTGTGAAGAGAAAGCATAAAATCTTACTTTTCCAATTTACTTAGCAAATACTACAAAACGTATGCAATGAAATAAATCAATTAAGACTTGCCCACCAGAAAACTACATTAGCAAAGATGCCTACAATACAATATTTTTTCAACCTAAAATGTGTTTTAATTTTTTTTTTAAAGACAAATGTGAAACCTGATGGTCTGTGATTTAAAAAAAAAAAAAAGCTTTTTAATGTATTAAAAATGTTTTTAAATGTAGACTGCATTAAAAGGATATCATAATAGTGCTAATGATAAAATCCTCACAGACTCATTAAAAATCAACATACATACTTTAAAAAGATGTTTTTTTTCAGCTTATCGATCTTATCATTTAGCAGAAAAGCATAAACAGTCTAAGTATGTACGTTAGATATTCATCTAGACATTGGTGGCTATTAAGGCCTAAAATTCTCAAATGCAGCTCCATTTGTCTAATTATTAGGCAAAGTGATATCAATTCTTTTTGGTTTATCATTATGCTTTTATAAAGAGAAGACTGGTGAATAAAAAATAGCAATGACAGATTAAGCAAGCTGACCCAACTAGGAATCTTGAACATTTTAAAAATTAAAAGTCACAGTGCCAAAATTATATATAGCTGCAACCCCTTTAAAATTTTCTAACACATTTATGAAAACTGCCTTGCAACATAAGTTACCAAAGAGTTTTAAGTACAAAAAGAAATAGATATATTTATTGAACATTTACCAAAAATAAGTCTTTTTAATTTTAATAAGCCAAACTACCAAAACATGTGCACAATTAATATAGAAAGGTAATTAAATATTACAGTGCTAATTTTTAATATTAACAAAAACAACAACTGAAAACTAAAAAAAATTTAAATAAATTAGGTCATTATTTCAAGCTAATAAAAGAACATAAAGGGATGAAAAAAAAATAAAAATCTACATACAAAAAAAAAATAATTTTTTTTAGAAGAAATAAAAAAAACTATGACTAGAATGAAAAAATGCATGTTTTTAAAAGTGAGCAACTTTAGACCAATGCAGAATTGTTAATTAACTTTCAAGCAAAAGTGAAAAAAAAAAAAAAGATTATATATATATATATATATATATATAAAGCTTTATTCTTACCTTCCATTGAATCTGCTTCACCTTCGGCAACTAGCTCATCATCAGAACAAATATTTAGTATATTTACTAACATTTCTGTCACTGAAAATAAGATTTTAAAAGTTTTAAAATATGAACAATAAGATAAAATTACAGAAAACACTAAAACTTATCACTCAATGGGTCTTCATTAAGACTTGATGAGCCACTTTAATGTAGAGCACTATGAAAGAACCCATTAAACAATTCTGTTAATGGTTTTTGTAGTGAACTGTGAAGGTGGCTTTTACTTTTGGTGAAAGGCTTGTTGAGCTTACATAATATTGGTGGAGAAACACTTAATTAGGCATATTCATTTAAACCCTCTCACGGTTAGAAAGAAATGTTTTAATCTAGCACTGTATGCCTGTGACATCAGCGTCAAGTTTTTTTCTCCTTTAACGTCATTAGAAGAAAAAGATGTGTCGCCGAAATTAGTTTTACAATTTTATAATAATGAAACATTTTCAAACCTATATAACTATCGACTTTTAAAGAGTTTTCCCCGTGTGACCATTGAGCCGAGAATTTTTTTACACATTGATATACATAGACCTTAAAATTTTAAAGAAAATCATTAGAGCCGGTTTTTTGCAATAACATACATAACATATAAAATAAATACATATACAAACAATAATTGCTCATTTAAGAGTAAAGGATAGTATAATTAGTATGTCTAGGCATTATAAATGTATGAGTTTAAGTGTTTTTTTTTTTTAAATTGATGCTTCAACTCAAAGATAGCTTCATTTCTGTTAAAAACCATAGTTAATTCACATTATTAAACGTAATTTCAACAATGGACATGGGACCAGTAATCTTACATTTAATATATTTCAACAATATAATAATAAAATTGAACGTTAATAATACTCTGACCTTGAAAAGATTTGCCTTAAGCTTGAGTCCAGATTCTAGCCATTCTTTCATTCTAGACCTACTCCAAAATGGACACAAGATTTTCTAGATCTAGCAGCTAGCTCCAGAATATAACTAAATCTAGACCTAATAATTTTAATCTAGTTCTAGAATGTGCTTATTTTTTGTGTCTGTGTAAAATGATCTAATCTAGTCATTCTACATCTCTAGATCAGCATAGATCATTTTTAAATTATTAATTTTACTTATCTAGATTCTAAATCTAAGGCTCAGCCTTCTTCTAACTTCACTAAAAAAGATATAAATCTGGTTATCATAACAAATGAATATTCACATTTGACTACAGTAACATTTTTAGTAAAATCACTAAATTTAGAAAGCTTTCAGGATAGAAGACTTTTAACATGTATGACTGACTAAATGCATGACGAGTAGGACATTATATTTTTTGAAGTAACGTCTGTATTTTATAAGATAAGATATCTACTGTAGAACTTAGTACTCACAAAGTAGATCTTATATTAGATCTAATCTATCCTATATCTAGACACAGGCTCTAAATCAAGATTAGTATTAAATCTAAAATCTAGGTCTATTTAGAAAAAAGTCTAGCCTTAGTTTCTTAAAGATATACTTGTGAATTAGAATGTAAAATTGAGTAGATCTAGATTATTATAGATTTAGACTATATTTATATTATACTAGATCCTCTCATTAGATCTCAGATATAGATGTAAACCAGATAGATGTCTAGGCCTATAGTCTAAATCTAGAACAGATCTAGACCTACTTCTAGATTTTAAATCTGAATCTACATCTAAATATATGCGTGTTTTGTAAGAGAATCTAGAATGTTTTTATTCTAATATAAAAAAATTAAAAAAAAGCTCAGCACTCATGCAAAGTGAAAGTTTTGCATGTCACGAGATGTTAAAAAAAAACAAACCCTGAACAAAAAGCCTAGATTTTGTTTAAAAAATCGCAGTATGCAAACGTGGAAAGGAGGTGAGTGGGTGGAATTAGGACCCCTATATTCCGGCAAAATCCTGGAAAGTGGCACCATTGGAATGAAATTTGACAAAGATAGCTGTCAGAAAATGACTACTAAATTAAAATTTGATATTCACTTTAGGCATTCTCTCTCACATCATAACAAAAATTCTAAACTTACCCTTTTCACCAACGAAAGGTAAAGACCATGTAAAGACATCCATAAAATTTGGTAACCAGTAAGGATGTGGGGAGCAATTGAACTGTCTAATATTCATGACGTTGTTTTCATATTTCAGAATAGCAGCTGAAAAAAAATAATTTAAAAACCAAAAGAAATAAGCAAACGTAAGAATGAAAAAGAAAAATCTTCAGAATTATAACATGTTCCACTCATAACCATTACATATTTTCTTTTAAAGATTGCAACTTAATTGCTAAGTATTTTTTTTTACTAACAGATAACAAGACAGTTATAGAATAATGAAATTGCCAAGATACCATTTGAACACAAATTAAAAATACCCATTTTACCAAATGTTAACTACATTGGCTATCATTAATTTTTATAATCAATTACAAATATTCCTGTGAGACTGTCTAAATAGCAAGTGAATAGTTCAACCACAACAAGGGCTTATACAAGAACACAGATCCTTAAGACAGGAGGTTATTAAAAGCATCAAATATTGAAATCAGTGTGCTTGTAGAAATTGTTTTTGCAAAAATCCTGCTTATTAAAATGAAATGGTTACCTTTGTTGTTGTAAACATCTAGATAGTTAGGTGCAGAAAATATTGTTATCAATGATGGAAAACCAGTTGTTTGACTTTTCCTATACATTCTATACCTAGAAAATAAAAAAAAAAAGTGAATTAGTACACTGAATGATAACTACAAATTTCAAAGATTCTATTAAAAAATTATGCACCAACCCTGCATCTTGTGCTTCATGTGCTCGTATTATAGACAATAAATTGTTCTGTTGCAAGAAATCACAACATGCTGCATAGCTGTGGAAATGACACAAAGCAATTTTCAAGACATCATAAATGCACATTTGTTTTTCTTCACCTAGTTGAAATTCTAAATACACTCATATATGATGTGTTAAAAACTTTACTTTATTACAAGATTCTATTACAAATGTTTAAACAAATAGAACCTATTGCGATAGGATGTGTTTGGACGCTATTATTACTTTTTAAAAACTTTCCTATAAGAAGAGCTCATCATGTCTCATTCAGAATAAAAGCATGGAGACTTTTTTAAATCTGAAAACCAGATATATTTTGCTAATTTATTAATTACTTATTATTAATTATTAAAGCCTACTACAGACAGAAAAGGTGGGGGAACACATTATGTCCAGATCTATACATTGATTGGTTCTTAATAGCTAAATTTGAAAAGTCAATTCTGAATCAAGATAATAGATTTATAATGAATATGTTAAACTACTGATTAAAGAGACACAATGTGTAATGGATAAAAAAAAATAAATAAATAATATTTCACCTGTAGAAATATGAGCAACCTCTGACAGTGTTGTGCGTAAAGTGTTCTGAAGATTTTTCATTCCCAAAGTCTTCTAGAGGGTCTGACCACAACAAGTCACACATGGGACCAAATGCAGGGGGTTCTTTAAATCTATCCAGCTTTATTATACAGAAAGAAGTAATTTCTAATTAAGACACAGGAGGCAGCTAAATTTTCTAGTAGAAATATAGCAAAATAAGTAAAGAAAGAAAAAAAAAAGGGGGTGGGGCGCCCACTTCATAACACTATATGGCTAAAAGCATCATTATTTAACTTAGTTAAAAAGCAATGACTGCAATGATATCAAGGAACAAACAAAAAAAATGTATTCTTTTTCATAAAATACCCTTAAGTGCAAGCATTAGAGTGGCTAATATTATTATTCAATGTAGTTATTTTAAAGAAATAACAACCTTTCTAATATCATCTAAAGTATGAATTTCAGGAGACAGTCCACCATGTACACATAAAAACTGTTGATTCATCAAAGCTGAGAGGGGTAAACAGTCAAAGGCTTCCATGCAAGCATCATAAACTCTTTCTGTATATTTGATTTTACCTAAAAAAGACAAAGATGAAATTTTAACAGAATCATGTCTCTTAGGATAAACATTGCAATAATTTAATTAATTTGCAAATTTACAGGGTTTCTACACCAAAGTCAATATGAAATTCCAAGAGTTTTCCAGGACATAAAATTTGCGCCAAAAAAATAAAAATAGCAAAAGTTGGTGTAATTTAGGTTTAATAATTTAAACAAATTACCACATTCATGATATACAAAAATCCTGTAATCACTTGTCCAGAGAAAATTCAGGGGTCACATGCTGTCTAAAGAAAGTATCCAGTCTATCAGAGGTGAAACCGAAGGACTGGAATGGAATAGTACCATTGTGTTAATTCAGATATATTGCTATCCCAGTCATCTGCACTGATACAGCCAAGCAGAACCAAGCTGCTCTAAGGAGACATGAAAAGCACAAACTTCCTGCTTTCTTTGACAGCATATGTGGCTTTAAATCCTACCTCAACTTCTCCTGGTGTAAAAAAAATGTTTTGTATCTGTCAAATCTACACTAAGCATTGCTGTAACAGAAGTACATTCTTTTAACACAGCTGGTTTTATAAATCTTTGCAACAATGACTGATGCATGTTAATGAGGTTTTTCTTTTAACAGCTTTTCTTCTAGCAAGGGGTTATATCAAGATATAACTCTTGAAGTACAAGTTTTTTAAACAGTCTTGCCTGTCATCTATGCAAAGCAGATCTAGCATTCTCATTCTAATTATAGAGTTAAATCTCATTTTTAAAAATTACCCCTTTTGATTTATTTTTTAGAGATCAAGATAGATCTAGAAATTAATCTCACAGACTATTAAAGTAAATAAGTAATGTGGAGGACCCAAAAGAAGAAACTTCCAGTTTTGGTAAAAATTTTCACTTTTTTATTAAATGAAAGCTGACAAGATCAACATTTTCTATCCCTCTTCAATGACTATTTTCGTGCTGAAGGACACATCAAAATGACAACTATGGTCTATTTTTCAGTAGATTTTTATGAGTTAAGAAAATTTTCAGGACTTTTTCTTATTTTCTGTCATTTCAGGAGCACATGGAAAATAAATAGGCAGCGGGAACCCAGTAATACTTTGTTAGTAAATTCTCAAAACTATTTTAACAGGATTGTGCCAATGAGATAGTGAGTAATTTATCCACTTTTGCATGTTAGAATGTCTTGATCATAGTAATATCATCTGTCTCTGACAGTTCCATAACCAAATCCCTTCACTTTTCCTGGTCAGCTGCTGTTCTTAGATGGATATCAAGAGATAGGCCGTCCATGCTTTTACCTTGTCCAGCCAGCTTGACTTAGGACGACCTGTTCTTTGTGATACCTCTACTGATCTTTAAAGGATGAATTTGGCTTACAAATATGACAGTACCAGATCAGCTTTTGAATAGTAAAAACACTAACGTGTTTGTCTTTTTTCTTGGTATCTGATACACAGCATTTTTCTGCAGCGTTTACCCTCAAAGGTTTAAATTCTTTCTTACAGCCTCAACATTCAGAGTCCAACTTTCACAAACATTTAGGAGTACAGAGACCAGTAACAATATTATGATACTTGATACATACTCAACAATCCCTTCTCACTTTGTTCACATAAAGGGGCAACCACTTTATAAGCATTATAAAGTTGTGACACAGCAATTATTAATAATTTAAACAATTCCATTTCATTTATTTAATATTTTAACTCAACAGATATTAGTTATTCTACAAAACGGCAAAGTGGAAAACAGGCTTTCTATGGAGTGTATGCTATTATACTGGTAATCAGAGATGCCTACATGGCAAATGTGTATTTCCTAAATATAAAGAATATTACTAAGGAAAGACTAAAAATGATTCAAGCACGTAACACACAAAATGCAGCAATCCTTAAGTTAACACAGCATAAAGTTATATAAAATGTTATGTATATTTGTCAAAATATGTACACATTTAGTAATTGTCATAGACTTTCTAGAATATGTTGGAATGATGCCATTCATGTCACTTGACAATGATTTTATGCTCATAATGCCTCTAGTGTATTGCACATTCCATAATAATAGCAACAGAACATTCATTCATAAGAATGGGAATTTTTGTGTACAATTAAAACATAAACCAGATGTAATGGTTTGCTTAGCTGGATCAATGACATCTAATTCTATAACAATTTCTTTATAAGGTATCCAGACACTGGAAATATTTTATCAGATTTGGAAAGAACTAAAGATCTTTCAGACGATTCTTTGCAGAATTAGCAATGAAAGCTTTGGCATCCTCTACAAGCATTAATAACAATTATTTTAAAGATTTTTGTAGGCAGATAATCCTAATTAGTCAATGAACTTGTTTCTAATATAAAAGCTGGGACATTTAGTCTGCTGAATAGCTGTTGTAAGATTAAGCTATTTATTCTGGTTTCTGATGCTGGAAAATGTTTTATAGAACAAACAAATGTGTTGAAAGAGGGCGCAAGGAATAAATAACTTTATTTATTTTTTTGTCAGCATAATTAAAGCTTTTCTTTTGCAAACACATTCAGCCTTGAATACCCCTATTTTCATTCCTTAAATTTAAGCCTTCATAAGTAAAGGAACCTAGCTAGTCGCTAGTGACTATAACAGTAGCTTTCGATCTGCCACAGAAGATACATTCTGCAAGTCAGGGAACATCAGAGTTTGATTACCTTTATCATGCTAGAGATTATGCTCAACCAATATTTCTTATATTAAAATCTCTGCCCTTCTATCATCTAAACATAACTCCTAAATTTAGTAGTTTACAAGAAATCAAATCTAGATCTGTAGGCAGCTTGATTAACAGTTGAATGGTTCTAGATGTGCATATAAAGGTATTCTAACAATCCTAAGGAATTATAGGCTCTAACGTAAATGTGAAATACTAGATCTAGACCTATACAAAGTTGGACATCCAATTTAGCCCCTTTTTTAAATTTTAGATTCTATCTATTATATAAAGTTGAAAGTAAGGCATATGAATGTATGTTACGAATAGAAATTAAACCAATCTTGATTAAACTTAGCAGAAATGTTCCTTGGGTGCTGTCTTAGGACAGTAGTGTATGAACTGTAGCCCTAAAACAAACGTAAGACCCTAAAAAAAAATAATTGAAAGTTGAACAACTCTATGAAAGCATTATAACTTCATCGATCAAGGCCATATTTACAATGAGAAAAGATCGAAAGGGTCTAGATCTAGATCTAATTTTAAAAACTACACTTAGAGCAAATAGTTTTTTACTTTGACACATGAAAATACAAAAGATAGTTTACTGATTTCATTATGTAATAAGCAATACGATTTTGTGGTAGATTAATAAGTATTTTTAGAAGATAAACTGTACTTGTGTACTTTCGTGTTCATTTGAATACAAAATATGCAAGATGCATACTATAGTCAAATCTAGGTAACACATATTCTATCTAATCTACTCTGCATTACTTGTAAAATCTTTCTATGATATCCACAAATAACTAAACCAAAGACTTACATTCTTGTTTAAATGTGAAATACTCTGTAAGATGTCTACATTCATGATTGCCACGTAACAGGAAGAATGTTGTTGGGTACAAAATTTTTAAAGCCCACAAGTAAAGAACACACTGAAAGAGATTTAAATAGCAATAAATAATGATGCTATAGACAAAATAGTAACAAATGCAATCCTTTTCAAATAAAAATGGGCTTGAATGGCTCAATAAATTTAACAAACTAAAAAATCTTTGAGAAATCTGTGTAACTAAACACAACCAAAAATAAATGCTGCCATAATGATAAATTTACCTCTATGCTAAAATATCCTCGGTCTACATAGTCTCCAAGGAAGAGGTAACGGGTTGAAGCTGGTGGTCCACCAACTTCAAACAGTTTCATTAAATCAAAAAATTGGCCATGTATGTCACCACACACTAAAATATAAAGAAGGAGATCTTTATAATAATATAATACAGCCTTATTTATATATATATGGAAAACTGATTAGTTCGGGGTATAAAAAAAACCATCAAAACAATAACATGGATTTTAAGTACTCTGTTCAAAGATCTTTTTTACCTATGTTGTAGATGAAATTAAGCGTTCCTTAAAAGTTTTATAGTGTACAATTTTTCAATATTCATTCATCATGACATACAACTTATTCCTTCTAGCCAAATTGATGGTAGCATAGCATATGTTAGAAAACTGATTTGATTTATTTTTATCTTCAGTCAAATGTACAATTTAAATTCCTTAAAACAATCTTGAATAGATCCCTTTTGTTAAACACATATATTTCCCCCCTTTTACCATATTTTTTAAAATTGAGTATGATGTGCTTGAAGAGGCTTGCTGAACTATTATTTATCAAGCTTTTTCCTATGGTGGTGACATATAAATAAGCTTATGTCCACATTTGGCTGAGTTTCCATTTTAAATGTTAAAATTCAAAAATTAAATAACTCTGGTCCTTTTTTTAAAAGAGAAGAGAAAAAACAACTTGCTATTTTAATAGCTATTATGAACACATCAGACAAGTTGATGTGCTTGACAAAAGATATTTTCTGCAAGTGTGATTTGGCCTAATTGTCTGTCACAATGCATATCCATGTATGTACAACTAGGATGTAACTAATGAAAGTGACAGAAAAAATTTTGGAAAAATATAGATACAGCATCAACCAGTTATTTATTGCATCAAATGTAAACTAGATTTTTTGCCTAAGATCTTGAAAAAATGTAGATCTAAATTATTCCCATGAAAAGGGTAAAGCAGAAATATTGACCTAAATGACTCACCAATCAGCTGATGGAGAGACAATGAGGGAAATAGTGTGAATAGTGAAATGGCACAAAAAACAGTTTGGTAACCTGTTGAGTTTTACTGAGCCTTATTGTAATTAGATCTAAGAGATTTAACCCTCAAAATGCGTGGAGCCACTATAGTGGCTAGATGTAAACAGAAATTCTAAGGCGCGAGGCCACATTTCTTTCGGATTTTCTCGGTAATTAATTGCAAAACCGTACATATCCGTTTACTCCCTTCACTTCTGACTTTGAAAATGATGCCTAGTTAATTTCATTCTAGACTTTTTTAATCAATCAAAATGAGTAGTGACAATGAAGTTGATTTTTGCAAATCTGAATAAAGACAACCTAACTGATGAGGAATTTATAGCTTCTGATTAAGATGAAGTTTTATCTGGTAAGTGCGAATTATACGGATGTTGGGTGAAACTTTGATACTAGAGATGCTGACTGACATCTGCTACAATGTTTTTTTAAAATTTCTTTTGCATTTCTATCTCTCATCAAGCCTGCAACTCCTCAGAAGTTATGCAGATATTTGACAAGCTTCTATCTTACTAGTGTTGTATAACAGAAACAAAAAGCAATTCAAATAATCTTTATCCTGAAGTCTCCACCACACCAGGCATTTGCAGATTTTCATTGCGGCTCATAAGGAGACTGCCCATTTTTATTTGTTGCATACCAATTAAGAAATCCAGTTTTATTACTTTTACATACTTTCAGATTTCTCAAGGAAATGTGAACATGCCAAATAATTACTTTTTAAAATAGTGATAATAAAAATTGTTGCTTTTATTTATAAGTAAAAAAAAAATTGTACTTAAACATCTTACCAGTAACAGGAGCTTCAATATCTATCATTGTCTTTTCCTGACGCAAGAGAGCTGCACCTTCATTAATGATGCGCAAAGCCACATCCTCAGTTACTCTACCTTCTAATATAAAATGTTGCTTCAATATATCTGGTCTTGGTTTTCCTTTAGCATCAAATGCCTCACTCATACTAACTCTATGACTGGGTGGAAAAGGTACGCCTAAGAAAAATTTAAAAAATCAGGGTATTATTATTATTAATGTCTTTTTATACATGAATAAGAGTAGATAGAATATAGTAAAACTATCCATTTGCAAAGGCGGACACAAGACAAAGGTATAGATCTCGTTTTATCTTGGACGATTTTTTTTTGTTCCCAGAAACAATAGCTTTTATGCATCAATTTTAAGATCAGTGGGAATTCATATCACATTTAGTTCTCAAAATCATTTTAAAATAGATCAAGAGTCTAAATTTCACCATAGATAGATTTATTCCTTGGACTTGCACTTATCTTCATGGCCATCCAACATTGTTAAAATAATGACTAAGCATTATTTTTTAAAAATACTTCTATTGAAATTAGTTCTGTGGGGTAGTTTAATATTTAATGACGCCAGTTTTTTTATTTGATAGATTGTCTGAAATCCACAGTTTACCATTCTCTTTGATCATCATTTTTTTAAAACTTCATAAATAATGCTTTTTGATATTTATAGTGGCCCCCGAAAGGGGGTTTTAAAGTCCAACAACATATAAACGGATTATAAAACATTCTTAGTTTGACTGCAAATGAAAGATTATTAAACTAACCCTGAAGGATCGATGGGAATATTTACCAACAAAAGACAAGAATTTAAGTTGTTAGCTTATTTAAATGTTACTCACATTTTAAGTAGAGAAATAAAGCCAGTTTGAGACGCATAAAAAAATGATACCCTTCTAATGATCCTTTAATTAATTTCAGTACTAGAAGCATAAGATTCTAATAAACTTGTTTTAGGTCCATTTAATTTCGTTTTGTAAATTTTCGGTAATGTGGCCCGCGACACGAGTGTCAGATAATAAAATGGCCCACAGATCAAATTAGGTTGGGCATCACTGTTTTAAATCAATTATGCAAGCATTTTTTTCATAAAAATACACCATTTTAAAAAATATTCATTTTAATAGTAACAAACATGTGAGACTATTTAGTAAGGGAGATGAATTTTTAACCATATTTTATACACATTTATGCAAAGTTTTAGATTTTTCGTAAATTTTTTTTTTTTGCAAAGGTAATGCTAAGTTAAGTTAAGGTTCTATCACACTAACCAATACATTTACAAAAATGTTTACTTTAATTTTTAATGAGAAAAAAAATCTAATATGCATATGAGTTGAACATAATTTATAACAACAATTAATAAGTAGTTTTTCCAATTATGATTATGAACTGCAGTGCACCATGAAATAAATAGGAAACTTAACTAAAGGAATTTTTTTTTACGGAAATTTTTTTCTTGAGACTTTTAATAGATTGACCCTTTTAAAAAAAAATCAGATCAATTTGATAATCATTAAATGACATCAGTTAGACCAGGTTGACATCTAGCTTCACCTTCACATTCCCCTTGTTCTGCTGGGCCATTGGGGCACCACACAGGATATGTCAACCTTCTTTCTCCATTCTTCTCTGTCATTTGCCTTCGATAGAACTTCATTATGATCTTTCTGAAAATATTGAACCTGCCTGAGTGGACCACTTCAGGAGACAATTTTGAGTTTGTGTTTGCACACAAACTGTCTCAGTAACTTTTGTTGTTTTTTTTAGTTTTGAATCCAATAGATATTTATTTATACAAGAATATTTTACTTGTTGATCAATAACAATTAAAACAAATTATAAATCTAAATCTACGTCACAACAAACTCAGTCTCTGCCTCAGCCCTAAAGGCTATATCAACCAATTACCCACCATGAATGAGCTAGATGAAGTACCCACCCTAATAGAGCTCAAGAAAGTCATAGTAGTGATGCTATCCACCCAAATCTAAAACAATGCAAAACTACACTAAGCCAAACTCTACACAAAGTGCTATGCTAATGATGGCAAGAAGGTGGTATGCCACAAGACCTGTGGGATGCTAAAATCGTTACCCTATACAAGAACAAAAGTGACAGAAGTGATTGTAACAATTAAAGGGGCATTTCCCTCCTAAGTATTTTAGGCAATGTCTTTGCTTGAGTGATACTTCCTAGGCTACAAAAACGCGGATCGGGCCTATCCAGACCACAGTGCAGCTTTCGCTCAGGGAAATCAACAATTGACAATTTTCACCATCCTTCAACTTCAAGAAAAAAGCAGAGAACAAAGGATGCCTTTGTACATCGCGTCCATTGACCTAAGGCCTTCGGTCCAGTCAGCAAGAGATGGCCTCTTTAAATTTTTTTTTACAGATAATAGGTTGTTCACATAAGCTGCTACATGTAATTGTCTCCTTTCACCAAAATATGATGGGTACTATGCAGGCTCCAAAAGTTTTAGTGTAAACAACAGAGTCAGATGTGTACTGGCCCCAACCTTCTTTGGAATACTATTTTCAATACTAATCCACAGTGCGTTTGACAAATCAACAGAAGGCATCTATCTCCATTCCAGATTTAATGGCAAACTCCTAAATATTGCCAGACTGAAGGCCAAAACTAAAATCAGAACCACGCTCGTAAATGAGAGAAAGTAGTGAATTGAATGCGACGAAAATAAGGGACTGCATACAAAATACACGTACTTGTAGGCAACTCTGCTACATACATTCTTCAAGGGGAAAACAAACCAATGTTCAAAATGGGACATTTGTAATGTCATTTCACTGGGTTTGTTCACAAAAATAAGTATTGTTGCTTTCATGGCGTATATCATGTTTTGGAGTGGGTGTATTTGTAGATCTACTATTCTACTTCTGTTCTAGATATATCTATCTAGATTCAACAGCTCAGTGTAAAGCCCAAGAATGTTTATTAAGTTGTATGTGGATCTATTTGCTGTAAATCAAGATCTACATATGATTAAATTAACTAGACTGATCTGGATTAAGTTATGCTCGGCGTTCCAGTACCACCACATCGTGGTCGCCGGGTGAACACCCCCTTCTTCAGAGGGGTGGCCAAGGATACTGGTTTCTTGACGCTGATGAATGAGCAGCCGGCAAATGTAAAAGGCCCCTGGGGCAATGGTGAGTAAGAGACCCACGGGTTCTCCGAAAAGTGGATAGCGCTGGAACCATTCGAGGGTTGGTCAAGTTCTCCTGGGATTCTGCTGATTTGCTGGTCTCTGCAATGGTCAAAATTGTGCTGAATGGCACGGCCTTCACTGGCTGATCTTTTGCACCCATGAACTGGGTTCTATCTAGCCTGTCACCCGACGTAGTAGTAGAGGAATGCGTCGTACCCAGCGACAATTCTGACACTGGGGATATTGAAAAACCTTCGTCAAACCACTCCCCATTGTGGGAACTATTGCCAACAGTGGAAGTAATGGGCAGAGCGGACTTCCCACTCTCGAGTTTCGGACCCTCTTGCAGGCCCTCAGGAGTAGGTTATGCTCTCCAAACACCTACAGGCCAAAGTTTGACTTTGACAGGGCATTATTAGATAATGATTTGACATAGAAAATAAAATAAAGTATCAAAATCATCTTTACTTTAAGGAGAATAAGGTATTTGTACCCCTAACCTAGTATATTTGTTATTATATTTAAGGTAAGAGGTCATGTATCTTCATTTAATCCAAACAAATTTTCTCACATTTTATTTTTATTCCAAAACAATTTTTTTTTATTCCAAACAATCTATATTTTGGCACCAATAAACTCAGATTTTAATTACATATTAATAGTAACTAAATTTTAAAATCCCTAGGCATAGCCCCTTGAAATCCTAAAAATGTTTTCAAATTATGCAAAAATACGAAAAAAAAAATAAAAAATTTGAAGACACATATTCTACCAAAATTAGGTTACTGGGATAGACTTTTTAGACATTTTATGTTTGCATGATTAATTGTGTGTTAAATGTTTGTGTTTATTCATTTGTATCTCTTGTAGTACAGTACACACTAGGACGGCCACTCTTGCCTAAAACAGCTGAATCCTCTATAAATCTACATCTATCTAGTAGATTTAGATCTAGGCATTTAAACTCATTCCAATATATCAAGCTCACTCCAAGCATTTGCCCATTTATTCTCTTTAAAAAAAAAAATATATATAAAAAAATAAAAAATATTAGATCATTATCATTGATGTTCAAAACTGGTTGCTTGGAATAAATTTAAGTAAGAAAAAAGTAATTTAATACAAACACCCTATTAATTGTTTTTTGGTAAGGAATCAAACAACTTAGCTTATGAATTAAATAAATCAGCTTGAAAACAGAATAAATTTTGGCAGGATAATTAGCATAGACTGCCAATAAAAAATATAGTCTTAATCCTAGGAAGAGGTAAAGTCATCCTGGCAACATAGGCAAATAACCCAGAATTACAAATTTGAAAAGGACCTCATTCACCAATCGAAAACAAACAACATTTAGCCACGTGATTCTCTATCTCTTCTATACAAATTACGTAATACACACAGACTATCACATTGAGTTTTTTCTTCTTCGTTGTTTTATCAATATTATCACATGGCTAAATGTTTGTTTACAATTGCTGAATGAGGTACAGCTAAATTTTGTTTACAATTGCTGTGTGAGGTACAGCTAAATGGAAGGAAATTGGGTCAGAATCATTGGAAAAAGGACACATTATAGAAAATTATTTTGAATAATAAAAGAGCAATTGGTAATGTATTAACAACAAACAAAAAAAAAGCTATATATTTCATATTGGTGTCCCGTTGTATTACCTGCAACATCTTTTATGATATAGACCAATAGTAATAGTATGTTATAATAAATGATTGAATTGTTATTGAGATAATATAACAGCCTATATATTTAGCTATACTGCAAAAATAGCATAAATTCTATTTTCTTATTTAAAAAACTTTTACCAGTAGTGTTACAGGTGCTACATTTTTTAAACTGAGTGCAAACATTATGTAAGTGCTCAAAAACTTCAATTTCTCTATCTAGCTGCTTAATACAATAGAAACATTCAAAATATGCTAAAAAAAACAAACAAATTAACAGTTAGCTATACTTTATTTATCAATGATGTCCCAGTGATGCACCTGAAATACACAAGTGGGTACCCCTTTTGCCAGCACTGCTGAGGAAAATTAAGTATTCCAATCCATTTGCTATTCATAAATTCTTAAAGTACAATGGCTGAAGACGAAGAAGTGAATACATTTAAAATAAAACCAAAAACATCCACTTTAATTTTTGGCCTAATGATTAATGTGACACTTTTTAATACCAGTACTCAGAAATACAGATGTAATGACCACAAAAACATCAATCAGTAATGTCCAGAATAAATAAATTACTTCTAGATCTAGTTCTAGTCAGAGAGTGGTCTTTAAAGGGAAACTCAGATGGTTTTTCAAATTTGAGTTATTGACATATTTAAATTCTGCGTAAAAAGTTGTAATAGTAAACATTTTACCATTTTTTATTTAAATGCTTAGAAACATTTATATTTAATAAATTAGTCAGTAAATTCTTGACATCTAAAAAAAAAAGGGGGTTCTATGAGATTTTGATTTAAGCTAGTTAATACGTCACTTCCCTCAACAATACTGAAAGAGAAACTAGATTTGACCAATCTTATCGCTTCATTCTTACAGTAGCTGTTAGGCTTAGTGACAGCCTAGTCCAGAGCTATTTTACAGTTATATATATATATATATATAGATAGATCTAAAAGCATTAGGATAATCAACTCGAGAAAAAGAGTAACATTTTCATCTAGGCCTCTCTCTGTCCCAAGAAGTAAATGGATCGTGTGTCTGACTGATTCGAACAAACTGGTCAGTGTAAGGCTAGTTGAGACTACATGTAGTCGGTCATGACAAGACAACCAAGCAAAAGTGCTTGTTGTTTTTTTGAGTGGTCTGGCGAGAAAATACACACTGCCGTGGTTAGTCAAGCATGTAAATCTACTTTTAATACGCATTTTTTCTTTGCTTACAAGATCCAATATCTAACTGCATAGACCAAGATATACTTCTTTTATGAGAATGTAAACTTTGCTGTATGGTCTGTTATACAATAAGTCAATAGATAAAAACATTGTGACGTCACATAGAAACCCGGTGAAAGACTGTTTTGGATGCTAAGGAAAATTACGTTGGAAAAACATCAAATACTAAGTTATTATTGCTAAGAGAAAAAAAAGAATCATATATTCATTATCTGTAAATCAAAACACATTATATCAAAAATTGTCAAAACCATCGGAGTTTCCCTTTAAGGACTTTATGATTATCAAGTTTATGTCATGATCTGACTCTGAGTCAGTGATTGAGTATTGTGATTGTGAATGAGTAGTCTAGTCTATGAACTATGACTGACAGATTCTTGAGTTAACATGTCTAGCAGACTCTAGCCCTTGCTAGAGCCTGCTAGACTATGCCTATGCATGATATTTTTGATATTGATAGACTGTCACTTCAATCATAGTCATAGTCTACTTTATCATACTGATACTCTATCAGTCTATGGTCTGTAGAATTTAGAATAATTCTGAATAGTCAAAAAATGAAAAGAGAGGCAAGAGTCGAGACGAGTCTTATCAGTCTTGACCTAAAATAAGATGCTAGCTGACGGAGGCTGCATTTCAAAGGCGAAATGCACAGGGAAAACTATAGGGGAATTTTCAATACAGTTTTTAATAGTACTCTCAAAATGCATCAATGCTTTCTTTAAAATGCACCATTTTTTTTATACCCTGCGTATGTTAATGATGGCTGACAGTCTAATATGGCGGTTAAAAGATGGCTACTAATCTAAATAAATGAGGAGCTTACTTTTGATAATTCTCTCTGTCGTAGACATCTTGTTTTCCGTTGTGGCCATCTTTAGGCTCACGAATTATCAAAATCCCGTTACTGTGCCTTCGATGGCACGAATAGTTTAGGATTGAACTCGATAGTCCCACTATGCTAAGTCTCAAAGATGGCGTTCACAACATTACATTTGCATACAGTCGGAGCTTTCTGCGCATTGTTATGCGCAACCGGGCCATCGCCCTGGGATTCCACTAAGAAGAAAGTAATTGATAAATCGCTTCCGTACAACTTGCAGAGCTGCCAAATTACTAGATCTAGATCTATATTCGTTGGCGCATACTTTTTTCTTACACATGCAGTCGATTTTTTTTGTATGATAACAAAATACACTAAAGGTGTAGCGTATGGTTACGGCGCTGTAAAATAACTTTTTTTAAACACTCACCAACTGTGACACATCCACATAAAAAGGAGGCTAAAGCGCAGGTTTGTTAAAGTAAATATCTGTTAAAGATAATATTTCAAAATATAATAGAAACGCACTCCAGCAAAGTTTTAATCTGGGGGCCTGGTGTATATTAGTGATGTAATGAAAGACCGTGTGCATTTACATTAAAGATTTTTATCTGAAATTAAAATTAAGCCTAAAGATGAATAAAATACAAATAAATTAATTTCCCGCAAAGTATGCCAACTATTATGAACTATAGATCAACATAAAAAAAAACTTTTGACAGCCGTAGACGCAGTGGCGTAACATATATAGCGCGACACACACAAACACGTATATATATATATATATATATATATATATATATATATATATATATATATACACTTGTGTCTGTGTATGTGTGCGCTTATGCTTAAATAGATCAACTACTTAAGCCAATAAATTACCATAACTGTGAATTTTTATTTAAAAAAAAAAAGAATGCACATATTTAAGCCCAAATATATACATTGAAAAAAAAACAATATTGAATGAATACTTTGTGTTTTTGTTTTTTTAAAGTTTTTAGAACTAATTGAGCTTCTATTGAACTAATCTTATAAAGCGCATTTTAATGCTATGACATGCTCCGTGCGCTATGGTCCATATGATTGTAGAGAAAGTATCCGACTTTCCATGCAGTATTTTACAAACAGATCGAGTCAGGACTCACCCTCGTGCCCTCTTGTTAAGTAGTCAAGCGGTTTGAGCCACTCAGCAACACATCCCAACACATCACAAAAATATATTATTGGAAACAACTCGGGATAAGACTGCAAACACTTGATCCAGAATTGTATAACCGACATTAACAAACAATCATTTTTTTGCTGCATCACTATAAATGAGTTCAATAAACTATTTCTGTCTCCGAAAATCTCCATCTTGGACTCTGAATGGGCTTTTGGCAAGTGCCAACGTGATGTCAGGCCGATTTGAAAGGTATAATGAAATTTCGTACACATGCATGCGTAAATGTTCTTTCACAGAAATTATCTAATAATCCGTTTGTCGGGTTCAATTTCAGTTTATGGATAGAGATTGGCAACATGTAAATATTATTTTCTGGTACTGTAAGCCTTGGAGGAAGAAGAATTACTAACTTGCGCTTCGCGGATGACATAGATGGCCTAGCAGGGACAGAAGAAGAACTAGCTGACTTGGTGATACGCATAGACAAGACTTCCGCAGCATATGGTATGCAAATAAGTGCAGAAAAATAGCCAACAGGGCTTTAAAAGGAGCATCAGTATTGGAGGTGAAAAGCTGACTAGTGTCAGTAGTTTCAAATACCTTGGCGCTATTGTCTCAGATGGGGAACGAAACCTGAACTACTGACCCGAATAGCACAGCAGAAGTGTAAGAACTTAAAATAATATGGAGAGACAAGTGCATAGCCCTCGGCATCAAAATTAGATTGATGCGCCCCCTGGTCATGGCCACATTCTTTTATGCTTGTGAGTCTTGGACGCTGACCGCAGAGTTAGGCCCATGATATATATATATATATATATATATATATATATATATATATATATATATATATGTCTGAGGTCTTATGTCATTTAACTTTCGTAACCTCTTTTATAGAAAAATAACTTTTGTAACTTCTTTTACTAAAAATTTGGGCTATTTGCGTCTGACACATATACTTTTTACTTGCATCTACTTAGCTATTGTATTGTACAGTTATTTTACATCAAGTTGGTAATTTCTGTTATCCAAACATGACAGTTTCCTAAGACCTTTAGTCAATCTAAATGTACACTAAGTTTCTTAATAATTTATTGCTTTTACAGATAACTAATTGATGATTTTTGCTGGTCTCCTTCTGTCGTAACGACATTTGTACATCTCGTATAAGAAAGATTATTTATGGTCGAAACGTTGTCGCCTTTACAGCAGTCCCCCCTTCTCCACGCTTCTGATGTGTAATGTGATCTGTATTTTTAAAAAAGCGCTATTGCAATTTGATTTCACTCATATGTTTGCAGTGCTAAAATAGCCTTTACTTGAATTTTGTTTTACCAAACAACGGACTCAAACAAATTTGCAAACAAATACAACCATTACTTTTTTTGTTCGCATGCCTCCTCATTTTCTCTTACATTAATTAATTATTTAATTTAATCTAATCCAAAAGTTAGTTATAGGCCTGATGCAAAGGCGTCGAGAAATATTGACTCTTAAGATCTCATCTTACCTCATTATTGCAACTCATTTCTTTCCAACTCTGCTAATTAGTTTAAAATTAGTTAAATATTTTTTTGCTCTGATTGGTCCTGAGATATAGGCTATGCTTATAAAGACAGAATAGTTAAACTAGCCATGAGTAAGTAACTAAAAATTACTACGTTAAATAAAATCGGCTTATCATTGTGTTGACCATTTTTATTCACTTTAGCTATCTAAAAAAAAAGTTCTTGGTCACCTGCACAAGAGATATGTAAAGTTTAATATCAAACATAAGTTCTTGGTCACCTGCACTAGAGATATGTAAAGTTTAATATCAAACATAAGTTCTTGGTCACCTGAACTAGAGATATGTAAAGTTTAATAGAGCTAAGTTTTGTAGAGCTAATCAAACGGGATCGCAAAGTAGTGATCATCGATGTTGACTGTAGCCTTTGACTGCACTACCTGGAGGGAGATGGTGACAAATGAAGCTAAGGACTAAATGTATATCGAAATTGATTTATTACTAGAGATAATGCTGTGTACCACTGGGGAAACAAGAGACATCAAACACAAACTTATATTCAGACGGTTAGGTTTTGGGCAGCTCTCTCCAATTTCTCTCAGCAGCTGCTAACTTACTAATAGCCACTTATTATTTGTCTTCACACTTTCATATTTCCTTGTATTCCGAAAGGTGCTAACCCATAAAGATGCCACCAAAAGTTTACCGAAACCGTAACTTTGGTTTTGTGTGGTTATAGCGGAGTGAGTAATTTTAGATGCAAATCTAAGACTAAGACTGCTTTATTGATCCTTACGGAAATTTGTTGTGATTACAGGGACTCTTTTCTCATATAAAGACAACACAATAGAAAAATACACATAAATACAACAGACACAACATAAAGAGTTCATTCAGCGACTACACACAGGTATCTTGGTGCTTTTCATGATCCCTGATCAATGAGTAGCGGTGATAGAGTCTGACAGAGTGAGGTTCGAACAAGTTTTTGTACCGCTCCGTTCTTGTTTTGATTGACAGCAGTTGCCCATTTCGCGACGACCTGACATAGTTCTGATGTAGCGGGTGGCTGTTGTCTTCCACAATTTTTTCAATTTTTCTTAGGCACTTTTGTTCAAAAAGCTCCTTTCTTATCTTATAATACAGTCGTTACTTCAAAAAAGAAGATGATTACGTCCTACGCGTCATGCATTTAGTTATGCATATTAACCAATGACTTAAATTCTGCCAAGTCACTGGTTTTCCTGGCTAGCTCAGGCAACCCATTCCATGCTCTAATAGCACTAGGGAAGAAGGAGTATTTGTACAAATTTGTCCTAGCATATGGGACGAGGAATGTGCCTTTATCTTTGTGTCTTTCAGAGTATTTTATTAAATTTTGTTTTTGTATTTGAAGATTATGGTTCAGTGTTTTATGTATAATTGCTACTTTACTTTTGAGTCTTCTGTCCTGAAGGCTTTCTAAATTTAGTGATTTTACTATAGGTGTTACTCTAGTCAAATGTGAATATTCATTTGTTATGAATCTCACTGCTCTATTTTGTGTCTGTTCCAGTTTCTTAATGTTTTCTTGAGTTGAGGGGTCCCAAACGGAGGATGCATATTCTATTATTGGCCTAACCAAGGTTAAATAACATTTTAGTTTTATGTTCTTATTTGATTTATAGAAATTTCTTTTAATAAATCCTAATGCTTTGTTGGATTTTTTTATAGTTTCATCAATATGTGGATTCCATGACAGTTTTTCATTTATTATAACACCTAGGTATTTTGCGTTTTTAGTCTGTGTTACTGGTTTGCCATGAATAAGATAAGTGGAATTAATTTGTTTTAGTTTTTTTGTTACTCTTAATAACAGACATTTTTCTGGGTGGAAAGACATGCTCCAATTTGATTCCCATTTCTGTAATTCATCTAATTCTCTTTGTAAAGTATCTGTGTCTTGTGTTGTTTTTATTGTTCTATATATTATGCAATCGTCTGCAAATAATCTGACTTTTGTTCCTGAAGTAATGCAATCATTTATGTAAATTAAAAATAGTAGTGGACCCAAGACTGTTCCTTGAGGTACAGCTGAGTTTACTGTTATCGGTGTTGATTTAGAGCCATTTATTATTACAGTTTGTTCTCTCCCTATCAGAAAATCTTTAATCCACTGATGCAGTGGACCATTAATGCCAAAATATTTTAATTTTTTAAGCAAACTATGATGGTAAACTTTGTCAAAAGCCTTAGAAAAATCTAGTAAGATAGCATCTATTTGCTCACTATTATCTAAATCTTTAGAAAAATCATCAATTAGTCCTATTAGTTGTGTTTCACATGATCTATATTTCCTAAAGCCATGTTGGTATGGTGTGAGGACATTTTGTTTGTCTAAGTGGTTTATGATGTTGTTACATATTATGTGTTCTAGGATTTTACATGTGATGCTGGTAAGTGATACTGGTCTGTAGTTTCCTGGGTCAGATTTTTCTCCTTTTTTAAATAGGGGGGTGACATTAGCTTCTTTCCAGTCCTTTGGTACCTTGCCCTGGTTAAGTGAAGCCTGAAAGAGTATTTTGAACACTGGGGCTAGCTAATTGCTTAGTTCTTTGAGTAATCTAGCTGGAATACCATCAGATCCAGACGCTTTATTTGGTTTGGTGTTGGCTAATAGTTTTGAATTCCATTTTCTTGTACTACTATATTTTCTATGTTGTCTACTTGGTTCAAATTCAGTAATATGTCTTTGTCTCCTGGGGCTGAGAATGTTGATGCAAAGTATTTGTTTAGGATGTTTGCTTTAGTTTCATTATCATTATGTATTATGTTATGTTCATCTTTTAATGGCGCTATGCCTGTTGTTTCCATTTTCTTAGACTTAATGTATGACCATAGGTTTTTGTTGTTATCTTTAGATATTACATTGTTTATGTATTCACTCTGCAGCTGTCTGCTTACTTTTTGGGTTAAGTGTTTAATTTTTATATACTTTTTGTAAACTCTTTCTGCCTTAGTTTCTTTAATTTTTACTTTATAGAATTTTATAGAATTTACTTTATAGCATATATAAATTATATTAGTGACATATTTTTAAAAATTTTGTAATTTCTTACTATAATACAAAAAGAAAAGGTATTGGTTTGTCCGATGGGGGGAAGGTGATTGCATGTATCGCACTTTCACTCAGGGCCGCCGCTACCTATTGTGCAATGTGTGCATTGCACGCAGGCGGCCGAATGTAAGGGGCGGCCAAATCATTTCCAATAATCATTTTTCTTTAAATTTTTGGTTTAATAATTAAAAAAAAAAATTATTTAAATTCTACTGATTCCATTATCCTTTGAAAACTGGGGGAGGGGTGGGGGCAGAGACGATATTTGTACAATAAGAAGTTATTTTGGAAACTTAAGAAGAAAAACAAAGAGGCATGTGAGGGTTTCCCACGGGTTTTTCCATTTTCTATAATGCTTTTAAGATGGTGTTTAATGAAATTCCAGAGGTCATTGACTGGTTGGTTGATGTCTTTTTCTAATAAGAATGTTTGTTGAAATGTGTTAATGTTGTGAGTGAAATTTTTGATGCTTTTTAGCGGCCCCCCTTAAGGGGAAAAAGCCGCTATTAGGTTTGTGCAAAATGTCCGTCTGTCACACTCAGATCTCGAAAACAAGAAGAGATATGAAAAATATTATTTCACCATTAAATGCGGCTTGAAAAGTTTAGGTGCAACGGCTACTTTTGGTTTTCTAAAAGGAAACAGTTTAATTTATAAAATTAATTATGCAAGCGATTTTTTTCATAAAAATACACCAATTCTAAAACAATTACGTAAATGTAAGGGAGGCAATGTGCTATATGCTAACAAAGATGTACAGTTTTGGTGTATTTTCAGTATCACTAAGTCAAATATATTTATAAAATGTACAAGAAATGTTTACAACAAATATAAATAATAGTTAAAGGTGTTTTTTTCTGGTCAACTAGCTGCTAAAAATTGAAAGAAAACATTTCTGTTTGTTTATAAAGGCTAATAAAGCACTTTGTATGTAAATATCACGCACATTTTTTAAAATGGACTTTTTATGCAGCGACTTTCGTGCAGTAGCGTAACGTGCAACATGTCGAGGTGCTAAACAAATTCCTTAAACTTTTAAAAAAAAATCAGATTTTATTTATTTATTTGTTTAGTGCCCCCATCCGAATAAATGAAGCTTATTTTTGCGTTTTGTCTGTTGGTCGCTCTGTTAGTCAAGATTAGATTAACAAATAACACTAAAGGCTATTTTGTAAATCTGATTTATCCTTTAATTTTTCACTCAGGAATATTGCAATAGTTTTAAGTATCTATAATAGATTGTTTCGGATGTTTTGTGATAAACAAATCAATGCCAGCGAATATTTGTTTGCTCTTCTATCTTATATTACATTTTATTTCCATGCTTAAACGTTGCAATAAACACATGATCTTTAATACATTGTTCCGGTTTTTTAAATTTAAATAGCATATAATTGCTAAATAAAAATATCTACACTGATTTTTTATTCCATTAACTATAAAGTTGTTCGGATATTGTTTTATAAAAAATAAATTATGTCAAATGATGGTTTGAAATCGCATAATTGACTAATATTACCCTTATATTCTTTGACACTACGTCACTATAGTTTATTTATCAATACCAATTGTTCCTAATTTTTAACTTAAAACAAATGTCAAATGACTTTATTTTTTTCAAAAGTATCAGGTTGTTCAGGATTTTAAAATAAGAAAGTAATTTACTAGAAACGATTATTGAAAATCACTTTTTAGACTTATTTTACAGTTAATTTTCTTGCCGAAACAAAATAAAATTTGTTTAATCGGTAAAGAATGTTCCGGATTTTGTTTCGAAAAAGAAATTGACCTACATTACCTTAATTTTCTTACAAATTGTCGCCAAAAATGATCTGAATTTTATATGAAAAATCTGATAACGCTAATAAATCTTTGAAATCCCTCTTCTAATAAATAAAACAAATAATTTTCTCATTTACGAAAATTGGTTGTTCCGGATTTTTTATGAAAAATAGTTTAACTCTATTTATGTAAAATCGCACTTCTCTCTTACACTACATTTAACTTTCAAGCTAAAACGTTAGAAAATCTTATTATCCTTAATATTATGTTTCGATTTTTAAGGAAAACAGACCATCCCACAAATTTTATTAACGGTATTTGATTAATCTGGAATTTTTATTTTCACTCACTATAAATATACAAACATCCGGAATAATCTATTATAGAAACTTAAAGCTAATGCGATGTTTTTAATCAGATGTTCAATAGGTTTTAGTCTTTTTTTCTCGCTATTAACATGACGGACAGACAGAGAGACAGACAAAACAAAAAAAGTGTCTTTAATCGTTTTAAATATATGTTATAAACATATTTAGTCCAACTAGCCCATCAAATGAAATGCTAAAAGAACTCACTCGGTGCACCAATGTCTATGAAACCTCGAGAAGCTGCTCGTATAGAAGACATTTTTTAGTCTAACTAGGACGTGTGACGTAATGGAATTTTTTTCCTTTGACGTCATATGGAGTTAATTCTTTAAATGAAATGCTAAAAGATCTCACTCGGGGCACCAATGTCTATAAACCCTCAACAAACTGCTCGTATAGATGATATTTTTTAGTCTAACTAGGCCGTGTGACGTAGTGGATTTTTTCATTTTGACGTCATATGAAATAATTCTTTAAATGAAATGCTTAAATAACTCGGTTTAGTAATGCTTATTAAACCTCGTAATGTGACTCGCATTTAAAAAAAACATAATAGCTAGATTTAGATCTAATCTAGATTTTTTACACTAGATCTAGATTTTTGTTTCTTACACTAGAGCTAGATGTTTTACAGTACATCTAAATTTATTTTTTTTTACACTAAAGCTAGATTTTTAAAACTAGATTTCGATTTAAGTTCTAATTAAAATCATTGTAGTTATCATTCCGTAACATGTAGGTATATTATCAATAATAGGCTATTAGTTTGTAACCAGTTTGTCATCGGTTAAGAGCAATGCCTGGTCGTGCGGTTAGCGCGCAGGACTGATTATCTCTACGGTCTCGGTTTCATACCCTGCTCGATGCCATCGTCCGTCGACCAGTGGGAGATTTTACATTTTAAAAAAATGTATACAACGCCAAATGAATCTTTGAAATATTATTACTTTTAACAAAACAAAATCACGTCTTGAATATTCCTTGCGAATATGCGGATCCGACAGGGATTCGTCTCCCACGGGGGCCGCCTCTGGGTTTGTGTGGCAACACAAACTCTCTTTGTAATCTTGTTTTTATGATGTTTTCTAGACATCGCAACAGTTTAGATGAGGCGTTGCCTTGCCAACAAGTTATTCCGTATGTTAGCAGATTTTTTATAGTCGCACTGTAAAAAGTCTCAAGGATCTTCTTGTTTAGTTTAAAGCTATTGAGTTTGTATAGAAAAAAGAGTCGCTGTTTTCTTTGTTTCTAATGACACAACATACATGCCTAGCCGATTTTCCGTGAAATATCATGATATGTGTGACATTCGCGCAGTGTTATATAATCAAACAAGCAAAATAAAAAAAATAATCCTTAAAAAACTAAACAAAGCTTATCTAAAGGGGGAAAACTCCGTCCTTAAACCATAATATACAATAATGTAAAAGTTATTCCCTTATTCGTAATCAAACAAAAAATAATTAATTACCAATAATAAATTGACAAATTGAGTATTTTTGTTTATTGATTCATGTTTTGTTACGTACATTAGTTAATTGTTCAAAGTATCAAGTTCGTCGGAAAATGTGTGAGGGAGAAATAGCGATAACAATTATCTAAGGGGACCAAACCCAACAAATTTAGCCATAAATGTGAATACTGAAGTATTAGTTTTCCTTGTTGCTATTAAACAAAATAATGAATTACCAGTAATTAGTTGGTTTGCTTAGAAGGGAATGAGAAGGCTAACACACTCGCCAAGAGTGGGAGAACAAACTCACAGTTAAACTCTGCACTCTATCCCTAACCCTAACCCTATCCAGAAGAAATGAAGAAACTAATAGTAAATAAAATAAATGAGAAATGGACAAGCTCTCGTCCAAATCACAAGAAAGATAATCCCGACAAGATCAACGTCTAATCTTTCGACTTAGGACCGGACACAACAGAATGCAACAACATATGTACCGGAAGCTCCAAAATGGAATCATTGAAATCTGCCCATGTGGAGTGTCACCAGAGAATGCTGTTTTCTTTACCAAGAGGACCGTATAAGACATTGGCCCCAAAACACCCCAATAGAAAGAAAACTATATGGAGAGCTCCCTGATTTGGAAACCACTGCGCAGTTCATCTCATGTATTGGTCTCTAGTCATCTGAACACTCCAACATGAAAATGAGAACGAAGAAGAAGAAGAAGAAAGTTGGATTACTAACTGGTTACTTTTTTATATTGATTCATGTCTTGTCTATGTCAATGAATAATTTGTGCGAAGTTTCAGCCTGATCCGAGACTTAATGTGGGAGAAATAACGTAAACAGTTTTTACCAGACAGACAGATAGTTATACATAAACACTGAGCCATAATCTTCAAAGACAAAAACAAAATATAATAAAATACCCAGAAAGACACAAAGATGAAGGCACAACCCTCGTTTCATATAATAGGACAAATTTGTACAAATGCTCCTTCTTTCCTAGTGCTATTAGAGCATGGAATGGGTTGCCTGAGCCAGCCAGGAAAACCAGTGACTTGGCAGAATTTAAGTCATTGGTTAACATGCATGACTAGATGCATGACGCGTAGGACGTAATCTTCTTCTTTTTTTGAAGTAACGTCTGTATTATATAAGATAAGATAAGACAGAGTGAGTTGATATAAGCTTTGTAAAAAGAAGATAACTACGTCCTACGCATTTCATGCATGTTCATCAGTGACTTAAACTCTGCTAAGTCGTTGGGCACTTCTACAAATTTGTCCTAGTATATGGGACAAGAAATATGGTTTCATCTTTCTGAGTATTGTTTTAGGCTATATTTTTGTAGTTGTGGGATGTGTGACTGAGAGACTTAAACCACTTGGCTACCTATAGAGGCGGCCCGAGTTCGAAACCCGACTCGGACAGAGTTGTTTGTTGAGCGACTGAATAAGATATGTGCATCTATCTTTGGGTCATTCTGAGTAATTAATTTTTTAGATTTTGATTTTCTATTGGTAAATTATGGTTTAGTGTTTTATGTATTATATTGCTACGTGACCTTTTATTCTTCTGTCATGAAGTGTCTCTAAAATTAGGGATTTTACTAATGGTGTGCTATGGAAAAATAGTTTACCAAACAACCTCTTCTGTAATTTAGCTACCATCGACACGCTTCACTACGTGACAATAACACAATAATTTTAATGTTTATTTTAAGCACACATATTTATCTTCATGTTGGTATATGTGACCTAATTATTCTAAAGACCATTGTTTGTTAATAAACTACTATTAAGAATAATATTATGAGTTGTCGACAATGATCAATAGTCTAGACTCCAGACCATAGACCTAAATATATACCTAGACTTGAAAACGGAAACAAATTCTAATCCGATAATGATCAGATCACAGACCTATATATGTATATGTATATTGTTGTATAGGAAACTTTTTTTCAAACAGTAAGGGAAATCGATCTTTTCTGTCTTAGAAAAGTAATGATCTTTAGTTTTCAAAGCTTAGAAATAATGCAATAAATACTATTTTACGGATTTTTAAATAGAATGGGCTATTAATCACAAAACTAGATATTCACGCAAATATATGAAATAAAGCCATTTTCTATTAGTTTCCATTGAGCTAATGTTTCGAAAATCCTAGATAAAATAACTCACATCTGTTGATTCTAATCATCTTCTGTACATTTAAATAGATTGATTACCTAGATCTTTTTAGATTATGTATCTAAAAATTGCAAAATAATAATTATGAGAAGTGAGTGCTCTTATTTTCGATGTTCAATTTCTCCGACTACTAGCTCTAGATCTAGATTTAAACATTAAATTATATGTTATATAGGTTAGGGTTGAAAAAAACAACACTTTTTTTTCCTATAATTACTTTACAAAACAATGCATTGTTTCAGCTTTTTTTCACGATTTTTTTTTCAGCGTTTTAGGACTTAAAGACTTAGCCTAAGAAGAAAAAAAAAGAAATTAAAAAGGATCAAAGTAACTAGCCATTTAGTTTCGGAGCCAAGGAAAATGTGAAGAAATTCATCTAGCTGAAATCACAAAATGTAGAGACCGAATCCAAAGGCCAAGACAGTGTAAAGACAGCAAGTGTGTTCTGTTGTCACAGAGAAATACATAAAATACTGTAGAAATCAATAATAACAATTAATGAACAGAGACTTAGTGTTGATATATGTAGACATAGTAGACTATCATTTTATTACGTCACATCCTACTTTCTCACAACATTCACAACAAACAATGACGCAATATAAACATATTAGCACAAAGTGAGTCATTTATAATGTCCACGTACAGATCAAACATCAGGAAAACAACAGTCATGCCTTGGCCACTAATACACACATGACATTTTCTCAAGCCATCCTCCGTCATAGTTTGGAAGATTGTTTTAAAATTAAAAAAAACTTTTAAAAACTACAACAACAAAGTTTGTATCATTTAGTTTGGATTAGTCATGTAATTAATTATATGCACGATTGACGGTTGACCTAGACCGTTAACATAATAAATCTGTGCGATTAGAAATATTTTTTATCTATTGTTTTTGTTTAGCTTTTAGTTTTTTTTACAATGTGCTATGATCCTATCACTTGTCTGGACCAGCTTTGAGAAGGGGAGGGAAGAAGGGGGGGGGGGGTCTCTTGGTGAATGTTTACAGGATCGTTTTTTTTTTAATGCATAGAAAAAATGTTCACTCAGGTCTCGAGTCCTCAAGGGGACTAATTCAACTTATACCATCACCACATGTCAAGTACAATTTCTCTCCTTGTTCAAGATACCAAACAAAATAATTAATTACCAATAGTTAATTAACTAATTGTTTAATTTTGTTTATTGAATCTTGTGTTGTCAGATGAAAAAAATAATTCTGCTAAATTTCAGCTTAATCCGAGATTGGATGTGGGGAAAAAAACGTGTACAAACTTTTTACCATACAGACAGAGTGAGTCTTTGTAAAAGCGTTGTAAAAATAGATTGGCATGTTTATTTTTGTATAAGTGGCTACCCTTTCTTGTTACAAAGCTTATATCAACTCGCTGTCTTTCTGTCTGTCTGTCTGGTAAAAAAATTAACCAATTAATTAATTGTTAGTGATTAATTATTTTAGTTGATTTTGAAATAAGCGGAATAAATGCTACTTAATGAGAGATGTGGATGTTGATATGGATTTAATTCCCTTATTACGTTCTTCTCCCACTTCCCATTCTCGGATCAAGTTGAAATTTATCATAATTATTCATTGTCGATGGCAAAGCACGAATGAATTCAAAAGTTAACCAATTAATACATCATTTCGTAATAATTAATTAATTTTGTTTTATATAGCAGAAAGGAAGTTTAACCGTGTAATTGTCAGTAAACGACAGTAATATGTGGTTCTTTCGCTTAGATAATCTTTGTATTTAAAAAGTATTCTTAATTTTCTGTTGAGCCTGTTAAGTTTCTGGTTATTTAGAGAATAAAAGAAGACTAAATGTCCCCGGTGCTGTACAACATTTTCGGCTTTGTCCTTACATAATAACTAGTGGTTGGTGAAAACCGTTACAATATTGAAAACGTATGTGCAATAGAACTTACTCAGTTTATTCTAGAGAATTCATCACAGAAGGACGTTTAAATACATAAATATTAAAATGTGAAATAAGCTTAAACAAACAAAACAAAACAGATCCTCCTGAAGCTCTTAATTTCTTATTCTGTTTTCGGACACCGACATTTTTTCAATCCGAAGTATCTGTGTTCGCTCCTTCTCTCTTTGTGCAATGTATGCAGCAAGTTTCCTGAACAAATGTAGATTAAACATTAATACGCTGACACGTACAATCATTAAGCTACATCTTGTTTTAGTGTTTGGACACTAAAGCAAGATTGTCGATTCCACAATGCAAGTGGACACAGATCTAATAGGCCCACATCATATAGACAAGACCTTAGTGCAGTGTTTCCCAAACTGTGTTCCGCGAGGCCTGAATCGGTGTTCCACAAACTACTGGAATAATTAACTAGTAGGCCACTTCGAGAATTATTCTCTCTTACAAAAAATATGCAAAGTGTTCCGCTAAATACTCAAAATGTGCCAAGTGTTCCGCTAGCTACTCAGAATGTGCCATGTGTTTCGTTTAGGAAAATGTCTGGGAAACACTGCCTTAATGCAACGTGAAACCATGTCTTCTGTAAATCGTTAGAAATCTACTCAAACTTGTATCACTTACTTCCGGTCAATTTTCAACAAGCTTAGTGGGTAACCTTGACTTTTTAAAGTCTGTATGTGCTTATGCTCTGTTGACAGATAGATGAACTGTATTTATACATTTAAATATTTCTAGTTAATACTATTAATCATTTAGAGTCCAGTATACACAAAAGGGACCAAAGGCAGATATGATACACAGAATAAAAGCTCAGACATGTAAGTTAAAAGACGGGGCAGTGGTGGCGTAGCGAGTAGACCTGAGTTCAAGAATAGGATGGTGCGCGCCTTCACCCCCAAGAAAAGGGTGACTGCCCGGTCGTGCGGTATGCACTCTGGTCTGTCGTTCGAACTTGTCGATGATCCCAGGTTCATACCCCGACCGCTGCAATACCCCGTCGTCCTGCTGGAGGTTTCGACTAGGAAGTAAATTACCTTCAACTCTGAAGGAACATCCGACACATGTCAACGATTTTACAAAAGAAAAAGTAACTACAAATGTGATACAACAAAATCGAGTTATCCTGAATATATTAGTAGGCCTACATTTGCTAAAACAAACTTTCAAACGCGTGCACGATCGCACGACAGTCCACCGCGCATACTGCACGACCAGTGGACCTGCTAGCTCTAAATATTTTGTTGATGCATTTGCATTTCGTCCTCACCGGTGGCGAGCTATTTACTTTCCCCAACTAGTGTCAGGAACCCATTTGAGCTGGGTGAACTCAGAGGCGCCATAATGTCTTCACCAGGATTCGAAACCGGGACCCTCCGGTTCGGAAACCAAGCGCTTTACCACTCAACGACCGCGCCTTCCAAAAATGTTTGTTATTTGGGGAATGGGAGCGGGTAGGGTTCGAACCAGAGACCATCCAGACAAGCGAACGATAATCCAGAGCACATACCACACGACCAGGCAGCCAACCAGGATGTTAATAATAAGACATAAAATAAATAAGTGAATATGGACGTTCTATAATAGTTTCGATATCTCCCTTCTTACTCAATACATCACTTGTTTGTTTCAGAATCATACGGAGCTCAATAATTGAGCTACTAAGCCTATTTAATGATAACAATAAAATTGTCCAAATGCATAAAACATTCTAGTATTATAAAAGATCATATTTAAACAAAACTTTCCTAGAATGACATACTTTTTATGTCAATCTGAAGAAGACCCTCTTCCACGTCCAACAAGTCAGCAAGAATTAGAACCACTGTAAGAAATGTCACACAATGAACATTGGCTAATTAAGTAATGTATGAACAAGAAGTTGTAAAGATACTATCTACATTTTGTATCGAAGTAACAGAATTCTAGGTCAATATATCGAAATATACGCTTACTGCTGAATACCTCCATTTTGATTTACCCTCAATCATAATAGTAGACCTAATAAGACGAATGAAGACTGTTTACAGCATTTACAGTATATACATAAGTAAGCACTAACACACTTTATCTACAAACATAAAACTCAATCCAAACATATTTTGTTTGTTAATAAGATCTACATGTCAATATTATGGTATTTCATATTGAAATAGAACTGTTTTTTTTTGTTTTCTTTTCACAGTTATGGAGGGAATATTAAAAAAATCTAAAATTTAAAAATAAAGGCTGGGTAGAGAGAGAAATAATTAAAAATATTTATCCATCTTAATTTCGTGTATCTAATTTTTTTGCGCAAACTTGAAAAAGGCAACAATGAAAAAAAAATTGGTTCAAATCTCCTCTTATTTATTTACCTCTTACTTCAAAGTTTCCTTTAAATTAAACATTTTACAAAAGGTCGTCCATAGTATCATCGTTAAAACAAAAAATACTAGTCTTGTGTAGTGTACCAACAACGTTGTTTCGAACTGGGGTCCTAGATCAGTTGTGTTTACATGACGAGCCTAACAAACACTACTCTTTATATTTACCTTTCTTCATTAAAAACGATAAGGACCAATCGAAGGCGTTCATTCCGTTTGGGAGTATATAGGGCTGAGGGACCCATGCAATCTGTCGCAGGCCTACAGTAGTTGGAGTCACAAACAGATATCCTCCTGTCACAAGCATTAAGTTTCACAATCATTGACCAGAAACAGACCTTCAAATCTATCCGTTTTACTCCCTATTTTACAGACTACCAAACGCACGAGTACTTCTATAATCTGATTCGAGATATTAGGAACACTCCAATGATTTCACGGAAACAGTTAAAAGCATACAGATTCCTGTGACTTTAACGTGAAGGTTTGACACTATTCTGAACTGAAGTCGCATCTCTGTGGTTTTGAAATCGCTTAAAAATAAGCCTCCAAAGTCGATGACCTTCGTATAAAATAACTACATAGAAATCAATGGATTCATCCAATAGTTTCTAAAAGTTGACACCCAGGAACACAGCCTGGTCAAAAAGGTTTGCTTTTCAGCTCTTATCAACACAAGCGGACTGCTGGCTGGTTGGATAGCCGGGAGATAGACTCGAATCTTCATCTAAGCAAGATAACGAAAGACACGCTAGGATAAAATCCTAGATCAAAAGGAAACTTTTTCTTTTTAAGAAGTTTAAGGATAAGTGTTTGAATCCCTCAACCCAAGTTCAGAAACATTTTTAAAAAGACTCTACCGCTTGACTGGCAATCTACTTTGGTTTCGATGTTAGGTAGAAAAACCAAGGGCGTTAACACAACAGTTTCTTCTTTTTTTTTTAACGCTGCTTATATTTTTTGGAAAGGGGTGGGGGAGATAACTGCCGACGCGATTCTACTTATCTTTCTCAATTTCTCGAGAGGCGTTTAGCGGGCACCATATACTTTTTGTTTTCATTATTATACCATAGGCAAGAGTTCCAAGAGGCATGCTTAACGTGTAGTCAAACGTAAGACGATCAAGCCCACTGTATCTAACTACTGTAATGTATGTTCCTCCAGTGTCTCTCAGTATCGGCCCTGTGTATCTCTATCTGAACATCTACTCGTCTTGCACCTTTTATGTATTACATGTGCTCTCTTTTGACTTTGATTAAATAAAGCTTAATGTGCTGAAGTCGCCGGGGCCAGGGTAATACATTTCTGCAGCTCAGAATACATGAAATCCTTTGTAGCAGGAGCTAAGTCTTCCAATATTCCTTTGAGAGAGGGAGGCGTGGTCAAGAAGTTTTAGCCTAAGTCTTAGTGGTACTAACAATGTCATTGCAACTCAGACATGGAGTGGTGGAACGGGTGTCATGCTGGGCGTAGGCAGTCCCTACATAGTAGATTTGGTAAGAAGATGGTAAGAACCTTAGTTCATATGACTTTGCTTTGGTAAAGCTAGCTTGGGTTTGGGGGAAAAAATGATAAACCACGCTATACAATCTCATGTAATTAAGTGTTGTTTTATATCATCTGAAAAAAAAAAGTTGAAAAAAAAAAGTTGTACATTCATTGAGGAGTAATGAGGATTCGAATCTTAGTATCCGCTTCTAGTAACGCCACTGCTAAGTGGAACGAACATTCGTGAAATGCCCTATATACCGTTGTTAAATGTGTAAAAGTAACAACTAAATAATAAGGTTACGAAGATTGAGTGGAAACACAAAACTCAAAATCGGCCCACGAAGTAGTCCACTCAGGCAGGTAAAAAGAAAAAGGCAGGTTTCAGCATGAATACAAAAAACTTATGAACTGCAAACAATCAACAACTACAACCTTATAACAAAAAAAGAAGACATAAACGAATCGAAAGTGTTGCCATTGTAAGTCCGACTGACGACATGATACCAGAGTGTACGGAAATATATTAATGTTAGTATTATTACATTGTTAATATTCATTTGTATTCAATGATTTGATTGTTATGGAGATATGGTTCAATGTTAAAATGGCCTAACTAATTTATTGAATGATTATTTGATTGATGGATTTGTAAAGGCCCAATTCTCTTATTACATGTCGAAAGGAAGAAACATTTCCCTGAAGATGTGAAAGTGCATTCCCTGGTGCATATGTACTGTAAATTGTACCACAAGATACGCTGCTTATTAAATGTTGTTTTAAATTATATTCGACTTATGTACATAGGTTACTAAATGCAGTCTTTCACTTTAAAAACATAAGTAAATAGTAAATCTACAATGTGTGTAGCTTGTATAACAGAAAACACATAATTTAATAGTATGAATATTTGTAATAAGATTTCTTTAGTTACTTTAAAAAATAATAAATAATAAATAACAGTATAAATGTTTTTAAAATATACAAAAGAATCTCCATATACATTACTATACTTTTCCCTCTATTTTAAATTTTATTATTAATTGTATTATTTTTATTTAAAAAATGCTTGCATATTTAATTTTTAAAATTAAAAGTATTTCAGAAAAGAAAAAAATAATAGTTGCCTCAGAAATTTAAAAGATATAAAATATTGTCGCTACGGATTTTAAATATCTTTTAAAGTTTAAGTGATCTAAACGTGTGGCACGGACGGACAATCTGGGGGACGGCGGACAAACAGACAACATAAAACTAATAGCGGCTATTCCCCTTTCGAGGGCCGCTGAAAATCACTAAAAAAAAACAATCAATAGCTGACTAAAAAGTAAAACAACAAACCTTTATTTCTGTAATTCATAACATTGGAGGCAGAGCACAAAGAAACAAAAGGATAGCGAATTGTCCCATCGTCAGTTGTACCATGAAAATATGCGCTAGAGACAAACCAATAAAACAACCAGCTTGTCAGAAATAAAGAAAACTTGTCATCTATTGTTAAAAGTGCACCATTACAGATTCGATAGTGTAGTTATTAATTAAGGACCCAAACTTATTGTCTAAATAAAACAGAAATAGTAAAGGTTTTATTGTTTAAATTATATAATTAAGATGTACTTATTTAAGTGGGACTGAAAACGATCCCCTCGCCCCCCACGCACATAAGCCCCGCTCTATACGCACACCTGAAGATTAAAAAAATAGTTATTTAAATCTGCTTTATTTGTTCTTTAATTATAGATAATTACAAACGCTTTAAATAACAGATCAGAAGCCAGCTGAAAACTTTTACAGCAAATGGTTCACGAAAGAGACAGCAGGAGAACTCTTGAAAAGCCGCGGAAAACACATTAGAGACCGAAAGAAAGCGCTGAAGACAGTCGAATATGACGAAATGAAAATTTAAATCGCAGAAATGGTTGTGTCTGCGTTGGCTGTGACAAAATGAGTAGGTGACAGTCTGGTTTGTGTAGACACAGTACTCTTACTTCATCTTCAGACTCGAGGACATACCATTATTTAGTTTTCTTTTACGTAAGAGTTCGAGTTCTATATATAAAGGTTCAGTAGGGCGAGAAGAGTCTCTGTAGAACTTTCATGTGTAAAGGTTCAGTAGGACGAGAAGAGTCTCTGTAGAACTTCCATGTGTAAAGGTTCAGTAGGACAAGAAGAGTCTCTGTAGAACTTTCATGTGTAAAGGTTCAGTAGGACGAGAAGAGTCTCTGTAGAACTTCTATATGTAAAGGTTCAGTAGGACGAGAAGAGTCTCTGTAGAACTTCTATATGTAAAGGTTCAGTAGGACGAAAAGAGTCTGTAGAACTTCTATATGTAAAGGTTAAGTAGGTCGAGAAGAGTCTCTGTAGAACTTCCATGTGTAAAGGTTCAGTAGGACGAGAAGAGTCTCTGTATAACTTCCATATGTAAAGGTTCAGTAGTACGAGAAAAGTCTGTAGAACTTCTATATGTAAAGGTTCAGTAGTACGAGAAAAGTCTGTAGAACTTCTATATGTAAAGGTTCAGTAGGACGAGAAGAGTCTCTGTAGAACTTCCATGTGTAAAGGTTCAGTAGGGCTAGAAAAGTCTTTGTAGAATTTCCATATGTAAAGGTTCAGTAGGACGAGAATAGTCTCTCTAGAACTTCCATGTGTAAAGGTTCAGTACAATTTACATGAACAGAGGTTCGGTACAATTTCCATATATAGAGGTTTTGTACAAATTTCGTATAAGAATCTCAGCACAACCTACATTTGTAGAGATTCAGTATAATCTGAAACCACAATGAGTAGAGGCTTGTTACAACCTCCATGAGTAGATGTTTAGTGCAATCTTGATGAGTAAAGGTTGAGTGCAACCAAAATATGGAGAGGTTCGGTACAGTGTCCATGAGTAGAGGCTCGGCACAACCTTCATAAGCAGATGTTCAGTGCAACCTAAATGAGAAGTTCAGTGCAACCGAAATGCGAATAGGTTCATTACAACATCTATGAGGACATGTTCAGTATAACCTTCATGTTCAGAACAAGCTCCTTTCACTAATAACAAGGGTGCAATCAGGAAAAAAATACTAATTGGTAATGAATAAAAAGTTGGATGGATAAAGTTATTAATACGGTGACTTTAAAACGATTATTTAGGAATACTGAAGATTTATTTCGTCCAAACCATAACCTCTTGCAGGACGCCAGTATGAGTCATCGGGAAGGGACCAAACTCGGAAGTCTTGTGATGACTATTCGAAATACAAACTACACTGTTGTTTAAGTCTGCTCTGGAGTTAAGCTACTACAGACAGTACGTTAACTTACCCCTCTGAGAGAAGCTGATTTGATCGAACGAGAAGTCGGAAATTGTTTGAATAGAGAAATTCAAATAGTGCTCTTAAGCTGGAATGATATTAATATAAAATTAATATTTAACAGTGTCAATGCTTAGAAAATTGAACAAATTCTTTTAGTTGAATTATTTTTAAATTATAGTAGCAGTGCTGCAACAATATATCTGTGATCTATTTATCATTTCGATTATGTAAAGCGCAAAAACAGTTCAACACATAACTACACACTGGGTGAGTTGAAACGAAACAAATCGTTATGGAAGGCCTCAACACTGATCTGCAACGTCACAACTTGTGGGCAGTTTAGACCAATAACGCGTTGCTACGTCACAGCTCTGAACAACGCGAAAACGAGCTATCGGTTTAAACTGTCTACAATTTTTGACGTTGCAGGTCCTGGTTCAGGCCTTCTATTTCGATAGGTCTCGGTTGAAAGCGTCATCTTACTTGTAGCATGAGACTTAATGTGTCTCCAAGATAATGGGAGGTTCAGGATAAATGCTTAATGAAAACTGTCAGGCGTACGACAATCACTGACGCATTCTATATTCTTGGTACAATAAGTTCACGTAGCTTAAATAACTGTTGGTCCAGTTGGGTTTTATAATAGTACATGCATGTGTATTAATTCTATTTAATACACATAAATGTTTTACACCATTCTCTATAGAGTGATGAACTGACCCTCGTGTAGTTGCTTGAGAATAGAATGAAGTCTAGGAGGGCATCGAGTTAAGACAGATAAGTAAATGTACTCAAGTACCCATTTCAAGTATCTATGGGGCAGAGATGTTTCTGTAGTACATGGTTAACGAGGGTGTCATGTGGCCAGCGCAACTACCAGCCGCCTTTACTTTTCCTCATCTGAAAAGTATCCTTTAAAATTGAGTGGATTTAGGGGCACTATAAAAATTCCCAAAATCAAAATTCTAATCTTCACAGGGATTCGAGTGTCAGACGCCTCGGTTTGAAAGCCAAATGCTAAACAAATCTGCCACCACGGCCTCGGGTTGAGGTAGAACCCTAACCCAAACTATCTCCAATCACTATGTCAAATGCGCTCTCTCATGAACATACGCCGCCAAACTATACTACAAAGTACCATGATCTGCTGGACGCCGATGATTTGTGATTTCCCCATAGAGCTTTTCTTTGAACGAGATTGCTCTATTGTATAGCATAGTAACGATTACAGCACATTTAACATAACATTGGGTTCACCTAAAGTAAACTGAGATCCTTCTATCCTGGTTGAAAGAAAACCTCTTCTGCATTTGGTTCCCATCTTCAGTTTCTTTATAGTTAAGGTCGGACCACAGCAGGTCAGTAAACAGACCTTTCTTTGGTGGTTCACGAAATCGGTAGATCTATTGAACATGTATAGTAGTCTGTTATTCAACTGAATCACAACGATTTAATGCGTAAGATACTTTAAATCTAGTTATTTTGAAGTTTTTTTAAATAAAATTATTCATTATCTGTTTGAATTTAAAACTCAATAAATGTTGTTCGTCCATTGTGGACGTTGAAAACAACGTCTGTCATCTGAAGTTGTGTCTAGGCATTTCTGTGACTTAGCATATGGCTGGTGAAACAGAGATCTAAACCTATTTAACTTATAAAATTATATAAAAAATGGGAAAAAGAAAGTTAGAGAGAGAGAGAGAGAGAGAGAGTGAGAGAGAGAGGTGGGGGAAGGAGTACTTAGATTTGTCTAATGAGCAGATCTACTACTTTGGCCACTTTGTGAACTGACAGAAACAAGAAAGTCAAGAAAACTAATGTATAGCATTTCAATAAGTAAACTCTTCTAAACCTACGTCTGCTAACATCCACCTGGTGTGAAGGTCATGGTAATTACTAGCACTAGCATAGATCAAAGGCTTCACTCATGAGACAGAATAAATTACAGATAAATGAGACACTCTTCTGTAATCACAACACTTGCATGGCCATTGGAGCATTGTCAAGTACAGCATTGCCCAGAATATGATTGTCACTTAAGACTTGTCCATGGTCATTTATTACACAAAGGCTCAATTTGTAAACAGGTCATTAGTCCCAGAAAAGACTCACTGGTCACATGGTGTTTATATCCATATCTATTTTTATCTCGATTCAACGTACAAACAGTTAAGTCGCTATATTTTAATTATTAAGTATTCGTTAATGTCGCTTTATATCTAGCCCACAGACTCTATTATGTCTATAATGTAGGTTTATTCTCGAAGATAAATCTTTATTTAAACTTTTCATCACGCAATTGGAGATTTTTGTACTAAAATGTAGTCACAGCAATCTGGTCTTTGTTTACACTTTGATTTTTAAGATCCCGTTTACGCTCTATAAAAACAATACAATTCAGTGAGAGAGAAAAAGAAGAGAAAGTAATATGAAGAAATGTGCTGGTGATAAAATGCAGACTGAAGAAAAACGTAAGAAAATGAAAAGAGAAAGAGAAATAATATTAAATAATAATAACAAAGGGGGCGCGGTGGCTGAGTTGTTGAGCGCTTGGCTTCCGAGCCTGGTGTCCTGGGTTCGAATCTCGGTCAAGACTGGGATTTTGAATTTCGGGATTTTTAGGGCGCCCCTGAGCCCACCCAGCTCTAATGAGTACTTGATTAGTTGGGGAAAGTAAAGGCAGTTGGTCGTTGTGCTGGCCACATGACACCCTGCCTGTTAACCGTTGGCTAATGAAACAGATGACCTAAACACTATCTGCCCTATAGATCGCAAGGTCTGAAAGAGGACCTTTACAAATAATTATAAATAGGAAAATAAACAATGTCAAGGACGTCAAATTGAAAGATCACAGTTACCAACTAAATAGGTAAACTACTCTGTGCTACAATCGAAGATGCTTAGAAATGTGATCCATTAAGTACTGAACACTGCACACAATTGTGTTTTATTAAAATACTTCGATTATCAATAGGCCTACTACCACATTCTGTACACCTCTCAATTAAGGCTAGATCTCAGTCACATCAAGACCTAGAAGAAGAAGTGGTTGGCTCCTCTCAATTAAGGCTAGATCTCAGTCACATCAAGACCTAGAAGAAGAAGTGGTTGGCTCCTCTCAATTAAGGCTAGATCTCAGTCACATCAAGACCTAGAAGAAGTGGTTGGCTCCTCTCAATTAAGGCTAGATCTCAGTCACATCAAGACCTAGAAGAAGAAGTGGTTGGCTCCTCTCAATTAAGGCTAGATCTCAGTCACATCAAGACCTAGAAGAAGAAGTGGTTGGCTCCTCTCAATTAAGGCTAGAACAGAAAGATTTTAAAACTCCTTTATTTCACTTTCAGTTAGGGCTTAGGGTGTTTCAATGTCATTTTTCATCACTGAGAAGTACATTCAAGCCCGATTTATCGAGCTCTATTTCTGTGTGTCTGTCTGTTATATTGATTGTAATTTACATCTGTGTCACTATAATAGGAGTAATACTTATGTCGACAATTGCAGTCAAAGTGAATTTTTATTTGTTTGGACTAATAAAACAAGCACACAAAGAAAATAGAAAAAAAAAAGCTTACATTAAGTGTATCAATTAGTTTAGATCAGTCATGTAATTAAATTTGTAATAGGCCTAGATCTAAACTAACAATAATAAATCTGTGCGATTAGAAATATTTTTTTACCAATTGTTTTGTTTAGCGCAATTTCATGCTTTTAGCTTTCTCAATACGCTCTGATTCTATCACGTGTCTGGACCAGTAGGAAAGGGATGGGGGGAGATAGAACGGGGTATCTGGGTGATCGCTTTTAAAATGTTTTTTTTTTTTTTTGTAAAAGGGAACGACCTGAATTCGAACTTGTGCTAGTAAGGAGTCAATGAGCATGGGAGATTGTATAGTTATCTATTGTTTCTAATTTCATGCTTGTGTTCTCTAAGCCTCAGACGACTACCTATAAAGGGGACTAATTCAGCTTACACCACCACTTCAGTTAAGTACAATTTATTTCCCTTGTTTGAGAGACACAGTGGTTAATTAACTAATTGTTTTTTTAAATTGATTTTATTTTTGTCAGGTAAAAGAAATAATTGTGCAAAGTTTCAGCTTGATCCGAGATTGGGTGTGGGAGAAATAACGTGGACAAACCTTTGACCAGACAGAGTGAGTTGATAGAAGCTTGGAAATTATCTTAATTCACACTGGCAATATTCGCTGATAAAAAGGATATTGATTTGGATGATTGAACTGTATACACATGTCAAGTCAGCAGGCCAGGATCTACTTGCCCAGGATAGCCCTAGAGAGTTTACCTTCTCTATGTCTTGCATACTTTTCAAACGTGATGAAATTCCCCCATGAACACAAAACACGTTGCCATTAACGACAGCAGCCAGTGGGAGGCTGTCAAAGGCATCCATGATCCAGTAAAACGCCAACTTGCAATATTTCGTTAAGCCTGTGGAGGATGATTTATATTTTCTATTCAACAGAAACCTCAAAAGTGACGTTGTTGTTGAGATTTCCTTCTTCTCAGAAGTGATCCACTTTTGTTGCGATATTTGACGTCCTTAGTGGAACCCCTCTCGTTTGATTATCTCAATGAGTAGGCTTAATAATGTGTTTATCAAAACCACTTTACAGCGCTAATCCAATCCTAATAAAGGTCAGTGACTCTAGACAAATATTTAAACAGTAAGATGCAGGAAAGAATCAATGGTCATAAAAAAGTAATCTTTTGTTATTTTAAAAACTAATTAGTTTTTGTTTGTTCTGTTTTATCTCCAGGAGACAAATCTAGACATGTTTAATATAGCCCTCATTATTACATCTACCATTTAGTAATGGTTTTCAAACGATTTTCAAAAGAAGTACTGGCATGGGGTGGGAGGAGGGATTGGGGTTAGGATTAGGGCATGATTACGAAACTTATTTGCATCTTTTAAGTAATTCCTGTTTTCGCGATAAATGTTTGCTTCAAGATGTATTCAAAATGTTCTTTTGAAGATTATATTTCATGACGTTTTCTCCAATGATATTCTAAAGCAGTGGTTCCCAAACTTTTTTGTCTCGTAGACCCCTTGCCATGTTTTCCTGTTTTCGGTTGACCCCCTGCAATTTTTTTTAAAAATTCATTAACTTCAAATGTGTTTTTCTCATTGATTTCTTGGCCATAAATATTCATTGATGAAATTCAAATGAAATGTAGCAATATAAAATTTAATATGAATTGACTAAGCAAAAAAAACCAACACATTAGTAGTCAGCATTGATACTATAAAAAGTAAACTATAGAGGAACTAGAATACAGCTAAGTGTCCAACTATCGTATTTCTTACACTCTTGCTTCAATTGAAGTTCTGCTACAGTTCGGCAATCTTGACTTCCACGCAAAAGGAAAACTTGGTTTGGATTCAGAAGCTTCATGGTAAGGAGAAAGAGGACTGTCTGAGTGGTAAGAATATACATTTAGATATCTAGTTACATTGAACACAAAATTAAAAGATGTGAGAGAGGATGAGAAACAAATAGATTTAAACAGAATTTGGCTGTTTTTTTTTTGGTATCCTATAGGATACACAATTATTTTTAAAGAACTACTAATTTTTCTTTTTGTTTTATAAAGAATATCCTGCAACAATTTTTTGTGTGAACAATACCTCTATTCCACTCTTACCTTCGTGGAAACTACAATCTAAAACTGTCTGGGTTCAAAACTCAAAAACATGGGTGGAAAAGGATCTTGAAAACGGTTCTAAAGACTTTCCTAGAAATTTAAAAGTTGGTGTATATCGTTGAGAAAATAATACTAGCTCGTTGGCCACACTGGGAAAACTCTAGTTTCAACGTTATAACGTTCAAAGTATACAAACGAATCAATTTAAAATTTGGGCAGAGAACTAGAAAATATTTGTTTTGGAATAAACCATACGTCTTCGGGTATTTCCGCAAGTACATTGAAGAGATTCAAATGTTCAGGAAAACTTTGTGAACCGTCTTCTAAATCTTAGATGTAAAGACAAATCATTGGAATGTTATAAAGTCAAGTAGATTTATCAATTATACATTCGCTTTCACATTTTTTCGGGAGGGGTGGGGGTGAAAATGCTCCTTTAAAAAAAAAACAAATCTACCATTCCTGACATATGAAGAGCTGCTAGGCTGTGTCTCCAACAACGTTTTGTCTCTTTTTGGTTTTAAAAAATAGTGAAAGAAATGTTGTTCTTGTTGTTGGACGTGTGTGTGGCATTGAGTTTCACCACATTGTACCCTGCTCACAAGACATGAGAATTGAGTTTCACCACATTGTACCCTGCTCACAAGACACGAGAATTGTGTTTCAAATAAAGTCCAGTGTATCCTGCTCACAAGACATGAGAATAGATCTTGCCCTCTTAACAAGACAGGAACACTTACAAAATAATGGACCTCATTCACCAATCGTAAACAAACACCAATTTGACACGTGATTCTATATATCTTCTATACAAATTATGTAAGCCATAAAGGCTGTCACGTGATATGTATTTTTCATTGTTTTATCAATATTATGACGTGACTAAATGTATTTATTTACGATTGGTGAATGAGGTTCATTACGTAGTTAAAAATGAAACTTGTCTCAACTTTCCTACCTCGACACCAAAATTACCATTGTGCACATAGGAACCTAAGAATAAGAGTTTCGTATCTGGTACTGTTTGGGTTTTTTTCAAGATAGTCAACAAGTCATAGAAATGTCCGTGCAAAGCTCCAACCACTGCAGATCATAAGTCACATGCGTTAGCAAGTGTATTTGACTAAAGATTTTAGCAAAAAAATATTGATTATTTTTTTCGCCTTCTTTGAACTAATTTTAGTTAAAATGCCTTAACGTAGAGTTTCTCGAAACGTTACACTTGGAAATACATAATAACGATTAATGGTAAAAAAAAATCAAATTGTTTGAAATAGCAACATCAAAAAATAGTCTCTTTAATTAGTCGAAATAATATATCAATATGAAATAGTCTTGATAAATAGTCTAAATAACATTTAAAATAAGCAGCATCAAGAAGTAGCCTCGGTAATAAGTCTAAACAAAGTACCTGTTACATTGCCATTTATTAGCAGTAAGTTACTTTCCTTGGACAAAATAATTGTTGTCCTATCTAATATCTCTCTAATAGCAACCATGTCCAGCCTGCCTTGATTCGCAAGATGCACTCTGAGTAGATCTAGATCCGGCACATTTTGTTTACCAAAGAGCTCCCGGAAACCTAATATATTTGTAAACGGAGCGGGAACTTCTGAAAGGGGGAATAAATCTATATTTATTTCAAACATAATCATCATAGTCCTCATCACCATCATCATTATTGTCAAACAAAGCGAGGTTATGCGTTGTCTCCCTTTTTATATATATTTTTTTAACATTCCTTTATTACCTTGCAAACTCTTCGTGGGCAGAACCTAAAAACTGCCTGGGTGTGTGGACACGGATCTCGAAAACGGCTCTAACGATTTTCCTAGAAATTTGACAGTTTAAATCTAGATATAGGTATCTTTGATGGATAACCTAGCAAATTATTCACACAGGAAAATCTCTGGTTTGACCTTTATATTTTTTTCAAAATATTATCATCCAAAAATTAAATTTGGTCTGGAGATCTAAAAAAACGAGGATACATCAGAGGAAATTCCCGCATATATTCTGTAAACAGCTAAATAAATAGACATTTAGGAGCATTGTGAGTACCGTCTTATGTAGAAATCATTAGCTGGGCCAAACTAGACTCTTCTATACCATATCTCTAACTAGATCCAAAAGTCTAATTTAGACTGTATTTTTATTTTTCTAAGTCTGGATCTGTATTACCAAACTAGAATCGTCTGTGTCAAATCTCCAACAGTATTCTAATCTACACTGCGTTTTTTAAAAAAATATTTTCAAGCCTGAATCTATATCACCGAAGTAGAATTGTATTTACTCTGAGTAGATTTATAAATGGGCGTAACCAGGAGATTTAAAGGGTGGTAGGGGGAGGGACTGGTTCGGGGTAAACAATGTTCTTTTTTTTTTTAAACAAATCTTATCATTAAGTAGTTATGAAGAACAAATTAATCGCTGTTACAAAAAAATCTTCAGTTTTATAAAGGAGGATTTACCTTTCTCTGTGTTCTTTGAGTCATAAAATAAAATATAAATGTTGCGAATTTCGGACGCGCTAGACAACTTTCTAGAATCACTGTGGATTTATAGAGACTAGATATTTAGGTTGTTTAGGGAACCTATATCTATTTGAATTAAGCAGCTCTAAATCCATGCCTATAAAATAGTGAATCTCAGCATATTGGAGGCAGAGGTTGTGATGGGCTTGCAGATGAAATGAGCGCGAATTCATTTTTTTTTAAAGTTTATCCTATGAACTCATATCTAACGTGAATCTTTCACCATGTGTTTAGTTAGAGGACTAGACTCATGGAATAGTGAAAGGTAAAAATACAGTTAGAGAAGTAAAATGCAATTTATAAAAAAATACAGAACTTTGAAAGGGGAAAAAACTGCACAGCTACAGCCATGTAGTTCAATACTTAAGATGCATTTCTTATTCTCTGTATGAAACAAAATTGATTAATACCACTAAATAATTAATTATTTGGTTAATTTTTTGATTGATTCATGTGTTGTTAAGGACAAAGAATAATTGTGCAAAGTTTCAACTTGTTCAGAGAATAGGAGAAATTATGTGTACATACAAAATTTGTACCAGACAGACAGACGGAGTGAGTTAATATAAGTATATACTAAACATAAGCTAAGTTCTTAAGAGAAACAGCACACTGTATAAAGTACGTTACAGTTGACAGAGTTGAATGACAAAAATAAACCCACTCCTAGTCTTAGTAGAATACACATGACTATGGTCGGCTTATTCACTTATTTCATGATGGACTTCCGGCGCGCCGATCGGCAGACGACCTGATTACATTGTGACTTGTGAACAAACATCCAAGTCTGTGATATAAATCCACAGTCACACATCTTATGTTTTTGTATTGTTAGTCATATATTGTTTCTTCGTTTTGTCTAATTTCAGATGTTGTTTTTTTCATTTTGTCTAATTTCAGATGTTGTTTTTTTCATTTTGTCTAATTTCAGATGTTATATCCTCGTTTTGTCTAATTTCAGATAATTGCTTCTTGATTTTGTCTAATTGTGTATGTTGTTTCTTGTTTTGTCTAATTTCATATGTTGTTTCTTATTTTGCCTTATTTCAGATGTTGTTTCTTTGTTTTGCCTAATATCAGATGTTTCTTCGCATCAAAAGGGTCGACTTTTTTCTGAATGTCTGATATCTTTTTACAAAGCTTATACCAACTCACTCTGTCTGTCTGTATGTCTGGAAAAAAAGTTTGTACACATTATTTCTCCCACACCTTTTCTCGGATCAAGTTGAAACTTCGCACAATTATTCATTGGTATAGACAAGACATTAATTAATAAAAAAAGGAACCAAGTAGTTAATTAATTATTGGTAATTAATTATTTTGCTTGATACCAACAAGGGAAACTAATACTCCAGTATTCACATATATGGCTAAATTTGTTGGGTTTATTCTCCTTACATAATTATTAACGCCGTTTCTCCTTTACACATTCTCCTTAAACAAGTATTTATTGTGCCAAACAAAACATGAATAAATAAATAAATAATTAACCAATGAGTGAATTATTGGTAATGAATTATTTTGGAATGATATCGAATAAAGGAAATAACTTGTACATTATTGATAAATAGCGTTTTAATGGCGGAGGTCTTCCCCTTTAGATAAGCTATGTTTTTTTAAAAATTATTTTTTATAATTTGCTTACTTTTTTCTTTTTTTCAAGATCGAAAAACAAACGCTACGGAACGCTTTCTTGTGTGAAACCAAACTCATCCTACGAAGGTCCAGCCCATTACATTCGCTACATGTGCCTCGAATGTCTCTCACACTCCAGTATTTGCCCATTACATTCGCTACATGTGCCTCGAATGGCTCTCACACTCCAGTATTTGCCCATTACATTCGCTACATGTGCCTCGAATGGCTCTCACACTCCAGTATTTGCCCATTACATTCGCTACATGTGCCTCGAATGGCTCTCACACTTCAGTATCGGCCCGGCCACACATTCTTTATTTGGCTGTGCTCTTATTACTATGAAGAAGTGTGAGCACGCCCCCACCCCCTTTTTTTAAAAACTGTTCTACCAAACCACATAACTTGCTCAGAGGGGAGCGGACGTTGGGGCCTACCTATTTGCTTATGTCGTGGTTGGGGGTGGGGGGGGGGGGGTGAGGAAGTGACAAATACATTTTTTAGGTTAGTTCAGAAACACTGATCTACTCACGAGGTGTCTAAATCTAATAATTCTAATTTCATCATTTTGTGTGTGCTCTAGTCTAGTTTAAAATTTAGGTCTAAATAATTTTGCCATTTGAAATGTTCAATAAGCCATATGTTCTTAATGATCTAAAAAATGTATGAAGCTGTTCAATTACTAACCAGTCCTTTGTCTTTCTATTGTCCGCCTGGGCATACTATCAGATAGGCCAATTATAAACCAGACAATATGTTCAATATATTTTTTTTTTGCAATAAGCTAGATCTATATTTAAAATATTACTTCCGTTTTATATCAAAATCAAACCAGTTTGTAGAGTGTTTAGTTCAAGCTGGTTCAAGAAAGCATATAGTCAAGCTAGTTGTAAATCACTATAAATGGACCTCATTCACCAATCGTAAATAAACACATTTAGCCACGTCATAATATTGATAAAACAATGAAAAATACGTATCACTTTATAGCCTTTATGAATTACATAATTTGTATAGAAGATATATAGAATCACGTGGCTAAATGTTGTTTGTTTACGATTGGTGAATGAGGTCCATTGGTTTCTTCTGTGGTCGCAAGGGCCCAAAGTTGAGTGATGCCCGCCCCTAGCTGTCGATGTGGACTTCAACGTAAGAATTGTGACTCGATGAACGTATAAAATGTGCAGGTCAAAGTTGAACAAAAGAGTTCTGAACTGTAGGTAACAAGAAAAAAAACATAAAAAATGCTTTAAAAAAAAGACACTACCTCCTTTATTCAAATTATGAAGCAATTATTTTTCTCTTTAATTACTAATTACTATGGTTTAGCGAAAATATAGATCTTTGAGGCTTTTTAAAATAAAGGCCTATAGACAAAATGTACCTGAATATTAATTTAATAATCTCCTGAATGAATAGGGCCTACGTGCGGCAGTATACGAAGGAGTAGAGTCCGTTCAAGATAATATTTTCTCGTTCTCTAGCCAAATTTAAATGTATTTACTTTTATACTTTGAAAAATTATAAGTCAAACTAGAATTTTCCCAGTGTGGCCAACGAGCTAGTAATTCTTTTCACAACGAACTTCAGCAACTGTGATACATTTACATTTTTTACAGTTGGTCACAGGTTTTTTGTCTAAATTTCCCAGGCTCTTGTGAGTCCCTGTTCCTTATGGGTCCGGGCGCATCGAGCACATCGGCACTATGGTTGCTACGCTCCTGCCTGTAATGACTAAACTCAGGACCAAACGGAAGACGTCGCTGAGTGTTGGTTCATAAAGTGCCCAAACTTTAAACAAAAAATCGTCCCGCCCTGTGACCTTTTAATATTCTGGCTATACCCGTATAACCTTTCTACTAACGCCTCCTTCAGCATTGTTGGTAATATTTCCAGCGTACATATAGGCCTAACTACGAATACAGGTCAAAGAATGACACATTTTATTTTAAACAACTGCACCAAATTAACTACAACTTTTGTTTTGACGGCGTATAGGAAAATGGACAAATGTTTCTGTTTTCTTGATCGTATAGTTTTATTGACAACGGCTTTGCTGGCATCATATGTGGAAACATTTGCAGGTCGCATCTTGGTTTGCTTAGTCTTGTGAAACACTGCACTCACCCTTTATCTTCGTAATCGAAGACATTACCATATTTGTATTTAGTTTTTTTTTCTTTTCTACCCAGCTTACAGCGGATATATAGAGATAAGGTTGTTTGTCTTTAAAAAAAAAAGCATTTTATCTTATGAAATTTGGTCCTTAAAAAAGATTTTGGCGCTATATGGAAGGGTTATCCAAATCCCTTGACTAACTTATCCTAACCAGGTACGCCCCAGCGTAAAATGCAAGCAAATTATAATATCTAATTTGAACAGACTACTCGCCACAGGCTCCAGAAATACCTCATAATGAGGAGAGGCGGCCTCATGTCGTGAAGGTGGCGCTACTCACTTTGGTAGATTCCACATGTAAGATTACAAGAAAAAATAAGAATCATTTACAAAATAAAATCTTAATTTAGGATTAAATAATAAGTAAACTAAACAGTCATATTTTCTTGGTAGTTGGAAAATAAAGGACCAAAAAAATATCAATATTTGGATTGAACCCAAGACATTCGTGCTATTAACGTTATGCTCTATCAACTTGGCTAACCAGCCAAACAACTATGTGCGAAATTTCAGCTTGAAATAAATGATTCAATTTTGTACTTCAGTTTTTGACTTGTGTCTTTTGTTCACCTTCCACATTTTGACTCTAAAGAAATTGTGATTTAATTGTAGAAATGTCTCATTTCGAGACAAAACAGATCATATTTGTAAAGCCAACAAAGTAGACATAACTAGCACTCTCACTGGATTACTCGAATGTATATTTCTCACTTGTAGATACAGTGGGAGGGGGGATGATAGGGGGACAGCTACAGCCAATCACATAGCTTGGTCTAATCTTTTTGTTTTGCATCTTCGATAGAGACCAAACTGTCACCAAACATATACACACATGCGCACACTCAATCAAAAAGTCAGACTATGGGCCAGCCCTATGACAAATCCAAATATCTGTAGCATATAGGCCTAACACTTAGTTGGGCTAGCTAGTTGGAACAGTCTTTCTCACAGTCTGACATTACGTTTCTATTACCTTCGTTGACATTGCCGAGTTGATTTGTATTACACAGAAGTGCACAATGGAGAGACTATTGTGCTTTATACAATACGGCATTGTCTTCTTGTCCCAACGTCCGGAACGTTGGAAGCATATGACATGTAGACTACATCTAGATCTAAATCTAAGCCTATGAAGATCTAACCGGCTGTTAAGGTTTCCCCAATATAGTACAACGTTTTCTTTACAATAATGCGACCAGTTACGACAATAGAATTTTTTTGAAACTAAAATAAAAAGTATAGGAATAGAACATTTAGGTTAAATAAAACAACAAAACGGCGGATTACTAAAAGAAATTGAATGTATAGCCAAGTACATATGTACTGAAGCAGAGCTTAAAGTGCATTACCCAAGGTATAAGTAATTAAACATAGGCTACATGTTTACAGACCAAAAAAAAAAGTGTAACCAATTCGCGGTTTAGATGCCCAGGCAACTAAACATGTCCTGCATTGTCCTATACCATTGACCGTGAAATGTGTCAATACTGCTTTTTAAACGTAAACAACTAAGATACTGCGTCAGAACTGATCCTTAATTAAAGAAGCGTTTTGACAAGATCATCTTGACTTTGGGGGTGGGGGGGGGGAGGAGATTTTGAAGGGAACCATTAATTCTGTTTTATCCACTTTTGAGATAGAAATAGAAGACCGTTTACATTACAGCGTTATACTTCAAGCAAATATAACTTTTTTGTTCGTCTATGCCAGTCGTAATACATCGATAGGCCATTTCGAGGAGCGCTTCTTCTTGCTGCTAAAGCGTTTAATCCTGGATAAACATTGTCGGCCTTACATCACAGGTAAACCAAGCCTCTCCTTATTTGAGAAGTCAGTTCTATTTCCCATTTGTCACGTTTTTCTTTGTCAGTTGAGGTCATAGTTACCTCGGTATCCCTAACTTTGTCTTAGCATAGCTTCCTTCCACACAGTGCGGTCTAGACAGTAAGGTTATGTCATCTCATATATTCATTTCTATTTTTTTACATCTATACAGTGCTTTTTTTAAAAAAAAATAGGTGCCGGTACCCAGTGATTAGGTGCCAGTACTCAGTAGTTGAATGCCTAACTTTTAACTACTAAAAATTAATAATATACGTTAAAATACAAGAAAAATAATAACTTTTTCAAAAAGGTGCCGGTACGCAGTACCGGTACGTACCGTCACAAAAAAAGCCCTGCATCTATAAAACGGAAAGGGGGGGGGGGGCGACCATTTGTCGCACGTTGCCTAAAGAGGATAACTCTTCACACGGTAGACAGAATCTATGGGCCAGTGAGTCAGTACATCAAAGTGCCTCACTCTGTTTGTGGGCCAGTGAGTCAGTACATCAAAGTGCCTCACTCTGTCTGTGGGCCAGTGAGTCAGTACATCAAAGTGCCTCACTCTGTCTGTGGGCCAGTGAGTCAGTACATCAAAGTGCCTCACTCTGTCTGTGGGACTGAAAGTCAGTATAGCAATGTGCCTCACTCTGTATGTGGGCCTGTGAGTCAGTACATCAAAGTGCCTCACTCTGTCCGTGGGCCTGCAACTCAGTGATGTGCCTCATTCTGTCCTTCCATATGACATTCAAGGTACGACGAAGACAGGGCAAGTGGAATGAATTTAATTTAAGTTCTCGCTTCGCGTATGTAGACCATATTTCGCTGCCCTAAAGTAAGGGTTCTCATAACAAATTTATTGTAGATCCCCATTTTATCAGTAGCCTTCTGGAAAAAAAAGTGGGGGGGGGGGGCTGATAATACATTTTGCCCTTAAAGGTGTTATATTATGTATGCTGTGTGACAGTATGTGTGTTCTTGCAGTTGCCAGTAGCGCGGCAGTATCTCCACGATAGCTTAGAGTCCATAATGTTGAAAAACAAAACAAAACACAACACTGACACATACAAAAAAATACAATCTTTTTTTTTTCTTGCCTTCCCATATTACCTCCTTCTAGATCTATTTAGTAATTCAATGTTCGTCAAAATTAATGAAGGTTTTATTGTCACGTATGTAGGTGAGGAGGGTTAGACTCACAATCAACGACATTAGCCGCTCAATGCCATTTACGTTTAAGGAAAAAAAGTCTCAGACACTATTCTTACCACAATACAAATACATATAGGCCTACCACCACCATCTTCCCTTATACCACCAAGATTGTATAGCTGTCATTGTTTAACGTGAGAATACAGCTGACAGATCTAGAAGGTAAAAAAATCTCACGCTCTTCACGTAGTTCATACCGACACAACTAGCCTATACCAACGGTCAACCATTGTTAATCTGTATTTAAAAATAAACAATAGATTAACACAGTGTTTCCCAAACTGTGTTCCGCGGAACCATAGTGTTCTGCGAGGCCTGAATAAGAGTTGCACGAACTATTGGAATAAGTAATAGGCCACTACGTGAATTAATCTCTAAAAGCTAAAAAAAAAAAAAAAAAAAAAAAAAAAGCAACGTGTTCCGCTAAATACTCAGAATGTGCGAAGTGTTCCTATATGGAAAAAGTTTAGGAAACACTGCATTAGGCCTAACAACATTAAGGTCATGATTCTAAATAAGGCGAAAAAGGTTTTGACTGTTTTTGTAGATCTGATCTAGTATCAAAATCATAAACACTGTTTATAACGATTTTATATTGAGTGAATATGACAAAAAAGGCTCGAAGGGGATAAGTCGAAAGACTGTTAGGTAAATAACGTGTAAGCCCCCCCCCCCCCCCGGTAATCTAAGTTTTTTTTATTTTTAGGCCTAGCATTTTATTTTATTATAATGTATTCATACACTCAGTAATGTCATGTGGTGACAATTATCATACTGTGTCGCATTACAATCCATTAAAGTGGAGCTGCCGCTATAGAGACTTAACCGTGTCGCAATTTGATGTCTTAACATAAAAGCAACTAGCGACATTTAAAATTCTACTGAACTGATTAAATCTTTACTTCAGAAGAATGATGTTTGTAAAACTTTTGGTTAACTTCTTTTTATGTTTGTTTTGTTTTACAAGTTTCGGACGTTCCTTCAGAAAAATTAAATGAATGACTTTCTAGCACAAGCCTCCTGCAGGACAACAGGACAGGACAGCAGGACATTCATGAGCTTAAACTCGGGAACATCGTGAGAAACGCTAGTAAAAAAAAAAAAGGCAGGATATAATATTTTCAGCACGAATATAAGAAAATATGATGTACAATCTATCATCAACCGAAGTAACGTCAAAACCTATGGGCAGTTTAGGCCAATAGCTTGTTGCCACGCCACAGCTTTGTTTGTGTTCCCCTTTTCAAGTGCCGGGTTAACATGCAAGAATAAATTAAGGCCTACCTAAAAAAAAATAATGACAGCTGAAATCTTCAACTGTACGAATAATCTATAATTACACATGGGCATATTACGCGTAATTTCAAAGTAATTTGCACTACAAAATGTTAGAAGCTGTAATAAGCTTCTTTAGAATAAACATATTCAGTTGTAAAGCGAAAGCAATTTAAATAAATTCAATCTGCTATGATCGAACGCAATATTAACTTTTTTTTTTCAAATTATTATTATTATTATTATAATAACTTTTATATAGCGCTACTTTCATGCTTATAGCATGCTCAGAGCGCTTTTGGTCCAATCTCATTTGTGGACACCTAGGTTTTGTCGTATTCTCAAAGCTGTGATCTAAATCTAGTTAGATATTTATTATAGGCCCCTATATACGTTTACTTGAGAATCATCGAAGGTCACATTTAGAATCAAACCTTCATTTTGACCTTTAACCTCTGGTTTAGATGCAATGTGAACTGCTGACAGCTTCGGCATCACTACTTGTTGCCAGCTTCATAAATTGGACATTAATAATAGTGACTCTAGATCTAGATTTATATATAGTAGATAAAACGATAAAACATGTCAGATGAAAAAGAGATAGATAAAAGGGAATATTTAAACATTCCTATGTATATAGTAGATGCTTTTACTAGCAAACCATTTGAAGGAAATCCTGCAGCAATTTGTCTAATTAATTCTGAGATGGTAATACTAATAGCTCTTTGAGATCTACATTCTACACGTCATGTAGGCTACTGATGTAGGCAGCTACTATCATAGATTTAAGAATAGTATTGACTTATTTATTAGCGTACTATTGATGTAGCACACACGAGCACAGAGTTTGAGTGACTAGGGGAGTAGTGTCTTCTCTAGACTCTTAATTATTAGAATTTAGAGTAATAGTAATACTAATATTAACAAAAGTAAATAGGCCTACTGATTAAAAATAAAATTAAAATCAATTGTCTCCTACAGAACCTACTGTCTTAGTTTTAGATCCTGACTCCAGATCTAGATCTATAGATAAATGAATTTATAGTCAAATAATCTTATTTATACTAGTTATACTTAGGCCTTGTTTAGATTTTATATACCGCCTTAGTTCAGCTTAACTATACAATATTCTAGAGACCACTATATAGACTATTGCTTTAATACGGATATATTATAAATATCTATATTTTAAAATAATCCATCTGCTTCTATAACCATTATGAAGGGAATCAATTTGCCAGCACAACATGAACCAACCACCTTTACTTTCCTAAATAATGTCAAGTGCCCATTAGAATTGGGTGGACTCAGGAATGTCCTACAAATCTTAAAGTTTGAAATTCCTGACTTACATCTATTCACCTTGTTTGTTTGTTTTACATATGTTTCGGATGTTCCTTCAGATTTGAAGATATTATTACATTCTGATATGCTGTGGGGAATGGCAATGGGCTGGGTTTGAACTTGGTGTTATGGAGTGTATGTGCATGTTTATGAAGTAACTATGAGGAAAGAAGGGCGGATGTTTTGGTTGTGCAGGCTGGAGAGTTTCTGATGACACCTCCAGGTGGTCTGTCGTAACTGAAGTCTATAAAAAGGACTGGTGTGAAAGACGAAGAGGAGATTAGCTAGAGATGTGAAACAGAAAAGATGTGTATTTGTAGTGAGTTAGATTTTGTTTAAAGTATAATTTCATTTGTGGTTTTACATTTATCTACTTTTAAGTTGAAGCTGTGTTTATTTATAAATAAAAGTTATATTTAAGTTAAAGTTTGATTTAAAAGAAGTCTATTCAAGTTTATTTCATTAAGAATTCAATACACATACATTGGTTTAGTTGTACTATCTGTTTGGAGCTACAAACCAACAATCAAGCAACAACATCCTGGTCCATTGAGACTATCCAGATGGCATTTGAATGCATACCACACAACTAGGCCGCCAAGCACTTTGCCACTCTGCCCTAATGACTGACTCGGACTAGGACAGCTTGTTCCATACGATTAAGTTGTCATCTTATGCACATTGTTATAAAACATTGCTCTATCCTCGCTTGCAAATTTCATTATCATCAAACTCCATGAGTAAGAGACACATGAACATCTCAAGTAAAAAAAATTCAAAAGTACATTGTCTCCACCCTCCTTTTCCTGGACCTTAAATTCCTGTTATACAAAACAATTTAATTCTGTACATGACGGTACATGAGCTCTACTTGTGCCAAATTATGTTTTCCCTCTGAGCCAGTGATGACTGAATGTGAACTCTGTTTGTACTATATCAGAAACCCTGTAAGTAGAAGATCATGATGAGATTACTTCCTTAAAGCAATTGAAAGAAAGTGGGCAGTCTGGTGAGTGAGTCTTCAAGGTCTCCTTGTCCCCATACAATGACAGGTCTGTTGCTGCACATGAACCATTTCTCTCGCTCATATCTTTGTCCCAATCACTTTTCATCCAAAATGAGACATTCATAGAGAGTGTGGTTTATTGTCTCATCTTCTTCTATGCAGTGGTGACACCATGTGTCGTAATGTTCTCAAAGTAAACACCAATTGGGCAGTGACCAACTTGTACTAGGATGGCCTGTACAGTACAATTAAGTTGTCACCATGCATCCTTTCTGTTTGTACAAGATTGTTTCTGCATTTAACACAGTATGTCACAGAGTTTACGCTAAGGTAAAAAAATTTTGAAGGCAGATTTTCCAAATGTTTACTTTGACTATTTTGACGTGAGAAACACAACCTGAGTCTATCAATATAAAAGATATAAATGTGCACCTGTACTCAAGGCTTCCATCAAAGAAAGTAGAAATTAAATTAATGCCTCAAACTGGAAACAAAAAATTTAAGATTGACTTTCAGCCAGGAAAACTAATGACTTAGAAGAGTTAAAGTCTAATTGACATGCACAACTAGATTAATCATTGGATTGTAATTATATTCTCTTTTGAAGGAACATCTGTGATTGATAAGATAAGATAACATAAGATGCTAATTTAATTAAAGCATTACGAAAGTTTGAAAACGTGTCACAACACATGCAGTTATGAATTTTCTCTCATTTGTTTATTTAAAAAAGTAAAATACCCCCTTCAGATCTTGCGATTTATATAGGGCAAAGGATGTAAAGGTCATCTGTTTCCATGGCTGTTAACCAAGGTGTCATGTAGCCAACATGCATGTGGCCAACACTATGACCAAGAGCCTTTACTTTCCCCTGCTAATGCCAAGTACCAATTAGAGTTGGGTGGCATCCTAGAAATCCCAAAATTCAAAATACTAGTCTTCACTGAGTTTCAAACCAGAGGCACCTCAGTTTGGAAGCCAAGCATGTACTTAGTCAGCCACCACATCCCTTTTGTTTAGTTAGGGCCTATAAATATTGGATATAATGTATAATTTTTTTTTTCAGGGCTTAACTAGTGATGAAATGCAAAAGATTGCTAAAGAAATGAATCTATCAGAAACAGCTTTTGTTACTTTAACAAAGGGAGACTTTCAAAGCTGTAAATATCTTACAATTGCAGTTTGTATATAGACATATGCACACATAAATTTAGGGATCAAGTGCATTACACATAACAGTATGTAATTGTAATGTTATCTAGCTTAGTTTCAGGCATTCAAAACCAACACAAATTACATGATATATGTTGTTTGCTGGTCATGTTATATACTATACTAACACTGAGAGCAAAGAAATGGTATGTGGAGCATATTTATGCCTAATTCAGTAGGTCTTTGCTGTTGGTGTTTGGGAATGTCACACAGATGGCTGACATTTAATAAAATGTTTTCTTGTTTACATTTTTTTTCTCTCTTAGCCAAAGTTTAAAGTTCATACTGCAGACACTTAGAAGAACACAAATTGTAGGATCAAAAACTTGAGATTTATTTGAGGTGTTGTGCTAAAGATCTCCCTTTAAAGGTCTTGCCTTTTGTTTATACAAATAGGAGATGACCTCGACCTAACTCTGTTGTGCTTATCCACATAAAGGCAGACAACTATGGATGACTTTCTCTTCTGTCCATAGTAGGTGCACTAAATGTCTAACTTATAAATTACAGACATTACTTCAAAAGAGAAAACAGTAACACCCTCCATGTGTCAATCTAGTCGTGCATGTTAATCAGTGACTTGAGATCTACCTAGTCACTGGTTTTCCTGGCTGATTCAAGCAGCTCATTCCATGCTCTAATAGCACTAGGGAAGAAGGAGCACTTGTTCAAATTTGCCCTAGCATATGGATTAAGAAATGTGCCTAAATTTCTGTTTTTTTCTGAGTATTTGATTAGGTTTTGTATTTGAAAGTTAGGGTTCAATGTTTTATGTATTGTAGCTACTTTACTTTTTGTACCTCTGTCCTAAAGTGTTTCTAAATTCTAATCAAATGTAAATATTTGTTTCTTGTAAATCTCACTGCTCTATTTGGCCCCTGTTCTAGTTTCTTTATGTATTCTTGAGTTGAGTGGTCCCAAACAGAGGATACATATTCTAATATTAGCCTAACCAAGATTAAATAACATTTTGGTGTTTGATTTGTAAAAATGTTATACTGTAAACTCTAATGCTTTGTTTGATTTTTTAAAAATAATTTCATCAATTTGGGGGTTCCATGATGACTTACACTTATTACACTTTGAGTTATATTTTGAGTTTTTAGTTTGTGTAACTGGTTTATCATGAATAAAATAAGTAATTTTTTTTTAATAGTTTTTTTGTTACACTTAAAAATAGACCCACTAACAAGGAATCTTATAGTTCATTGTCCTACACTGTGCCAAAACAATAAAAAAACATCATGTATTGCACCTAAAGCTAGGTGTCATCTAAATCTGATTCTTCTAACTTTGTAAATATCTTAAAACAACTGGAGCATCTGCACTTCGGGTTCTGAAAAGAATTTAAGTACTCTTGATGTGCCATTGAAAAAATATTACTGTATTATAATATTTTAGTAACCATAATGATTGTGTCTTTTAGCACCTTCATTTGGATTGCGATGGTTTACTCCAACAACAGAAGTTTCTTTATGTGGACATGCAACTTTGGCTTCAGCAGCAGTTTTGTTCTATGAGGCAGGTGAGTGCCATTTCGCTTTTATATTTGTACTATCTCTTATTCTTTCTCTAGATTTATACTTTACCTTTGTAAATATGAGCTTTGTTGAATGCAATAAACCTACATTGGACAATTCCCTTCATGACATATTAAACGTCTTGTTTGACATACTTCATCAGTGCTGGATTTTCTCCATTGTTGGACATTTGCCTGTGTTATCTGATTTGGTTATTTGAGCATTACTTATCTACCCAAGACACATCAGCCATTAGCTAATAGATTGTCAGCAGCAGTTGTATCATTTCAATGTTTTCTTAGATAAATGTCACTGGCTGATGAGGATAATATACCTGGGTTATAGCATCCCCTGTACTCACTTTTTGCAGTAATTTACTTAGAATTGTGATGTTTTTGTAAAAAAAACTGTGTTTCTCTCCTTCCCTTGGGAAGTGCTTGGTAAAAAATAGTTGCTTCTCAAGCTTACTCAAGGATCTATAAGATATACTGCTGTTTTTGTCATTATTTAAGTGTTACATTTATACATTACTGCTGGTCTTATGATAAACTTTTCTTTGTTTTCATGAGGTTACTTAGTCCTTACATTTTTGTTATTGCTCTAAAATGCCAAACTACTCATTGCTATTCTATCTTACTTCTGTTCTTGTTGGATTTTTATTGTTGATCCTGTCTATGAAAAGTCTAATCCTTTTTAAAACTCATTTTTTTTTAAATTTCTTCTTCTCTTGCTTCTTTAACATGCTTAGTTTTACTTTCATTCGCATCAAGTTTTGATATCAGAGAAGTGTCTGCTAGATCATAAAAAAAAATATGTACCAATCCATATTCAAAATATACACCATAAACATACCTTCAAAGGTTTTTATGTCTCTTGAAAAAATATCTAAGCTTATGCCTTCATTTTGTCAATATTTGTCTCTTAATTTATTTCTTCTACTCTTGACTAACTTGCTTTTGTTTTTATTTTAAGGAAACCAATGTGAGCAAATACATTTTGACTCATTGAGTGGAGAATTGACTGTTGAAAGAAGTCAGAAAGATCTCATCACTCTCAATTTTCCACTAAACCCTCCAGAACCAAAAGTAATATTTTAAAATCCTTATTAGCCTGTAGTTCTGTAAAATTAGGTATAAATATATGCTAAAATCTTGACTTATAAAAGTTATAAAATGATTTCAAATTTGCTAAACAGAAATTTTCTTTTGGTAATTGATCTTGTGAGCACTGAAATTTTCAAGCACTGTAATAGCCACATTTGTATATGAAACATAAACACTAGAAATTATCATGGAAATGCTTTTTTAAAGTTACATTTACGCTGAAGTAAAAGATCAATTGAAGTCTGTATCAACTGTATCTTAAGCATTGAGTAGGTAGTCCTATTAATACTTGTGTTGTCATGACCAATGCCTGAAGTGTGGCTATTTTGGGAGTAGGCAGGCTATTTCATGAATTGACCCAGTTGTGTGGCCAACATCTGATGTACTTGAAATTAAAAGTGTATATGTTACTTTGACTGGCCACTTCATGAAATGCATGGCAATCGATGGCCATTTGTTTAAAGTAACAATTTTAAAGCATGTCATTCACAAAGATTTTTCCTTAGTTCCATTCATGACTATTGGACAATGTGACTTAAAATAGTAAAGATTGTTAGAAAATAGTAGTTGCTGCAATATTTTCATCACTAGATTCACAAAGAATATGCTTTACTTACCTTTTGAAGTTGGATGAGTGTTTATCTAATGGTTTGATCTGACTTTAGCTTGAAAATAACCACTGCTACTTCATGTGATTATTGATATAAGCATCTTGTTGAGTAAAGTCTCTGGAGAAGTTACTGTAAGGTGTTCATCTCAATTTAAATACTGATATTATTTAATTCTAGCTTGATAAAACTAATAATGTTAGGAAAATTTTTTTTAGTAAAAAATACTTTTAAAAGATCACCTACAAAGACTATCATAAAGTGAGATACAAACAGAATCACAATGGTAATTGGGCCCTAGATGATCTTCTGACCACTATAAAAAAAATATTTAAAAACCTGAAACTTTATGGCCATATATAGGTCCTCAGGGCTTGCAAAGACCTTCTTCCAGGGAATAGTAGCAGGAAAAATAAGAAGAGGCAGACAGATAACGCGATTATCAGACAACATTAAAGAATGTATGGGTCTGTCATTGAGATAGAATCTATTCAATGCAAAAGACAGAGGAATGGAGAAAGTTCATAGATGGTCGACAGATCATATGTTGTGCTCCTAAATGGTTCAACCACAGACTAAGGGATAGATGAAGGTGTTCCTCATCCCCACCATCATATCCTTTGCTATCTCATTGAGGGCTCTATTTCTACTTGTAGTAATGCCTAGTTTTCTTTTTCCCAGCACAATTCATCATAAAGTTTTATTTATTACAAGTCGTAATTTTCTTCTCTCTAGAATGTGAAAGATTTCAAGGCTCTTTTGGAGGTAATGTGTGATGATTTTAAAACCCAACAAATAAATACAATGAAACATTAAGAAATGATTGGCTAAAAAGGATATTATATTTCATGTAAAAGTTTAATTAAAATATGTTTCTTTGACTGAAGGTTTGTGTTGATGACCTGTCTGACATTGATGAAATCCAGTTAAGTGCTACAGGAAAACTTCTCATAAGACTCAAAGACAGTTTCAGAAGGTTTGATAACAGTTGTAATATTGAACACACTTTTATAACATGACTAATTTTGTTTAAGCCTATAAGTGAAGATTTAAAGGCATAGATGTTTTTTTTTGTCACTTTCATAGCATTATTTTTTTAAGGCTGCTTAAATATGTGTTTAGTTGGAGTTAGCTTGCAAATTGTCTCCTTTGTAGAGAGTCCTTAAGAGTCTAAGTCTCAATTGCGCTCTTCTATCACCCTTGACTGAAAGGAAGAATTTTATCCAGATAACAGGAATGAAACAAGGCTCTTCACTGATCTCTCTGTCTGGAGACTATGTGATCATTTAATCACATCTGTGTGGGAAATTGCTCTTCACTGATCTCTCTGTCTGGACACTATCTGATCATTTAATCACATCTGTGTGGGACATTGCTCTTCACTGATCTCTCTGTCTGGAGACTATGTGATCATTTAATCACATCTGTGTGGGACATTGCTCTTCACTGATCTCTCTGTCTGGACACTATCTGATCATTTAATCACATCTGTGCGGGACATTGCTCTTCACTGATCTCTCTGTCTGGACACTATCTGATCATTTAATCACATCTGTGCGGGACATTGCTCTTCAAATCCCACTGCTGTTCCCCTTTCCAGTTTGAGATTCATACCTATTCTTATAATGTACCACTCTTAGCAGTCACAGCAGCATATGGCCCTGTGAGAAATGGTTTTGTTGAGCCTTTCCCCCCCCCCCCCTCCTTATGTGCTGAGTGTTTTTTTTATTATGGGAGCTTAGTAGAGTAAATGTTCCTTTTCCCTGTTAGTATATTAGTCTCCCCTAACAGACATTTCCTTGAGGGTGCTGCTCTGAAGCCTGATAAAGATATCCTTGAGCAAATTATATCAAATCAAGAGTAAAAAAAAAATAGAGCACAGGTCTGGAAGTGACAAAGTTGATAGTGGTTTCCATTTCAACAGTTTTTTATTGCATTTTTGTTCATTTGAATCATTTCACTTCTGAACATTTACTTTATCATTGCACTCAGAACAACTAATTTCATTTTTTGCGTTATATATTGTCTTGACATTGCTATCATATATTGTCTTCAAGAGAATTTAATATTTTATTACTATGTGGTAGGTTGGCTGAGAGACCAAAACCATTTGGCTAGGGCTTGGTCCTCTAAAAAGGGGGCTTAAGTTCAAAAACCAACTTAAGCAGAAGAGTTGTCTTTTCTGAGCCCTTACAGACAGAACAGAAACCTCCTCCCAAACACCCATCTCCTCTACTTCTGAAAAAGACATTTTGCATTGAGCATGCTATAAGCGTTAAATATGCGCTATGTTCAAGCAATTAAATATAATAAATACATGAGTCGCGAGTCATATGAGTGGGAAATAATTTATTCACTAATTGCACAATACCTCTTTTATGTTGCATTTAAACTCTAAGCACTGATTAAGCCAACATGATATCATCATCACATGTTGTAACAAGGTTAATGTATTTGCTCTCATTTTTTGTGAAATGTCTCAGATGCCTGTTCGTATACTTTTTTTCAGAGATTACTTGGAAACGATGCAGCCACGTACAAATGAAATGATTGCATCTCTGCCAGATGGTTTGGTTAAAGGTGTTGGTATAACGGTGAAAGGATCTGTTGAAAATGGGAGTGTAGATTCAGAAGGCAATGTTTATGATTTCATTTCAAGATACTTTGCTCCATGGCTGGGAATACATGAAGATCCAGTTACTGGTAAATTATGTGAACATTTTATCAGTGGTTCTCACTCTTTTCATAAGTGTTTGGTCAAACGATTGAAGTTTAGATAGATTTGAATAAGTAAGAATGGGATAGTGTAGATTAATATGAATCACTATTACTATAAAAATAGGAGGCATGGTGACTGAGCGGTAAAAAGCTTGGCTTCTGAACTGGTGGTCCTGGGTTCGAATCCTCGGGAATACTGGGATTTTTAATTTTGGGATCTTTGGGCACTTTGAGTCCACCCTGCTTTAATGGGTACCTGACATTAGTTGTGGAAAAGGTCGTTGTGCTGGCCACATGACACCTTCGTTAACCGTAGGTCACAGAAATAGATGACCTTTACATTATATGCCCTATCGAACACAAGGTCTAAAAAGGAACTTTACTTTTTTTATTACTTTAAAAATAACAACAAAGTTCTAATCAAACAGATAGAGGGGGTGGGGTCTGCAATGATTTGGCTTGAGCTCAATAGAACTAAATAGTCATTATCATCAACTTTTATGCAACTTCTCCTGCTGTTTGTTCAAGCTATAAGGGGACATTTGTCTTTGGCTATACATTTGGCATGTAGGAATGTTGAAATACCAATCCTATGTGAATGGAATAAGTCCAAAGGTTGAAATGAATGCTGGCAAGCTAGATGTGCTATTATCTCCTTCATGGCATGCTAGAACCCTTGGGATGTCAAATTTTTAGCAAAATGATTTTATTTTTTTAACTGATAAATGAGCAGTCACATGACCACCTTTTATTGTCAGATTGGATCAGAAAAACTTAATTTATAGTTGAAATTTTAATTGAATTGAATTTATAATTTTTTTTTCAATACAGGTCTTCATTTTTTAAATGTCCTTTTCCCTGTGGAATTTGCTTTTGTTTACTATGAAATATCTGAGCTAATAAGATTCCATTTTTTTTACATTTGTTATAATGTCAATGTGAATAAGCTACCAATGAAGCTTTGAATAGGGCCTATTAGAGGAGTGAATTCTTTTCCAAGGCTTGCACTACAGGAAAATTAAGAATGAAGAGAAGTTCTCTAGTAACTTACCTTTACTGTTGTAAGTATGATAACCTTTCACCTGGTAGTTTTCACCAGTAATGTTTTTTTTTTTTTTTTAAAGGTTCTTGGCATACAGTAGCTTCTGCATACTGGGCTAAAAATCTGAATAAAACTAACTTATATGGTAAGTCAAATGTTTTCAACAGCACCTAGAGGGCAAACCTACTATTTCTTTTGCTCTGTTAATTGCACACACACACAAAAAAACAACTAAACTGACAACTAAAGCATTAAAACTCACTATTGTCTTGAAGCTGTAGATGCCACTACTACTTTTGGTCCTCTAAAGTAGCATAATTTACCACCTATCTGCACAGTTTATGTTTACCTTGGCCCCTTCCTCAAAATCACATTTGCTTTTAAAATTTATTTTAATCTTGCATCAGTTGTATTATGCACATTATAATTATTTTATTAATGAACTAAAGAAACAAGTTAATTCTGTTGCAATTATTTTATATAAATAAATAAGATACAACATTGTATATTAATTTACTTCATATTTCATTTACATGTGGGAATTATTACTGTACTGGTACCTAATTTGTGAATGAAAGCTTGTTCAGTTTAGTTCTGTTTTTGTAATATATACACCACCACTACTGAATAATTAAAAAAAAAAAAAATGGAATGCTTGTTTAGAATAGAAATGATTTTTTTTTCGTTATCAGCTCGCCAATGTTCACAGAGAGGTGGAAATATCTGGATCAATGTCTTGGACACAAGAGTAACTCTCTCAGGGAAAGCTGTTGTGAACCTCAGAGGACAATTTACAATAGTGAAATAATTTGTGTGAAAAAAAATATTTATTGGCCTTACTCCTGAATGTATTGAAATGTCATTTTAGTCAGAAAATATAGCAAAGGTATCTCTTATGAATAATAAATGTTTAAAAATATACTGGTATTTTGTTCCATTTTTTCCTTAAAAATTAAGAGATCATTTGCAGTTGTGCCAAGATCCATTAAGAGTTCTACGTTATACATCCAAAAGCCTCCAAAGAAAGAAAACACTTTTACACTTCAGCCTGTTAATAGTTGATTCTAGTTCTTTATGTGATTGGTATGAAACAATGCCTTGTTTTTTGCAGCCAGACCTAGAAGTTTCAAAAATAAAAATAAAAACAAGCATATATCATAAAAGTTTGAAGGAAAGAATACAAAAGAAGTTTTTCCAAATTTTAGGTTTATTTACTTTCTCAAATAAAACAGTTAAATATTGTGCTAATGTAATATATATTATATGTACTGAAGTTAACACAAAACTAATTACAAAAATAAAATTATCCAATAAGCATGATAAACATTTTCAAACTTATTTGTCATAGCCTTAGATCAACAAAAAAAAAACAACACAAGTTTTATTAATGTTAAGTATATATACACAAGGAGAAATTAATAAAGTTTTCTTGTAGTGGAAATAATCTACCACATAACCATTCCTCTTAATTAGATTCATTGCTAGCAGAAATGAAGCTTAAGTTCCAATGTTGATAAAAAAATCACAGAATACCCTTTGCTTTGCGAACATCATCCATGAGATTTTTCATATACTTAATCTCCCTCTGCAGGTCCTCCACTTTGACTTTTAATTTGGAGTTTAACTCCTCCAAAATTTGTACTTCAGATTTGATTTCAAATGCTTCTTCCTTTTTCTTCATTCTATAGCGAATGGCAGCATTTTTGTTCTGAAGTTTTTTTCTATCTTTCTTATCTAACTGCTCCACAATAACATGCTCAGGAACAGGCTGTGCTGCTGTCTTACTCTTGCGACTAACAGATGAGGTACTTTTCCCACATCTTGACTTGGACCCAGAACTTTTTTTCTCTAGCTCCACTGCAGAAGCTGAGATGACTTTGTACAGCTCAGGACTGGACCGTATGATGCCGCTACAACTTTTCTTGATGCTAGAGGAATAGCTATGCAAAGTTGGAGTACTGCTATATAATGAAATGTTTACAGATTTTGCAGGATGTGTGATTTCGATACCAGAATAAGCAAGGTCATCAAAAGAAATGTCTCTATCAGAAAAAGATTCTAAAGTAGTGTCAGCACTTTCTACAGTCTGATAAGATTCTGGTGAACCACTGTGACAGTCATAGGAAGCTATATCAATGCTGATAACAGGTGCAACTTGTGCAGGTGAACTAGGTGGGGATGCAGCAGCCTCAAACTCAGTCTTAAGCTTTGAAGAAGCAACATTAGCACTGATGGTCTCAGGACTCAACAACAAAGTTGGAGGATCTGCCTCTTTATCAGCTTCAAAGAGAGAGAAATCTGAAAAAATCAGGGGCTTGTGTTCTCTCACAGCTTCAAAGATGGTGAAGTCCTGGTGCTTTCCCCCTTTAATGGGCTCAAAAAGGGAGAACCCTGACAAAACCAAAGGCTTTTCCTCTTGAACCTCATGAGTGTCCCCTATGAAAGGACTCTCAAAGAGAAACGATTCCAGTGGCGTTTCCTTGTCTTGAGCGCCGCTAATTGCATCAAGATAAGAATCAACGTCTGAAGATTCCATCCACTCTGTTCCCAGAACATCTGTAAATAGACAAAAAGATTTAAAATGTTAATTTTTTAAATGATTTTTAAAGGCGATAAAAAACAACATACCATACCTAATTAGCCTAAATCTTAACTGCTAACTTGTTTTTTGCCACAAAGAGTTAAAAATAATCAAAAGCATCATGCAGAATTTTTCCCCCACTCTCCAGTTCATAGAAAAAAGAAAAAGACAACCAAGACATGGCATGGCACTCAGATTTATTACGCATCACCAAAAATGCTGATAATGGTTGCACGGCTTGGGCTTTATGGTGAACATCACATCAAATACATAAATGTTCGATAAAAGAGTAAATGAAGGATGGACAGAAGTTGATTTGATAGTAGGGCACCTAAATGATGAGCATACTGATCTACAGTGAAGATTAAATAGACTATAAATTATCTTGCCCTAAATGCTGTAGACGCAAACTTAAAAATAAATACATTAACACAATTCATCTAGGCCGACAAGTTTGTCTCAAACATTATAAATAATTTTAATATAAAAAGATATACATTAAAAAAATGTAGCAATGTGGTAACACTAACAACATAAATATTTAAATAACATTTAAGAAATAAGTGACTCAAGAGAACCTTCTTGGTAGAGATCATCCAAGTCTTTAGCAAACAATGCATCCTGGGTCAAACAACCTCTGTCACTCATTGGTTGACCAGAGAGCTTAGGGTCACCGAACGGGCCATTTAGCTGATCGAACATGTCCGGCCCGTTGTCCAGACCAAGCGAGAAATCCTCGTTCCAGTAGTTTAATTCCATCTCTAAGTACAGTTGAATGTTCAGACAATATAAAATGGTTTAAGTAAATGGTAGCAGGGAGGGTAGCCGTAGCTAGGTAAACATCTTGAAGTCTGGAAAAGAGAAATGTGAAGTTTAAAACAAAGTACAAAAGCTTTAAGCTAAACACAAATTGATTAGATAGAGCTAAAACATTTTGTCTGCTGAACACGATTAGTGAAAATAATTTTTATAATTCTAAAAAGATTTAACCTGAATATACACTGGCTCCACAGAGTGACAGACACATTCACATGGACATGCATGATTATCATCACAAATGCATGTGATGTTAAATAGATTCTACCAACTCAACTGTTTTAATCTGGGATCTAGATATCTAGTACAAATCTAGACCTCTAAATATTGAAATTAATTTTATGGGATAAAGTCTAGACCATAGTTCACCATAGGTATTGAGTCTATTATATAATTATGTAACTATAGAATTAATATTAATAGACTTGACATATCTAGATTAGAGTCTAAGACCTAAATCTAGATAGAAGATAAGACTATCATATTATTTACAATATATGAATATTAAATATAGACAGATCTAGAGTCGTTTATTTATTAAGGACATTATATGAATCTGTACAACTCGCTGTTTTTGTGGTCATTAAATTTTTAAAAATATTTTATATGAAACTAGCAAGCTGTTTAATGACATTAATATATGTGCATATCCATTTTCCAATGATTTTGACCCAATTTCCTTCCACTTAGCTGTCTTTTTATGTAAGAAAAAAGAATTTCAGATAAATTTGTAAGTCAGGTTGTTTTTTTCCGATGTTACCAGGATGACTTTACCTCTTCCTAGAGTGAAGACTTTATTTTTTGGTTGGCTAAGTCTATGCTATTGTTTTTGGAGCTGATTTTATTTGATTCATAAGCCAAGTTGTTTGGATTCCATAAAAAAAAAATTTAATAGGGTATTTGTATAAAATTACGATTTTCTTACCAAAATTTATTTCAAACAGCCAGTTTTGGACATCAATCATAATTTTAATGATCTTGTTACTTGACTTAGTATTATATTTGATTTTTTAATTTTTTTTATAGAGAATAAATGAGCAAAAGTTTGGAGTGAGCTTGATACATTAAATGAAGTTAAATGCCTAGACAGATAGATCTAGATTTATAGAGAGAATTCAGCTATTTTGGCAAAAATAACCATCCTAGCCTGTACAAAAGCTCATCTGTATTAGAAATTTATTAAATGAATAAACAAAAAACACAAAAATTCAACACACATCTAATGGACCTCATTCACCAATCATAAATAAACACATTTAGCCACGTCATAATATTGATAAAATAAAAATACGTATCACGTGACAACCACTAAGGATTACATAATTTGTATAGAAGATATATAGAATCACATGGCTAAATGTTTGTTTACGATTAGTGAATGAGGTCCATTGTGTAAACTAAGTCTAAAAGTCGGTGTAGCTAATTTTGGTACAATAAGTGTGTTCATATTTTTATTTTTTGTGTTCGTATTTTATGCATAATTTGAAAACATCTTAATGATTTCATGTGGGGGGCTATGCCTGGGGATCTTAAAATTTAGTTAATATTAATATAGATCTAATTATATAGAGACTGTTTGAAATAAATTGTGTTTGGAATCAAATAATGTGTGTCAAATTTGAATTAAATGAAAACACATGGCCTCTTTGACCTTAAGTCTTAAATATAATTTAACTAATACTGGTTAGGGATTCAAATATAAGTAGTCATCCTTATTGAAGTTATTCTCCTTAAAGTAAACTATACTTTCTATAGATAGAAGATTTTGATTCTTCATTTTCTTTTCTAAGTCGACTATGTTAAACCATTAGTATTATCAAATAATGAGCTGTCAAACTGAATTTTTGGCCTATACTAGACTAATAGCCAGTATCATTTAGTATGGGTATGATTATAGCCGCTATAGAAGTATAGATTAGTATAGAGTAGTATAGACTAGAGTATAGATTATAGATCTAGCGGCAATCTAGCCTAGGACGTCTAGACTCTAGTGTCTCTAGGTCACGGTGTTTGAATAGCATAAATGTATAAACTACTCTAGATCTAAGTAGACCCCAAGAAAATAATCTAGAATAGACTCGATCTAGTCTAAATTGCAACTTACGCCATGGTGAAACTGTGCCCCGGTGGGCGAAGGTTGGTAAGAAATCTAGGCAGACATATTTGTCTCAAACTTGTTCATTGTATCGTAAACGTGGCAAATGTGACTTTAGATGGCTGTTTCCAATGTACCCTAAAGTAGAGGTATAACCACTCAAGGTCATATAGAAGAACTACTTTTTTTAAATAAAACATTCAAACTTAATCAATAATTAGTTTTAATATAAAAAAACAAATAAAATAAAAGATAAAAAATGATGTGACAATGTGATATCAAAATATTACAGATTTAAAGATGATACAAATGTGAACTATATTTTAACGCCTCTATTTCCTTTACAAAATTGCATCAGAAAAGTTGGCTTGTTGCCAAACAGTGATATATAAATAGAACGAGTTATAAATAGAAATGTACGTAATAATTGGTCGCGTGAAAACATAATTTGTGTTCAGCATAATATAAGCAAATGTTATTACAAATGTCTTTGAAATATCAACGTATTAAAAAAAAACACATATTAATGTGAATAACTTTATTATTATTACTATAGCTTTTATATAGCGCTACTTTCAAGTTATAGCATTATGAAGAAAATCCCTACTGTAATACTCAAAAACAAAGATTTACTGCTGCAGGGGTGTATACAAAATATGATAAACATGAATATATATATATATCATGGGCGTAGCCAGGATTTTTTTCAGGGGGGGGTGTGTGAATTTTTTCTCCCCCCCTCCGACCCTCCCCCATTGATAAAAAAAATTTAATAGTACCGGTATGTATATGTGTGTGTGTACATGATCTTTTTTACATTCTGACCCTTCATTCTTTCGGAAGACGTTTATTGTACCCTAGAATGTTTCTTCCTGGAGTTAGTGGAAAAATTGCCCCCCCCCCCCCCATTGCCAGCAAGGGTTTTGGGGAGAGCTTGCATGGAGCGCAGGGCGAAGCCCCGCCGCATAGCACTATTTCTGTCATTAAAAGCCAACAAAATGAATATTCTGAGGTATCTACAGTAAATTTTCCTGCTATTAAGAAGTTTTATTTAAAAAAACTAAAATGCATTCTTACTGCCTTACTGGTGCCAGTTGTACTAGGATGTCATCGCAACCCTAGTATGCGTAAAAACATGTTCCGCAAATCTCATGCGACGCTCTGTCACAACCTTACTAAGGTGTCGACTCCCAATTCGGCATAGGATTTCCTTGATTTAGACTCCTAAAATCTGTCTTAGCCAGGGGCGGACTGGGTATCAAAATCGGCCCGGGCATAACCATGTAAACCGGCCCACAAATGGCATGTCATATATTTTCTGGGGGGGGGGGGGGATTTTTACCCCATTCCACAATTTATATATATACACCGCCAAAGGGCAGCTAGGGAGTCAGGGGGAGCGCTGTGAGCTCCTTCAGTGGGGACCGGGGCGAAGCCCCAGAACCAAGCATTATTTCCGTTTTTTTAAATGTTTAAAAATGCATTTTCTGAGGTATCTCCAGTGCAATTAGCTGCTACTCTTCCGCTAAAAAAATTCAAAAACCAAATCTGCTATTCAATGGAGTCCAGCGACTGGTAGAAAATGGTAACTATAGTTTTGCTTTAGCTTTTGTATTGAAGGGGGAAAGGAAACCACAAAACCCTTTCGGCTACGCTCATGAAGTTTGGTGACTGCAGTTTGCTTAAGTTGACTGCACTGGGGCAGTAAGTAAAGTTTCCCTTTCAGACAATGAGGTCTGAGGCAAGTGATGGTTTGAACTACTTTGATGACCCTCCCCTCCCGGCTACGCCCATGTGTTATATATTATAGGTGTAAGCCTAATTCTCTATAAAATATATAAAGTTTGATAACGTATTGAAAACTGGATGTATGCATTCGTAGGATTACATAATGTATTCTATTTATACATGTATGTAGTCTGAAAACTATAAACAATACAATTGCAGCCCTAATGAGATATTTACCCCCCCCCCCCTTTAGCAATATATATATATAGGCCTATATATATAAGTGTGTGTGTGTGTAATTAATGTTCATTGCATTCTGACCTTTCATTCTTTCAAACATTTTTTTCTTCCCTAGAATACTCTCTGTCTTTAATTAGTGGAAGGACAGTAGGCATGCACACCGCCAAGGACAGCTAGGGAGTCTATGGGAGCGCTGTGAGCTTCTCCAGCGGGGTCCAGGGTGAAGCCCAGGATCAAAGCATTATTTCCGTTATTTTAAGCTTTAAAAAATGCATATTCTGAGGTATCTACAGTGCAATTAACCTGCTACTCTCCAGCTAAAAAAATCAAAAACCAAATCTGCTATTCACTGCAATTAATTAATGGAGTCCAGCGACTGGTAGAAAATGGTTACTATAGTTTTGCTTTACTTTTTGTATTGAAAAGAGAGGGTAACCACAAAACCCCTTTTGGCAACGCTCATGAAAATCGATGACTGTGGTTTACTTCATTGGGCTGCACTGGGGCAGTAAGTAAAGTTTCCCTTTCAGACAAAGAGGTCTGAGGCTGGTGATGGTTTGAACTTCCGTCCTCCCGACTACGCCTATGTGTCATACTATAAGTGTAAGCCTAATTTTCTTCAAAATATATAAAGTTGGATAACGTATCGAAAGCTGGATTGTGTAAGAGTACGTAATGCATTTTATTTATACATGTATATAGTGTGGAAAGTATAAATACTACAGTAATGAGTTTGAAACCTTTTGGTATTACTTATAGATTACAGACGTTTCTTCAATAAAATAAGATTGTTGCGTCTTACGCATTTCATGTGTCAATTTAGTCAGCTATGTTGATCTGTGACTTAAAATATGTTAAATCATTGGTTTTCCTAACTGACTCAGGCAACCCATTCCATTATTATTATAGCTTTTATGTAGCGTTACTTTCATGCTTATAGCATGCTTAGAGCGTTTTGGTCCAATCTCATTTGTGAACCAGTCGGGGGAGGGGGTATCTTTAGGCGCTCAGTAAACGCAACTCTGCCCGAGTCGGGTGTCGAACCTCGACCCCCCTTCTAGGTAGCCAAGACAAGCCAAGTTCAAGCGCACTTAGCCTCTCGACCACGCTTCCCTCTTAAAAGATAAGAGAAAGCAGAACGGTTAGAGAGGCATTTATTTAATGTGAAAAGCTCTTGCTTCCTCCTAGTCAGGGGCGGACTAACTATATGGGCAAACGGGCAAATGCCCGGTGGGCCGGTACCAAATGGGCCGGTCTGGTGGCTCGGGGACGGTGCGCTGTGTATGCGGCACGGCCCGGTCTGGCCCAGTCAATCGATATGGCCGTCTACCGCTGGGAGCCCTCAGACAGGACACGGGAAGAAGAATCCCAATGTCCAGGCCTGGTTGTTAGATAAAAACCTTTCCAACAACCAACGGGATTCACGGCGCCTTTGGCGCCATCCCCTATTGGACTTCATTGAAGGGTAGCGACCAAAGAAAAAAAATCAATGCAGACAACTTTTAAAAAAAAGTAAAAGCAGCAAGACACAAAGGCCCGAACACGTTTTCTTGTTGTTGTTTTTTTTTTTAAATTCTTGTTACAATTAATTTTGTTTGAAATTCAACAAGAATATAATTTTAAGAATTACACTATACACTGTACGTATTATCATTTGTAAAACGTTAGACCGTACTTTCTGATATGCATGAGCGGCATGGCCTTCAACACTACTTTGATGTCTTCGAGATTGATCATTTCGCTGGTTGGCATGGGCCTTTGATGGCACTCCTATTTTTGTTTTGCTCCTTCCCTCATCCGTTTTTTTTTTGATGGTTCCATTGAAAGTTTACGAAAAAGAGGGATGGGAGAGGTTCAGTTAGATTACATTGATATAATGCGGCAAAAGGGGAGACAATTAGCTCTTTAACAAAACACATACCCACAGCCGCGAAATTGCAAACCACTTAATTAACTTATTCATAGCTCAATATGGGTATAAAGTTCTACTTTCTGCGATTTGAAAAGAACAAGTAAGTTTCTTTTTGTTTATTTGTAATAACATAGATCTAAAAATACTACACTTATAGCTTACAAAAAAAATATTATTTAATTAAAACATAAATCTAGATCTAAATCAATTTTATACCGTTGTGATTAACGGCAAACTTATGCTTAGTATGAAGTCATTGATGATGAAAATTATTACAATAATTACAATAATAATTCACATCCCATATTTAATGAAAGGAGATTTAGAATCATGTATATTTTAAATAATACATTCATATTCAAATCTCGTTTTTGAGAATGTACTAGGACGAAGCAAGAGCTTTTCACATTCAGAACTACCTCTCTAACCGTTCTGCTTTCTCTTATCTTTTAAAGGAATATATAGGCTTCTAGTTCGTCCATCGAAGTTCGATTATGACCACTTTGTCATCCAGGGGGCTGAGGGCTTTGCACTGGGGTTTTATGTCTCCTCGTGTGGCTGGTGAGACCTATGTGAGCCCGGAATGTTCGGCCGCACACTAGACAGGTTATTCTAGCTGGAGCTAGTGTCATTGCCTTGCTTTTCTTCTCTGGCGTTTATTCTTCTGCCAGCTTTGTTCTCTTTTCCTCAGCAACCTGTGCGCCGGTTTTCACAGCGCGACGACATGATGCTCTGTCTCCCAGGTGGATGGGTCTATGCTGAACGCCTTCAGAGAAGCTTTAAGGGTGTCCCTGAAGCGTTTTCTTTGACCACCTTAAGAGCGCTTTCCTTCGCTTAGTTGGCCATACAAGAGTCGTTTAGGGATGCGGTGGTCTTCCATTCTGCATACGTGTCCTGCCGATCGCAGCTGGGACTGATCAGGGTGTGTGGATGCTTTGCAGACCCGCTCTTTGAAGGACTTCAGTATCTGGTATTTTGTCTTGCCATTTGACATTCAGTATTTTTCACAGACATTTCATGTGGAAGTGATTCAGTTTCTTTGCATGTTAACTGTACACTATCCATGTTTCTGAGGCATAGAGCAATGTAGAGGAGGATGACGGCTCGATAGACCCTTAGTTTTGTATTTGTGGAGATACCACTTTAAAGGAATGGGTTGTCAGGCAGGAAAACCAATGATTTAGCATATTTTAAGTCACAGATCAACATGCACAACTAGATTGACACGTGAAATGCGTAGGACCTAACTATTTAATTTTTTTTAAAGAAATGTCTGTAATCTATAAGTAATACCAAAAAGTTTGAAACTCATTAAGGCTGCTTTTATAGTGTTTATAGTTTTCAGACTACATGCATGTGGATCTATAAAAAGGATACATTGTGTAAGCCTACGAAAGCATATATCCAGTTTTCGATGCGTTATCAAACTTTATATATTTTGAATAGAATTAGGCTTACACCTATGATAAAACACATGGACGTAGCTGAGAGGGTAGGAATTCAAACCATCACTGGCCTCAGACCTCATTGTCTGAAAGGGAAACTTTACTTACTGCCCCTGTGCAGCCAGCTTAAGCAAACTGCAGTCACCAAATTTCATGAGCGTAGCCAAAATGGTTTTGTGGTCGTCCCCCCCCCCCCCCCCATTCCAATACAAAAGTAAAGCATTTTACCATTTTCTACCAGTCGCTGAACTCCAGTGAATAGAAGATTTATTTTTTTTATTTTTTTAGCGGAAGAGTAGCAGGTTAATTGCACTTTAGATACCTCAGAATATGCATTTTTAAAGCTTAAAATAACGGAAATAATGCCTGGATCGAAGCCGAGCTTACGGCGCTCTCCCAGATTTCCTAGCTGTAGCTGTCCCTTGGCGGTGTTTACTATCTTTCACTAATTATAGGAAGAGAGTATTCTAGGGTAGAAAAAACGTTTAAAAGAATGAAAGATAAGAATGTAATGAAGATTATACACACACTAATATATATATATATATATATATATATATATATATATATATATATATATATATTGCGGAGGGGATTTACCCCCCCCCCCCCCCCACCGAAAATATATGACATGCCATTTGTGGGCCGGTTTATATGGTAATGCCCGGGCCGATTTTGATACCCAGTCCGCCCCTGCTCCTAGTACATACGCGATTTGTATACGAATATACCATGACCCATTATCTAAAATATAAATCTCCTTTCATTAAATATCGGATGTGACAGCGCTATATAAATTTTTGTAATTGTTGTAATAAATTTCATCATTAATGACTTCATACTAAGCATAAGTTTGCCATTAATTATAATAGTATAAAAATTGTTTCAGATCTAGATTTATTTTTTAATTACATTTTTTTTGTAAGCCTTAAGTGTAGTATTTTTAGATCTATGTTATTAAAAATTAACAAAAAGAAATTTACATTTTCTTTTCAAATCGCAGAAAGTAGAGCTTTATACCCATATTCTTGCACAATTAAAAAAAAAAAAAAAACTAAAAAGAAATATAGGCCTAACTACCGTTATATATAATTAAATATTAAGTAGTTCTACTATTAAATATTTAAAAACAGATTCAGTTTTTAACTGATTCTACTACAAAAAGAAGATAATTAAAAATGTATTTTAAACTAGAGAACAAAAGAACTTGATGTAGTATCTACATCTAGACTTTATAATCGGTCAAAAATATTCTACTCTCAGTAATACATACTAGATAGAAGGGACAATGTTTTAAAATTGACTTTCTAAAATTCTAATTGCTAAATCTACTTACAGGGCGGTCAATTCGAGTCGAAACAAATATTACAAACAACCCGCGAAAATTCAAGGCCAGGAAGGGTTGACGCTTATGGAAAAACACGTGGCAATCCGTAGCGCGCCAGTTTCCAAAATAACTTCTTATTGTACGAATATCGTCTTCCCCCCCCCTTCCCAATATTCAAAGGATAATAGAATCACTAGAATTTAAATAAAATATTTAAGTAATTGTTTTAAAATTATTACACCAAACATTAAAAAAAGGAATTTTGCTATAATGATTTGGCCGCCCCTTACATTCGGCCGCCTGCGTGCGATGCAAACATTGCACAATAGGTAGCGGCGGCTACCGGCTACCCTCCCTGCAAACCATTTAATTAAATTAAACCATTTAATATTGTCTGAACATTCAATTGTACTTCAACATTGAATTAAACTACTGGAACGAAGATTTCGCGCTTCGTCTGGACAACGTAACGTAAGCCTCGTAGCCCAAATGTCCTTGGTTTTACTTGGTCGTCAGGGTTACATATATTTCCATGTTTAGCGTATTTTTTGTCGGAATTAGGTGACTGATTATTTGCTTTTATTTTGTTTATTTTATGTGAGATTTTAATATTTAACCATCACTTTACCCAGTGCGCCAAGAGGTTTTGAGTTTAAGACAACCTACCCATGGGCGTAGCCAGAATTTTTTTCCGGGGGGGGGGGAGGTTGGGGGAAAATTTTTTTCTTCCCCAGACCCCCCCCCCCTGCAAAAATATATTTATATGTAGCCTATGTATGTGTGTGTGTACATAACCTTTATTACATTCTGACCCTTCATTCTTTCGGAAGACGTTTATTGCGCCCTAGAATTTCTTCCTGGTGTAAGGGGAAAAATTGTAGACTCCCTGCCCTTGCCAGAAATTGGGGTCTGGGGGTGCGCTAGGACTCCCCCAAAGTGCTAGGACTCCCCCCGCCAAGCACTTTCTGGTATTGAAAGCCAACAAAATGCATATTCTGAGGTATCTACAGTGCATTTTCTTGCTATTAAAAAGTTTTATTTCAAAAACCTAATGTGCTATTCTTATTGACTTAGACCCTCCCGATCCGTTCGCGCATTTGCCGTCAAGCTGTTTCCACAAAAATCTGTCACTGGTAATGTCTGAAGCCTCTTCTCAACTGCTCTGAGGACCTCCATGAATGTGTGGCGCCAAGTTGTACTTAATAAGATGTCATCGCAACTCTTATTATGCATAATTCATTCTGTCGGAGAACTTGTCCCGCAAATCTCATGCGACGCTCTCTCACAATCTTACTCCCACTTCGGCATAGGATTTCCTTGATTTATATCCGATCTCTATGACAGACTCCTAAAATCTGTCTTAGCCATCTTTGTTGAGCCACATTTAGTGTTTTTCAATTTCACTGCTCTTTATTTATTGAGCCCCGCCACTGGTAGACGTGTAACCTCTCTTGAATACGCTCTTGGAATTAGGTGACTGTAGTTTGCTTTAGATTTTATATCGAAAAGGGAAGTTTTATCGTCAAAATCATCTGTTGTGGATTTTAAACTAAACAATCTCTTGAGTTATTTTTTTTTCATTTCAAAACCACACATAGAATTTTGTAACTGTAGTTTGCATTAGAAAAAGTATTGAAGATGGAGGTTTTCCACCTCAAAACGCTCTATAAGGGGATTTTAAACTCAAAACCATCTTTAAAAAAGCCATCTGTAGGAGAGAGGTTTAAACTCAAAACCCCCAATTGGCTTGGCTACGCTCAGATAATTTTAGTGTGTAATTTGCATTTTTTTTAATATTGAAAAGGTATTTTTTAGCTTCAAATCTCGCTGTCGGGGGGTTTATACTCAAAACCCCTTTCGCTAAGCTCATAGATTAAACTCAAAACTTAGTCAAAACCCATTTAGCTACGCTCATAAAATTTTGATGTGCGTAATTAGCTTTTTTTTTTTTTATATTGAACAGGTATTTTCAGCTTCAAACCCTACTGAAAAAGGGGGGGAAGGGGTTAAACTCAAAACCCCTTCAAACTTTTGAGTGTGTAATTTGCTTTTTTATATTGAATAGGGCGTTTATCGTAAATTTTGGAGGGGTTTTAAAATCAAAATCTTCTTTAACTGTGGCTCTTGGAATTTGGGGGTTATCGTTTGTATTTTTTTTTTAGTTTTGTTTTATAGAAGAGGGGGATTTAACTGCTAAAACCCCTGGTAGGGGTTTTAAACCCCAAACCCCCCTAGTAGGGGGTTTTAAACTCAAAATTCAAAACCCCCTGGTAGAGGTTTTAAACTCAAAACCCCCTAGTAAGGGGTTTTAAACTCAAAAACCCTTGGCTGTGCTGGGGCAAGTGATGGTTTAGTATTAAATCTCACCTAAAATAAACAAAATCAAAGCAAAAAATCAGTCACTAAATTCCGATCCCCCCTTCCCTGATTGAGGATTTCATTTCGGGGTTGAACCCCCCACCCTCCTCTGGCTACGCCCATGAACCTACCAGAGGGTTTTGCGGTTAAATCTCCCTCTTCTATAAAACAAAACAAAAAAAATGCAAACGACGATCCCCATATTCCAAGAGCATAGAAAGGACAGTGGCGTCACTAGTATGGGTGTCACCCAGTGCGGTAAGATCAGGGTGTCTCCCCCCCTCCCAAGCGTTCCACTTATTCTTCCCAATAAAAAAAACTACCGTTGTTAAGTTATTTTTTGTGCAATAATACAGCTCGTTGATTGCTGTTACACAACGTTAAAATGAGTCTCGATTATATTTTTTCTCCGACATATTATCGTTAATTATTAATTATTACATACATTAACCTCTACGATTTTTAAATTAGAAACAAATAATTATAATTAAACATCAACTGAACATGCTTTCCCTAGTAAAGATTAAACAGCTTTTAATGGAAACTTTTAAACATTCTAGTTACATATAGTTGTATTTTCCTCATGATGACTAATGAAAAAATGCAGCTTTATAGTAAGTACATTGATCGGTAAAAAACAACTTGAAAAGAAAATATTTTTATAAACATTTAAAAGTTTACAATAACTTAAGAAAATAAAAATTTAAATGTCCTTTTCAGGATTTCAAATTTGAAAACTTATAAATAACTTTAAACTTAATATATTTTGCGACTTCGTTTTCAATGGACAGAATTGCTTGATTTGAAATTCATTTTTCAAAAGTTATTAATAGTTGTTAATTAACTTTAGTTTTGAAAAGCTTCTTTCCCATGACGCCACGTAGACATGCATTTGGAAAGAAACAGTTAAAGGTTTAAATCAAAGGCTGGTAGAGATTCGTTGACTTCCTTCCAAACTTTGCTGCATTCTAGTATTCTAGTTTTTGTAGTTCTGTTCACATATCTTGCCGTCTGGCCCAGTACATAAGAGATTGATGCACTTAGTATTAACCTCTTGTTCTCTATTTGAATAGAAACTCCGGCATCTTGATATTACTTTCCTGATATTTTCATATTGTTAAAACGTATTTTTCTGTTGCAATAACATGCTAGTTTAATTTGACATTTTGAGCTAACTTTTCTCATATTTCATAGAGTAAATGTTTAAGTGCTCAAGCTTAGCCAACACTTTGCCTATAATTAACACTTTTATTTGAAGTACTCTTGTGTTTAGTTGACTATTTTTTAGTACATCTGCCAACAAGAAAGTCAAGCAATGAAAGGTTTGCATGTATTCACAGACAGCTGGCAATCGTATTTTCGCTGCTCCTCTAGTGTTTGTATTTTCAGAGTGATGCAACGATTTTCGCCGTCACACTTTCATAAAATCGTTCTTTCATGGGTCTAACAGCAACACGATGAGCACACCAGCGAGTTGTTCCTATGACACTCTATCATTAATTAAAATATCTCGATTGGTAGCAGCGGCTAAAAAAGAAAACATTTTTCTAGAAAACCGAGAAAATGTATGTTGGAAGTATTTCCTGATTAAGAGTTTTGACCACAAAGCTTAAGTAAACAGTTTACACATCCATTCAAGTTTCTTTTCTGCCCTTCATTTATTACTGCCTGCACTTTTTCATGAATCATTGACATTGTAGCTGCATTACCATGTCCCTGAGCTCATAATATCAACACTTTAAGCCTATCTCTTTCCAGGCGTTTTAAATTATCAGAACTGATACCCTCAGCTTTTGGTCCACTTCAAGAGAAATATCATACAACATTTCAGTCATTTCAACTTTACCATTGCTACTGTTACTATATCTTACAACTTCAGAGATCTATGTTAGATGTGGTGTAATACAAGATACCAGAGTACCTTGCAGCATTTATGTCTCTGATAAGTATATCCCTTAAGTGGTTTGCTAAAACATTTATAAACTCTGAGTTTTGGTACAATCTTGGAAAGTAGCCTTTTTTTTGCATCGCTGCCTTGCAATCGTATAAGTTATTATTTCAGCACTGGGTCATATTTGGATACCATTTCCAAAATCCCAAGAAAAAAATTCCATTCCAAAAGTCTTCTTCAATTCGTCAGCGTATACCAACTTTTGCCTTGCTAGAAATAATGCGTTAGTAAGCATTGTATAAGTACAAGATGTTCCTCTGTTTTCCAATCTATACGTCAATCATAGCGATGACTTCCCTGTCAATTTTTTAAGCTTAAAGTCAGGCTGCCAAAATGTTCCAAATTTGAAAGCCTGGTAAATGTTCTTCACTCTTCTCGCGTGTTTCTCATTGTGGACATGCCCATTGTTTATCAAACAAGAAAATCTTGCTATTGAATTTTTCTCCATTTATTAAAGGTGTATTCAACCATTCTTATGCTTTATGATCTTACTTCTGTCACATTTTAAAGTTGGCATTTAAAAATATTTTTTTTTGGAAAAGTGCATTTATTCCACTCGGGTGTCACCCCCTATTGGGTGTCACCCGGTGCGGACCGCACCCCCGCACCTCTAGCGACGCCACTGGGTAAGGAGGATTTTGATATACCCCCCCCCCCCCTTCCGAAATTTACGATAAAACCCCCCTCGTAAATATAAGACTAAACCATACATCAGTCACCAGATTCTATGAGAGTAGCCAAGAAGGGTTTTGTGTGCAAAACCCCCATCTGCAGGTTTTGCAGCTAAAACCACGACCTTTCAATATAAAAAAAAAAAGCAAATTACACATTCAAAATTCTATCAGCGTAGCCGATAGGGGTTTTAAATGTAAACTCCCCTCCTCCAGAGGAGTTTGAAGCTAAAAAATACCTCTTCATTATAAAAAAAGCAAATTACAAAATGCTATGAGCGTGGCCAAGCCAAATGGGGTGTGTGAGTTTAAGCCCCCTCCTCCAGAGGTCTTTTTTAAAAGTTTGAAACTCCTCCAGATGGTTTTGAGTTTAAGATCCCTCTACTGAGAGTTTTGAGTTTGAAAGCCTCTCTCTTTAATACTATTCTAAAGCAAACTACAGTCACCAAATTCTATGATCGTAGTTAAGGGGGTATTGAATTTGTTTAAAAAAAAAACTTCAGAGATTTTTTAGCTTAAAACCACGTATTCAATCACTACAATTTATTATCTCCAGTAGCACCTCTACTGAGAAAGAAAGCTCAATAGCCTGATACGGCATATCAACATAATATCTTTACTTTATTAGCCTGATACGGCAATGGGGAAGTGCTCCAGCCTGCGCTAAGTAGGCCTATTTTTAAAGTTCCATGTCTCTCCTGTTATTTTTTTTTTTTTAAGTCTTATATGTACCACATACTATCCTCATGGCTTCATGCTTTAGAAAAGTTAACAAAGAAACTTGGATTAGGGATGATCTCCAGCAATCAAATTTTGTTTTTTGGAGATAAAGCAAAAAAAGTTATAATATATCAATTCCCTGTATGTACTTTTAATGTAAACAAACACGCAAATACAATATAATATTGACAATATGTTAGTATCCAGTGAACGATTTGTCTATGAACAATTTGTTGCTAAACGAATTGTCAATGAACAACTTGTCGTGTGAACGATTTGTCGTGTGAACGATTTGTCGTGAGCCAACTGTCGGTGAACAAGTTGTCTGTGAGCCAGTTGTCGGTGAGCAATATGTAGGTTGATGGAATAGTCGTTACCGATTTGTCGGTGAATGAAATGTTAGTGAATGATTGTCGTGTCCTTGTCTGAGACGGCTGTGAATAACAGTGTCGTAGGTTTTATTTCGGAGTTTTCATCTCCTAGACTGGCTGCAAACCAAGGCCATAGAGCCCAGTCTGAGACTGGGTGCAAATCAAAGCCATAGAGCCCAGCCTGAGACTGGCTGCAAACCAAGGCCATAGAGCCCAGTCTGAGACTGGCTGCAAACCAAAGCCATAGAGCCCAGTCTGAGACTGGCTGCAAACCAAGGCCATAGAGCCCAGTCTGAGACTGGCTGCAAACCAAAGCCATATAGACCAGCCTGAGAATGGCTGCAAACCAAGAATTTAGATTTAAGAAAAACAACATAGAATTACTACATTGTCATGTACTTAAAAGTTTCTGACACGACGAAATTGGGATATATTTTTATATCTTGTGAAGGCCCCTTTCTTGTGGAAATCCCAGGGTTGTAGACCCATCTGCCCTCCCTTAAATCCGGCCCTTGTAATTACGACTATATTACAAGTATTAATTGAGTAAAATGCTTTTGGCTAAGGCAGTTTAATTAGACCCCATAACCTTTTTGTATTTGTACAGCTCCCGTTTTTGTGGGTTCTATAAGTATTTCCAACTCAGAGCAAGACCGGCCGTAAGTAATGGAGGCCCTAAGGTGAATTGAATTTTGTGGCCCTTAATGAAAAAAAGAAAGAAAGAGAATTGCACAATTTTATTAAAAGCCTTATTTATACGCTAGTCAAATCTTTGTTCAAAAGTTGATAGTGCTCAGAAAACTGGGTGTCCCATGCACGATTTATTATAAAGCTGAATTTTGCTAAAATTCGTATACTTTCAAGCTTGCGAAGTATTTTGTTCGGATAAGAAAAATGATTTAGAAGCTAAGTTAAAAAAAAAGGAAAAAAAAGGTAAAACACTTGACTTCGGAACCGGGGTACCGGGCACTGGCGGATCCAGGGGGGGGGGGGCGGACGAATTTTACTATAGAATTTACACAATTTGTATACGAATTTATTACTTATGTTAATAATATCTACTAATTATTTATATTTCAACCTATTTTTAGATTATTTCGCCACCCCCTTCTAGTATTTTGGCCGATGTGGTAGAGTCGGGTGGGGGCTATGGTATCAATCCGCTCCCCCCACCATAAACTTTCGAGTTGGGGGAGCGGTCCTATTTATTTGTAGAAATCACAGCTTGCTAACAGAATCAATTAAATATCTATATGATTTAAACTTGTTATTTTAACCGGTCTTTATATTATGTCGTTCACCTGTTGGCCGATTGGAAGGGGAGGAGCGAATACCTCCACTGCCCTTCCCATCTAAACCCTTTAAGTGGGGGGGGGGGGGCGGTCCTACATTTATGGAGAAATCATAGTATATGAACAAAATTAGTCGAATATCTATATTATATAAACAGGTGGAAGTGCGATACATGCAATCACCTTACCCCATCGGACAAACCAATACTTTTTCTTTTTGTATTATAGTAAGAAATTACAAAATTAAAAACAATCTGTCACTAATATAATTTATATATGCTATAAAGTAAATTCTTATATCGAGTCGCCCAACCCCTATTCTTTAATGCAAAATGCAATCATTAGCAGAAATTATAAAAAGGAGCGAGGATTAATCGTTTTCATTTTACCGCCCTTCCCCTTTCCAGATAGAGTCTGTGTAATTTCATATGAATTTATCATAACTATTTTAAGAAAGACTTTGCATTGGAAAAGTTATAATTCAAACGAAATTTTTCAATATAACAGTCAAGGTTGAGTTCAAAAGCCAGATAATCTTTTCCTAGTCGACTTTTTCCAACATTTACTCTATCTCATATTTTTCTAGTTAAATAAATTTAGTACTATAACTCACAATTTATAATTGAATTCTATTGAATATTATTAATCGAATTTTTTTTCGGCGGCGATCCTAGAACCTTAATTTAAATATGTGGGGTATCTTATCTTTTCAAAGAACAAATTGGTTGTATTTGCAATGCATGAAGAGACTATAAATGCATATTAGAATATTTTTCCACATTATTCAAAAGGTCCTTTATAATAGAATGAATAATGAGCTTTAGGTCAGGAGAATGCGTTTCTGCAGTGAAGAATGCAAGAAAACGCTTTCGGCGTCGGGGCTTCGCGCCGAACCCCACTGATAAATAAGCTGTAGATGTCAGGGGAATGCGTTTCTGCAGTGAAAAATACAAGAAAACGCTTTTGGGTATCGGGGCTTTGCCCCGAACCCCACTGAGTAAGCTTACTGCGCTCTCCCAGACCCCCAAGCTTGCAAGAGAAAGGCCTCAATATGACCTCTGGGTCCACCCAGCTCTAATGGGTACCTGACTTGAGTTGGGGAAAAGTAAAGGCGGTTGGTCGTTGTGCTGGCCACATGACATCATCGTTGACCGTTGGCCACAGAACCAGATGACCTTTACGTTATCTGCCCTATAGACCACAAGGTCTGAAAGGGGAACTTTACTTTACTGATCCCTGAAGAAATGTCTTTGCGAGCCATGAGGACCTTGTGATGTGGCCAAAGAGTTTGAGTTAAAGTTTTTTTTGACAATGGTTAGCAGGTCATCTTGCAGTATTAATTCTGCTTCTACTCTTCGTTCGTGATGCTTTCTTTGTCAGTGACACCTAAAACTGTATCAGGTCGTTAGTCGAACTAACTCTACAACAGTAGCGGCAAAAGTTTCGACATAAGCACGTCTCTTCTTTTTATATCGAGGGAGGTTAGGGTTAGGGTTAGGGTTAGGGTTGTAGTTATTAATAGTTTGTAGTTCATAGTCTCTTTATTCTTTCTGAAACGATTGAAACTTACATATTTTTTACCTGCCATAGCGGACCACTTCGGGGACCATTTTGAGTTTGTGTTTCCACACAAACTGTCTTTTTAGCCTTGTTCTTACACCAATTCTTTTTCCGTGCCACAATTTAAGAACGCACCTTTGTTGCAAAATTGCTTTTTTGCTTTTGCTGGACCTTTTTACAAAGCTTATATCACCTCACTCTGTCTGTCTGTCTAGCCAAAAGTTTGTACACGTTATTTCTCCGACACTAAATCTCGGATTAATCTGAAATTTCGCACAATTATTTCATTGACCTGACAACACAAGAATCAATAAAAAAAGAAAGCAATTATTTAATTAACTATTGGTAATAAATTTGTTTTCAGACAAGGGAATGAAATAGTAATTGACTCAAGTGATGGTATAAGCTGAATTACTCCCTGTTACAGTTTTTTACTATATCTAGATTTCAAAAGCTCTCTGAAACTACTTTAGTTTCTCTCCACGTCTATGTGACCCTGGGTTCAGCTGTAATTACATCAAACACTTAACAACTCGATCAAAACACAGAAACTTTATTTAACTTCATAGCCCATATCACACGTTGGTCTCTCCTCTCAAACTAACACACTTCCGGTCATTCATGCATACGTTCCAACATACATATATGTAATAATAAATTATACACACATACAAAGATTCATCGTTACAGTTCCCTGTATAATAAGCTGCCGTCTCAGGCTAAGTGAACACACACATGAAATGGTTTTTCTGAGAAGGTTTTACCTCACAAATTCGAATTCATGTCGCTCCTTTTTTTTTAAATCTTTATTTTTATAAATGCTATTTTATTGTTAGTCTAGATCTATTTCCAACTTAATTACATGACTTATCCAAACTACTTAGCTTTTTTTTTTTTATATTTTAAAAAAGTTTTTTTTTTGTTTCCGTTATAGTGAATGTTTCGTTTCGGCATCTTTGGTGGGACAATTTTTTTTAACCAATGCTTGGGGCGAGTATGTGAACTGTTACTACAATATCGCAGAAGTTTCACTGCCATAGTCTTCTAGAGTAGTATTGCAAGGTATTCGTCTTCTGCGACTCTACAAGGTACTAGTGTTGGGGCTAAATTTTGGGTTTGTATTGAAGCTAGATGTGGCTTGTATTATCTGAAGACGTTACGACCTGATAAGAAAATGCGGGCCTGTAGTAACCTTACTAGCTATGACAAATGTGGGAAGGTGCGCACAATGTTTTGAGTAGTTTCTATAGAGTCATTCATTGTTAATACACTTTGAAATATGTTGTAATAGTAATATAATTGCATTAAACAATGGAAAAAAAACATCGCACTAAATGTTATAATAATTATTTAAAGTTATATTGACTTTGTTAATAGCTCGTCCGTTATTCATTATAAGCATGAATGTGTGTACACTAGTCTAGTATGTCAGGGGTCCGGGTCAACGAGTCAAGGCTTAAAAGACAAACCTGACACCCTATTCTATAAACTATATAACAAAAGCAAAATTATTGAAGTAAAACTTAACACCACGGAACGTTGAAAGCACAATACTTACAAAAATCCACTAATACATTAGATCTATTGTTTCAATACTCTATTCACGCTAGAACTTCGTGAAACCTGGATCCAGGAACTTGGACAGCTGATCTCAAAAACGGCTTTAAGGATTTCCTTAGAAATTTGACAGTTGATGTATATTGCTGAGAAAATAATTACTAGCTCGTTAGCCACATGGGAAAAACTCTCTTTATACATAGACTAAAGGCTCTGTTGTTTTTAAAATGTAATAAGTCCATTTCATTTTGTGCGTGGCAGCTTAGTGGTGGGATGGGGTCATATACACATACGTATACATTCATGCATATATATACAATAATATATATATATATATATATATATATCATGGGCGTAGCCAGGATTTTTTTTCGGGGGGGGGGGGTTAGGGGGGGATTTTTTTCTAGCCCCCCTGCGATAAAAAATATTTATATGTATGTATGTGTGTGTGTATATAATCTTTATTACATTCTGACCCATCATTCTTTCGGAAGACGCTTATTGTGCCCTAGAATAGGTTCTTCCTGGAGTTAGTGGAAAATCTTAGACTCCCCGCCATTGCTAGCAAGGGGGTCTGGGGGAGCGCTAGGAGCTCCCCCAGTGCGGGGTGGACCCCCGCCGCCAAGCACTATTTCTGGTATTGAGAGCCAACAAAATGCATATTCTGAGGTATCTACAGTGCATTTTCCTGCTATTGAAAAGTTTTATTTTAAAAACCTTATGTGCTATTCTTACTGACTTAGACCCTCCCGCGCCATTCGACGCATTTGCCGTTAAGCTGTTTCCACAAAAATATGTCACTGGTAATGTCTGAGGCCTCTTCCCACCTGCTCTGAGGACATCCATGAATGTGTGGCGCCAAATTGTACTATGATGTCATCGCAACTCTTCTTATGCCTAATTCATTTTGTCGGAGAACATGTCCCGCAAACCTCATACGACGCTCTGTCACAATCTTATTAAGGAGTTGACTCCCAGTTCGGCAAAGGATTTCCTTGATTTAGACCCGATCGCTATAACTGACTCCTAAAATCTGTCTTAGCCATCTTTGTTGAGCCACTTTTAGTGTTTTATTCACTGCACTTTATTGATTGAGCCCCTCCATTGGTAGAACCTCTATTGAATACGCTCTTAGAATTAAGTGACTGTAGTTTGCAATAGATTTTATATCGAAAAGGGAACTTTTATCGTCAAAATCATCTGTTGGGGGGTTTAAACTAAAAAATCTCTGGAGTTATTGGGTTTTTTAAAATTCAAAACCCCATTTAGCTACGATAATAGAATTTAGTAACTGTAGTTTGCTTTAGAATAATATTGAAGATAGAGGTTTTCCACCTCAAAATGCTCTGTAGGGGGATTTTAAACTCAAAACCATCTGGAGTGGTTTTAAACCTTTTAAAAAAGCCATCTGTAGGAGAGGAATTTAAACTCAAACCCCCCAATTGTCTTGGCTACGCTCAAATAATTTTAGTGTGTCATTTGCTTTTTTTTTTATATTGAAGAAGTATTTTTTAGCAGCAAACCACTCTGAAGGGGGATTTAAACTCAAAACTCCAATTGGCAACGCTCATAGCATTTTGAGTGCGTAATTTGCTTTTTTCTTACATTGAAGATGTATTTTTTAGCTTCAAACCTCGCTTGCGGAGGGTTTAAACTCAAAACCCCTTTGGCTACACTCATTGATTTCTGAGTTTGTAATTTTCTTTTTTTATATTGAAGAGGTATTTTTTAGACTCAAAGTCAACTGGAGGGGAGTTTCAACTCAAAACCCCTTTGAATACACTCATAACATGTTGAGTGTATAATTTGCTTTGTTTTTAATATTAAAGAGGTATTTCTAGCCTTAAACCCCTCTGAAGGGGGGTTTAAATTCAAAACTGAGTCAAAACCCATTTAGCTACGCTCATAAAATTTTGAGTGCGTAATTTGCGTTTTTTTTATACCGGTCATTGAAGAAGTATTTTTTAGCTTCCAAACCCTACTGAAGAGGGGGTGGGGGTTAACTCAAAACCCCTTTGGCTACGCTCATAGAATTTAGAGTGTGTAATTTTCTTTTTTTATATTGAAGAGGGGCTTTATCGTAAATTTTGGAGGGGGTTTAAAAATCAAAATCTTCCTTAACTGTGCGCGTGAAATTTGGGGGATCGTCGTTTGCATTTTTTGGTTTTGTGTTATAGAAGAGGGGAATTAAACTGCGAAAACCCCTGTTAGGGGGGTTTTAAACTCGAACCCCCTTGGTAGGGGGTTTTAAACACAAACCCTTCCTGGTAGGTTTTTTTTAAACTCAAAACGCCCTGGTAGGGGTTATAAACTCAAAAACCCCTGGTAGGGGGGGGTTTAAACTCAACCCCCCTGGTAGGGGGTTTAAAACTAAAAAACCCCCATGATAGGGATTTTAAACACAAAAACCCCTGGTAGGGGGTTTTAAACTTAAAACCTCTTTTGCTGTGCTAGGGCAAGTGATGGTTTAGTATTAAAATCTCAGCTAAAATAAACAAAATCAAAGCAAAAATCAGTCACTAAATTCCGATCCCCCCCCCGGGGGGGATTTCATTTCGGGGGGGGGGTTGAACCCCAAACACCACCCCTGGTTACGCCCATGATATATATATATATATATATATATATATATATATATATAAATTCAGACCTCTTCTCTCGATGCATGCAATTTATTTATGTTACGATGGTAAATGGTGTGGCAGCATAATTTTGACAAACATTGGAAATATTAAGAGCAAAAAAAGGAGGTCAACTCAACGGTAATACATATAAATTAGTTAAAACAGGTTACCTCCCTTGCGAAACTTTTTAAAGCATTTTTTAAAAACGTTAAACGTTATGTAATTGTAGAGGGCTCTATCGTCACGTCCTTCATCAAACGCCCTACAAGGTGGCAGAGACGACATCGATCTGCAAATAATTGTACTACACCTTCAGGCAGCTATTAAATCAACTCTGGATTAAACCATTTAAAAAGGTATCACTGGTATGAAGTCTTACAGTGCATTCGTTTCAATCAGACTTTCTAAGATAAAATGGTATGTTCACCTCGCAGGTCTTCCAGTCTAGACTTAGAGACTGAATGGATTAAATAAGGTCCTCAGCCCCACTCCATTCCGTTTGATCATCTTAAGAGCTGAGCCGAAGGCTCTTCGAGCTCTAAGTTAAAAAAAACAAAACCCGTTTGAGCGTCAAACAGTAAAAAAAGAAACAACCTGTGTGAACACACAGTTCTGTTTGGAAGATATCCAATTCAATGGCTATGTAAGCATTGCTATTTCCGATGCATCTGGTCCCCGAGTGCATGGGCTAGACATGGCCGAAGACCGAGTACACCGGGAACCTCCGCCATTTTCCTATGTTGTACCAAGCTAACCATGGGGAACACGCAATTAATGTAACGGTCCTTTGAGGAACGGCGCATGGATTTTCAACAGTTTTGTCAGGGCTCTCTTTCAACTCCGCTCCGTGCAATGGGTTGGCTCTTGCCTACCCGTGGACACCCTCATGGGAGTTTTGTTTTGCTACCCATTTAGCCTAACCACTACCTCTAATGGTCGTCTCCACACGAGCGCCACAGTGAGGCAGAGTAGCGTGCTCGCGCCACTCCATTCCTGACCTATGAATAGCACTGAATATTATACATTCAAACTGTGATTTCCAACCAAATTTTAGGCAGGTAGAACTTGGATAAGTTAGCACTTCTTGCTTAATGTTGCACTTCTAGGCTAAAGTAGCACTTCTTGCTTAATGTTGCACTTCTAGGCTAAAGTAGCACTTCTTGCTTAATGTTGCAATTCTAGGCTAAAGTAGCACTTCTTGCTTAATGTTGCACTTCTAGGTTAAAGTAGCACTTCTTGCTTATTGTTGCACTTCTAGGCTAAAGTAGCACTTCTTGCTTAATGTTGCACTTCTAGGCTAAAGTAGCACTTTTTGCTTAATGTTGCAATTCTAGGCTAAAGTAGCACTTCTTGCTTAATGTTGCAGTTCTAGGCTAAAGTAGCACTTCTTGGCTACGGTAGTAATACCAATGTATTCATTCTAGACTAAGGTCGCACTTCTTGATTAATGTAGCAACTCTATCCTATGCTAGCACTTTTTGGTAATGTTGAAATTCTAGGCTAAGATAGCACTTCTTGGCTAGGTTAGCACTTGTAGGTTAAGATATCACTTCTTGATTAATGTAGCAACACTATGCTAAGGTATCGCTTCTTGGAATTGAGATTCTAGGCTAAGATAGCACTCCTATGGTATCACTTCTAGGCTATGGCAGCACTTCAGATTAATGTAGCAACTCTGCTAATGTAGCACTTTTTGATAATGTTGATAATGTTGAAATTATTGGCTAAGTTAACACGTCTCGTCTGAGGTATGAGGTATCACTTCTAGGCTAAGGTATCACTTCTAGGCTAAGGTAGCACTTCTTGGCTGTAATGATAAAACAAAGGCTGAAGGAGTAACCATGATGTCGGAAGAGCCTGCCAGGTTGGCTGTGTTCCCTGGCTCGAGGGGTACTATTGCATTCGTTCTTGCCACACGTCGAGCGCAGACGAAGAACTTTTGGAAACCTCCGCGAAAGTTTCTGTTGTAGATGATGTTGAGAAGAAAATTGTAGACCGTGCTGAACACAGCCAGCGCCAGCCGCAACATCTGCACGGAACTCTCAGCATCAGTGACGTCACTTGCTCCGGTGATTTTCTGAAGATAATACACACATATATATCATTAGCGTTAATAAGAAAATTAAGGCCTTCCATTTCATATAAACATGGATACATGTGTAAGTCAATCTATTGGTAGACTAAATCTTGCTTTTGGTGAGTAGCTAGTTTTATTCGTTGAATTGTATACATAAAGATATTTACTTATTTTATTTCATACTTTTCTGAATTTTCTGTTTGTTTTAAATATTGAAAATGATACGCAGACACTTCATACGTAATATATACATGGGCGTAGCCAGGGGGGGTTGAACCCCCCCCCCCCCGAAATGAACCCCCCCCCCCCGAAATGAACCCCCCCCCCCAGTGCCATTAGTGACTGATTTTTTTCCTTTGATTTTGTTTATTTTAGGTGAGATTTTTATATTAAACCATCACTTGCCCCAGCGCAGCCAAGGGGGTTTTGAGTTTAAAACCCATAGCAGGGGGTTTTGCAGTCAAATTCCCCTCTTCTATAAAACAAAACAAACAAAAAAAAAAAAGCAAATGACAATTCCAAGAGCAGAGCTAAGGAAGGTTTTGATTTTAAAACCCCCTCTTCAATATAAAAAAGCAAATTACACACTGAGAATGCTATGAACGTAGCCAAAGCGGGTTTGAGTTTAAACCCCCTTTTAGTGGGGTTTAAAGCTAAAAAAATACATCTTCAATATAAAAAAAAGCAAATTACACACTCCAAATTCTATGAGTGTTGCCAAAGGGGCTTTTGAGTTTTGAGTTTAACCCCCCTCCCTTCCGCTTTCAGTGGGGTTTGAAGCTAAAAAAATTCCTCTTCAATATAAAAAAAAGCAAAATCTTTGAGAGTAACCAAAGGGCTTTTAAGTTTAAACCCCCCTTCAGCGGGGTTTGAAGCGAAAAAATACCTCTTCTATAAAAAAAAAAGCAAATTACACACCCAAAATGCTATGAGCGTAGTCAAAGAGGATTTTGAGTTTAAACCCCCCTTCATCGGGGTTTGATGCTAAAAAATACCTCTTCAATATAAAAAAATCAAATGTAAATTACACACTAAAATTCTTTGAGCTTAACCAAAGCCAAAGGGTAGTTTTGAGTTTAAATCCTCTCTTCCAGATAGCTTTTTTTTTTTTAGTTTAAAACCACTTCAGATGTTTTTGAGTTTAAAATCCCTCTATAGAGATTTTTGAGGTTGAAAGCCCCCTCTTCAATATTATTCTAAAGCAAACTACACTCACCAAATTCTATGAGCGAAGCTAAATAGGGTTTAAAAAAAACTCCAGAGGTGTTTTAGTTTAAAACCCCACAACAGATGATTTTGACGTTAAAACTTCCATTTTCGATATAAAATCTAAAGCAAACTATTGTCACCTAATTCCAAGAGCGTAGCCAAGAGAGGTTACAAAATTTCTACCAGTGGCTGGACTCCATTAATAAAGTGCAGTGGATAGTCATCTGCCGAAATTGAAAAAGACTAAATGTGGCTCAACAAAGATGGCTGACGGATTTTAAAAGTCAGTTATAGATAATGGGTCTCAAACAAGGAAATGCTATGCCGAACTGGGAGTCGACCCCTTGGTAAGGTTGTGACAGAGCGTCGCATGAGGTTTGCGGAACATGTATTCCGACAAAATGAATTACGCATAATAAGAGTTGCAAGGACATAGAGGCCATTACGAGGAAATCACAAACAGAAACATCCTAGTACAACTTCACGCCACACTTTCATAGAAGTCCTCAGAGCAGGTGGGAAGAGGCTTCAGACATTGCTAGTGACAGATTTTTTGTGGAAACAGCTTGCCGCCCAAAGAGCCGAACGGCGCGGGAGGATCTAAGTAAGTGAGAATAGCACAACTGTTTAATAGCAGAATAATGCACTGTAGATACCTCAGACTATGCATTTTTGAGGCTTCAATACCGGAAATAGTACTTGGCGGCGGGGCTCCGTCCCGCGTTTGGGTAGCTCACAGCGCTCCCCCAGACCCCATTGTTTTCCAGGACGGGGAGTCTACAAATTTTTCACTAACTCCAGGAAGAACCTATTCTAGAATTGTAATGAAACAACAAATACTAGTATACCAATAACATGGCTTTATTCGACAAAATTAGACTACAGTAAACAGTGAATGAAGCCAGCACGTCTCGCATAACACTGATGCAGTACTATACACACACACACACTGGACATGAAACACACACTGGGCATGACCTTCTGACACGCTGGACGCACGCAGAAAATCAACTCAGTTACACTAAATTCACCCCGCCTAAAAGTTATAGGAACATCAACATGTAAAAATAGTGAAGGACAACGATATAGGTGGCCTTAGTATCCCTACAGAATACTTACAGAGTTACTCTATTGAAAAGCATTGTATAACTCTAAACAAACACGTTATACACTATAAAATTATCAGTCCCTAAGTGTCATATTATGCATACAAATGTTAGGTTAGACCAGTAGAGATAGTAGTCTTGAATAATAATGTAATAAGTAATACAATACAAAAGTCTAACTAGAAAAGCTATACACTGTAAAATGATCAGTTCTAAGTGTGTCATATTAAGCCTACAAATACTGAGTTAGAACTTGTGATATGGAAAAATAATTTAATAAATGTTAGACCTTATAATTAGTTCTGTTTGTTCTTGGTCTTAGGTTATATCTACCAGGACCAATACTGCCGTCGCTTTGAGTTGGTGACGGCGTCTCTCTAACCGGAGACTCAGCCCCTGTATTTACTTCTTATTGATGTCCATTTTCCCCCTGTTGTACATGTGTGTTAGGAGCACCCATTGGTTCCATAGTCACATGGTCAATAGGCATCTGTGTGATAGGGTTTGTCTCCGGCTCAAGGTCTTCATGTTCCATATGTTGATACACCTCTGATTCTCCCTCTCTTGGAGTGGGGGCCAAATGTCCCAGTGACACTGTTTCTTCTCTTCCATCAGGAAGTCTTACAATGGCATACTGTGGGTTGCATGTGATTAAGTCCACAGCTATTGTATCATCGTCATATTTTGATGTACGGACTCCCTTTTTTAACAACACTTTTCCTGGTTGAGTTAACCATGTCGGGAGTGATTTGCCGAAGGTGGACCTGCGATAGAACTTGAATATTCTCTCGTGCAGTGTCTCGTTTGTAGCGGTACAGAGCAGAGAACGAAGAGAGTGCAGGGCTTGGTTTAACACCTTCTCCCATTTGGAAACCGGGAGTCCTTGAGTTTTTAAGGCCAGAGTTATTAGCCTTTCTACTTGAGAGTTCCCTCTTGGATTATAGGGGATCGACCTGCTTGTGGCCACCCCTCTCTCGTGTACAAATTCCTGCACCTCTCTTGACATGAATGAGGTACCTCTATCAGAGTGTACATAGTCAGGCATTCCGAATAGTCCAAATAAATTATCTAGACATCTAATTACTGTTGAAGCCGACATATCAGAACAGGAGTATGCAAACGGGAATCTTGAAAATTCGTCAACTATGGTTAGCAGGTATGTGTTCCGAGATGTAGAAGGGAGCGTCCTTTGAAGTCCCTACTTAGTCTCTGGAAAGGCTGCATGCCTTAATTAAATTTCCATTAGAATTACTGAAATATCTGGGTTTTACTTCGGCACAGATTCTGCACTGGTTGACAACCAGCCTGACATCTTCACAAGAGAAAGGTAAGTTTTCCCTCGCACTAAATGCCATAGTCTTGTTACTCCCGGATGACACAGAGAGTCATGGAGCAGTTTCAATTCATTTCGACTCATAGCTGACACACACCCGTTTCTAAAAAACGTATCAGCCGCTACATTGTTTTTGCCTGGTCTATACAAGACATCGTAGTGGAAACAGATCAGTTCTAGTCTCCACCTTTGGATTTTTTCAATCTTTATTTTTCCTTTGCTCTGTTTATCGTACATGAAGGCCACAGAGCGTTGATCCGTGACAAGGGTAAAGCGATTTCCTACTAAGTAGTGGTGCCATTTCCTTAAAGATTCTACAATGGCGTAGGCTTCTTTTTCTATTGCTGAGTGCCGCCTTTCACTTTTAGAGAACGCCACGGGGCGGCCATCCTGGTTGAGGGTGTCAGCTATTGCAACATCTGAAGCGTCTGTTTCAACCGTCAGAGGTCGAGTATAGTCGATGGTGAAGATGGCAGCTTTCTCCAGCTTTAATTAGTTAAAGGCTGTCTTTACTGTTTCTGAAAGAGGAAACGACGTGGTATTTGCCAAAACATTTATTTTGTTAGAAAAATTTGGGATCCACTGTGAGTAGTACGCCAACATGCCCACGATCCTTTTTTGTGAGCGCATATCATGAGGGGGTGGAAGGTTTCTTAAAGCCTGGAATCTTTCAGGGTCTGGCTTGAGTAGGCCTTTAGAAATTTCGTATCCCAATAGGCAAACTTTGTCAGTGGCTATCGTACTTTTGTCTTCATTAAATGTGATCCCATACTTTCTAGAAGCATCTAGAAATCTTTGCAAATTCTCATCGTGCGACTCTTTATCATGACCACATACCGTTACATTGTCCACGTATGCAAAGGTGTCCTGCAACTTTTCATTCTCAATAATTTATTTATTGTTCTCTGAAAGCATGCAACTCCATTGGTAACACCGAAAGGGATGCGACAGAACTGGTAGAGTTTGCCACATGCCTCAAATGCAGTAAAAGGCCTTTCCTCAGTCTTGATTGGTATTTGATGGTAGGCACTTTTGAGGTCTAGAGTACTAAAAACGGAATAATTGGATATCTGTTCTACCAGTTCATCGACTCGTGGCATTGGGTATGCATCCAGTTAGGTGAAGCGATTTATTGTTTGACTGTAATCAATGACCATTCTTTTATGTCTCTCGTTTGTTGTCACCAGCACCTGTGCTCTCCATGGAGACCTAGAGGGTTGAATGATTTTGTCCGAGAGGAGTTTTCTAACTTCAGACTCAATAAATTTGTTATCAACTATTGAGTGCTTTCGGGACTTAGTAGCCACCGGTCTGCAGTCAGAAGTTAGATTACTGAATAGGCTCTGTGTTTCGACTCGTGCTGCTTTAAGACCACAGATGTGTAAGGGATTGCGTTTTCCTCCGTACGGTATGGTCAATTCCTAATGAAGACTTATAAAGTCTACACCAAGTATTACATTCGAGCACAATCCAGCAAGTATAGAAAGTTTGACCTTTTTGTAGTGATCTCCCTTGTACTGGACATCGGCAAATGTATGTCCTAATGTCTTTTCAGAAAGATGTGTAGTGGCCATGAATATTCTGTTTGTAGACGGGCGTACTGGCCATTTATTTCTCTTGACGATGGCTTCTGATATGTAGCTTTCACAGCTGCCAGTGTCTATGAGAGCTTGCAACACCAACCCGTTGACGTTCACTTGAGCCGTAGACTGTGTAAGCCCAGAGAAATGCGTTGATGACAAGGTACAAGGAGTTATCACACTGGTCAGTGATATTGTGCTGGCAGCTTTGGTGGCTGTTGTTTTACTAGATTTACAAACAGTTTGGAAGTGTCCCTTTTTACCGCACTGATGACATAATGCATTTCGAGCAGGGCATTCAGTCCTAGAGCGTCTACCACAGAAGTGTAGCATAGCGACTTAATGGCATTCAATTCCTGGTCTTCATTAGAAATGTATGTTTCTAGATGGGAGTGAGTTGGCGTTTTCATTGCCCCACAAGAGATTTCGTTCGTTGAATTGTTAGCCTGAGCATGCGTTGTGGCAGTTTCTAACACTCTAGCTTCGTCAAAAGCGCTTTGTAGAGTAAGAGATATCTTTTCCAGTAACCGCTGTCTAATAGTGTTGGATGCCAGACCAGTTATGAAGGCGTCTCTAATGCAAATGTCTCTGTGCTGTTCTGCCGTTACTTCTTTAAAGTCACAGTCCCGGGCCAGGCTTCGCAACTTTAGCATAAAGGACTCTACCGTTTGGCCCGGCTGCTGTTTACATGTGGCAACCAAATGTCTAGCAAAAATGTCATTGTTTACCTTAATATCAGTTGTCTTGAGTGTGTCTATGGCCATTGAATAGGACGATACATCACTGATGAGCATATAAACCGTAGCAGCAGATACGTGATTCTTCAACAACTTTAGTTTAAAGTCTTCGTTAATTTCTGAAATGCGTCCTACCAGTGAATCCATTTTTCTGAGGCCAGAGGAGCATTAGGATCAATGTCCAACTCTTTCGGTCTGAATAATTTATCCATTGTAGATTAAGGAATCCAACACTAATCCAGATACATAATTTTGTCGAATAAATTGTAATGAAACAACAAATACTAGTATACCAATAACATGGCTTTATTCGACAAAATTAGACTACAGTAAACAGTGAATGAAGCCACGCTGGACGCACGCAGAAAATCAACTCAGTTACACTACAAGGGTATAATAAACGTCTTCCGAAAGAATGAAGAGTCAGAATGTGATAAAGATTAATTATATACATACACACACACACACACACATATATATATATTATATTTTTTTCGCCCGGGGCGGAAGGTGAGGGGGGAGGAGAAAAAAAAATCCCCCCCCCGAAAAAAATCCTGGCTACGCCCATGAATATATATATATCTTTATATCTATATATATAGATAGATAGATAGGTACATAGATAGATATTGTACATTTCAATTTTACCCTCAATACATTGTTCACTTTTGTAAGTCAGTCAGGTTTATATATTTTTTAAACATTATATCTATATTGTTAAACTACATGACATATGAAGCTTGCCATCAATTTAACTATAACAATCTGCTGTGGCTAAATAACACTAGCCATAGCAGGATTCACACACACACATACACACACATACATACACACACAAACACCCCACACATACATACATACATATATATTAAATATATATAAAGCTTAAACCAATTTATGTCCACTCTGTCTGACTGTCTGGTAAAAGTTTGTACTTTTTTTTCCCACACTTTTTCCAGGATCAAGTTTAAACTTTGCACAATTATTCATTGTCGTAGATAATACATGAATATATAGAAAAATAAATAAATTAATTACTAGGAATGAATTATTTTGTTTGATACCGACAAGGGAAGTTAATTCTTCAGTATTCAGAGAAATGGCTAATTGTACACGTTATTTCTCCCATACCTATCTTTGATCTAGTTGAAACATAAAAAAAAAAAATTTATTGTATTTAAAAAAAACCAACATGAGTCAAGTTTGATATTGAAAAGGGGAAACAACATTTCTATTTTTGATAGATTGTTGTAAATGTGGAGTTCTTCCCCTCATATATACATATTTCTTACAAGGTAATTTTTCTACTTTGCTAGTTTTAAAATAGAATTAGTAATCATAATCAGGTTTTAAATGCGAGAGACAAAAAAATGTTACAAAATTATTTCTTCATGCTAGGTCATGAACACAAAATCCTGTCACTCAAAGGAAATATTCTCTTTCTAAAAGAATTTAAAATTCTCTGGAACTATTGACATTTACTCGTTGAAGTTACAAAACTTTACAAATATTCAGCCATTTTTTTTCTGTAGTCGTGTAGTGTAGCGTTTATTTGAAATCGGAATCCTATGTACTTGATGTGCTGCCTTACGATCGTCTTATTCCTAGAATACACACACACATAATACTTTATTTTTACAATACTATTTAAGTATTTACTTGTATGAGCAGCAGTACAAAGCAAGACATCTATGAACCAATATTCAACCCCAGGCATGTCAAATATGGCGTTCGGGGGCCGCATGCGGTCCGCGACCACTTTGCATGCGGCCCGCTTGGTCACCTCGAAAATTATCAAAATAATTCTAAACTATTACGCTGGAAAATAAGAGATGACAAGCTACTTGAATTGAAAAATAGTATTTGTTAAACTGAATAACGAGGGTGAGTCTGCAGTGTAAGCCTGCTACATTTTGTCAAACTTAATTGCTTAACTGCAAGTTCTAGTAAATCATTTAGTGAAGGTGATTTTATTAAGGAATGTGTCGTGTCGTTAAAGCTGCGTAAGTAATTTGTCCAGAAAAGGTGAAAGCTTTCAAAGAAATAGCGTTAACTAGTGACATTGTGGCAGATAGAATAAATGACACGTCAGTCAGCTTGCGTGAACAATTAAAGAACAAAATAGCTGATTTTGAATTATTTTCATTGGCTCTCTATGAGTCATCTGATGTAAAGGGTGCGGCACAGTTGGCTATACTCATAAGGACCTGTGACAGGAATTTTGACATACACGAGGAACTACTTGAGTTCTGTTCTATGCATAACACCACAACATGCGAGGATGTTTTTTTGAGAAATAACAGAAGTTGATATTGCAGTACAATATACCTTTGGTAAAGCTAGCTAGTCTTACAACCAAGATGAAATAAAATGGTTTTGATGCAAAGCTGCTTATAAAAATTAGAGAGACTGATGCTTATTTTAAATTTGCTCTTTTTCAGTGCGTCATTCACCAAGAAGCATTATGCGCACAGCAATGACAATTCCAACATGTAATAAGACCGGTTTCGGTCGCTATCAATTTAAATCGTGCCCGTGGATTAACTCCTCGCCAATGTCCAATGTTTCTGGATAACATTGGGCAGAATCCGCTCGTTTTTCTGTTTTAAAGTATTGAAGAGATTTTTTTTGCACTGCGTGAATAAATTGTATTGTTTCTGAACATGAAAGGTGAACCTGTTGAACATTTCCAAACTGACGAATGTGTTCAGGATTTGGTATTTGCAGTTTATCCCACTGGTCACCTGCAAGACTTGAATTTGAAACTTCAAAATAAATAAAAAATTGTCACAACTGCGTGTAATCATGTGAAATGTTTTCAAGCACAATTACGACTGTGGATAAACCAAATATGAAGTGAAAATCTTGTTCACTTCTCAACGTGTCAGGAAGTAAAAAGATTAAATACGGCTACAACATTTGGTAAATATGTCTTACTCCTGGAATCGTTAGTAGATGCTTTCAATGACCGTTTTCGTGACTTCGTTTCATACGAGCAAGAATTTTCGTTGTTTTTATCTCCATTTTCATTTGCTCCTTAAAATGCTCTGGTAATTTTTTATTACTCGATAGTACTACGAATCTAGCTAACTAAACGACATGTATGCTATTCATTATTGTATTCTATTGTATTGTTTCTAATCTTATACTCTTAAGCGAGCAATTCTTGTATGTATGTATATATATTTATATATATATAAATTTTATTTGGAAAACGGCTCTAACGATTTTCTTTAAAATTTCACGGTATGTGCATAATAGTGAGAAAAAAAAAATCTCAGCTCATTGGTCACATCGGGAAAACTCGAGGTCGACCGTTATATCGGTTTGAAAATGGCTCATTATCGAAAAATTAATTTTGGCTAGAATGTTTTATGAATGAAATTTTCTATATGACGTCAATGGGAAAAAAACTTGACACCGCTTACGTCACTAGGCTCACAGCAGTACACTGAGACTTTTCTTTGCAAACAAGAAAAAGTTTTAATGATTCAATTGGCGTAATTAAACATTTGCACACCATCATATTGTACATTGATCCATTATGAAACTATGGAAGAAAAATAATGAAATTAAATATCTTAATGTATGATTAGTTATTGTGTTTTAAAGGTTTATAAATTGTTTACACTTTAATTGCGAACACCTGTAGGTAGCTTTTACTTTGTTATTATTTTGCTGGTGAATTATTGCAATGTGTTTAAGCTTCAAAGTCTACTGTCCCATACCAAAACATAGGAAATGGTCATAACACAGCTTATCTATGCCTTATTTGCACAACCAGGGCCGGCCCTAACATTTGCGGGGCCCTATGTGAAATGGATTGCGCGCGGACCAGTAAGGGTAGGGATAAGGATAATAAGTGAAAATATAGATTTTGTATTAGAAAATAAATTCGTATTTGCATTACATTTTTATTAAATGAAAGCTGACGATGCCGTTTTTTTATATCACGCGTAGGACTAGTGTTTACCATATTGATTGACACCCCAAAATGACAATTTTGTCTTTTTAAGGATATTTTTATAAATTTCAGGAGATTTCTAGGAGCTCCTTGAAAACAAGGAGGCCACGGGAACCCTATTATAAATTATAATGGTTTAATTTAATAATTTACACCTAGAATTAGCGCGGGCTTTTGAACCTTCGGGGTCCGCTGCGGCAGCATAGGCCTAAGGCTGGCCCTGATGATATCCAGCTCGCGGTCAACGAATTTTCATCACGCTGCTGCTTTTTTTTTGGTTAACCTATAAACCTCGGTAAAACAGAAGTCATGTTCCAGAAGTCACACAATAAAACCTACTCAGCCCAAAGATCACCGCGCATAGACATCCCTTAAAGTCGTAGATAACTTCACATTATCTGGGAAGCATAGTATCAAATGACGCATTGCTTTAAAGAGAGGTTGATAAGTATGGGGGACGAACATTTTTTTGGCAATCTTTTTTATTTTAGTAAGCTGAAAGGTTGTCAGAGTAACAGAGATGCCTCACAATAACGCTTCTTTAATAATACTAACGCGATGTTTTTAAGTCTCTTAGGGAAAAAATGCGCGATTTTACTTTGTTACTAGGTGCACGTTTTACACTATAACGTAGAGATTCTGCATCACTTATTGATTCTTACTAAAGCCATATTAATAAGGCTTGTCTTCGAGTCCGAAAAATTAATAAGGAAATTCAATATTTCCCGTGGCTGCGCAGCCCCAGCTGTGACCTACATATTTTGCCATATTCAGGGCAAGCATATCCATTGTCTGCAGGTGGTCGATTTAGATTTTCTGTTCGCCGTCTGCGTTTGTCCTCTGCAGCAGATTATCTTTTGGTTTCAAATGTGTATCCCTCGGCCTTCGTGAGTGACCTCGATTACCTTTAAGTTCACCAAAAAAAGACTGTCTTTGGCATACGTTCGTTTACCATACGGGATACGTGCCCTACCTAGTGCAAGTGTCGGACCATAAGAAGTCCCTCTATAATGTCATACCGGCGTTGGCAAGGATATCGCTGTTTATAGTGCGATCTTGCCACCGTATGTCCATGATGGAGCGCAAGCATCTTTGGTGAAAGCACTCAAGAAGTCTTAGTTGTTTTCTGTAAAGTGTCCATGTCTCAGAGCCATAATGAATATATTAATTGCAATATTAAATATCAGAAAGTAACCATTTTAGAAGTTACACTGCAAAGACTTTCTTCTAAGCCTATAATAGCCCAATAGTTTTACGCGAAAGAAGCAATGTGAAACGTTAAGACGTGAGCTGTGGTTTTCTATAGGCCTACTGTTGGGGAACTTTCTTTTCTAATCGCCTTGTACAATTACATTGAGAACTGACAACGAAAAAGCAACTCTTCGGATTGACAGTCTTTACCCGATCGTTCATTCTCTCAATTACAACAATATTTCCAAAATGACTTCCGGTATATATCCTTCCTTAACAAATTATTCATCCGAGCGAGGCTCGGTCACCTGATATTTTACATAAAACTAGTACGCTGTTTTGCAACTGATTTTTGGCTGCGGCTTCTCAGATCATAGTAAGTTTTTTATGTGGCCCATACACCATAGTAAGTTTGACATGCCTGTTCAATAGTGTTCAACCCTATAAGCAGAAGTACAAAGTAAGACCTACATGAAACATTATTCACCTCTATCAGCAGCAGTACAAAGTAAGGCATCCACGAAACACAGAACAAAAGAGAGATCAGAATCATCATTTTGACAACATTGTAACGACTTCTGTACATAGCCTGGTTAACCACAGACTCTATACTTGTTGAGTTAAATATACCACGTGATCGAAAAAATCCAATAATGCTGAATGGGACAAAGAAATAAAGACAATTATTGAAACAATAATACACATTTATAATATAAATGTTTGATACAGAGTGATCTAACTTCAGGGTCTAGTGTGGGATAATTATATCAGTGTGCTGATAGCTGTTCATTCAAAAGGGCCACGCTATCAACATCATTATAATACTAAACTAAAGTCCATTCGGTCGAATTATCTAGACCAGTGATGCCCAAAGTCCAGCCCACTGATTTGTCACTTGTGCATTATCTCGCCACTAAACAACGGTATTATTCATTACAAGAGTCTTAATGATTATTTTTGTTAATTTTACTTATATACTGTTGTGATGATCACACTTTCCGGGGATTATATTATCAATCTTTACAATTCAATGAAATGAGGAAAGAAACATATCTCTGTATTTTCTTAAACTTCTTTAATAATACTTCTTCAACTTTCACATCAAATTAACTTCTCAATTCAATAACAACTTGACTTGATACTTCATAAATAAAACTTAAATGATACATGAAACTTCACTTAGTATAACTTCAATTTCAACTAATAAAACTTTAACTAATGGACCCGCTAATATCAAAAAACTTATTACTAATCGAGGACTGAGCGAGGACCATCGCTCTACAAGAACTACTACTATTATGGAAACTTCTCCCCTAATTATTTTAGTAACTTTGACCTTCTAGAAGCTGACGTGTGCTATTTTTTACCTTAACCTCTTTCTTTGATTGGATACCTAAAATTAACTTGTTTACGCTGGACACTTGCACTGGTTTGACCTCGAGCTTCTAGAAACTGGTCGAAATAGGTCACAGACTCTACTCGTGACAACTGTACCTATTGGAATTTTGACTTATATATTTATTAAGTACATTATCTCATGTCATGATGTCGAATGTCAAAATGCAGAGGCCCCTGAAAAGGTCAAGTCCCCGGGCCCCCAAATCCCTAGATACGCCACTGATTTGGTTGCAACATACTAAGAAAATCTCGCTTAGCACAAATAGGTTGTAGGTGCAGGGAACTAAAGGGAAATAACGAGCAGCTTGAAATAGTGTGGAACTCTTGAGACAGACTCGATCAGAAATCATGAAATTGTGGAGCTTTGCATCTTTATTTCCAACTAGAGTCAGAATGTAGATCAGTTCAAAGTTCAAAGTACATAATGATGTTGTTAGAGTACTTTGTCCCCTACCGAGAAGAGCCTAATAAAATCAATCTTAATTTTCAGCGATTACTTAGGAATTCATTCCCTTTAGGTCTACCAGTTAATTGCTCCAACAGCTTGTGGAACACCTGCTGAGACGACGAGAAACACAGTTTTGGAAACAGTGGATTATGATATTTCAAATTTCTACTCTAGCCTCGGTTTGAATTGACTGCAAGAGAGAAACGACGAAGACAACTCTTACTGAAAAGGTGGGAAAGTATGACTAAATAATGATTAACTCATCTGTATAAAAGTTTACTGAGTAAAATAAAAATTTTTATTACTGAAACAAATTTTATATACTGAACTGTTACACTCTATCTTTGTGTATTTTACTGTGGTATTGCAATCTATATGTATTTTGTATGTTACCATGGTATTGGAGTCTATATGTTTGTGTATTTGACCATGGTATTGCAGTCGCTAATATTTGGTGCAGTTTATTACACAATAACTCTGGCCAACTTACCAGCTGTAGTTGAACAAGAGTACTGACAAGGGGAGAATATAGGCCAGCATCAAGATACAGCTGCCGTTCACTGTGGAGTACAGGTTGGAGACATTGTGATTGCCACATCTTGTGATGACACTGCCGTTGACAGTCAGTTCTTGAAACTCTGAATACTCGTATCTGTGGACATGGAGAGGCGATGAGGAATGTTATCTCGTTGGATAGTCTACACATTTCTACACATGTGTATGCTATCGATTCTCTGCATTTTAAATCATCGTCCAATATATATATATATATAGCTTTGAATTATGTATATATATATATATATTTATAGCTTTGAATTATGTTTTTACAAAGCTTTTATCAACTAACTCTGTCTGTTTGAGGCTCGGTGCCTGAGCGGTAAAGTGCTTTAATTTCCGAACCGGGGGTCCCGGGTTCAAATCCTGCTGAAAACTGGGATTTTTAATTTCGGGATTTTTTGGCGCCTCTGAGTCCAGCCATTAGTTAGGGAAAAGTATTGGTCGTTGTGTTGGTCACATGACACCCTCGTTAACCGTGGGCCACAGAAACAGATGACCTTTGCATCATCTGTCCTATTGATTGCAAGGTCTCTCTGTTGGGTAAAAAGTTTGTACACGTTATTTCTCAAACACCCGATCTCGGATCAAGTTGAAATTTTGCACTATTATTTCTTGTAACTGAAAAAACAAGAATCCATTGAACAAATAACCAATTGGCAAACTATTGTTAATTAATTATTACCAATGTTTGTTTGGTATAGAACAAGGGAAAGAAATCATACTTGACAGATGTGGTGGCATAAGCTGAATTAGTCCCCTTGAGTAAGCTTAGTGAATAAGTTTTAAAAGAGATCACGTTAACATTCACTCAGATACCCCCTTCTACCCTCCCCCACATTTTCCCCAACTGGTCCAGACAAGTGTTAGTATCATAGCGCACCGAGAAAGCTAAAATCATGAAATTGCGCTATGATCCTAACACTTGGACCAAAGTTTCACAACGGCTGTTAAGAGAATTATGGTATAAAAATCAGGAAAAAACACGTGACCCCTTAACTCAAGAAAACATTAAGAAATTAAAACAGACACAAAATAGACAGTGAGATTCATAACAAACGAATATTCACAATTGATTACAGTAACACCTTTTTAAAACACCTTTTAAAAAATCTTTAAAAGTTTTAAAATCACAATTTTATTTCTACAATTATTTTTATGTGTGAAATTGTGTATCGGAAAATGCCGAATCCTTGAAGTAAGCTAATCCTAAAAAAAATACACAAGTCTTAGTTAAAAGACTCATTAAATAAAGTACTGTAAATGTGTAGTTTCACGCGCTTGTTTCAGATCTTTAATTTTTATAGCCTCTGTCGGTTTGATCCCAACTACCGGTATTTTTGTGCAGAATTTTTTTTTCTATCAGGCACACTTAAATTTACAGCCTAATAATGTCAGTTTAATTTAAAATGAGAAATGAAAAATGCAAGAGCTATATAAGGAAAAAGGTACTTCCGGTCTAATTTCTAATTCTAGTTTTAAACCAAAGAAACGAAACACATAATCCCAACATCTAGCCCATTGGATTTTAATCATTCGATCCACAAAAGAAATGAAACATAATTTAAAACCTCGATCCTAAGATGATTTTCAAAACTTGATTAAAATGGATGTTGTTTGAAAGCATTAGAGAGACTTTTAAATATTTCTATAAAAAGCTTAAAAGTCGAAGTATTCTCATATTTTATGTAGGTACACTAAGGCGTAGTGTGTGTGCGTGTGTTTGTGTGTGAAATAAGGGATATTTGTAATCAAATTCTCTTGCCAAAAAAATACGTGTTTTGGCGGGGTAGCGTTACAAAGCAGGGCGTGTCTATTAGATGGAGCAGATACTAAACTTGAAGTGTTTAAGGGACATGACGACAAAAGGAAGGAAAGGGGCGGTTAGAGAAAAGTGATATAGAGCTCAACAGCCCAGAAGTGAGTGTGTTTCGGCAGACGATTTGAAGCGGACCGTTTCAATTAATCTAGAATACACTGGCCGAAATGTGGGCTGTTGAAATGCGTGCGAATAAGGGTCTCGGGTACGGTTAAAGTATTATGTGAGCATTTGCAGGATACATAAAGAAAAAAAGGGCCCAAGCCAAAATAAAATAGAATGAAGCCTATTTGTTATGGAGAGTTGGGAGGAAGAGGGGGGAGTGATACTCGAATTTACGGCCTGGTCAAATTCGACTTAATATATACTGGCCAAAGAAATGTATAGGAGAGCGTTTAACTTTATATCATTTTATCGTTACAAGTAAAACAAAAATGTTGTTGGCAATATATAACCGGTGGGTAATGCTAGTCTATAATATTTGCACAAAACCTAATCACAAATGAAAACGATTGCTCAGAAAGTAGTCCAACAATAAGTAGTCCGAGCGTCATAACATTAGTAGTCAACACGCTGAAGTAGTTTTTTTGTTTTTTTTTTACATAAAATAAGATAATAACATGAGCATGTCAAGCGGATGGATCTTTACCAGTCAACATACAAAGTAAGCCTGTAGGCCCACACATATTGATAAAAGTAACAATTATATATGTAATGCTATTTAATGACAAGTAATAGTGCAGGCTGTAAAAAAAATTGATCTGAACTCTTGTGTACAGAAGTTTACCAAGCTGGAGAACGAGTTCCAACCAACGTCTCATGAGCATGAATTCGTTCAGAACTCGATACTTCTGGTGTAGTCAGGTCTCACGGAGAATTGTATTTTTACAAAGCTTATATCAACTCACTCAGTCTGTCTGTCTGTCTGTCTGAATAGCAAAAGGTTTGCTCCCATTATTTCTCCCACACCCAATCTCGGATCCAGCTGAAATGTTGCACAATTATTTCTTTTGCCTAACAACACAAAATAAAAGAACAACAACATATTTGGTAATTAATTGTTAATAACTATAACCAATAACTATATAAGCTTCTATTTTCATCAGCCCTTCGTTAGCACAGTGGTTAATGTTTCAGCATAAGGAGAAGGCTTTAGTCCTCGAGTTCGAATTCAGGTCATTCAACTTTTTTTTTTAAATAAATGCATTTAAAAAGCGATCACGGTAATATTAACATAAACACCCTTCTTCTCCCCAACTCCTTTCCAAACTGGTCCAGACAAGTGATAGGGTCATAGCGAATTGAGAACACTAAAAGCATGAGCTTGCGGGTCGGTAAAAGTATTTCTAATTACACAGATTTATTATTATTAGTCTAGATATATTACACATTTTATTACACGACTTACCCAAACTAATTGATACAACTAAGCTTAATATAAAGTTTGTTTAAAAAAGTGTTCTTATATTTTCTTGTTATAAAGCTTAATCTCTAGTAAAAGGTTTGAACACATTATTTCTCCCACACCCATTCTGTGATCAAGTTGAAACTTTGCACAATTAATTATTGGCGAAGACAATACACGATTCAATAAACAAAATTAACCGATTAGTCAATTAATTACTGCTGATTAATTATTTTGTTTGATACCGACAAGGGAAATAAATTCTTCAATGTTCACAGATATGGCTAAGTATTTGGGGTTTTGTCCCCTTATATAATAGTACACGTTATTTCTCCCACACCCATTCTTGGATCAAGTTGAAACTTTAAACAAGTATTTATTGTACTCGAACAAAACACGAATCAATTAAAAAAAACAACAACCAATCAATGAATAAATTATTTTTTTTTTAAAGTATTTTTATATTTAGTTTTTCAGTCTAAATGAAACGAACCATTAAAGGACACAGACCACTGCATATTAAATCATACAGACCACTGCATATTAAATCATACAGACCACTGCATATTAAATCATACAGACCACTGCATATTAAATCATACAGACCACTGCATATTAAATCATACAGACCACTGCATATTAAATCATACAGACCACTGCATATTAAATCATACAGACCACTGCATATTAAATCATACAGACCACTGCATATTAAATCATACAGACCACTGCATATTAAATCATACAGACCACTGCATATTAAATCATACAGACCACTGCATATTAAATCATACAGACCACTGCATATTAAATCATACAGACCACTGCATATTAAATCATACAGACCACTGCATATTAAATCATACAGACCACTGCATATTAAATCATACAGACCACTGCATATTAAATCACACAGACCACTGCATATTAAATCATACAGACCACTGCATATTAAATCATACAGACCACTGCATATTAAATCATACAGACCACTGCATATTAAATCATACAGACCACTGCATATTAAATCATACAGACCACTGCATATTAAATCATACAGACCACTGCATATTAAATCATACAGACCACTGCATATTAAATCATACAGACCACTGCATATTAAATCATACAGACCACTGCATATTAAATCATACAGACCACTGCATATTAAATCATACAGACCACTGCATATTAAATCATACAGACCACTGCATATTAAATCATACAGACCACTGCATATTAAATCATACAGACCACTGCATATTAAATCATACAGACCACTGCATATTAAATCATACAGACCACTGCATATTAAATCATACAGACCACTGCATATTAAATCATACAGACCACTGCATATTAAATCATACAGACCACTGCATATTAAATCATACAGACCACTGCATATTAAATCATACAGACCACTGCATATTAAATCATACAGACCACTGCATATTAAATCATACAGACCACTGCATATTAAATCATACAGACCACTGCATATTAAATCATACAGACCACTGCATATTAAATCATACAGACCACTGCATATTAAATCATACAGACCACTGCATATTAAATCATACAGACCACTGCATATTAAATCATACAGACCACTGCATATTAAATCATACAGACCACTGCATATTAAATCATACAGACCACTGCATATTAAATCATACAGACCACTGCATATTAAATCATACAGACCACTGCATATTAAATCATACAGACCACTGCATATTAAATCATACAGACCACTGCATATTAAATCATACAGACCACTGCATATTAAAATCATACAGACCACTGCATATTAAATCATACAGACCACTGCATATTAAATCATACAGACCACTGCATATTAAATCATACAGACCACTGCATATTAAATCATACAGACCACTGCATATTAAATCATACAGACCACTGCATATTAAATCATACAGACCACTGCATATTAAATCATACAGACCACTGCATATTAAATCATACAGACCACTGCATATTAAATCATACAGACCACTGCATATTAAATCATACAGACCACTGCATATTAAATCATACAGACCACTGCATATTAAATCATACAGACCACTGCATATTAAATCATACAGACCACTGCATATTAAATCATACAGACCACTGCATATTAAATCATACAGACCACTGCATATTAAATCATACAGACCACTGCATATTAAATCATACAGACCACTGCATATTAAATCATACAGACCACTGCATATTAAATCATACAGACCACTGCATATTAAATCATACAGACCACTGCATATTAAATCATACAGACCACTGCATATTAAATCATACAGACCACTGCATATTAAATCATACAGACCACTGCATATTAAATCATACAGACCACTGCATATTAAATCATACAGACCACTGCATATTAAATCATACAGACCACTGCATATTAAATCATACAGACCACTGCATATTAAATCATACAGACCACTGCATATTAAATCATACAGACCACTGCATATTAAATCATACAGACCACTGCATATTAAATCATACAGACCACTGCATATTAAATCATACAGACCACTGCATATTAAATCATACAGACCACTGCATATTAAATCATACAGACCACTGCATATTAAATCATACAGACCACTGCATATTAAATCATACAGACCACTGCATATTAAATCATACAGACCACTGCATATTAAATCATACAGACCACTGCATATTAAATCATACAGACCACTGCATATTAAATCATACAGACCACTGCATATTAAATCATACAGACCACTGCATATTAAATCATACAGACCACTGCATATTAAATCATACAGACCACTGCATATTAAATCATACAGACCACTGCATATTAAATCATACAGACCACTGCATATTAAATCACACAGACCACTGCATATTAAATCATACAGACCACTGCATATTAAATCATACAGACCACTGCATATTAAATCATACAGACCACTGCATATTAAATCATACAGACCACTGCATATTAAATCATACAGACCACTGCATATTAAATCATACAGACCACTGCATATTAAATCACACAGACCACTGCATATTAAATCATACAGACCACTGCATATTAAATCACACAGACCACTGCATATTAAATCATACAGACCACTGCATATTAAATCATACAGACCACTGCATATTAAATCATACAGACCACTGCATATTAAATCACACAGACCACTGCATATTAAATCATACAGACCACTGCATATTAAATCACACAGACCACTGCATATTAAATCATACAGACCACTGCATATTAAATCATACAGACCACTGCATATTAAATCATACAGACCACTGCATATTAAATCATACAGACCACTGCATATTAAATCATACAGACCACTGCATATTAAATCATACAGACCACTGCATATTAAATCATACAGACCACTGCATATTAAATCATACAGACCACTGCATATAAATCATACAGACCACTGCATATTAAATCATACAGACCACTGCATATTAAATCATACAGACCACTGCATATTAAATCATACAGACCACTGCATATTAAATCATACAGACCACTGCATATTAAATCATACAGACCACTGCATATTAAATCATACAGACCACTGCATATTAAATCATACAGACCACTGCATATTAATCATACAGACCACTGCATATTAAATCATACAGACCACTGCATATTAAATCATACAGACCACTGCATTAAATCATACAGACCACTGCATATTAAATCATACAGACCACTGCATATTAAATCATACAGACCACTGCATATTAAATCATACAGACCACTGCATATTAAATCATACAGACCACTGCATATTAAATCATACAGACCACTGCATATTAAATCATACAGACCACTGCATATTAAATCATACAGACCACTGCATATTAAATCATACAGACCACTGCATATTAAATCATACAGACCACTGCAATTAAATCATACGACCACTGCATTAAATCATACAGACCACTGCATATTAAATCATACAGACCACTGCATATTAAATCATACAGACCACTGCATATTAAATCATACAGACCACTGCATATTAAATCATACAGACCACTGCATATTAAATCATACAGACCACTGCATATTAAATCATACAGACCACTGCATATTAAATCATACAGACCACTGCATATTAAATCATACAGACCACTGCATATTAAATCATACAGACCACTGCATATTAAATCATACAGACCACTGCATATTAAATCATACAGACCACTGCATATTAATCATACCGACCACTGCATATTAAATCATACAGACCACTGCATATTAAATCATACAGACCACTGCATATTAAATCATACAGACCACTGCATATTAAATCATACAGACCACTGCATATTAAATCATACAGACCCACTGCATATTAAATCATACAGACCACTGCATATTAAATCATACAGACCACTGCATATTAAATCATACAGACCACTGCATATTAAACTATACAGACCACTGCATATTAAATCAACAGACCCACGGCATATTAAATCATACAGACCACTGCATATTAATTCAAATC